>JAIFKI010000001.1:5947570-6675070 GCA_025389145.1 Misgurnus mizolepis
TCAATCAGCTTATTTAACATTTGTGTGTTGGTTTTGTTAACATTTTAAACATGCATCCCAAACAAATGTCAGAACTTTAATTTCCAATTTGTAAATATAGCAAGAGAACGCTCGAATTATATTCACTTTTTTTGTAAACTCTTGAGGCCAGATGTGCGTTTCATGTTTGCTGTAATGTCAAAGAATCGCTTACTCTTAATGCAAGTGAAGTATTTACATTCCAGATAGATGTGTTAAGGCTGTGTGATCATTTATGTCGTCCTGAGTATCTTCTGTCAAGTATCGGTCAAATACACACTACAGCTAAATCTTATTCGGTCATTTACTGGAGTATTTAATGCGTTCTGCAGTCAACATCACTCATGTAAATGCGAGCTGTGACACCTGTTTAAACTGTGCAGCTTAGAGGCAAACACAACTCCTAGTCATGTATCTTGATTTGTTTACAAGGATCTGGATCGAATATAGCAAGACAGTCGTCACTCCCATTTTGTAAAGCATATTGAACCGCTTTTCTTTATTCATCCTATTTTTTTTTTTTTTTTTTAGTACGTACGCCTTTGTGGCGCTCGATAACCAACACCTCCAGTTTCTGTGGGACTGGTCTGAGCACAACCTCACCATATTGGCTGGAAAACTGCACTTCCGCTCTAACCCCAAGCTCTGCATGTCCGAGATCCGCAAGATGTGGGTCAACACCGAAATTAAGGAGAAGTTTTCCGAAGAAGATTTCAGCAAAAATGGAAACCTTGCAAGCTGTGAATATTTCACTTATTCGAATTATTGTAGCTGGTATACGTTACATGTTTTCCCTTCATTAAAAGTTCATTTACATTTTTTGTAGGTGAAAGTAAGAGCCTGAAGATCTTGTCTAACAGCACGAAAAGCAATCAAATTAGCCTGACATGGGAACGATATCGCGCACCTGATTCCAGAGACATTGTCAGTTTTGTCGTCTACTACAAAGAAGCGTAAGTGACTGTGTTAATTCGTCTATTGTTTTATGAAATATCGCTGTATTTAAAGTGAGCTGTTACACCCATTCCTATTTTACCTTATCCTCCTTACATGTCTGTATTCACATACAAGCTAGTCGCTTTAATTTATCATTATTGATGGGTCGAGCAGAGTCGTGAGTTTGTAATATTTGCACGTTATGTTTCCGGTTTGGTGTATTTTGACTTTGACGCTGCATACAGCGATTCATAAGTACTGTCCTCAACTTATTCTCTCTATACCTTGAGGTTATAACAACAATTGGTCGTTGCAGCGCTGCATGTAGTCGACATCACCTGTTAGCGCTGTGCTTGGAATTTATAAAAATATCACCGGCCAACTGCCGATTTTTACCAGCATTTGGCTCTCGAGTGTTAATTTTATGCCCTATATATTTATTTTCTTGTAAGCATAGATAAAAATCTTCTAAACATAACTAAACAACAATCAGATGGCAAACTATTGACCATTGTTACTATTAATAACTATTACTTTTTTTATTTGTTTATTACTAGTACTTTTTTCACATTTGTGTTGCTGTATGAGACTACTTTCGAAATGTAAAATAGTTTTCAACATAATTGTGTTGACTTTTTAACAAAGTATTAGGAAAGCTCAGTTCTTAATCAGTCAAACGTTTTTGATCAGGTGCCAAACTTTTTAATTAAATAAATTTCTTGTGCTGAAATTCACAAATTTCCCCACCGTCATATAGGGCTGCACAATTATGACAAAAATTATGCCGTTTTGACGTCAGTCCGACGGTGGGGGTTTTGACGTCAGTCCGACGGTGGGGGTTTTGACGTCAGTCCGACGGTGGGGGTTGTGACGTCAGTCCGACGGTGGGGGTTTTGACGTCAGTCCGACGGTGGGGGTTGTGACGTCAGTCCGACGGTGGGGGTTGTGACGTCAGTCCGACGGTGGGGGTTGTGACGTCAGTCCGGCGGTCGGGGTTGTGACGTCAGTCCGGCGGTCGGGGTTGTGACGTCAGTCCGGCGGTCGGGGTTGTGACGTCAGTCCGGCGGTCGGGGTTGTGACGTCAGTCCGGCGGTCGGGGTTGTGACGCCAGTCCGGCGGTCGGGGTTGTGACGCCAGTCCGGCGGTCGGGGTTGTGACGCCAGTCCGGCGGTCGGGGTTGTGACGCCAGTCCGGCGGTCGGGGTTGTGACGCCAGTCCGGCGGTCGGGGTTGTGACGCCAGTCCGGCGGTCGGGGTTGTGACGCCAGTCCGGCGGTCGGGGTTGTGACGCCAGTCCGGCGGTCGGGGTTGTGACGCCAGTCCGGCGGTCGGGGTTGTGACGTCAGTCCGGCGGTCGGGGTTGTGACGTCAGTCCGGCGGTTGGGGTTGTGACTTGGGGATCGACCGATATGAAATTTTTTGTGCCAATACCGATTTTTGTTTCATCAGCCTTAGCCGATGACTGATACAGGCTGCCGTTTTTTTTGGGGGGGAGCCGATATTTGGAGCCGATACTGCTTTTGCTCACTCAATTTACATCATAAAAATGACACAATGATGATGCCAAATGTTACAAGTCACAATTTAAAAAAGTAACATTTATTGAACTTTAAAAAAACTATATTTAACAAATAGTAACAACAGGTGATGGTTCTATGGAACCATGAACTGCACTCTCCACAATGACGAGGAACTATCAGCAAAGGATATCGATTTCTAGCACTTTACTACTAAAAATATTTATAGAGATGAGAAATAAAAACCCGCTATGTCCAGCTATGATCAGCTGTTAGGTAGAGCTTTCGATGTTGTCATGAAAAGGTTGGTTGTTTTTAGTCACATGACCTGCAATCGCTTGCAGCTTCCAGCACTCTGTCTGTAAATAATGCAGGAAAAAACTATCGACGAACACAGCTGCCACATATCGGCCGATGCCGATACACATAAAACTCGCAAAAATCGGTCTATCACTAGTTTTGACGTCAGTCCGACATAATTTTTTTTTTGACGTCGTAATTGACAGGTATTCACCTTGATTTTGTAATTGCGATTATTATTGACGATTATAACATTCAAGTTTTGAAATGTTTTGTAACTTTCTGTGAAGCAGCTGCATGGTATTCAAAACAACCACAACTATATTGTATAATGTAAATAACAAATAATTATAGGAGTTATGTCGTAAAAGAATCCAAAACGAATGTAAAAAGGACAGGTCATTTTGTCAATTTTAAAATCTCTGATTCATCACTGTATTTGGTGCCCAAATATACTGCCGAAACGCACAAATGGACAGTTCTAATTGTGGCTTTTTGCCATTATGTAATTGTTTCATCTGTAATTGTAACCATGCTTTCGTTTTTCGATTTATTGTGTAGCCCTACCATCATATTGAGGCAACTTTGATCTTTGTTTTGTCTTCCAGGCCTTTCCAGAACATCACAGAGTTTGATGGTCAGCAAGGCTGCGGAACGGACAGCTGGAACATGATCGATGTGGACTTACCAGAAAATGAAACCCAGAACCCGAGCGTTCTTCTGTCCTCCCTGAAGCCCTGGACTCAGTTCGGCATTTTCATTAAAGCTGTAACATTAGGTGTGGAGCACAAATACAGGCATGAGCTCAGTGCCAAGAGTGAGCTGGTGTACATCCGGACTAAAGCATCAGGTAATGGTTTTCATATGCAGCTTTAGGTCCTTAGTGAAGTCAACACAAGCAGATCATTTGTATTACTGTGGAGAAATAACTTATTTCCACTTAACAAGACGAGATTCTTTTTTTTTAGATACATGTAGAACCTTAAAGTCACAATGAAATTAAAATTAAAAACGTGCATTTTTTTTTAATATTGTGGTATTTTTACAAATGACTCATTAAAGTATTCATGTGCACTCACAATCTTTTACCAAAAACGCTGATCTCCTCCCCTCCTTGAAGCGATCTCACTTTACTTCCAGACATAAGGAATGACTCGAGGGTGGGGCCTGGGAAAAGATTGCAGCAATTAGCAGTTAGCAACATGACCCAACTTCAGTTCTCGATGGACGAAATCAAGTCCCACCCTACCTTTTTCTCATTTCTGAAGTTGTTTCACTCGGATATACATCACGACAGGGAAAAAAAGACAGTCGCTACTTCCGTTTTATTGTGACTTAAACTTTAATAAGAAAAAAGCTATTTTATAATAATTTATTATGATAAAATAAATATTATTTTATAATAATTAATAATGACGGATGATTTTTTTTTAGATAAATCTTCGTTATAATTGGTTATTGAGCTTTCGCTCAATTAGATGATTAACTAGAAAGACAGTTTCAAGCATTTCATCAGATGTGGACGATTGAACCTTAATCATGATGTGATTTTAAATAAGAAATGTATGCACACAAGAATTTTAAATAAGAATACTTTAAAAACTTTTAAGTATTTTTGTAGATAAGAATAGAGGTGTATTTCAATTTATACACTTTCAGGTTTATATGTTTATTTCACACACAGAATTAAAATATGTTCTCATAGATCCACTGGTATTAATAAAAAAAGTTAATTGTGTTGTTCAAGCTTCAGTCCATAACTTTTGCCTCCGTATCGCCATCTCAATTTAAAACGTAAAATTGCAGGTTACATCACGTACTTATACTGTATTTATGTGTATTTAAAGTCAAATCAACATTTCCCGATTGACCGCTCAAATAGTAAATCATTATTATAATAAAGACTGATAAACAGATTGTTTTAATGTACTTGCTTAATAACGAATTATTGTACATTTTTAACAAAAGTACTAAATAATGATGTCAAAGTATCTGGTTTTTGGGACCAAGTCGGTACTAAAAATAAGAAAGTCATTGGTAAGTACCGGAACTACCGCAGAACCGGTTCCACCTGGAACAGATTCGCTGTTTGACAGGTAGGCAGTCAGGATTTTGGTACTGTGACAACAATATTTCGGATAGCTGCTTTAAGCATAGCAACAACATAATAATTTTTCTTTTGTTACTTACTCTTACAAAATCTATTTGAGATGTTTTAATGATGGGAGTTACATGTAGGCATTTAGCAGACATTATATTTATATAACAAGATATGCGTGTGGAGCAAGAAAGAGTAAAAATAGACAGTTAATCCAAAGATTGTAAATTCATTTGTGATTCAAGTCCTAGTTTCTACAAAAAAAAGTACTAATCCTTTATTGTTTTCTCCTCCAGCCCCCACCATGCCTTTAGATATCCGTGCTTATTCTAACTCCTCATCAAAGCTGGTGGTCCGGTGGTCTTCGCCTCTGTCCCCCAATGGAAATAATACATACTATCTCCTGCGCTGGAAACAGCAAGCGGAGGATCGTGAACTCTACCAGCACAACTACTGCTCTAAAGGTCCAAATCACACAGAGATATCATGCTATTTTAATAGAGGTTTAGCAATTAAAGCTTCACATTATGTTTATATTTCTTGACAGAACTGAAGATCCCGTTCAGAAAGGCTACGAGTTTGACCGATACAAAGGATGCAAAACCCACTAATCCCGAAGCAAAGGGAAGGGACAAAACGGAATGTTGTCCATGCCCTAAATCTGAGGAGGACTTGAAGGCCATTGAGGAAACTACCCACTTCCGGAAAGCCTTCGAAAACTTCCTTCACAATGCCATATTCACACCCAGGTAAAAAAAACCCTATGAAAGATTTGTGAATATCATGATCGCTTGCCCACTAAAGCAGGTACCTTGCTTGAGCGGGCGGAGCTTGTATAAAGTATTGTTGCCAACCTTTGCGCATGTGCTGTAGATGTATCTGGAAAAGTGTTAGCCAAAGTAAGTAAATTTATGTTACAGTTGATGTCAGGTTTAATTGTTGGTTAGAAATATGTTGTTTTAGCCATTTGAGAGGTTTCTGTCTTACCTATTAAAATAGATAGGATTTGAGGTGTATGACAGGAAACGCATTGCAAATGATGACTCCTTAAAAGGTAGTTTGGTTTAAAGTTACAAAGTTTGGCCAAAAATACGGGTGTATCGAATATCTCATCACAATATCGATTCTCTCTCTATCTCTGTGCCAGCGATACAGTGTTTGCAGATACCTCGAGAAATCACTATATGTTATATGGTTTTGTTTCGATTAAGGGTTATATCTGTCGATTTATCGATATTTAGACATCTTTTCTTGTTTACGGTTTCTAGTTTAATTAACTCACAAATGCAACAAACATATTTAACATGAGAATTTAATTAAAGTCTTTAAAAATGTACAACATTTACAGCAACAAAAATACATAAATAATGAAGAAAAGTCACATGAATCAGTCAAGCTGATGATGACAACAGTCCAGAAAGTCTTATGGTATGTACACACCAGAAGTGAATTTAATTAATTGTGTGAGTAGATTACATGCAATGTCAACGCAAAGTGATAGATCCGAATTTGCGCACAGCGATACGAATAATGCAAATTGGACGGCACAATTGCGGCGAACACGTGCTATTCGCCTTAAATGCGTCTTCTGCACAAGTTGAAAATATTTAACTCAAGCAGAAAATTTGCATGACGTGAAGTTAAATCTCACGAGTAATCTAGAGCGAGAAATGCCATGCTAGTTGTTGAAAAAAATGAATTAAAAAGTGAATATTACTGGCAACGTTTATAAATTAAATCGGTCTGCTTATAATTTTTTTTTTATACAAAATATTTCCATACCCACGATTTGCGTACGACAGCAGACACTTGACATGTGCTACGGCTCTGACACGGCCATTGGATCTGATAGCGGACACTTTAGTCTATTCTTGTGTTTATACCAGCCGCGCAAATTTTTTCACGAATCCAGTTGCTTCGCGAGAAATTAAATGCTTCTGGCACCGCGTTTAGGGCGGAACAAAACCCTAATCAAAGTCGTAACGCGCTGCAGGCGTGTGCAGTGAATGTGGGGACAAAGTTTTCTGTGTCTTATTTTTTAGCTGCCAAAGCAAGTTAGTTGCTTGTCCGTATTAGTTGTTGCATCGCACAGGCAGGCAGTAATGTCAGTAACCAAAAATGCATGATTTGGAGCGAACGCGTGGATCGACTTTACAGTAAGATGTGGAGAATTTTAAAATAAAAGTGCTGCCTCAACATTAGTTGCCACTAATTATTTGCAAAATAAAAGTTTTTTTTACATACATACAAAGTTTTTGTTTAGTTTTTTTACACACAGACACACATACATTATTTATATTTACACACATTTTTATATTTATATATACTATATATTATATAAAAGTATAAATATTTATTATATAAATTTTTTTTTCTTAATTGTACATGTATTTGTGTGTATTTATATATACATACTTACTATACAGAGTACACACGCATATATTATGTAAACAAAAACGTTTATTCTGGAAACGATTAGTCACGACTAATCGTGAGGCAGCACTAAAAATAACGGTCCCTCATATCGATATTTTAATAATAATAATAATAATACATTTTATTTGTATTGCACTTTATATTTAACAATCTCAAAGTGCTACAGAAGTGCTGCAGAATAACAGTCTAAAAACAATCTAAAACAGACTAAAGTAACCAGAAGCAAAAATTAAAAATATATAAAAAGCAGTTTAAAGAAAAGCTTTTTTTAAATATTTTACGATGCATCTTATCATTAAAAATTTGGTCAATGCATCGATCCATATGGGTTTATTGTAGGGCTGTCAATTGTCCTCTATTATCCCATTCGGATTTCATTCATTATTTTTTTAAATATTCGATTTATAATCGATTATTTAATGCTCAAATTTGACTTATTAATATTTACTATGTATCTATCTACACACATTGTAAAAACGGGCTTATGCATTGCCAATGCCACTATGAGCTCGTATACGTTAGTAGACTTGTTTTAAATTATGTCCACTAGAAGACATTGCAGTATTACTAATAAACATGTAATTATTTAATAACGGGTGATAGCTTTCTTGCTAATTAATGATTAAGCTTAGACACAAAATTAACAAAGTTGTCAACTTTAATGAACAATTTCATTGTCAACGCAACAGTTCTCTTTGTTCTCGTATGAGGGCTGCGTAGATGGCATCATTAGTTATACAATACTTACTAGGGATGTGCATCGATGCATCGCTCTCCCATTAAAAAGACCTGTCTAAAATCGATTCTGAATCGTAAGGCTCCGATTCAGTGTTTCATGCACAGCTTGTGCATGTACTACGGCTCCGTGATCAGTAGGAAGTCCTTATCAATCTAAAATCACTACAAGTTTGACTCGTTTATAACGTGCACTTAACAAAAGCAACACTCGTCAAACACAATCATTTAAAATATTCTTTATTATCATGAAAATACCTGAAACAATCTGAAGAACAGCGATATAAATATTCCTTTAGACATTTCCTGGAATAGTGTTTGGTATACTACTTCTTCTGTGGCACAAATGGTGATTCTAAGCGAGAGCGCCCCCTGGCTTTTGGATGTGGCTGCATTTCACCGTAATTCATTCAAATTCATTCATTGAGAAAACGCGCATTTGCCCGATTAATTGTCACAACCCTAATACTTACACACAGCACACACATCCCCTGGCCTCCAATTTCACTATTCTTTTTTCATTAAAACACACCTTAGAGGAAGTGCGATCTTGAACAAGTATTTTGTCACTGGTCGAAAAGACAAACTTATCCAAACAAATTAGCATTAAAGACATTCCCAAAACGGTCGCCCATAGCGCTGAGAGCGGTTTTCTCCTGACACGGTGTCTTCTTCACCTTGGCTGCTCCGTTCTCGTCTTCCTCATAACCTTCCTCCGCAATCGCTGTCAGCTCCGCTTTCCCTTTCTCACGTACCTCCTGCTGCTGGTCTCGTGTCAAATGAATTAGCTGATGGAAACGCGGGTCGAGGTAGCTAGCGGTATTTAACAGCATAAATGCGTTAGATAGTGAACACATAAAAAATATATATTTTTAAATCAATTTTTTTTTAAATCCCATTCAAATAGTAGTCTAAACATTCGATTAGTATTCATTTTTTTAATATTCGAATTATATTCGATTACTGAAATTCGTTTCAACAGCCCTAGTGTATTGTCACACCCCTAGGCAAAGATAATATTGCGACCACATACGCATTGCGCTACACAAACTGATAAAATTGTAATATTAAATTTTATCAACTTCAGCTACAATATAAAAATACGTTTAAAATGTAACTTTGCTACTACAGCCTTTGATCTGAACTTTTTTATGAGCCGATGTTTCATTTTTAGATTTTAAAGATGCTGTTTAGTAGCTGAACATTTCACGAAAACATAAAAATTGCACAAACATGATTGGGGTGTGCACACCAAAGCGTTTAAACACGCCAGGTGGAAGACAACTTTTTCTGCTGAGTGCTTTGATTCTTTTGCATTGTTTATCAGTCGTTGAACAATGCGCCGGTTGGTTGTTGTCCCGGCATTTGTCCCGGCACTCCTCCACTGTGATTGGACGGCCGAGTGAGAAGTGACATTGACGAGCTGAGCGTTTACCTCAAAGTTGAACATTTTTCATCTTTCGGCGCTCTGCGCTGAACAAGAAAAAAAACTTGAAAACACTTAAAAACAATTGAATTTTATTTTAAAAAGCCGTCCACTAGCATAAACGCCTTAGTGTGCATGCCAGCTTAGGAACGTCTCCATTAACATCTCCTCGATTTTCACGTTGGATGTATGGTTCCACAGTTCAATAAATCATTCTTTGATTTGATGATCTCCCAAGATGAATGAATGTCTCTTTGTAGATGGCTCTTTGTTTGGTATCCGAGAGGTTGTTATGGAACATTTTCGGCAGTAATTGTTTCATTGTGCCCCTAGTGTTGGTAATTGTGGGGTACTGGCTCTCGGGCCGTATCCAAATAGCAAGTGAGAGCATGCAAAACAAATTTTGTCGACTACGTAAGGCTGGTTTTCTCTCTGATCTCAAAGGTGTAACACATTATGTGTTCTCTGCTAAAACGAGGCATCTGTGTGATATTATCAGTGGGCAGGAATCGCACCAGATTGCATTACCTGTCTCTTATTGAAATCAATGCATCGCATGAACAATATGCTTGAGGACACCCAGAAACGATCGATTCTCCAACCCTGGATAATTATTCTTCTCTGTCTGGATTTTTCCTCTTCATTTTTCTCATTGCTTGACGGCTGGAGAAAGCCGTGGTGCCAGAAAAGTGTCAGGCGGCTGAGAAGTGTGTTTGTTCCCGCGCCAGCACAACCTGTTTTTATTGAAAAGCGAGATATTGAAGGAAGTGCCTCGAGTTCCCTCGAAGTTCAGGATTTGGAGAGCAGGAAGAAGAGGAAATCATATCCATTCACCGGTCGTTCTCATTCCGACAGCTCCGCTGCCAGGAAATGCACAGTAATGCCATCTGGAATGCCAATGAAATAACGGGAAGTTCCCCTCAAGTCGGAGAGAGAGAGCGCACACATCAGTGAATGCCAGAGAGAGACTGAATTATAAACCTAAGGAAGAGAGATACGTCTTCGGTGTGGAAAGCGGATATATCTACAATAATAATAAATAATACTATTTTTAAATGTGTGGTCATGTGAAAACAAGGATGTCTTGCATATGAAAGTTTTTGAAAATAGGATACAGCACATGTACAGTATTCAACTCACAAACCCAAGCTTAATCACTAAAATAACTTACAAATAGTACAACATAGTGTTAGCGAGACCAAGGTTGTGGGTTTGATTCTTAATGAATGCACGGGAAGATGCTTTAGATTATGTGCATAAATGGATAAGAACAGCCGTGTTTCTGGCCATGTGTATATTCAGGCAAACTCAATCCATGTGTACTGGTGGTGTGTGTCTGCTTGTGTGTTTGTAGCAGGCAAAGGATGAACTTGCAGCTTGTAGGGAGTTGAGTGACAAATTAGCAAGCAGAGGAATAAACACCAGCTGTGTGTGTGCGTATGTGTGCAGACAAGTTTGGGTGTTTGTGTAAGCAAGCGTGTGTGTGTCTACGCGAATGTTATGGTAATCCCTTCTGTGTGGGGACCAAATGTCCCCGCAAAGACAGTAATACCAGTCATTTTTTGACCTTGTGGGGACATTTTTTGGTAAGCAAACTTATAAATCATACAGAATGATTTTTCTATTAAATCTAAAGTAGCATAAATGTTTAGAGTTTGGTTAGGGCAGGGGTTTCTCAAACTGGGGTTCGTGAACCCCTGGTGGTTCGTGAGGGAATTGCAGGGGGTTCATGAATTGATTAATAACAATTATTTACAATTACATCATTATGGGGCAGTTTCCCGGACAGGGATTAATTTAATTAAATTTCTATTCAATTTTAGTTATATAGCGCTTTTCACAATTGGTAATTGTTTTAAAGCAGCTTTACATTAATAGAGCAGGGGAAACACAGAAAAATTGACAGACAATATAAGTAGAAAAATACAGCGGCTATGAATAAACTGTACAAGCGAGCGTTATTGTATAAAAGAGGATGCTAAGGTAAGCCAATGTCGCCTGACTCCCCGGGGTTTAAAAACCCCCTAGGAGAAAAACCTCCCGACTTTATTTTAGCCTGGGAGGAACAAAAAAGTCCTATGAGGAAAAAAACCCTTGGGAAATCTCAATGTCAAGGACTAGGATGAGACGGGGAGAGAGAAACAAAATCCTATTAGCGTAGGGGCCGTTCGCTTGTAATGCAAGTGTCACACAGTGTTGTGTTTTAATATGTGCTTGATTCCAGACAGTCTAGCTATTGCGGCATAAGTATATTACCCAGACGAGTTATGTTAATGCTTTGTTCCGTACAGGCTAACTATTGCGAGATAAATACATTTTCTAGACAAACTATGTGAATGCTTTGTTAAAGAAAAAAGTCAAGTTTAGATTTAAAGTGATCGACTGTGTTTGATTCTCAGACATCAGTTGGCAAATCATTCCAGAGCTTAGGGGCTAAGTAGGAAAAGGATCAACCACCTTAATACTAGTCTTAGACAAATATAAATGTAAGATATCTTAAAATAAATCAGTGCCCTTTGTTTTGTCTCAAAATGCACACAAGTAATGTTTTAGTAAGGCACGTTTGTTAAAACTAGTTATATTTCCTAATTAAACTAAGGGCAAGTCCTAGCTTAAGCTAATCCTTGTCTGGGAAACCACCCCAAAATGTTAATAAATAATTTAAATATTAATATTACACAACACATCTGTTTGACCCTAGACAACAAAATCTTAATTAGCAAAGGTATATTTGTAGGAAAAGCAAAAATACATTGTATGGGTCAAATTTTTCCTTTTGTGCCAAAAGTCATTAGGATATTCAGTAAAGATCACGTTCCATGAAGATATTTTGTAAATTTCCTATTGTAAATATAACAAAAATATATTTATTATTAATATGTGTTGCTATGGACTTTTTATTTGGACAACTTTAAAGACTTTTATTTTTTGCACTCTTAGATTCTAGTTTTTCAAATTGTTGTATCTCTTAACTAGAGCCCGACCGATATGCGTTTTTTCGAGCCGATGCCGATACAGATATTAGGGAGTAAAAAAAGACCGATAACGATATATCGGCCGATATTCTTTATGTGTATATTATAGTTCAGTATATACTACTATTATACTAAAGTACTGTACATAGAATACACTATATACTTTAACATAATATACTGTATATGAATAAATACAATGCAATGCAATGATCACTCACATATGTGGTGATCACTCACAAATGTGGTGATCCAACACTTATATTGATGTGACAAAGATATGTACTATAGGCAAGAAGTTAACAATAAACTTTATTATCCAAAATTAGTTGGATATCAGTGCACTAAACAGTAAACTTGACTTATTATAAATAACTTTAAAACACAAAGAGAACAAAATACATAAAACTTGCATCATTTGCAGTTTTGACGAGAATAGCGTTATAAAGAGAAACTTATGAAGTCATTGATTAATATTAGCTTTACAGTAAGTTGTGTTCTTCACAAATTAGTTAGCCACTCACAGTTACGAAGACAATGCTTGACGGAGCACATACTAATGTACGCTATGTTTAATGTTGTGCACAACGTTTTTATAACACAAACCCAGGGTTCCGTGCAAACTTTAGACTTTTATAAAAATAAAGCGTCTTCGCTCCGCCTCTTTTATTTAGCAAGGGTGTAGAGTTGCGCGAGCTTATTGAATCAATTGCTAACTAACAACACAAGCAGCAGTAATCTCATATAGTGATATATAAGTGCACGGCTGCGCGTAGTTTAAACGTGTCATTTCTCCGTCTCGCGTCATTTCTCCTGCTTGCGTTTTAACTCGCAAGTCGACAAAGAGACGGATTAAAAACACCAAATGTAAGCGGGAATGCGTCTCTTGTCCATTTATAATCCAATCGACCAAAGCGCGTCTTAATACCAGGTGTAAAAATGTTGTGAAGAAGACACTGCGTGACTGCTTCAATGCCACCTGAACTGAGAGACTGACTGAACTGAAGTGAAAGGGGTGGGGGATTGGCTGGTGTCACTACAGTGAGTGATCTGGGTCGCCATTAGCAACCAGTATGGCGCACTCTGCTGGACAAACAAGTACTTACATCTTTCAAATGCATTTAATGTGTTCTGTAACAAACGTTCATATCGGCGCATATCTGCGGCTTATACGCCGATACAGATATATCTGCGACATGCTCATATCGGCCGATAAAATCGGCAAAACGATAAATCGGTCGGGCTCTACTCTTAACAATAAAAGAAAATTATCAGAGGTCCATTTACAGTTAATAATAACAATACCTTTGTAAAATACTACTGATAAAATCTTTAAAACAAATAAAGAATTATGTTTTGAAGTTAAACATGCAAATGTGCCATTAAATAATTTAAATATTAACTTAAATAAACAAAGAGATAAATATACAATATGTACAATATAAAAGTCATTATGTCTATGCAAATTGAGTGCGTGCGAGCTTGTCGAAGGATTCTTGGAGTTTCTGTCAGATCATCTAAGGACAGAATCTGTGATTGCTTTCCCCATGAGAATGAGTTCTCATGGGGAAAAAGTAAATTCGGGGCTGTTATTCTGCTAATTTAAGAATATTCTTACAAAACCGGGTTACTTAATTATCCTACCTAAATAAAAACCGCCTTTTTTAAGCAGATTAGAAATGAAAGTCAAAAGTTATGAGCTCAGTGCAAGTTAGGATCCGTCAACAACATCTGTCTATTACTACAAGAATAACTTGTGAGTCATCCTTCAGTTTTGTACAGTCACACACCAAGCAGCAGGACGTTATTGCTCAATGATAAGAGTAAAAACACAAACCATTACAAAAGCCATGAGTAGTGCAAAATGATTTATAAACCATGTATGTGTCCAGCAAAGGTTGAGGTACTGTTCGTTCACACCAGACGCGGTAGAGGCTGCAAAAACTGAATATCCATAAATTATTAGTTTATTCAGTAAAGATCACGTTGCATGAAGATATTTTGTAAATTTCCTATTGTAAATATAACAAAATATATTTATTATTTATTATATGTGTTGCCTAAGGACTTTTTAACTTTAAAGACTTATTTTTTTGCACTTTTAGATTCTAGTTTTTCAACATTTTGAGTTTACTCGCTTTATTTGCGTGCAAAATTATAGTCATTCGAGACATTCATGCAGGAAATTCGTGTTATGGGAGGGGCTTCTGCGACTCCGCTTGCTTCCTGTAATCACATCATTAGAGCAAGCTTCAGATTGGTTAATGCGGTGCGAATATCCACAGAAGTTTAGATTTTTCAACTTGCGCATTTCCACTGGCAACGCTCAATTCGCGCGGAACGTGCCTTCCGCGCCGCCCAATTTGTCGCAGGATGCCTGTTTGCTTCTTTGCATTGACTTCGCGCTTGTTGCCTCTTCGCGTCTGCACCATTAGACTTTTTCCATTTTCCGTCATTTTGAAATAAAAATTTCGTCATAATCAATTAATATCTGTCATTTCCTATTTAAATAGAAATAATGAATAGTTTTTTTTTTCGTTCACATTTTTAATGATGAATCATGAACATTGTAAGTTACTTTTTTTTTTACTTTTTTTATTTATTTTAACAACCAACCAGTTCAAACGACAAAGCTAGCTGAAAAAACGTGCCCACAGTTGGCGTCCGCCTGCCGTTTTCAGACACGGTTAAACTTTTTGACCCCTAATAGTGCGTTCACACCAGCCGCGGAAGAGGCGGCAAATACGCGTCTACCGCCTCTAGTTTGCCGCTTGAAAATTTGAGTTCACTTGCTTCATCCGCGTGTGAAATTCTAGTCATTCGAGAATTTCATGCGGAAATCCGCGTCATGGTAGGGCCTTTGCGACTCAGCTCGCTTCCTGTAATCACGTCACTACTACAGCAAGGTCCTGATTGGTTAACGCGGCGCCTGCCGAAGTTCAGATTTTTCAACTTGCGTGTTTCCCGCGCCAACGCTCAATTCACGCGGAACGCGTCGCAGGATAATAATCCGCATGTAATCGCATTTTTGCATTGACTTAACATGTAAATCACCCACGCTTGCCGCCTCTACCGCGGCTGGTGTAAACGCAGCATTAGTCTCATACGCTCTTGCCGCCAACTGGACAGGGCTGGGAATTACATTTAAAACTTGTAAGTGTAATCTATCAAAGTGACAGATGGCTTTCAGATTTTTTCATCACTGCTTAAAATAATCCATCAAAGACAAAAATGTTCATTAAACATGACCTAATGTGCCGAGTTATATTCAATCTTGTAGTTCACTTCATGTAAAGCAAGTAAACCTGATCATTTTACACAATAACTACAAGGATGCCAGCAAAATGGCATCATAGGCATTCAATCACATGACCAGAACCTCTGAATTGCTCTCTAGACTTGCATTGCGTTCCTGTTTGTTCTTTAAAATGTGATTATTTACTAAGTTACCAAATGTCACACATACTCTCATTTCTTCATTGTTGTTTACTAAAAAACTACTTTTCAGTTCCTTAATATATTTATATATCCCATCACTCTTATTCCAGGCCTCCTGACAGACGACGGCGAGATGTGTTTGGCATCGCCAACTCATCTTCCTTCCACAGCCTCACACCGGGAAACTGGAACTTGACAGCGGGAAACTTTTCGGAGAACGTGCCGCACAGGCGTGAATTCCCCTTTCGCGAGAGGAAGGTGAGAGAGAAGACCGCCGACATCAACGGCCTGCAGCCCTTTACGGTTTACCGAATTGACCTGCACGCTTGCAATGATGAGGTGCACCACTGCAGCGCAGCCACGTTCATCTTTTCCCGCACAAATCCGGCAGGTAAGAGCAGGGTGTCGACTCAAAATTCATAATGAAACATCATGTAAAACTTCATTGACAAATAACTTTACTCATATTCATAGAAAAAGCTGATGACATTCCCGGCCCTGTGACCTGGGAAGGTTTGGACGACTCAGTGTTTCTGAAGTGGCCCGAGCCGCACAAACCCAATGGCCTGATCCTGCTGTATGAGATCCAGTACCGCCTGGGAACCGAGGTAACCTATCAGGGTCATTCTTACATCGTGGTATCCGTGTTGTTTTTCTCACTTGATGTTTTTGTTTCTGCACATAGCATGAAAAGCACGAGTGTGTATCCCGCCAACACTACAGAGAGCACAAAGGAATAAAACTCTCTAACCTAGGACCTGGGAATTATTCGGCTCGTGTGCGAGCCACTTCCCTCGCCGGGAACGGATCGTGGACAGAACCCATAGCTTTTTATGTGCTTCAGGTCCAACGTAAGTTTATCAAGTCTTATTTTTTTATTAAGTCAACATGTAATGATGTTCTTGAACTGCTTTACTTCCATAACGTGATGGTTTTAAAAGTGGAACAGAATACTGAATGAGGATTTTTATCAGTAAGTTTTTATTTGAATAACTACCTGCTGGGGATGAGATAGTGAGCAGGTATGACCTGATTTGCTACCTTTATTACATTAATGTTTACTGAAATCAAATTACTGTGTTAACGGGCTGCTGCACTATCTATAAGAGAAGCTGAAACAGGTTAACAACATCAGCGTTAAGGGAAAGTCACTTCAGGGGCGGAAGAAGTTATTATCTTATTATGTTTTGATGAAAAGATTAGGATATATTTGGAAAACAGCTGGGTTTTTTCAGTTTTTGAGTAACATGTACAGATGAGTCTTGTGCAGGAAAATGTATTTCTAAAAGAATAATCGAGACAAAGATATTGGATTTAACACGATATGTCATCACTGTTACTATGAATTGGCGAAATGCCACGCTCAACATGGCCATTCTGGTGACAGAAGTCCCACCTTCCAGTTCAAAGAACCAATCATCAATCAGTAAATCACGTTAAGCCCCATTCTGACCGTAAGCGACTAGCAGTACCAGATCGACATGATCTCATTTATTTAAACGGAAGCTTGGCGACTTCCAGTGACATGAGCGACAGTGACTGTTGGTGACGGGAAGTGGGGGTGTCAAGCGACGTGACAAAGTTGAGAAAGTTTAACTTTATGCAAATTATGAGCAAACACCAATGATCGTGAATCAGCGGAGTTCACGTCATCCGTTTCTCGTTAGTTACTGCAGTGGACGGTACTTGTTTGTTCATGACAACTAGAATTAGTCTAACGGGCTCATTGAAAGTTACGGGCGATAAAGTCACTTGCCAACCTGTACGCATGCAGTAGCTGAAACAACTTCGAATAAAGGTGTTTTAGCACAATTTGAGCTTAAGGGGGCGTGTACACCAAAGTGTTGAAAACGGCAGGCGGACGCCAACTGTGGGTGCTTGCCAGCATTTTTTGTTTTAGCTGAGTGCTTTGATAAACAAAGCAGAAGTATCATTGGCCCTGTCCCAAATGGTGCACTTTGTGTGGACTTTCGGCCTCGTGGCCTTAAATTGTACCTGCTCACTTAGTCTGTACGGTGTCCCATCTGTGATTTTTACACTCCGAAGTGTGCTCATCAGCGCCCCCTTTGCACCCTTGATGCGGTCTTCGGCAAAGCCCGCACTGCAGCAGGCTTCGTGCACTTTACCAACCCAGAAGTCCTTGCGAAAGAGCAACCAGACCAATCAGACGATGAAAGGGAGGAGTTCACACTGATTGGCAGCTTCTCTTCCTACTTCCGGCTTGATGCTTGAGTATGTCCCAAAAAACCGTCAACGGTCCCTAAGGTGTGCACTACATGATGTCATCAAAGTGTGGACTCTGAGGAGGTCCACAAGTTTGGAGTGTGCCATTTGGGACAGAGCCATTGAATGATGCACCATTTGGTTGTTGTGATATCTGTCCCGCCCCTCCTCCACTGTGATTGGACGTCTGAGTGAGAAGTGACATTGATAAGGTTTTGGAGTCTCAGCGTGGAAACAAAAGCCAGCTGCTGGCGTTTTTGAAAAGCGTGGCACTTCCATTGGAAACAATTTAAAACAAACATACAAAAGTTATGGTATATTTAATGTTCGGTTAAATTTTTGATCGGAAATATTTTGTTTAATTGCATCTTAGCACGTGATTTTAGAAATATCTGTCTTTCCTATTTCAAGTAGAATGGACTTTGGTTCTGGCTAGAGGGGATACAGCTACTGCCAAATCTTGCAAGATGTTTGGTTTAAGGTTAGGTTTGGAGGTTGGATTAGAAAGAAACACGTGCTCAGCCTTCGAGATTTCACAAGATTTTGGCCGTAGCTGTATCCCCTCTAGCCACCACCACTTCAATCGGGATAAATCTAATTTCATGTTAACTTTAATTCCAAATTATGAGAATTTAAATACAGATGTGTTTGGGATACCTGTGCTAAATGTTGAAATCTTGTTTTCACGTTAAAGAAGCAGGTTATGAACACATTCTCTACTTTATGATCATCCCCATCATCATGATTTTCGCCATCTTCATTGGAGTGGCCTTCATACTGGTCAATAAGAAACGGTACGACTAGTCTTTCCTCATTTTAAACATTTATCTTAACAGTACTGCTTTAATATCCAACAATATCCAACAATGTGTCAACTATTTATACACCAGATGTATAAGGGGTGGTTTACATTTCACGTCTAAAACCCAGAGGAAAATGCCATCACGTCACTTTCCTCCATCTTTCAAACACATTTTTTCAATTTTTTCGCATTTCTGAAAAGTTTAACTTGCTGCTGCGCTGACGTGCCTGGAAAAAAGAGCGCGTCGCACCGCGTTGCTTACTCATCGCTCTCTATTTGGGCCTCTACATTCAAAATAACGTATTTGCATGCCCAAAAGACATGAAATGTGAACCGCGCCTTAGAGTAAAGAAAACTTTCTTTTCAAATTTAACCTTTTAATTTACGCTAATGCTTTCTGTTGAATGTTTTGGGTAATGTTGGATCTTTTGTATCCACAGAAACAGTGACAGGCTTGGAAATGGGGTCATATATGCTTCTGTTAATCCAGAATACTTCAGTGCTGCAGAAAGTGAGTATTCGGTCCACATACTAGCTATAATAACTTTATAATATAACAGCTAAAGTATGAATCACCCATGCAGGTGGATTACAATTATTATCCATAGTAATTTGTCTTTACATACTTTGCTTCACCTTTTAACATCATTATCAAATTGATTCATAACTAATTTATGTTTTCAGTGTACGTGCCTGATGAATGGGAAGTCGAGCGAGAGAAAATCACGTTGTGCAGGGAACTCGGGCAAGGATCTTTCGGTATGGTGTACGAAGGCATCGCCAAAGGTGTCGTCAAAGACGAGCCAGAAACCAAGGTGGCCATCAAAACGGTGAACGAGTCGGCTAGCATGCACGAACGCATCGAGTTCCTCAATGAAGCGTCTGTAATGAAGGAGTTCAACTGTCACCATGTGGTTAGTGAAATAAGATGCAATACTCTTATTGATTGGCCTGTTGATGTGGTGGCTTATGTGTCTGATGATTGGTTTAGGTGCGTTTGCTGGGAGTGGTCTCACAGGGTCAGCCTACCTTGGTGATCATGGAGCTGATGACACGTGGAGATCTGAAGAGTCATCTGCGCTCACTACGTTCAAAAGAGGTAAATACAGACCCAGATACTGGATGATCTCGCCTCATTCAAAACGCGGATGAATCTGAAAAATCTTTTCCATACTCTTATGACAAGCTTTAGCACATTGCCACCTGGAAGATTAGTGGAAATTTAATGCACAATTTTCCTAGATCATCATTAATCTTTTACGCTTGCATACACTACTGATCTATGTGTCTAAATGAGGCGTACTGTAGTCCTGGGAAGAAGCTTCCAGTCCTCACTTAACTAATCGTCAATGTCTACTGTCTGTAGTACATTCTAGGATAAAACCTCATGTGAACTTTAAAGGAGTTATATGAGCCGATTTCATGTTTAGAGTGTTAAAAGATGTCTGTGCATATAGAAGATCTATAAAATTGCAAAAGATGTTCGATTGTTTGCTGCACATTTTATGAAGGTTTACTTTCTGAACACAGAGGGGCTGTTTACACTTGGTATTACTTGGTATCATCGATCGGATCACAAGTGGATGAGAGAGATACATTACGTTTACACCTGGTATTTAAATCCGTCTCCTTTGTCCACTTTCGACCGCTTCTGTCCTGAATACTGTGAGGGGGTGGTCTGTGAGACGGTGGGCGAGTCTCTCTGCTGTCATTCAAACGCGAGCGGGAGTAATTATGAGTTTATTTGGACGCAAACTAATATTAAGTCGGAGTCCGCTGCTTGTTTAGCAAGTAAACATGCTGCACAGAGTTTTGTACGTGTGTATGTAAGAGCTTTCTCTGAATTTTCAGCGCAATTGATGGAATAGGATCGCGCAATTTTCACACGCTTTCAAAACAAAACTATGGAGATCAGCCGCTTTAGATTTATCAATGAAAGGCTAAAAATAGCGCTGTTCACCGTATGTTCACGCCAGAAGTCAAAAAAAGACGTAAAACCTGTGTTTAGTACCTCAGATTAGATAAATGGGTGGAGAGAAGGCGGTCGCGTATGGCTGTTCGAACACATTCAACCACATATGCGTTCCGCAACTCCCAAGCGATCCGATCTAAAGTGGTTTCGACTACCTCTGGATGTGGTTGAAAGTGGTCGAAAGTGGACGAGCTCAAAACGTTTCGAACACTGTTTACACCTGGCATTAACGTCGTCCACTTGTGATCCGATCAACGAAAACGCATGTTAATGCCAAGTGTAAACAGTCTAAGAGTAACAAGGATGGATGTAGACAAAATTCCAATTCCAGCAATTCCAACAATCCGAGGCATAAGGGTCTTATCTAGCAAAATCATTGTCATTTTCGCCAATAAATATGTTTTTTTCTCATCTTGCCCTAGCCGTGTGACGCACCAGCGCATTTTTGCGTATTACGTTATCACATCGAATGGTCACGCACTGCATATCAGGGTTTTCCGCAGCACATTTCAGTTCAGGCGGCCCGCCTAAGCTTGGAAACCCTACCGCCTTAACTAGGTCGTCCAAAAAAAAAAACATTTTGTTGCACAAAAGGCCGTCAAGTGAATCTATGAGAATAGCGCGTACGCGCTTCACACTGTGAGCGGGGACGGGCGCCACACGGCGAAATTAGAAAGACGTGGTCTGGACCGTCATTGTCTGCAGGATAACTAGCCAGTTGATAAAACATTTCGGAGAATAGCGCGGACGCGCTTCACACCGCGAGCGTGCATGCCCGCCACACGCCCGAAATGAGATAAAGACGTGGTCCGTCACTGTCTGGAGGATAGCCAGTTGATAAAACGTGTGTCCGTGAGAACTGTACAGTAAGTGGACTTATGTTTTAGGTTTATTTAAGCCTGTTATTGTATTAGTCTGTAGTTCTTGCAAATTTAAAGTAAGTTAGCTGGTGATTTTGTTGTTTGAGCAACCTGCTAGCTAGGTTTCACGTGTCTGTTGATTAGATATAATTGTTGAGCGCTCTGCTCACGTTATTTATGTGCATTATTTACATGCTACAGTAGTTATACTCCTTTAAGATAATGTAATTAATAGTGGGAAATAATCAGTTTTTACAATCTATCATCGTTCGCCAGACGTTCTACAACATCTGCTTTAGTTTGTGTTTATTAACCCTTTAGTTTCACTTCATCACGCAGCTATTCCCATTAGAGGTATCTGTTAAAAAAAAATGATTCATTAATAATCTAGTATCTTGTTCATTTTCTGTTATAGTTTCTTCAAAAATAAGTTTTATTTGAGTGTTTTAAATAAAAATATTTTAATTTTAATCATGACACATATGCCCCGCCCCTTTGATTACCACGCCCTCTGCCCCGCCCACTCGCCCAACCCTACCACCATAACTAACACATTTTCTGCTTGAAACCCTGCATATGTGAAACCCACCTTTGCGGACCATTTTAACTCTTTCACCGCCAGCGTTTTTAAAAAAAAGTTGCCAGTCAGCGCCAGCGTTTTTCATGATTTTCACCAAAGTTTAATGCCTTACAGAAAATGTTCTTCTTTAAATATATAAACATACCAAATGAAAGAACAGACCCTCTGCTTTCAAACAAAAAAAAACCGTTTCATCCTTCCTTTAGTGGTTCTTTTGCAATCAGCTTTTGAATATGGGTAGGTTTTTGCAAAAACATCACATTTTGAGCAAAAAGCAGAGATAATTCCATTTTTGTGATGGACTTTTCATAGAGATCCCATTCAGAGCGATCTTTAAAACAGACACAGACATGCAGCCGCTTGCCATAGGGCAATACTTCCGGGTTTAAAAAGTTGCGGAAGGGCGCCACCTGGTGGATAATAGCGGTATTGCGGAAAGACGGAAAATCTCGTCATTGGCGGGAAAGCGTTTTCTCTTAATTGACGAGATATCTCGTCAATGGCGGGGAAAGAGTGAAACAGTAAACTGACACAAAGACATTCATTTGTATCATTCCACATACAACAACATCTGAACGCTCCTTTTTCTCCACACTTATAAACAGTAGAGTGTTAGAGTGGCATACGTCATGCGTGACCATCAACGTGATTGCGTAATACGTAAAGTTGCATCGCAAGGCAAGACGAAAAGTTGTTGTAAAAAAGTACTTTTTTTTGCAAAAATGACGATCGTTTTGCTAGATAATCAGTCCCTTCAGAAAAACGCGATTATGTGATCGCATGATTTTATGCATAATCAGCCTTATTTTTAAAATACGCCGCTTTTTCGATGCATAAATTGATTTCATAATCCCTGCTTATTCAAAGCAAAAAGTCATAGAAATCTTAGCAGAAAGTAAAAAAAAAATTGCATTTATTTCGCACAAGCGTAGCCATGTCCTTTGTTGTCATAGGAACGTTAGGAAGTGATGTAATTACGTAACGAGAACATTAATGAAAATCTGCAAAGTTTTTGCAAGTTCACAGTTTTTGCAAGTTCCCGCAATTCCCCATTTCATCGCGTGAAGTTGAATAAATATACAGCATATTTCAATCGCATTTTTTAAGAAAACGTTCCGCAAGATGCAACTATCACAAAAAAAGGCTGCGTTTTTCTGGAAGGACTGGATAAGATTTTTTCTCGATTAAACAGAGAAATACATAAACAACTTGGATGACATGGGGGGGTGAGTAAATTATCAAAAAATTGATGAAAGTGGAGGTAATCCTTTAACCTCAAAGATGAATAGAGCAGTGTTATCGCTTTCCAACATTTGTGAATATGATGAAGCCTCTCCTTCTTCTTCGTTGGGTGACTCCTCTTCCGGGGGTTCATGGGATAGTAAAGTTTTCATGGAATGCACAAATTTAAAATATTGCTGAAAGTAGTAGTTCATCTAGTCACTTTTCGCCTGCTCGTATTCGAATACTAGGAAATCGGATATACTAGTCGTCTCACTTACTGATTTTCGCCTGTTGCATAAAATGGAAGTCATTTCATTTCAGACGCAGCAAGAGTTTTAGTCTTTAATCTCTTCTTTTTTTTTAGAGCCCCTCCAGTCTGCCTCTGCCACCACTGAAGAAGATGATTCAGATGGCAGGAGAGATCGCCGACGGCATGGCTTATCTCAATTCCAATAAGTTTATTCACAGAGACCTGGCAGCCAGAAACTGTATGGTGGCCGAGGATTTTACAGTCAAAATTGGTGGTAAGTGATAGAATGTGTAATAAAAATTTATTTACTTTTTAAATTTATATTTTAGGTGCTTTTATATCTTTATTTGGATAGAATAGTAGTAGGGAGTTGACAGGATAGTGTTGGGTGGAAATAGGGGAGCGGGATCGGCAAAGGGACTGCAGAGACGGGAATCGAAATTGGGTCGCCGTGAGCTCACTGGTGCTTTATGAACTAAGATTATTAAATGCTGTAGAAGTGTTGTTCATTGTTAGTTAATGTTAGGTACTGCTAATGTTAACAAATACAACCTATGCATTTTTCACTTTTGCCTGTCTTGTAGTTAATGGACTGCAAAAAATAAATTTGGTTTGAATGCACTTAATTTTGTTTGGCTAAATGTCAAGTAAGAATTTGTATTAATCTGCAGATTTTGGCATGACACGGGACATTTATGAGACCGATTACTATAGGAAAGGGGGCAAGGGACTGCTGCCGGTACGATGGATGTCTCCAGAGTCCCTCAAAGATGGAGTCTTCACCACCATGTCAGATGTTTGGTAAGCTCTCAGATGCTCTTCACTGTGTTTATATGAAATCAGAGATGAGTTCAGATTTATAATAAAATATAAGTTTGGTCTCTGAAGCTGTAGAATGACACTCCGGATGAAAGCAAAGACCGCCCCATTGACCACTGCAAGCCAAAGAAGAAATCAAAACCACACTCGCACAGATCAACACGCAGTTTCCATTACACGGCACATACGTTTATTCGTCTGCAAATGAGGTGGAACGTTTTCCATATATTTCAAATGAAACTGGGAATCAAGCCTCATCAGTCCTCATATGAGCTAGAAACATTTCTCTTGTATGCTAGTCTCATTTGACAAACTTTCAAAGTAAACCTCGGGGAGTCTGGACCGCGCTTTTCCGGAAACTGCAACAGCTGCGACTGATACGAGTCTCCGGTCCGTCCTCCCGTGTCGTGATAAGTGGCTGTTTGGGCTGCTGGGTGGTTTGAGCTTCAATCTTTTGTTAAGGATCAGATCTCGGGGAAGCGGATTGGACTTAAATTACAGCGTTCTCCAGTTTCGCCGCAGGTGATCCGAGTGTCTGGACTATAACAGGTCTTGAGTGTGCGGTCTGGGTCACAGACACGCCCTGATAATCAGGATTGTCTGCTGAACTCTAGCCAGGGATGTATCATCAGAAATGACAAATTTATCACTAAATCAATCTGTTAAAATGGCTGGCTGGAGAATGGCCTGATGCAAAGGTCTGTTCGTTATATAGTATCATTTATCAAAATTGGTATGTCTAGCTACTTTGATTTTGTTAACCCCTTCCAAAGCACCTCCCGCTTTTGAGAAAACCCAGGAAATGTTATTTCTGAAAAGACTACTTGTGCTTCACATGTGTCTGCCTTTTTGCATGCATATAAATGAATATGAACGCTGATCTAAAACAGAGCACATTTATACCTGGAATTAAGATGCATTCTGGTCGAAAGTGGACGAGAGAGAATTATGTCCGTTCACACCTCGTGTTTTGATCCGTTTCTTTGTCCACTTTTGATCATTTCTGTCCTGATTACTTCGAGGTGATGGCATATGGGTGAGTCTAGGGGTGGCCGATAAACCGGTAGGTATGACGAACCAATATAAATTTGACAACCGGTAGAGATTTTGGACTATCGTCTCTATCGAGATTACGCCCCCATGTCACGGTGCTGTGTATTTAAGCATTGCAGTTTTAAATTAAGTGATTTTAAGCCATTCAAACACAAACAACAGATCTATATGAGCGCGCTGTTTTTGTGTGATAGGAGCGTGCAAGCCGTGCATCCGTTGTTCATTAAGCATGCAAAAATTGTTGGCGCTTTATTGGCCTTAAATACATATATGTGTCAAAAAGTATCCTCATAAACACAACTATTTAGGTCTTAAGAGAAAGTGAACGGCTGAAAAGAAAACGCATGTGTAAATTGAATCCGGACTTTGATTTTAAAAGGGAAGTTACCTAATTTTACTCTTGTCTTTCACTCATGTTAATCAAACAGCATTGAGAGAAAATCTCTTCTTGCTCTTGACTAAATTACTTTTGTACCTTTAATGAGATAATAAAAAAAAATGAAAATTCTATGGTATTAAATTAATAACCTAAAAACCTGTACTGTGATACATTTCGTTATCATGATATCAAATGATTCCTATTGTGATATAAGATTTGGGTCATATCGCCCACCCACTAGGTTAGCCCTTAGACGTGCACTAATAATTCTGTCAGAGTACCGCTGCTTGTGTAATATGGAGAACGAAAATAACTTGTGTAAATAAATAAATGCATGCGTAATAGAATAAATTAAGTGTAAATAAATGCAATAAAAAAAAATTGAAATACAGAAATAAAAACATACATAAATAAATAAATGTAGAAATACAAAAATGATTTATGCATGCATGAATTAATTAAGTGTAAATAAGTTAATAAATGCATAAATAAATAAATAACTGCCTGCATAAATAATTAATTAATTAAATGCATAGATAAATAAATGTAGAAATACAAAAATAAATAAATGCATGCATGCACGGATGAATGAAGTGAAAATAAATAAATGCATTAATAAATAATTAATTAAATGTATAAATATATAAATGTAGCAATACAAAAATTATTTATGCATGCATGAATTAATTAAGTGTAAATAAGTTAATAAATGCATAAATAAAGAAATAACTGCCTGCATAAATAATTAATTAATTAAATGCATAAAGAAATAAATGTAGAAATACAGAAATAAATAAATGCATGCATGCACGGATGAATGAAGTGAAAATAAATAAATGCATTAATAAATAATTAATTAAATGCATAAATATATAAATGTAGAAATACAGAAATAAATAAATGTAGAAATAAATTGTTAAATGTATGAATAAATAAATGCAGATATGCATAAATATAGTTTTGTCAATGATAGTTTAAAGATCGTGCTGACCCCTGGGTTCACGCTAGAAGTCATGTTCGATAGAGAAACATTGTGCCCTGTACGTCAGATTAGATCTTCAAACACACGTCTACAACACAAAAGCAATGCGATCGAATAAGTTTTCGACTACCTCTGAATGTGATCGAAAGAGGACAAGCTCAAAACGTTTCACACCCCGTTTACATCTTTACACCCATATTTTAGGGGACTGTATTGATGGGTAGAAACCTTAATCTGAAGACATCTTGTTTTGGCCAACAGAATCAACAGAATCACATACACACAAAAAGTTGGGTTATTTTCAACCCAGTGTTGGTAAAAAAAGGGATAAACCCAACCATTGGGTTTAATTAACCCAGAAAATGTTATATTTGACCCAACATAGGTCAAATTACAGTTCATCCCTGTTTGACCTAATGCCGAGTTCTTTTCCCCCAGAATTTAATTCATTGTTGGGTCAAATATAAAACATTTATTGGTTAATTTAACCCAATAGCTGCATTTGTTACTTTTTAACCCAGCACTGGGTTGAAAATAACCCAACATTTTGAGTGTACCTGTATGTCCTTCATGGAAACATCAATCCCAGAATGCACTATGATAGAAAAAATGAATCTAGTATGAATTGATGAAAAGATGAAAAATATAATTATATGTCTTATAAGTTGAATATCCATATAATCAGTTTTGTTTTGATTATTGATTCTGAGGGTATCATATTCTTAGGGAAAATTATAAATTATATTTCTTTATATAGAATATGAAGGTGTGAGGTTTCTTGTGTGTGAAATGACTCAAGGTATTTATGTGATGTGTTTAATAGCTTTACTATCAACAGACCACATTATATTACATAATTTGTCCAAGCAGCTGATTTATTATAATGACAGCTCGCTCCCGTATAAAAGCTTTAGCTAATAAGATCATACATCACTCAAATTCTCAGCCACAATTTTTCTTAGAGAAGCGTCTTTAATGAACAGGGCGGCTTTTAACTGTAAAGACTGTATTGAACTTAATCACCTTTCGGTGACGGTGTTAAATGAAACAGAAAATGGACAACCAACAAGTCACTTGTACTTTGATTGTGATATTGTCAATGTCGATCCATTTCAACTTGTTTTTCTCATTTCTTTGCAGGTCCTTCGGAGTGGTTTTGTGGGAAATAGCCACACTGGCCGAGCAGCCCTATCAAGGCATGTCCAATGAACAGGTCCTGCGGTTTGTCATGGATGGAGGACTGTTAGACAAACCAGACAACTGTCCCGATATGCTGTAAGTGTTTTTTTCATTTACAATGGAAATCATAATTGGCTCACATTTCAAGAATCGACTGCAAATAGTTGCCTCTGTATAATTTGAAAGAAAGTATTTTAATATAAAGACTCACATCACCTCAACTGAGATGCTTTTTACTGTAACACAATCGCGAGCATCCATTCCTGGTTTAGCGGTATTTGAAATTTAAAAGAGATTGGAGCTTTCCCACGAGTGGGTGTGGTTTCAGCATCGAACAGAGGACACGCCCCCAACATTTGAAAGCAGAGAATCCTGCCTATTTTTCCAAGATTTTAATAACTCAGTTTATGTACTTGACGTTTTTTTATTGTTCAAATTTAGCATGATTTTGTGCCCTGACAAATAGAGCCATTTAATATTGGACTTTACAAGGAATTTAATGTTATATTACAGTATATCAGTAGGTATGACTGTGGGAGTGTGTTGTAAAGACACGAGTTAACATGCATAGCCAGTTCAAGTGTTAGGAATTAGGGATGCTAAACAATTAATCGCGATTAATCGTTAGCAGAATAAAAGTTTTTGTTTACATCACATATGTGTGTAAACTGTGTATAATAAATATGTATATATATATACGAATATGTATATATACACATTCATGTATAATTTTAAGAAAAAAAAATGTATATACTAAGTATTTATATATAATATAAATTATACATAAATATACAAATGTATATACACATGTATACATTTCTAAAACATATACATGCATGTGTGTACATTTATTTATACAAAGTTATTATACACAGTTCACAAACATATATGATGTAAACAAAAACTTTTATTCTGCTAACGATTAATCACGATTAATCGTTAAGCATCCCTATTAGGAATATTTTATGCTCCCATGAGGCCTCTCCGTTTACGTATATCAGACCATTTTTATTGAAAAACTTGGCCAAAACATCAGAATAGGCCTATGATTTTTTTTATCCAGCTTCCATACAACAGAAAGTAAGGGGTGGGTCATATAGTTATATATACAATATATATTTATCATAACATTTGAACTAATTCAAATTATGTAACAAATTTAAAGTGCTATTTTTATTATAGGAAGAAAACATCCATAATAGCTAAGTGTATTTCTATAGGTGTGTGTAAAAATCTATTGAAAATAATCATATTTCCACACTGTCCACATATTTCCACACATATAATCACATATTTCCACACTGTTATTTAACAAAAACACGATGAATATTTATTTGTTTTAATTGAATATGCATGGTAATAAACACTACACTGCAAAAAATTACTTTCTTACCTCGTATTTTTGTCTTCTTTTCAGTAAAAATATCTAAACATTCATAATAATTAGATGTATTTTCTTGATGAGCAAAATTACCTAGAAAAATAAGTCAAATTTTTAGACAAAATATATAAGAATTTGTGTTAAAACAAGCAAAAAAATCTGCCAATGGAATAAGAAGTATTTGTGTTTTTTAACTTATTAAAAAAAATCTTATTCCATTGGCGGAATTTTTGCTTTTTTTAACACAAATTCTTATATTTTTTATCTCAAATGTAGAGTTATTTTTCTAGGTCATTTTGCTAAACAAAAAAATACATCTTAATTTAAGAATTGTTTTTTTTTACTGAAAACAAGACAAAAATACCAAGTAAGAAAGTCATTTTTTGCAATGCAGTTATTGACCTACATGTATTTTTAACTAAAACATGTCAGCATATGTGAACGTTTTTAAATGTTGACACGATTGAAAGTGTTTTAAATGAATTCAAAGTGAACATTTCAAAAGAATTATTAACAAAAACGTCCCAATCGTGTAAGTATGTTTACTTCTCAGGTTTAAATAAGACACGCTACTAAAATATCGGTCATACTCTTATGTCTTTGGCACAGTCATTAATAAACTTAATAGTCAAATAAACAGCAATAAAATCATCACAATATTTACAAGATATAAATGTAGAATATCATTAATTCACAAGAAGTATTTCGTCTTCGGCTGACACAAATGATGTTTTGTTTCCAGAGCGACAGCAGAAAGTGCACAATGCTTTGGTTTGGATGACAGCGGTCCTGGTTTAAGATCTTTGTTGTGGTTGGCTGATGTTAACAGTGTTTCAGAGAAGTGTCAGGAAGGATGAGAGACTTTTAACTGCCATGTACTGCTGCCGTCTTCTGCTGTAATGAGCCAGAGGAAATCACTTTCTGTAGTTATTTTATCCCAGTTTTATATCCAGTTGATGTGAAATGGTTTGTGAATGCTGCTTCCTCTAAACTTCAGACACAATATGGGCAGTTCTTTTGTTTCTTTTTGCTCTGCCAATGAAACATTTCCAAAAAAGTCAAACGTCGAAACAAGTGCTGGATTTTACTGGGGATGTGCTTCAGATGTGCGCACACACAAATCTTCTCAAACAGCGCGTAACGCACTGAGATCTGTTTCAATTCTTATTTGTAGCAAACGTAGACAAACGTGTCTTTTCAAAGATTTCTAGTTTTTGCTTTTTTAGGTATGTTTAGTTTTCATTTTATCTTGGTTATTTCATAAATGGGAAATTTAAAGCAAAAACTGATATTGAAAATTTCAGCAGCAACAACATAAGTTCAAAGTTCACTTCAGTTGAGGTGCGTAACTGTGACAATGCGCATGCTTCCGAAAAAAAACATATTTAACACTTGTTCAATGTGAATTTTAACTCTTTCACCGCCAGCGTTTTTTAAAAAATTTGCCAGCCAGCGCCAGCGTTTTTCATGATTTTCACCAAAGTTTAATGCCTTCCAGAAAATGTTTTTCTTTAAATAAATAAACATACAATATGCCAAATGAAAGAACAGACCCTCTGCTTTCAAACAAAAAAACCGTTTCATCCTACCTTTAGTGGTTCTTTTGCAATCAGCTTTTGAATATGGGTAGGTTTTTGCAAAAACACCATATTTTGAGCAAAAAGCAAAAATAATTCAATTTTTGTGACGGACTTTTCATAGAGATCCCACTCAGAGCGATCTTTAAAACAGACACGGACATGCAGCAGCTTGCCATAGGGCAATACTTCTGGTTTTAAAAAGTTGCGGATAATAGCGGTATTGCGGAATGACGGAAAATCTCGTCATTGGCGGGGAAGCATTTTCTCTTAATTGACGAGATATCTCGTCAATGGCAGGGAAAGAGTTAATAGTGTTTCTGCTGTAGTGCGGTTTTCATATTTATTGTAGGCCTAGAATTTTTTTATTTTATTTATTATTTTATTTTAGCTAGTTTTGATCTAATGTAAATCTATTTTTAGCTTTTTCAGGGCTCGAAAACAAGGATAGCTCGATTGGCCATTTCAGAACCGTCACTGGTCCAATCAGTGCTGCGGCACCATCCCAAAAGTTTATCATTTGCATGTGTTTCGAGGCCAGGCCAATTTAAATATTCAATCAATAAAGACTTGAAACAGATCTCAATGCGTTACGCGCTGTTTGTGAAGATTTGTGTGTTTGAGAAGATTTGTGTGTGCGCGTATATCTGAAGCGCATGCCCGGTAAAGCCTGGAGTAGTCTGTTTTTTACGTGTACGAAAACGTACGCGCATGGTCAAATGCGCAGCCTTGCAAAGCATAGTTTGGCTCATACGTGTACACGCAAGTGCGATCCTTCTCCTGCGCTACATACTACATTCTCCTTTCATTCTAACAGCGTCAAATTTGTGTAACAACGCCCCCGGCTGTATAGAATGCCGGTAGTGCGTATAGAATTACACACTCTATGCGTACACGCCTGTGTGGGAACAATTTGAGTCAGAAACTGAGATGGCAGGCCAGAGCTCGACATTTTTGTGATGAAAAATGCAATTTCTAAATGCAGAACTTTTTAGTCATAAAACACCTGCACGGCCTGAAAAAGATCAAGCCTCAGCCAAGAAAAAGTAACGCAAAGTAACTAAAAAGTACCGTAAGCATTACTTTCCATGAAAAGTAACTACATAACGCAATTAAAGGGACCATTTAACATGTCCGCCCAAAAAAAATCAATTCATACTCCACACTCCAAACAGACGGGGGCAGTATACCTCCAGAAAAGTGAGTTGGTCTATTTTAATTTAGCAGCTGCAAATTTAGCAGCATATATCAAGTTTGATTTGCATTAGCAACTAAGTTATCATTAGTCACAAAAAAAAACATTCGGTCTCATTAAAATTGCAATGTTTTCCGCTACGTTTCGTGCGTCCATTTGGTGTTCATTATAATCGATGACATTTCAAGCTTCTTAGCTAATGTTACATTTTAGCCTCAGTTTGGTAGATAACGGGTGAAAACCGGATCGGATCCGTGGGTAGAGCTAACTATTAAACGCTAACAGCTAAGGATGCGCAATAATTTGCATGCGATAGTCATTGCGCTTCTCGTCAGTGAAGCCGGTTTCTTGATTAAAAGTGAATTGTCATCAGCTGCTTTCAGATGGAGCCACATTTACTGCACAAAGCCGTAGTTCATGTACAAGCTGAGCATAGGTTATCACAAGGCCTATTATAAGTGAACTTCTAGCGAAATACTAACAGCATCTTACTTACCAATCGAAAAGAAATGTTGTCATTTCGGAGTCGAACCTCATTTCTTTCATGTCCATTAGTTGTCTCCAGCGATGAAAAGCAGTGCCAGTATTTACTCTGGTTCGGTTACTTTATTTATCATATTTTATTTGTGATTCCAAGCGCGTTGTTCCCTGCAGCAAATGTTTGTGGTAGTGGTAAATGTCTCTTGCTTTAGCCATTCTTTCGCTCTCTTCCCTGAACTGAAATACGTCCGAAACCCCTACTGCAAGGCAGGAAGGCATCAAGGCATGTCCGAATCCATGGCTGTCCGAATTGCATTTCTCTGAGCTGCCTTCATGAATCTTAAGCCAACAAGTCAGCTGCCTTAGTTTTCGGACGCAGCGGTAGTAGTAGAGGGCTGTACTCAAACACATGCGACTTATTCGTGTATTGCAGTTTGGCTGGCGGTTATGTGCGTGGCCCGCATACCGCCTCCCATGGTCGAAACTGGTATTACAACACCAGTCGGGCTGTAGCTAGTAATTTAGCATGCTAATTCAGATTGATATTTCTGCAGCACTATACCTTGTCATTTTTTTAATGACATCTTTGCCCTTATTTCTTCTCATTCTTTTGATGCGTGTAGCTAATTTTTTAAAATCTTTTATCTCAATTATTACAAATGGCACCTTTAATAACTGGGGAGTAACTATATTGTAATGCATTACTTTCGAAAGTAACTTTCCCCCACACTGATTGTTACCCCCTCTAGTAAAAATGTAACTAGACTTCTAGCTTTAAGCCACATCTCAAGGTTCCGACAGCGCGCAAATACGTTATAATACCATATAGATGCGGTAACGCCGCCATCTTAGTCGCGTCCGCATTCAAGATGAGAGTGTACACAGTTTGCGGAGCGTTTTTTGCTGCTGCTCTGTGTCTCCGCCCTCAGCACTAAGAAAAGTGCTAGTTATTTTCGTAAGTTTTAAATATGGATATTTCTGCATCTCGGACAGATTGGGGGTGAGTAAATCATGGGTTTAATATCATTTTTGGTCGAACTTTCCCTTTAATCCACTGGAACCGTGTTGATTACTGTGAAGGATTATGGCTTTTTGTGCTTGAAAGTCATGGACGCTGTTTTTCAACCATTACAAAGCTCGAAAGAGCCAGGACATTTACTAAAATAACTCAAATTGTGTTCGTCTGTAAGATGATGAGTAAATCATGGAGTAATTAGCAATTTTTATCGCTTTAAGGATACCTGGGTCAAAGACAATAATCAGGCCTGTTTTATTTTAGTGGGTTTTGGTGGGGCCAGTGATCATTTTGGCATGGCCAGTAAAAATCTGAACCAATGGCCGAACCAGGCCAGTAGGAAAAATCCTTAGCGTTGAGCCCTGTTATTGTCAAAAATACCTTTTTAAACAAATTAATTTTCATTTACATCAATAAAAACATCTCAATGCTGTGCAAATACAAAAACAACTGAGGTTTGAACAAGTCAAGATTCCTTATGTGTGTTGGTGAAAACATCACACCTTGTACTCACAGGTGTGTTTGTTTGTCTATGTGATGCTGACAGCTGTAAGTTGTCAAGTATTTCACTAAAGCAGCCTGTTCGTGTGTAGTTATATGGCAAATACTTGAGTGGCAGCGAGATTGTGGCCTTTTATCTTCATGGGGCTCTGTGCAGTTTTTGCAGTCTGATTTCATCACGCCTGTGTTTGCTTTACTATAAAACAGTCCACAGTGTTCACCATGAGCTCACCGCAGCTGTGTTTGGGACATAGTTGCTGATAGCTGATGCATGTTTACTTTGCTGATCCATCACAGCACCACCTGTTGTTCAAAGTGAGGAGCTGCAGCAAGTTGCAATGCTCTGCTAAAGATCACCGGGTTCATATGCACTCAGAGTCATATTGAATTCATTATCACGTTTATACTATCTGATTTCTTTTTATTTACAGCGAACAATGAGCGATTTATTATGCAAACAATTTATAATACGCAAGCAAACAATGTCAGCCTGTCAAGTGTTGTTAAAAGGAGAAAAGCAGAACGATTTGTAAGGTATGAGTAATGTTTTTTATATTTAAAGGTTAATGCCCTGAATCTGAAATCAATGCTTGGGTCTTAAAACTATGAAGATCTTTTGAATTGTGATTTTATTTTCAGTATTCAAATTTCCCTCAAAACTGATGTGAAAAACGATTCTTATAACCATTGTACAGTATTAACTTTAACTTAAACCATGAATTAAACAGAGAAAAAAATCATTGTCACATTAATTAAAAAAATATTTCATAATGCAAAAACAACGATTGTTTGTTTCTTATTGTTTCTTATTCCCTTCTTTTGATTCCTATCCCAATCAATTCTTCAGTTTTAAACGGTTAAATCCATCATAATGTTTGTTTAAACTATTAATAGAGTTTACCAGTAGCACATAAAATTAGGGCTGTCACGGTTCTGAAATTTGGCTGACGGTTAATTGTCTAATAAATTGTGACGATTATGACGATTAATTGCTTTGACATTTAATTCTCATACATTTTTTGTTTGTTCATGAAATAATTTTCACGCAACTAATTGTTTGCAGATTAAAAGTTTTTGTTTACATCATATATGTGTTTGTATTAGGGCTGGGCAAAAAAATTGATTTTTCGATTAATCGTTTTTTAAAACGTGGTCGATTAAAAATCGATTCTCAAAGGCTGAATCGATTTTTTTTTTTCATATTTATTTCCGCAAACATTGAACGGAGGAATGGAAGCATTTCAGATTTCGCAAAGAAGACGTGTTGATGCTTTTAATTTCTTTTTATTAATTACCCACTTGTAAACTGCTGTTCAATGTTCTTTTTTATTAATATAGTATGTGTATTAAATCTATATTCATTGAGTTGAATCGAGAATCAAGTATAAAAACCTACCTGAGAACCGGAATCGAAAATTTAACCGAGAATCGGAATCAAATCGATTTGATAGCTTCTGAATCGAAATCGAATCGATCTGGAACATCTGAATCGATACCCAGCCCTAGTTTGTATTGTGTATTAAAATTATGTATACATAAAAAACACATGCATGTATATATTTTAAGAAAAAGAGTGTTTATATATAATTTTTTCATATTTTTATTTAATATAAATTATAAATAAATATAAAAATGTATACACACATGTTAATATTTCTTAAATGAACACATGCATATTTGTGTATTTATATATACACCTAATTATTATACACAATACACACACATATATGATGTAAACAAAAACATATTCTGCAAACGATCAGTTGCAATTAGTTGTTATGCAGCTCTAGATTATTTAAATTAAATATTTTACCTGCCAGCAAATATTAATACACATAACAATTAGTGGTGGGCAAAGATTAATCGTGATTAATCGCATAAATAAAAGTTTTTTTGCATAATAAATGTGTGTGTACTGTGTGTAATTATTATGTATATTTAACCACACGCTCATACATATATTTATTTTCTATGTGTGTGTGTATATATATATATATATATATATATATATATATATATATATATATATATATATATATATATATATATATATATATATATATATATATATATATATATATATATATATATATATATATATATATATATATATTTTATTCATATAGAATATATAAACATATAAATAAATATAATATACACATCTTAAAAACATACATGAATGTGTGTGTGTATTTATATAAACATAATAATTACAGCACACACTCATATATTATGCCAAAAATCACTTTTATTTTGTATGCGATTAATCACGATTAATCTTTGCCCAGCACTAGTATTTATAAGTAATTATTTAATGAATATTTATTTCAAAAAATGAAAATTCTTCATAAGAAATAAGCACAATAAAGTGTCTGAAAAATAACTGAAAATAAAAATGCAATAAAAATAAACTGACTATACCAGAACAGGCCTTAAATAGTAGCCAATCCTACTAAGGTCATATTAGTACTGAACCACATGTCTGTAGTGCCTGCAAAAAAATCTATTCCTTTAGAATAGCATACTTGACTTCCCTAAATTTGGAATTGCTGTTTTGGAAATGTACTGTATGTTTTACCTGGCAGTTCAGAGTGCTTCCCAAAGATTTGCAGCATTTCTTTTGCAATTTATCGCATTACACTGTCAGTTAAGGAGCGCCATCAGATACTGTCTCCTTTATACAGGCACTGCAGCTCCCCCTTGTGTTTTTTAAAGAGATGTGCAATCATTGTGGTGATCTGAAACCATTCCGATGAGACGGTTATTTTATCATTGTGACAGCTCTGCGTGAAATGTGCTATACAATACAAAAAATACGCACACAATGTAAAATTACCCGTTACTCATTCTGACTTCTGCGTGTTTGTTCTCAGGTTTGAGCTGATGCGCATGTGCTGGCAGTACAACCCCAAAATGCGTCCGTCCTTCCTTGAGATCATCAGCAGCATCAACGAAGACCTGGATGCAGGCTTCAAGGAGACCAGCTTCTTCTACAGCGAGGAGAACAAGCCTCCCGACACCGAGGAGCTGGACATGGAGAACGTGGAAGCCATGGAGAACGTTCGTCTAGAGCCGTCCTCCAGTCTCCAACCCCTCACCTCCTCCCAGCAGTGTTCTCCTGGACCCCAGGGCTCGGTTAGCCCAGCCGGCCCGTCGTCTCCGCAGTCCTCCCCCTGCTCCACTGATAAACGCTCGCTCTCGGCGTCCACGTCGAACGGGCCCTCCATGGTACTCCGGAGTCCGTTTGATAAGACTCAGTCTTACGCTCACATGAACGGAGGCCGTAAGAACGAGCGCACCTTGCCTTTGCCCCAGTCGTCGGCTTGCTGATCGGCAGTACGTTTTATTGACACTCGGACAAGCCACTGTGTGGTCACCTGAAACAAAAATGATAAAAAACTGAAAGAGACGAAGAAGATATAAACTAAGAGTTCGGGCAATCGGACTGGATCACTGACTGAAAAATCTTACATCTTCATTCTCGCACCTGATAGGCTGATCACGTTTTGAGTATCAGAGCTAACAGTGGTACGATGATATTACACACACACACACTCTTTATATCTTTAAGTCGATGGTAAGCACTTGGTCTTTGTGTTTTCAAAGACATGCGTCTAAATTATATAGTTTATATTATAGAGTTCCTTTTTTGCGCATATTCGATGAATATGGCCCGTGTGAACTTAAACTTGGGTACGTATGTAAAATCTCTGACTTCCACGCGCTTACCATATCATCTGGATGGGTGGCATAGTAGAGAAGATAATTGCCAAAATCTAGTTTGGGTTGCCAAATCTTGTTTTATCCCCTCCATCTCTGTATAATTTTGTGTCGATCTAGACCCGACCGCGACACTCGGCGTGTTTGTTTAACATTGCTTTATCTTTCGAAGCATCTTCTTCAAAGTACAATCGATAGAGAGTTAGTTCTCAATAAAAACTTTTGTTGCATTTCACACAACGCACGAATGGTGTCGTGAAACGATGCAAAATCAAAATGGCATCAAAACTAAAAAACAGATCCTGAATCACAAATAAAAAGGGATTAGGCACATCTCTTGACTGCTCTTAGATGTATCACTTTTGTACCTTTTTACACTTCAGCTGATCATCTGTACGTCTTTGCTGGAAAAGTTGTTAAGCTGCTATTTTATTCTTGTCTCTCTTTATATATATATATAAATATATGGAGGTTTATAATCCCTTGCGCCTTTCCACTTCAGTCCATGATGTTTGTAGTTCTGCAAAAAGAAGAAGAATAGAACGAGATTAAAAGAAATATAAGGTACGATAGTTGAGTTCTGCCATGTAAAGTTGTGTTTTTTGATAGATTTTTCTAAAAGCCTGCGAGTTAAAGAGCTTCTGTGTTTTTCTTCCATTAATGACGGCAAACATCACTGTGTCTTTATCACATTAATGGCTGACAGATTTTCTCAGGTCAAACTCAAGGCTTTCGAAGCCCTTCTGTGTTTTCCAGTCATTCATTCCTCTGTAAAAAGTTTGGTCGCACATATTCAAGCGAAGTAGGCTGAAATACATTTCATTATTAAAATCTAAATTAAACTCAGATCCTACTGTTTTCAAATGTTACTCTTCATCTTCCGATCAGAGCATTTCTCTATGCAGACGTTTGCTTATTGAACACATTTATGATACAGGTTTGACTGAGCGCCAGTTTTTTTTTTGTACAGAACGGTCACTTTTTCTTCCTCCATCCTTTTATTTTCATTATTTATTTTCTTTTTTTGTGATATGTTCGTAATCACTCCCGCAAACCCCGATCAAATGTAACTTTTAGATATTTTTATATGCTTTCTTCATGACTTGTTTTTCTTTTTCAGACATTTATCTACCTCACTGTTTTTTTATGTACCTGTATATAAAGTACCTTTTCATCAGAAGGACATTATAACTGCTGGTCAAACGCTCAACCTTGGAGTGAAAAAAAAATTATGGACAATTTCTACCAACAGCTGCTTTCTTTCCTATCGGATTTCGCTTCGATTTGTTTCTTATTTATTTGTGAGATTAAAATGCTTACAGGTCTGACGGTTGACTCCATATGTGTGCTGGAATATTGTTAATTTATCCATCTTGTGATATGGTCATTTGGAAAAAAGTCAAAAGTTTATAGATGGGAAATGGGATGGAATTTCCTCATGTTTCTCAATTTTCTTATTTTTGTAAGATTATACTTAAATATTTCCCACTCCAAACAATACAACATTAAATGTACAGGAATGTGTGATAATCTTATATAATTGTGTGCTGTTGTCACGTGTATCAGTTGTACAGTACTGAACTTAACCTGCCTTTGGAAAACTATTTTTGAACTGATCAGGAAGAATCCCAAACCAAAGGTCAATGTTAAAGGATTGTTTCACTTATATTAAAAAAAAATCTGATAATTTATTCACCCCCATGTCATCCAAGATGTTTGTCTTTCTTTGTTTAGTCTAAAAGAAATTACTTTTTTTTTTTGGTAAACATTCCAGGATTTTTCTCCATAAAGTGGACTTTATTGGACCATAACAGTTTACAGTTTTAATTCAGCTTCAAAGGACTCTAAAAGATTCCAACCGAGGCAATAAGGGTCTTATCTAGCAAAACAATCATCATTTTCACCAAAAAAGCGTAACTTCTCGTCTTGCACTAGCCATGTGATGCATAAAAACGCGACTTTACGTATTTTGTAATCACGTGGAAAGTTCACGCGTTATGTGAAACGCACACTTGCAGACCATTTTAAACAATAAACTGACTGCACTTGTAAACACTGAAGCGGTAATTTAATTCACATACGCCATCCGTTACCTTTCGACGTAATTATGTAATAGGTCGCGTTGGCATATCATATGGCTAGTGCAAGACGAGAAATTATGGTTTAAAAGTACATTTTTTTTGTGATGATAATTGTTTCGCTAGATAGGACCCTTATGCATCGGTTGGGATTGTTTAGAGCCCTTTGAAGCTGCATTGAAATTGTAAACTGTTGTCCAATAGTTGGAGAAAAATCCTGGAATGATTTCCTCAACAATGTAGATATAGATATTAGGGATGCTTAACGATTAATCGCGATTAATCGATAGCAGAATAAAAGTTTTTGTTTACATCATATATGTGTGTGAACTGTGTATAATAATTATGTATATATAAATATGCACACATGCATGTATAATTATAAGAAAAAAAATATTTATATATTATGTATTTATATTTATATATAATATAAACTATAAATAAATATACAAATGTATACATTGTATATATTTCTTAAATATATACATGCATGTGTGTGCATTTATTTATACAAAGTTATTATATACAGTTCACACATAAATATGATGTAAACAAAAACTTTATTCTGCTATCGATTAATCGCGATTAATCGTTAAGCATCCCTAATAGATATATTCGAATGAACAAAGAAAGACATAAATATCTTTGATGGCATGGGAGTGAATACATTTTTGGGATTTTTTGCTATGAAAGTGGAGTAATCCTTCAACTATTTTAATGTTGTTGAAATTACCTGAAGCCAAGATAACCAAGAAAAGTTGTTAAGGTGGAGATGGCTGGTAATTTTTTTCCCATCTTAATTTTACAGCCTTTCATCATAGACAAAAATGTAAAACACTCCTAATAACTAATGTTAATAAGAATTTGGAGTATTGGGCTGATTAAATCGAAATCATTTGCTACGAATTCAAAATCACTAGTATTGCTGTACATGGCTCACTAGATTTTGTGTGAGATTTGACTTTACCAACAGTACATCCAGATATCGCACAAATGATCTGAAATCATAAGGCTGTCGATTTTATTATTTAAATTGAATCATTCAAGACACCAACCTAATGCTCCTCTCCGACCATTATATACTGTAAGCGATGGTTATTTACAGATCTATCGATTCATGAGCGAGTTATTCTCAGGGCTGAAGGTTCTGAGTGGGCATCGATGGGACGTGAGGTGACCTTATGTCCTCACCGCTCACTCTCCCCCTGCTGCTGATGACAATAATGCTGCTCCACATCATCTCATGAGATGCATTACTAAAATCTGGACATTACGGTGTACTCCATGAGTACAGGAGGTCTGAGAGGAGAACGTAGGAGGTGTTCATGACCTGGTGGTGCCATCGAGAGGCTTTGTTTATATTTCATTTATTTGTTTGTGTCACATGCTGAAAATTGTTGGGTTGTTCAGTGGAATAGTCGAGATGGGTTTGAGAGAAATGTTTGATATGAAAAGATGGATGCAGAATGAAAGGGGAAAACGATAACGTTTTGTGGTCCACGTCTGTTCAAACCTGGCTTTTCTGATTAAAAGCACTTATTAACTTTATGATTTGTTTTCTTTTGTATAAATCCGAGAATAAAACTGTCCCAGGAATACGGGGAGGGTTGGTTTTTAGACTTAAAGTTACAAATTGTTTTTTATGTAGTAATTATTAAATACAAACACTACTTAAACCAGATGATAGCCTCATGATTTCTGTACTTGCATAAAATGTGGGTTTGAAACTATTTAAATACATTTGTAATTAATCAATAACTTATGAAATTATTAACTATAATTCATATAATTGTAAAAATGCACATTGGGTTCAACCACAAGACATGGCCTACAAATGTTGCAGGGATGATGTGTTTTTTGTATTTTAAATTGAATTGTTTTTGTAGGCCAACTCAGAATTTTTGCGTGACACTGGGTTCTCTCGCCAGAAATCCCATTCATTTTTCTCAAGAGTTTTGGATTAAAATAAGCTCTGTGTTTAACAAAAGTTTATGACACTTACACATTTTGTCCAACAGGTTAATCTTCACATGAGTTTCGTTGCAAAACGAGATAACTCCGTTTTTAACATTTTTGCCAAACATGTTTATTATTATGTTATCATGTTATTATTTTGTTTTATGGTGCTAATCAAAACAAACCAACTGCAGTTGAATTGATGTTAATTGGAATGCACAACAAAAAAACGAGATTTCTGAAAAATAATAAAACGGAGTTATCCCGTTTTGCAACGAAACTCTTCACATATGAATACAAATTTTATGAATTTTGAAGTCTAAATAAAATAAAACTAGAAATAAAAAAACTAATTTAGATTTCAAAATTCATAAAAGTTGTGTTCATCTGTGAAGATTATCTTGTTGGACAAAACGTGCAAGTGTTAAACTTTTGTTAAACACGACTTTTGGATTATCGCCAAAAATAATGCTTTCTGGTGCGAGAACCCACCATTACGAAAATTAACCATGGTTTTTTTTTGTAAAGGTGTAGTAACCATGTTTTTTTGGTGTGTGGAATATTATTAGCACAACCATTTACTACAGCCTGTTTTTTTTTTTTTTATAGTAAAACCATGGTTAATTTTCGTAAGGGCAGTGTCTGATCTTATTAATGTTGACATCAATGAGTATAACTAAATCAAACATTATTATTGCATTTATTATTATTATTTGTTAACAGTAATATAATTATTACAAAATAATATGACGAAGTTAGTAATGCTCTGCGTAAGTGGGCTTTAAAATCCATTAAAATGTGGTCAAAAGGATCAACATTGTCACGTGTAAAGGTTCAGTAGCAGCAATGGCGAGGCTACATAACCATACACTCAGATTGACAGCTGGCCCATCCAGTCAGAAGAGACAAACAATTTTGTTTAAAAGACAGAGAAATCACGCATAAATTATAATGATCTCTTTAATAATAATCGCTTAAATACGCATCAGTCAGAAAAAAAAAACTACCTTTATTTATGTCTATTTCATGTTTGAACCTTGCAAATGTTAAAATTCAAGCCATTTTAAATAATTTGTGCACAAGAAGATGTTAAAATGAGCTAAGATGATGTAAAAATGAGTTAATCATACTAAAATGAACACACGCTTATAAGCGCACACGGAAACACGCATTTCAAAAAGCACAGAATCATGCACTTGACAGGACACAAATGCTGTGTCCGCAAATCGCCTACTACCATACTATATAGTATGCAAAAAGCACTACTTTGCCTGCTATATAGTATGTCAGTAGGCGGTTTCGGATGCAGCGATAGTCTACTACACACAAAATCATCTCTAAATATCAAAGTCTTGGCAAGTGTATAAAACAGTCTGTTATTTCTTAAAGTGAACGCACACAGTTAAAAAAAAAAAAACTCAGTGGTCCGCACATAACTTCTGGTAAACTCCGCTAAGAATAAAAAACAACAAAGTTCTTTAAACGTAGTTTATTTATATAACAAGCAAAAACCAACATAGATTACATAGGAAACCAAAACATTTGTTATTTTCGACGAGGCATTTGTTCAAGAGATCAGTTTAGCAACTAGTCAGACCATTAAAAAAACGAAACCTGAAGTAAAAGTATTTTAAATATCATTGACAAAACGATCTCTGCCTGAACTACGTTACCCATGATGCGCGTTGTCTTCGATGCGTCACTATGACGCAATGCAGTGACGCGTATGTTGTGAGACGGGAAGGCACTCAAGGGATTATTTCCACAACTGGGATTATTTTTTATTTTTTTTAAACAGCGATGTGAGGTAAATTCCGATTTATTAGTAATAACATTTGCGTAGATTAATCGCGTACGTTGTTCGTTAATTGGCCTGAAATTAAGAGTTTGACAGCGTTTGTTTACATGCGTGTTTATTTATGTCTTGATGTTGATCTGCAGACTCCAAGTATCTGAGATCTCAGTCAATGCACTTCTTTGTGACTTTTAAACCCCAGTGTATATTAAAAATGTTTTCTCAGTGTCTGAAAGAGGATACGTTCTCCTACAAAAATGGCCTCAGAACTCCACGAAACCATCTTTATGGCCAAACAAGAGCGACACAAAAATCTTTTTCTGAACTACAGAAATCTGAATAATTTCCCCGTTGAGCTTCTCAGAGATGAAGGACTTCAGTTTCTGGAGAGACTCTACATGAAGAGAAACTCTCTCACGACACTAGTAAGATACACACGACACTCTTCGTCTTTGTTTTTGGCGTGACATTGTATTAAATATAGTTTTTTCTTTATTCTCAGCCTGAGAATTTAGCCCAAAAACTTCCCAATCTGATTGAATTGTAAGTGTTTATCTCTTTATTATACACAACAATGTTACTGTCAGTATTTTACAGATGCAGTACAGCAGTTGTCCAGTAGAGGTCGCTCATTGATTTTAGTAGTTAAGTTTCATTACCAACCATGATGTGACCCTGCCTGTGATAACCCAGCTAAAGTAATTTACTACTTTTGTTTTCTAAACCCTACATAAGTTAAATAACACTCTTATAACCTTGATATCTTTAATATTGACTGAGTAAGGTCATGAAATCAATGTGAATTAGATTACGAGACTTCACAAACAGGATTATGAATAGCTTGGAAGGTCAGGCAGGGTCTGAATTGGCTAAATGAAATTATTTGAGATATATTTTTCATCATTTAAAATTATGACGCCAATTTGTATTTTGTTGTTTCATTTAGATACCTCCATTCAAACAATATCGCTATTATTCCTCAAGGTAATTTGATCACTTACAGATTTTTATACAAAGTTGTACGTATATGTATGTAAACATTTTGTTTAATATTACAGCTATTGGCAACCTGGTTAAACTGCAGTCACTGGACCTAAGTGACAACGCCCTGCAAATCATCTGTCCAGAGATTGGTCAGATGCGCTCTTTACGACATCTGCGATTGGCCAATAATCAATTGAAATTTCTCCCACGAGGTTAGGTCCCATCTAACGTTACTCGACTAAGACAACGTCAATTCATCTATGCATTAAAACATTTAATGATTACATATGTATTTTTTGTAAATAATAAAAATATCAAATTATTTTTATGTTAAAGGCATTGATACAAAAAATGAAAGAGTGCTTTTCTGTATTTGTGTGGCTTTGACTCCATCTGACATCAGCAGGTGTTTTTTTAACTTGACTAGAAAGTGCTATGTTGTGTAATTTAGTATTACAAAGACTTGTATTTTATTGGCTTTTAACCAATAAAATAACACGTTTTGCGTGTGGCGTGAAAAATAGGCGTCAGTCCTATTCCTAGCATGCACGCGTTTTCTGCGCGGCCTGAGACGTGCGTGTCACGCAGGCGGTGTGAATGGTCAAACCTGCTAACATGGGAGCCTAAATAAAAACAGATACGCCACACAGCTCATGCCACACATCCGGTGTGAATCGGCTCTTAACATTGAAATCACTCGCGCTTCACGCCTCTACCACTGTTGGTGTAAACGCAGCATAACACATTATTTTCTAACACGATTTAACCAGCATATATTTTGCATCAAATTCTCACACATTTAGGAAAGAGAATATTCTTGTGCATATTGTTTTCTTTTTAACATCCCATAATGCATTAGGCCATGCGTTTGTCCTCAGTAAGTACGTTTACATGCTACCAAATAATCAGTTTGTAATCTTATTGAGGGCTCGATCGGATTGAAAAGCTGTCATGTAAACACCTTAATCAATTTGATTGAGGTCGATCGGATGCAAATTACGATTTTATTGAAAGGGGTGGTGTAGTCCCATCTGTGATCTGATCGTCAGGAGAAAAGTATGCATGTTGTAAACGCGTGAATCATAGTATTTTATCAATCGGATGCAAAAATACCTTGGGCATATTCGCAAAAGAATAGTTCACATCTTATATTTAGCTCGTATTTTTGTATCACATGATTCTCATCACAATACATGCAATAGGAAGGCAGTGACAAAACACATTATTAAGGTAATGGATTCACACGCTTTTCATTCTGCAGCATACATGTCTTTCATAACATTACATAAAGCAATAAAATAGCGTTGTGCCTTTCAAAGAGTGTGTCTTCTTTGCCTATATCTGAAAGTTTTTAAACAACAACTTTCTACGACTCAATTTTGACTTTGTACATTTATTCAGAGATAAAGTGTGATCTCGACTAGAGATGCTGTGCGCTGTGATGCCAAGTCCTCTGCTTTTTTGTGGACTTCGGCAATATTTAAAACCGTTTCAGCAAGTTTTATTTCTTTCTGCGGCTTAAAGAAGGATTTCATTTATTAGTCATTGGTTTTTGGTCTGTAAATAGTCAGTGGGATGCTTTTGGGCTAGTTTTGAATGTCCATTAAGTTGGTTTTCATACTTGAATCTGGCAACCCTGGCTGTGCACTTGCGCAGACGTTCGGTTCGGATTATATAGAATGTACATGTAAACAAACATTTTAATCAGATTGCAATGTTTAGGGTGCATGTAAACTCTTTTTTCGTAACCTGCAATCAGGTTAAATTCATTCGGATTGACAAAATGTTGTACATATGTATTACAGGAGTCTAACAGATATGTTTGTGTTGGTAGAACTGGGAGATCTTCGAGAGCTGGAGACTCTTGATGTGTCCATGAATCTCCTGAGGACTCTACCGGAGGATCTTCATCAGTGTGTGTCTCTACAGTGTCTGACGGCAGACCGTAACCTCCTGTACGCTCTTCCTCGTCAGATCTGTCTACTGCCCGACCTCAATGAGCTCTCGATGGCTGCCAACTGCCTGACTTCACTGCCGCTGGGTGAGCAGATATAAACACACTGCTATACTAACTTCATCTTTATTCTTACCGTGTTGCAAGATGAGAACAGCTATGATGTGAGTTTTTTATAAGAGAGATCTAAAATATTATGGGAGGAGGTACACGAGTACTTCAATTCAATTGCATTCAAGATGCTGTATTTCAAAGTAAAGTGTTGTGTTGTGACTGTATGCTTAACCAAGAGGAAATGATGTGCATGTATGTGGTATTTGCATACCTTACATATGAGGTAAATAGCTGTTTAATAAGTGGGATAATTTATAGGAAGCTGGTTGTTATTACACTGTCAGGGATTATTTCTGCGATAACAACCGGCTGCCTATACATTATCCCTTACTTATTGCTATTAAAAGCACCGAAATCGGCACGTTTATTTCTGCCAAAAATATTTCCTTTTAAATCATTGTCAACTCACACTAGATACGTAAATAAAGATTTAAAACGTTATTTACTGAATGTCGACAAAAAAACGTTTGCGAAATGAGCTGATGTTATGCGAATAAGGGGCGGTTTACATTTCACGTCTAAAACCTTCTTCTTTCCAATGAGCTTTCAGACATGGACTTCTGAAAAGTTTACGTTTTTTTAATTGGCTGTTAGAAAAAGTGCATCGCACCGAAATAACGGATCTGTGCGCGCAAAAAAACGCAAAATGTGAACCGCCCCTAAACAGCATTTTGTTGCCTCGTGATAAGTTATTTCAAAAACTTATACTTCATACATCGCTGGGCAGACCGACATGCGGAGGACACCAAAAACAGCGAGAGCGACTCAGAAGCATGCAGAGCAGCAGACTCTTGAATCGCTGTTGTATTGTAAAAAACATGTCGCTTATTAATATTTAATTCAAATAAGTTTATCCGGTTGCTTTGGTCTGGGTGTACTTGTTTATGTGTATTTGGCCCCACCTTTCCCACTCGAATATTAGACGAAATTGTTTATTCAGAGGCATTTCTATGAAAAAAATGTCATCTTACAGTTTATTCGCGACAATAGGGTATATCCCTTTTCCGAATTGCCTGAAAAACCACCTCACCCGGGCGTAAAAACGTTTTTGCGATATATGTACGTTTATTAGGGTTGGGTACCGAAACGCGGTGCCATTATGGCACCGGAACCTATATGGGCGGTACCTACCGGACCGAATCAGAACACAGATTTCGGTGCCTCATTTCGGTGCCTCTTTAATGCATGAACAGTTGACTGAAGTATTTTGCTCTCTGTAGCGCAAAAAGCATAATCACACAAGCACAGCACAATCGCTAGTTAAATTATAGTACACTCATATGGTGTAAATAATTTCCTGACTTACTAAATTCACGTGAATGTGAAAGTCGGAAAGCTTTGATATAATACATAGGATTCAAGTTTGATTTCTTCGCTTAACTTAGGTGAGTTTGTTCATATTTTACATTATTGTAGCTTTATATTGATAAAAAAATGTAAACCAATCATGTGTTTTGAAAAATCTAAGGATCTTAGATTTATTTATGTTATAGGGCCGGTAAAATGTTTTCCGTCTATTCGTTTTTGTTTAATGTTTTGTTTAATATAAGCAAGTCATTTTACTAATTTATTGTTGTTCTGTTTTAATAAAAAAAATGAACAAATAAGCATTCGTAGTAATGAAAAATTATGTCAATTAAATTTTACATTTATTTGTGTTTTAACGCAGATACCATCCGTTGAATTCGTTTTATTAATAAACAAGCAATATAAGCAAGTTTGTAATTGGAGCTACTATTTTATTGGAGTTGAGTTTTTCGTCAAGAGTAATAATGAACAAACATTAAAAAATAGTTTATTAATAAATGTAAATATTAAATAATCTAATGTTAAAGATTAAATGTAGCCAACTTTTGAACTTTGCCAAATAAATTTTCATTTAAAATATGCGCTGTGTTTAATAAGTTTAAAATGTGAAAAAATCCTCATCTGCACATCCCTAATAATACAAAACGAACAAATTTTGTAAAAACATAACGTTATGTCCAGGTTATTTTTATATTCTGACTTTAAAGAACAATTTGGAAAATGAGATCCTCTGAGGAGCGCGTGAATGCCGCAATTGATCTGACGGCAGCTTATTTTGCTAATATGGTAACATTTCTTCATTTCTTCATTTGCTAAAACGTATTATCTCACTAATGTTTTATTAGTACTTCGGCTTATATCGGCCTGAGATGGACCGCGGCAGTCACGGGTGTCAAGTTCATCGGAGACAAGCAGAAAGCGTCAAAACGTGAATGGTTTCACAAGCCGGGAAAATATTTGGGGTGAATGCCAAATGCCGTTTTTTGCGTCAAGGCACTTCACGAAGAGGATGTCACATGAACAGTCGATCCAAATAAAAAGAAAAAGACGCTGTATTTTATTGCTCTATTTGCCAAGTGTGTTTAATTAGCCACACTATGAGACACAATTGCGCAACTTTCTCTAGAGTTCAAGAGATCTGATCTTCGAAGGGAATAATAATAATAATAATAATAATAAGTTTAATTTATATAGCGCCTTTCCATATCTCAAGTACGCTTCACAATAACAGTTAGGAGTAAACAGTAAATTCATACAGTAGCAAACAATGGACAATAGGGAGGATCACTTTCGATTAGAACTCGCCCTTTATCTTTTTGTGAGCGGCAGCCGCTTTAACCAATCATTGAACAGATTATTAACAACCAATCATAGAACATTTTTCTGAGCTCAAAGTGGAGTGTTGAGAAGATTTATTTAATTCACAAATCAAAAATCTTATAAAGAAGAAATCAAGAATGCAGGTCTTAAAAGATGATGGTGCTTTAGGCAAATCATTAATAAACAAATTATGACAAACAGATAAGAATTTTCATTGTGTTTTATGCTGTACTTTCATCTACCATCTTTTTGTGACTCTTTTTTTCAAAGTATCGCTTTAGGCACCGTTTAGGCACCGGAACCGTTTTAAAAGTATCGATTTGGCACCGGTATCGAAAAAAACCCAAACAATACCCATCCCTAACGTTTATGCGAAATTACTGTTTTGCATTGGCCGCATTTTCAATTTGCGCAATTTTAATGGTAATGAAAACGCAGCTACTGACTGTTACAATGAAACACTCTTTCCTTCAAATGAATAGTTCACACAAATTCAAAGTAACCCAAACTTGTATGGGTTTTTATGTCTGTGGTTCCCAAGAAGTGATGCATTTATTAAGATATAGATTTTTTCTGTTCTCTGTTCAGATCTGGGTCGCTCTATGGAGCTGCAGTTTGTCTTTGTGGACAACAATGCTCATCTGAGAGGTCTCCCATCATACCTCTATAATAAAGTCATTGGCTGCAGTGGGTAAGAGAAAACTCCAGAACACAACAACTTCATCAACATTATTATACATTTTTGTGCATTAGGTTTTGAGATATGTCAGTGAGGTATGGTGCCATCATGAGACTTAAGCTGTGTTCACACCGCCAGTGACTTTATCGGCATGTATTCCCCGTCTCTTTCAATGAGGTCATTAGGAGGCATTCCTAAAGGCTGAAGTATGGGTCACTGTTTACGCGAACGCAAGGGTCCGCGTACCGGATTTTTGAACCCTACGTACATTGTACGCATAGGTCGTGCATGCACCTACAGGAGAATGTAAACATTGTTAAACACCTGTGTACATGTGTGAGTAAAATAAACTATACTTTGCAAGGCTGTGCGTTCGACCGTGCGCTTACATTCACGTACACGTAAAAAAACAGACTATAGATGGTTTCATCGGACGCACGTGATACACGTCTGGATCCGAACCTTACTTCCGGTTTCGTTTTTTTAATGGTCTGGGTAGTTGTTAAACTGATCTCTTGAACAAATGCCTCGTCGAAAATAACAAATGTTTTGGTTTCCTAGGTAATCTATGTGTTGTTTTTTGCTTGTTATATAAATGAACTACGTTTAAAGAACTTTGTTGTTTTTTATTCTTAGCGGACTTTACCTGAAGTTACATGCGGACCGCAACAGCCGCTTGTTTATGTTGTTACTGCTGAAACGGTCTATACTCCGGGCTAATTTCTGGGAGTAATCATCCTCTCAGTCCCTCCTCATTTAAAAAAATGTAAAAAAAATAGACTTTGCACTGCAAAAAATTTATTTCTTACTTAGTATTTTTGTCTTGTTTTCAGTAAAAATATGTAAAAATTCTTAAATTAAGATGTTTTTTCTTGATAAGCAAAATGACCTTAGAAAAAATAAAATTTAAGCGAATTTGTGCTTAAAACAAGCAAAAAATTGGCCAATGAAATAAGAAATATTTTCTTGAAATAAGTTTACCTTTTTTATAAACACTTAATTCGAGAAAAATTTTCTTATTACACTGGCAGATTTTTTTTGCTTGTATTAAGCACAAATTTGCTTAAATTGTATTTATTTTTTTCTAAAAACTAGACTTATTTTCCTAGGTCATTTTGCTCATCAAGAAAAAAACATCTTAATTTAAGAAGTTTTAGATATTTTTTACTGAAAACAAGACAAAAACACTCAAATTAAGTCATTTTGTGCAGTGTGGCACGTAGCTAGACACACCTACACTGCAAAAAATGATTTTTAAGAGAACAAATCATGGTATTTTAGTCTTGTTTTCAGTAAAAATATCTATAAATTCTTAAATTAAGATGCTTTTTCTTCATGAGAAAAACAACCCTAGAAAATAAGTCTGGTTTCTAGACCAAAAACATCAAATTTATGATTTTGTGCATAAAAAAGCAAAAAAATCTGCCAATGGGGTAAACTAATATTTCTAGAATTTTCATTGAATTTAGTTTTTAAGAAAAATGTTCAAGATTTTTTGCTTACCCCATTGGCAGATTTTTTTGCTTGTTTATATGCAAAAAAATAACTAAAATGATATTTGATATTTTTGGTCTAAAAACTAGACTTATTTTCTTGGGTCGTTTTTCTCATGAAGAAAAAACATCTTAATTTAAGAATTTTTAGATATTTTTACTGAAAACAAGACAAAAATACCAAGATTTTTTTTTCTTAAATCAATTTTTTGCAGTGTACTTAATATCGCCAAAGTTTGTGTCACCAGAAGTCTCCAAGCTACCATTGAAACGAATGCGATGGCATCGCTCTTCTGTTGCTGGGCGATGTGCGTGCTGCTTTCTGCTAGTACAAAAACAGATCAGGATTCAATAAAGTTGATCTCTGTGAGAGACTGTACAAACAATGAAGAAGAAACCATTGGAATTTGTGCATACCTAAAGTTCATAGCACAGTGCATCCCATCTGTAAATGATCTGTTAGCTTACCGATCTGTTATGAATGCTTTATCCATCTGTTTGTGTACAGCTGTGGTTTGGGTGCTCAGGTCTCTGATGTGAAACCTCTCTCGCTAACTCTGGGAGGTGTAACCGTTCCTCTCCCATCTGAAGTGAAGGCCATCGGCTCAGAGACGGACCACGTGTTGCCGTTAGAAGAGCTGGCGTGCAGAGTCTTGCATGCGACCCACGGCCTCTCCGGTAAGAATGAGAATCTCAAACAGACCTGGAAATACATCAGACTATACATATATATATATATATCCTCTGTTACTAAATTGTCTTTTTAGACAATGTTGTAGGCATTATAGGTGCGCCCGCTCATGTGAAAACTGTTCAAAATGGTAGACAGCAAAATTGTGTCCTATTCCACAATGCATTGTGACAAACATACTGAAAAATATATGTAGGTCTGTACTAGCCTTGATATTAAACCTATACTTTCTTAAAGCACTTCATGGCTCAGTCCTGATCTCTTTTCTCTCTTTTTGTGTTCAGATGTAAATGTGTTGCCCAGGAGTCTTCAGGATGTTGTGCGATGGCCTTTGGGTCACTGTCATCGCTGCAGTCAGCCCATGTTCACCATCGTCTACCCTAAACTCTTTCCTCTCAGGCAGACGCCACTCGCTGGAGTACACAAGAGGTGTGAATTTATCGCACTTTTCCTCTTCCTGCACAGGTGCATGCTGGGATTGACTGACTCATGTGGATACTCATTTATAATTAACATAATAATAATAATTTAACATATAATTAACAGTTTTGTTTCTCATTCATTCTCTCTTTCATTTCTTTTTTGGTCAGTAGCTGCGTTTCCACTATCCTGTAACTCATTCCCCGATAGCCTTTTTTTTTTAAGTTGCCCACCAGATTTTCACAAAATGCCTTCAAGGACATTTTTCTTTTATAAATATATTAGCATGCAATATATGAAATTAAAGAACAGACCCTCTGCCTTCAAACAAACATTTCTAATATAAATATCTGAAAATTCTTAAATTGAGATACATTTACTTGGTAAGCAAGTGGCTTAAGATATTAAGGGCCCTATTTTAACGATCTAAGCGCATTGTCTAAAGCGCACAGCGCAACGTCTAAATGGGCGTGTCCGAAAGCACTTTTGCTAATTTAACGACGGGAAAAAATGGCTTGTGCGCCAAGCGCATGGTCGAAAAGGGTAGGTCCTATTTTTTTAAATGATTAATGGGAGTATTTTGGGCGTAGCGTGCAATAAACCAATGAGAGTCACAGCTCTCATCCCCTTTAAAAGCCAGTTGCGCCGGCACTATGTCTAATCCCTATTTAGATGACGGACTTTGTAAACTGAAAAACTAAGCGGAGGAAGAAGATCCCCAGTTTAAGAACAATTTTAAATAATTGTGTTGTTTTTCACTTGTATTGAAATTGTTATTTTTTCATTAAAACCTTTAAAACCCGTTTTCTTTTAGTCATGGAAGTAAAAAGCAGGCTTGTAATTGCTTTAAATGTATGGCTATCCAATATCATCAAAAATAATTTACAAGTATGTAAGAAAAGGTTTGTACTCTGAAAATACTTCATTTGTAACAAACAGGAGATAAAGAATTTACAATCGGCCCTCCACAAGATTCAGCACTTTGGACAGCGTCAATTTTTTTTAAGCATTACTTAAAAATGTTTCTCATCTCACCATATCCACAGAGTCATCATATACAATAAATCCATGAGGTAGCATTTAAAAAAAAACATTTAAAAACAGATGCATTTGTTTAAAGCAAAGCATTTATTTACTTACCAGGCTACAGGTGAAGCAGCTCTTTGCGCCTTGTAACATCTCATAATTAGTCCTCATTTATGTCCAAGAGACTCAATAATAATCTTTTACATTCAATCCTTTAATCTTTCATATTTAAAAGTGTTTTGTGCTGCTGCGCATTCATGTATGTGTTAAGCCGGGTGTAGGCAAGTTCGGTCCTACAGAGCCACAGTCCTGCAGAGTTTAGTTCCAACCCTAATCAAACACACCTGAACAAGCTTATCAATGTCTTTAGGATTTAGACATCAGGTTAGATTATCAGTGCTGAGGCTAAAATATGCAGGAATGCGGCTCTCTAGGACCGAACTTGCCTACCCCTGTGTTAAGCAAACCCGCGTTGTCGTCCCGTTTAGGTGCATATTACTAATGCGCTCTTTAAATAACAAAAAAACATATTGCGCCATTGACTTTAGACTTTAGAGCAGGTTTTTGTTGGTCAATGGCGTAGTCTATTTTAGTTGCCTCAAAATAGCAATGCGCCAACAATGCGCCTGAACACACCTCGTTTTCAGAACAGAACGCCCATGGGCGCAAAAGGGGGCGCAAATGCATTTGCTATTTAAACAACGCGGCGCTAAACGTGAAAATTACAATTGCGCAGGGTGGAAACTAGCAAATGACAATTGCGTCGCGCATTGCGCCGCATTGCGCCGGGTGTAAGATAGAGCCCTAAGTCTTGTTTATTGAAATAAATGATGAAAAACAAAAGGTTTCTTACTTAACTCTTTCCCCGCCATTGACGAGATATCTCGTCAATTAAGAGAAAACGCTTCCCCCCCAATGACTAGATTTTCCGTCTTTCCGCAATACCGCTACTATCCACCAGGTGGCACCCTTCCGCAACTTTTTAAAACCGGAAGTATTGCCCTATGGCAAGCTGCTGCATGTCCGTGTCTGTTTTAAAGATCGCTCTGAATGGGATCTCTATGAAAAGTCCGTCACAAAAATGGAATTATCGCTGCTTTTTGCTCAAAATGTGGTGTTTTTGCAGAAACCTACCCATATTCAAAAGCTGATTGCAAAAGAACCACTGAAGGTAGGAAGAAACGTTTTTTTTTGTTTGAAAGCAGAGGGTCTGTTCTTTCATTTGGTATATTGTATGTTTATATATTTAAAGAAGAACATTTTCTGGAAGGCATTAAACTTTGGTGAAAATCATGAAAAACGCTGGCGCTGGCTGGCAACTTTTTTTAAAAACGCTGGCGGTGAAAGAGTTAAAACAAGTCAAAATATCTGCCAGTGCAGTAAGAAAAATAAACTTAATTCCAGTTTTAACTTAATTCAACAAACTTAATTTAAGTTTACTTTTCTTACTGCACTGGCAGATATTTTGACTTGTTTTAGGTAAGAAACCCCTTGACTTTCATCATTTATTACAATAAACAAGACTTAATATCTTAAGCCACTTGCTTATCAAGTAAATGGATCTCAATTTAAGAATTTTCAGATATTTATATTAGAAAAAAAGACAAAAATACTAAGTAAGACATTTTTTGCAGTGTAGGTTTTCAAGAAAAAAAATTCTTAGTATTTTTGTCATGTTTTTAGTACAAATATCTTTTTAAGTTGTTAAGTTGTTTTTTCTTGATGAGCAAAATGACCAAAGAAAATAAGTGTAGTTTCTAGACCAAAAATATCAAATTTAAGTGATTTTGTGCCAATGGGGTAAGCAAAAAAATCTTGAACATTTTTCTCAAACACTAAATTAAAGAAAAATTAGCTTACCCCATTGGCACATTTTTTTGCTTGTTTTATGCTCAAAATCACTTAAATTTGATATTTTTGGTCTAGAAACTAGACTTATTTTCTTGGGTCATTTTGCTCATCAAGAAAAAGCATCTTAATTTAAGAATTTTTATATATTTTTACTGAAAACAAAAATACTAAGAATTTTTTTCTTGAAAATCATTTTTTGCAGTGTATATAAAAAAAAAATTGAGCAAAATATGGGTAAGAGCGCGATAGCGGACATTAGCGGAATTACATTAAAAACTTGTTAGGGAAGTGTTATTGGCACGGAAATGTTTTCTCTTAATTGACGAAAGAACTCGTCAATGGCACAGAAAGAGTTACATTGCGCAAATTGCCAATGGAAACAAGTTAATTTCGCGAAAACTCCCAAATATTGCAAAAACGTTTTTTTATACTTGAATGAGGTGGTTTTATAGGCAATTCAGAAGAGGTGTATTTCTCATAAACGGCAATGGAAACTTTTATTCGCATTTTCAGGTCACATGATGCAAGTCACAAAAGTATTATTTGAAGATGACGCAGTATGGATTAAAACCTCCTAGAAAATCCTGAATACGTGTCTGCTCCCAGGTATAAGAGGATTTCCTTGCCAAAATGTTTGGATAACACTCCTACATTTCTTTTGATTTAAAATAATCTACTATTACCTCCAAGAAGCACCTATACGTTGCCACTCCTAAAGCCTTGTTTATGGTCGCGCTTTCGTCCGCAACGCAAGCCTCCGCGGATCGCGCGCGCGTCTCACCAAACGGACGAGGCGTTTATAGTTGACGCGCTCGCTGTTGCACTATTTTTTTAACCACCAGGGGGCGACGCGAGCAATAAAGTCAAAAACAAACACAAAGAAGAGGATAGAAGAAGTCGTCCGCTGGATCAACCCTGGTGCTTTTAACATTAGAGTTTGATATATATAAATATGAGAACATGAATAAAACAACAATATTTTAAATATGTCTTTATTAAAAATTATCATTTCATTAACGTTTTTACTAAACAAACAGTGTGAGAAAAAGTGGCGTCTGCGCCTAATGTCTATATTATATGCCCGGTGCGTAACTCCAAGGGAAATGAATAGAATGGTAAGAAAGAGACCGCACTCAGGGACTGAATCAAATACAAAAACTGTATTAAAATACCGAATCGTGTTCACAGGCCATAACAAACACAAAGACAAACGTTTCGGGCTTAGCCCATCATCAGTGTCACAACTTCGAAACACGTCATAAGGCGCTAATGCCTCTTATAGGTTCCTACACCAATCACTCCATATGTGAAAAAGGATACACCCATGATCATTACTGGCAATCAACCATTGGCTATAGTCATGAATATATTAAATAAGCTTGTCCAATAGAACATCCTATCAATCCCAACCATGATAAAATGTACTACGAGAGACAAAAATATAATAAACTTCAAAAAAACAAAAACAAAAATTTTTTAAACCAAATTTTTAAACAACCAAAATTTTTTTTTTGTATTTATATCAAAACACACTAATAATACCATAGAGAAAACTAAATAAGCCAAAAGCGAAAAATACAAAAGTGAAACATAATGCTCAATAGTCAACCATATATCATATAATACAATACTAGAGCAAAAAAAGGAGAAGGAGAAAAAGAAAAAGAAAAACAGAGCAAAAACCAGGGCATATATACATACAGGTAACCAATCCATAAATATTTCTCTTACAAAAAACATGTAAAATCCAATTCTTCATTCATACCACTCGGATGTAAGGTTTTGAGAGTAGAGATCCAGAAACATTCTCTTTGCAGAAGTTTATTTTCAATATCTCCACCCCTACGTGCCGCTTTTATGTGTTCAATAACAGTGAAAGCAAGAGAAGATAGAGAATGGTTAGCTTCAACAAAATGTCTAGCTACCGAAGATTTCTCATCCTTACGTCTGATTGCACTATTGTGCTCAATCATGCGTGTTTTGATCTGTCTATTTGTTTTCCCAACGTATTGTTTCTTACATGGACATGTGATCAGATATACTACATTAGTTGTACGACATGTAGTGAATTGTTTAATTTTGTAGCTCCTTTCTGTGACCGAACATGTAAAAGAAGTTGTTTTTCGAGTGTTGTTTCTGCATGCTGCGCAAGTACGACATGGGAAAAAACCGGAGATATTCTTTAGCCGTCCCTCTCTATTATCATGTGTATTGTAACTGTCCGCTCTTACCAAAAAATCTCTGATGTTACTCGCTCTGTAATGGGAAAAAAGAGGAAGTTCAGAAAAAAGAACACGGCCTATAGGATCACTACCGAGTATATGCCAATGTTTTCGTATGGATTCTTTGATTAGGGAACTCTGTCTTGTGTATGTGGTAGTGCAAACTACCGGAGCACGCCTCACCGTCTTAAGAGTAGTTTCGTTGTTATGAACTTTTTCCAGGGCTTCATTTAGCCAAGTAGACGGGTATCCTCTCAGGCTAAATTGTTTGTACATTTTCCTTATTTCGTTATTAAAATCGGATTCCCTAGTGCATATCCGTTTAATTCTAAGGAACTGTGTATACGGAAGACCTCTTTTTAAATATGTCGGATGCGCACTCGAAGCATGTAAAATGCTATTCTTATCAGTAGGCTTCGTGTATAAACTGGTCGATAAAGTGCCACCCTCCAAAAACACAGTGGTGTCAAGAAACGAAACGGATTTCACGTCAATGACCGCACTGAATTTAATGGAGTCAACCATGTTGTTCAAGTGGGACAAAAAATCATGAAACAATTCCACTGTGCCCTTAAATATACAAAATACATCATCCACATATCTCTTCCACAAAAGTATGTTATCATAAAAAGGATTATTATTCCATACATATCTTTCTTCCAAATAGCCCATAAACAAACAAGCATAATCAGGAGAAAATCTGGAGCCCATGGCAGCCCCTTGTTTCTGTAAATAATATTCATTTCCAAACAGAAAAAAATTCTTATATAGCAGAATAGATATCATCTCCAGCAGAAACAATGTGGGGGGATTTTTATCAGTTCTTAAATTCAGAAAATGTTCCATAGCGATCATACCTTTGTCATGTGGAATGTTCGTGTAGAGAGACACCACATCCATCGTTATAAGATAAATATCCTGGATCTCCTGATCTATACGTGTCTTAGACAGTTGTTCAATAAAGTCACCTGTATCTCTTAAATAAGAGGGTAACGTCACCACCAGAGGTCTAAGGATCCGATCGATATATAGCGATATAGGTTCCATCAGGCTGTCGCTACACGCAACGATAGGACGTCCTGGGGGGTTTTTCAAAGTTTTGTGGACTTTGGGTAAAACATACATCACTGGTGTGGTAGGATGGTCTTTCTTGAGACATTTCAATTCTGTCTGGGTAATATAACCTCTCTCACACGAGTCTTGTAGAAAGTTGTCGATATCTTGTTTAAAGTCCTCCGTCGGATTCCGTTCCAGTTTCATATAACAAACTACATTAGATAGCTGCGATTGTATTTCCGAAGTGTATTGCAATCTGTCCATAAGGAGTTACGCACCGGGCATATAATATAGACATTAGGCGCAGACGCCACTTTTTCTCACACATTTTGTCCTTTGGATGTTTCTGCTGCCACCACATTTTATAGTGGAGTATGTCTTCTTTTGCCGAAATCAGAGGCCTGACAGACGCACAAGCCCGCACTTTATCTTATACTGAGGCGGACATTGAAAATATACTGTTCCCTGACGCAGGATCATTATTTGTGATGAATCCTACCACAGAGGATTTTACACGGAATATGAAGCATCTTCTTTTTAAAGAGGTGAGACTACAGCTCCATGGTATTACGCTGAGTGAATATGTTCGGTCTAAAAGAATCCCTAGAGGTTTACGTATACAAAAGGCACCAACATTGGGCCGCACCGATGATGAATTCTGCACTAAGTGGTGCGAAATCATGAATAAAGCCTCGCTAGATCTAATGGTTTTGATTATTGACCATACACAAAAGGAACTGACAAAAACACAGAAAGATATAGCTGAAATGAAGGAGAAGATCCAGACATCTATTGAACCACCGGCTTTTAAAACATTGGAAGATGAACTCAAGAGCATAACAGGGAAGTACAAGGAAGAGACGCACAAAATGAAGCTTAGTAAGTTACGAAGGGACACCATTGATTACCGTGATGGAAAGGTGTATCCTTGGCGTCTCCAGGCCGTTTCTTTTATGAGTAGGCCTAAGAAACAGGTACGTTTCAGGAATACGCAGGCTTTTACCTCCGGATCCAGCTCCGAATACCCTTCCGATTCAGATCAGGATTTTTTAAGAGAGGAAGAATTACGACAGAAGACTACCCCTCCAGTTGGGAAAACTTACCGCACAAGACAAAGAGGAAGACTCGAAGAGGCCAACGGGGCAAACATCACAGTAAGAGGAAAGGGAAGGAGGATACTCAATTGACAGATGAAAATTATATTCACAATCAAGAGCAATTGGTATTTAATCTTTCTGAAACACAACTGTCCTCATCTGAATTACGGGTTTTAAATAAAGGTTTATCGTATGTTCCTCCCACCCCGACGGATCCTTTTAAGCTTAAATTGGAAATGTTCAAGTTTTACAGATCCATAAAATTGAAATACTTTTTTTACAAGGATAACACACGGGAATATGTCTCTTTGGATAAGCAACAATGCAGGCTGAAACCAAGAAGTACCTTTTGCCCCCCTGTTAATTGTGCAGCGATTACCACCTTTTGCAACTTGGTTGATGGTGATATTGATAAGATTCTATCTGGAAATGATGGCACGTATTATGGCAATGAGGAGCGGAGAATATTGTCCCAATTGGGTAAAAATCAAGACATCATTTGGAAACCAGCTGATAAAGGAGGGGGCATTGTCCTAATGGACAGATTGCAATACACTTCGGAAATACAATCGCAGCTATCTAATGTAGTTTGTTATATGAAACTGGAACGGAATCCGACGGAGGACTTTAAACAAGATATCGACAACTTTCTACAAGACTCGTGTGAGAGAGGTTATATTACCCAGACAGAATTGAAATGTCTCAAGAAAGACCATCCTACCACACCAGTGATGTATGTTTTACCCAAAGTCCACAAAACTTTGAAAAACCCCCCAGGACGTCCTATCGTTGCGTGTAGCGACAGCCTGATGGAACCTATATCGCTATATATCGATCGGATCCTTAGACCTCTGGTGGTGACGTTACCCTCTTATTTAAGAGATACAGGTGACTTTATTGAACAACTGTCTAAGACACGTATAGATCAGGAGATCCAGGATATTTATCTTATAACGATGGATGTGGTGTCTCTCTACACGAACATTCCACATGACAAAGGTATGATCGCTATGGAACATTTTCTGAATTTAAGAACTGATAAAAATCCCCCCACATTGTTTCTGCTGGAGATGATATCTATTCTGCTATATAAGAATTTTTTTCTGTTTGGAAATGAATATTATTTACAGAAACAAGGGGCTGCCATGGGCTCCAGATTTTCTCCTGATTATGCTTGTTTGTTTATGGGCTATTTGGAAGAAAGATATGTATGGAATAATAATCCTTTTTATGATAACATACTTTTGTGGAAGAGATATGTGGATGATGTATTTTGTATATTTAAGGGCACAGTGGAATTGTTTCATGATTTTTTGTCCCACTTGAACAACATGGTTGACTCCATTAAATTCAGTGCGGTCATTGACGTGAAATCCGTTTCGTTTCTTGACACCACTGTGTTTTTGGAGGGTGGCACTTTATCGACCAGTTTATACACGAAGCCTACTGATAAGAATAGCATTTTACATGCTTCGAGTGCGCATCCGACATATTTAAAAAGAGGTCTTCCGTATACACAGTTCCTTAGAATTAAACGGATATGCACTAGGGAATCCGATTTTAATAACGAAATAAGGAAAATGTACAAACAATTTAGCCTGAGAGGATACCCGTCTACTTGGCTAAATGAAGCCCTGGAAAAAGTTCATAACAACGAAACTACTCTTAAGACGGTGAGGCGTGCTCCGGTAGTTTGCACTACCACATACACAAGACAGAGTTCCCTAATCAAAGAATCCATACGAAAACATTGGCATATACTCGGTAGTGATCCTATAGGCCGTGTTCTTTTTTCTGAACTTCCTCTTTTTTCCCATTACAGAGCGAGTAACATCAGAGATTTTTTGGTAAGAGCGGACAGTTACAATACACATGATAATAGAGAGGGACGGCTAAAGAATATCTCCGGTTTTTTCCCATGTCGTACTTGCGCAGCATGCAGAAACAACACTCGAAAAACAACTTCTTTTACATGTTCGGTCACAGAAAGGAGCTACAAAATTAAACAATTCACTACATGTCGTACAACTAATGTAGTATATCTGATCACATGTCCATGTAAGAAACAATACGTTGGGAAAACAAATAGACAGATCAAAACACGCATGATTGAGCACAATAGTGCAATCAGACGTAAGGATGAGAAATCTTCGGTAGCTAGACATTTTGTTGAAGCTAACCATTCTCTATCTTCTCTTGCTTTCACTGTTATTGAACACATAAAAGCGGCACGTAGGGGTGGAGATATTGAAAATAAACTTCTGCAAAGAGAATGTTTCTGGATCTCTACTCTCAAAACCTTACATCCGAGTGGTATGAATGAAGAATTGGATTTTACATGTTTTTTGTAAGAGAAATATTTATGGATTGGTTACCTGTATGTATATATGCCCTGGTTTTTGCTCTGTTTTTCTTTTTCTTTTTCTCCTTCTCCTTTTTTTGCTCTAGTATTGTATTATATGATATATGGTTGACTATTGAGCATTATGTTTCACTTTTGTATTTTTCGCTTTTGGCTTATTTAGTTTTCTCTATGGTATTATTAGTGTGTTTTGATATATATACAAAAAAAAAATTTTGGTTGTTTAAAAATTTGGTTTAAAAAATTTTTGTTTTTGTTTTTTTGAAGTTTATTATATTTTTGTCTCTCGTAGTACATTTTATCATGGTTGGGATTGATAGGATGTTCTATTGGACAAGCTTATTTAATATATTCATGACTATAGCCAATGGTTGATTGCCAGTAATGATCATGGGTGTATCCTTTTTCACATATGGAGTGATTGGTGTAGGAACCTATAAGAGGCATTAGCGCCTTATGACGTGTTTCGAAGTTGTGACACTGATGATGGGCTAAGCCCGAAACGTTTGTCTTTGTGTTTGTTATGGCCTGTGAACACGATTCGGTATTTTAATACAGTTTTTGTATTTGATTCAGTCCCTGAGTGCGGTCTCTTTCTTACCATTCTACTAAACAAACAGTACAGATATCTTAAGGTTTGTATTTTATTCCTCGTCCAGTAGTTCTTTCAATACAAATATAAGCCAAACATTCTGAATCATGTAAAAGAATTCGTATTTTAAACTGCAAAGTTTCCATACTTTACTTCCAGAGTGTCAGATAAATATATACATTGTTTTGCTTGGATTGATCAAAGAGATACGTCACAGGCTTGCCTGCGTGGACAGAATCGCCTCGAGTTCGGTCATTTTCGGATGCGGAGCCGCGCGGAAAGTTACAAAAAATGCCGTGCACAGCGCCAAGCGAAATGGGGTCTCGCGCACCCAACGCGCGCGACCGCCCACTCCACCTTGACGTCATTTTTGCCGCGCGCACCAACGCGCCCGTGTGGACGCGTCGAGTATAAACAATACTTAAGTGTGAGGGGCTATCCTTGGCATTAATGTTTGGATAATACTCTTACGTCTCCTTCGGTTAAAAATAATGCCAGTCAACGTGATGTTTGAAATGACTAGAGAAAAAACTATGTTTTAGTTGATTATCATCCATCAGTTAGTGGAAACACCGTCTTTTGTCGACATTTAGAAAATATTGCTAAAGTTTTGCGCAAATCTTTAATGGAAACAAAGCTACTGCCTGTTTTGCTCTTTCACTTTCTTCATTCTCTTACACACTTATTTATCCTCTTTTCTCAAACGCTCATGATGGCTTCTATCTCATTTGTTTGGTTGTAATGAGCGCGCAGCTCTCAGCTCTTCTTCTCCATCTGTAATCTAACACTGTGGGTTTGGTATCATCAACATCCAGCATCATAACCCAATCAATGTGCAGCAATGCTACTTCACGTGCATTTAGAGATCTGATCCACCCGACCCACTGTATTCAACTGCTCACTGTGTGTTTACGAGTGACATACAAATACAAAAAGTGATCGTTCATAGAAACAGAATAATTTTTACACATGCCCAATTCCAATTTGTTGGCTTTATCAGATTTTTTTGACAACCCACTTACATCATATTGTAAAAACGACTCGTGTCTGAAATTGCACAAAAATTCAGTGTAGACATACTGACCCGGAGCAGCTAAAACCACAGAGAAGCAATTTTAAATGATTATAAATTGTTTAAATACAAGATAAAGTTCCAGATCGGAATTGAGTCACTTCATGCAGTGTAAAAGCGGCCTAGTTGTACACGTTATTCTGAGATTAAACATATGCACTTGAATTTGGACACAAAATGGCTGTCCTCTTATATACAGTAGTGGACTATTTAAAGTTGCACTGTGTAACTTTTAGGGGGGTCTCTTGTTATCGAACCGAAAACCGAATCGATTCGTTAGCTTGTGAATTGAAATCGAACCGATCTGGCACATCTAAATGGATACCCAGCCCTAGCGGCTACCGTAGCTTCTCTATGCGTTTCGAAAGGGAGGGGTCACAATTCCCAATCTATCCACTAGGTGCCACTAAAAATCTACACACTGCACCTTTAAGCGGAACTATTTCACTTACATTTTCTTGTGTAAGGTGTAAATGTAATTTCTGTGTTGGAAAGCTCATGAATCCTGTCTCTAATGTGCTTCAACAGAACCACTGTGAGTTTTCTAGCGTACTGTTGCTCCAGTCTGTGTCTGAGGACCTTTGACCTGCAGGGTTCATGAAGAGGTGGAGAGATTGAACTCATGTCTGTCCTGAGGCTCATCAGCGTACAGAAGACATTACAGACATCAGAGGATGCTCTCCATTCACACGAGTGTGGTGTCGTTTTACACCAGCAATCGTCTTCAAACCGATAAATGAAAGCAGAATGAGAAGAGCCAGGCTGTGAACTGTAAAAACAATATTTGTTTTGCTTTTATTTTAGTTTATAGTAGCAGAAAGACTGCGGGTGTCAGGTGCAGCACTTAATCAGTCTGTAATTGGTGGAGATTCCTTAAAAAACAATCTTTTAATTAATCTTCGATTTTAAGATTATTGAATGCATATCACTGTTTTACCATCACCCAATTTCCAAGAAAACCATTTTAAAGTCACTTATTTCGCATATCAAACTCAGGTTCATAAACATGTTTGTGTGATGTATAAAGTGACGAAGTTTGAATTAGCACTGTTAAAATTATGTGTGTTTTGTTGCAAAGTCCACTTTATTAGCACTATTTTTGTATAAAAAAAATTAGGGGACAATGACACATAAATCTGTTACGTCTCTGTGTCATGATCTGCAACTGGATTACATGCAAATAAGAGTTAAAGTCATCATGAAACGGAAGTAGCGTGTTTGGTCTTTTCTGTTTAATGATGTGTGTCTGAGTAAAATGGGGGTGATTTCGTCCATCAGGACTGATTGGATCTTTTTTCAAGTTGGCCTAATTGCTTATCGCTTTAATTTTTCCCGGACAGAAACAAATGTACGATAGCTTCGCCCCTTGCGCCGCTCCTCATGAAATGTTTATAATAAACATTATAATATTTCATAGAACGTACGTTTTTAATTTAATAGTGACTTTAACGGTACAATATAGGACTTCGCCACTAAATTCGCATTTTCAAAAGTACAATAAAGGCGAAGCTTGATGACGTTATGAAGGACAGTGAAACGGCTTGGGCCATTTTGCTAAATGCTAATCCCTGCCATCTTTTTCCGGACAGAAAGAAATCTACGATAGCTCCGCCCTCGCGCCATTCCTCGTGACAAGAAGTGAAGAGAGGTCGTTTCGAGAATGGGAGGAGGTTAATGTTTTCAATTAAAGATTATGAGGGCACGTGAATATAAAAAAAAGTCATTTATAATAAACACTACAGTATTTGTAAAAATTGTCATTTTCTTAATTTCAATTTTATGGTGACTTTAAAGGCACAATATAGGATTTCACCACTAGAGGTCGCATTTTCAAAACAATAGCAAAAGCTTTTTATTTTTACATTCTCGATGTATATGATTATATTTTTCCAGACAAACACAATCGGAGTTGTATTAGAAAATGTCCTGGTTATATTGGGGGAATAATTGTGTCTGAATTACGTTTCAAAGCACAACCCAGTACACCAGCGGCTCTGACTACTCTTGGCATTTCTAACTATGATCTTATTTGACTGTATGATGTTTTGGCATTAAGAACATGGTTGTGAAATCTCTTATTGTGTATTTCTTATTGCATCTTCTTGCATGAATTGAATTTTAAAGGTTGAGAAGAAATGTAAGACGTCTTTACGGTGATGAACAGCTAACAAAACAAGATTCCTGCTAGTTGTTGTCAACAATAAAGTTTAAAGTGTCATATTTTATTACGGCATTTATGTGGCATTGTGTCTGCTCCGAATCTGGAGCCGAAGATCTCCCAAGAATGATGTCATGCAGGTTTGGAAAAGACATAAAAGTGAGAAAATACTGACAAAATGTTTGTTTTGTTATAGGGACGAATTATTGTACTTGGCACTGACATTCAGACACTTGATGTACAATCTCTATGTAGATCATCTGGAGTTCTCATTATTGGAAAGGTGAAGAGCTCAGGGATCGTTCAGAGATTCCATTGAAATGTGAATCATAGACTTGTGGATTTATTTATTGGATCACGTCGCAGTAAATTAAGTTTCTCTTTTGCTTTCTTCTACATTTAGACACCTCTGGAAATGCTTGAGGGCCTTGTTCACACTTCTTATAACGTGTCTTATAGTCACTAAACATGCAAATATATACAAATGTAATCACTACTTGTCTGATTGTGTGTAAATTAGAGATTTCTAAGGTTTTTTTATGTAAGTTTGGGGAAAGGTATCACATAAAATTAACTGGTTTATTATTATTTCTTAACCGACTTAGGAACCCAACAAGTCTGGGCCGGTTCTAGACTGAAGCTGCTGACTTCGTCGCGGATCCTGTGCAGATCTGGCCCAAAGTCGTGTGCCGTCAAAAAATAAAAACATTTCAGGAGTTACTAAATCATCTACTGTAATTTTCACCACTTAAGATAGATAAACACTTTGGACTTTGGGAAGCAGTCAGATGCTGGAAACAGCCTGTGTGTTATTACATCTGTCATTAAAGGATTACTCCACTTAATAAATAAAAAATCCAGATAATTTACTCACCCCCATGTCATCCAAGGTGTTTGTCTTTCTTTGTTTAGTTGAGAAGAAATTATGTTTTTTGAGGAAAACATTCCATGATTCCTTAACAGTTGTCATGCAGTTTCCCCGCCAGCATATGTAAAAAAAAAATTTGACAGCCAGTTCTAGCTTTTTATGCCTTGCAGAAAATGTTCTTCTTAAAAAATATAAAATAGAATATATCAAATAAAAGAACAGACCCTCTGCTTTAAAAAAAAGTTTCATAATATCTTCATTTGTTGTGTTTTTATTACCTCTCAAATATGGGTAGGTTTCTTCAAAAATACAAAATTTTGAACAAAAGCTGACATAATTCCATTTTTATAAAGGACTTTAGTTAGAGATCAGATTCAGAGCGATGATCAAAACATACACAGAGTTTTTACTGTTTTTGGATCAGTTGATGCTTTGATGTTTTAAAAGTTGGGTAAGAGCACCACCTAGTGGAAAATAGTGGAGATATGGATTGCAGTAAAAACTCGTCATTGGCAGGGAAGTGTTTTCTCTTAAAAGACGGGATAACTCGTCAATGGCTGGGAAATTGCAGCTCTAATTAATGTCTTTTTTACAGTTTATTGTTGTTTACACTTTATAGTAAGGATCCATGAATTATAATGAACTAAGACATAATTTTTACTTAAAAATTAACTATAATGCCGAGTTAATGCATTTACTAGTGAAGAGTGATCATTAACTAAAACATGACATGTTTTGGAAGCTGAATAATCCTTTAAGAACCGTGTGATTTTTATATGTTGTCTGTGTGTTTTTACTTTATACTGTGCAGCCATTAAAATGCCTTTTTGTTCAGCAGTCTGTAAAAAGACTTGCGCGTGTATCACCGAGACATCCAGGCCGTTCTGCTTAGACGTGTCGTAAATCACACTGAATGAAACATTTATCGTAATACATTTTCCTGTCTCAGATACAATATTCTTTGTGGCAGGCCAACAGATGTCTCTCCTGCCTCCTCTTCATCTTCTCACCAGACATTTCTGAAGGATTGTGGTAGACAATTCACTCTCTACACTTCAGAGAAGGTTCTGTTTTTTTATTATTACTGGGCCTCATAGGGCAACCATTGATCTTAAGATTAGAACATACTCCTATATTTAAATTAGGGCTGTCAAAAGTTTAATCGCACAAAATAAAACTTTTTTTTCATAATATATGTGTACTGTGTGTAAATAAATATTATATCATATACATCGTATTTAAGAAACATTTACATGTGTGTGTATAGATTTTGATATATTTGATATTATATAAATAGTTATATTTTTTTACAAACGTATACATGTATGTGTGTATTTATATATACATAATATAATATTTATTTTCACAGTAGACACATACAGGTCATATAATTAGAATACCATCATAAAGTTGATTTATTTCACTAATTCCATTCAAAAAGTGAAACTTGTATATTAAATTCATATATTTTTCAAAGGAAATGCAAAATTTACTTTCACCAGAAAACATAACTTTGGACCACTAAACAGCCGAGACGCATGTGACGCTGTCTGTTTTTAAAGAGAAGCTTGACATAAGGAATGCGACAGCTGAAACTCATGTCTTGCATACGTCTGTGCGTAGTGGCTCTTGACGCACTGACTCCAGCTGCAGTCCACTCTTTGTAAATCTCCACCACATTTTTGAATGGGTTTTGTTTCACAATCCTCTCCAGGGTGTGGTTATCCCTATTGCTTGTACACTTTTTTCTACCACATCTTTTCCTTCCCTTCACCTCTTTATTAATGTGCTTGGACACAGAGCTCTGTGAACAGCCAGCCTCTTTTGCAATGACCTTTTGTGTCTTGCTCTCCTTGTGCAAGGTGTCAGTGGTCAGTGTCATCCTCATCGGATCTATGATTTATTCAAACCTTCATATTGTTTGTGACAGCTGCACTTATTTTGCCTGTATCGAATTATTTAACCTCCGTAGTTAAGCTACCGTTTGTATGAAAAGCTCATCGCTTTAAAAAAGATGTAATCTATTTTTCATATCTGCTTCATACACAGCTCTGTGCAATACGTCTTCTTGTCTGTTGGTCCATTGACACAGGAGACAGAATCAATAAGTTTATTTGTGAAGAGGGTTGGAAGGTCTCTGAAGGACACTGATGTATGAGAGAGAGAGAGAGAAAGAGGGAGGAGCTGCTGTGAGCTCCAGATGAGTCTCCTCACGGATCTCGCTCACTAGTCCAGGAATGACTCGGGATTATTACAGATTTTTTCCCGTTTTATGAAATCAGTTTGCTCCTCTGTCTGTCTTTTACTTGGAAAACATCAGACTGAAGGTAAGTGAATGAACATGTAAACTCCTTGTTTAAGAAGGTAAACTAGTAGATTGCTATTTGAAAAATGATATTCAGTGCATTGTAGACTTCTGACACTGGGTGTGTTATATTAAATATGCACTATTACATGTGTATGTACAGCGGGCTGTACTCTATTGATTGTGAGATGGCTTTTAAAAATCTTTTTAAATCTTTATCTGATCCAAAGATGTGTGAGTCTTGAGTGTACTATCACAGATTCTGTATGTCACTGTTGGGTTTCAGTTTGTTATGTTGGGCATTTGCACACGTGTGAATATTAAACAGCATTGAAGTTTAATTGAGTCTTTATAAGCAGGTTTAATTCAGCCCAGAGACAGATATTGTACTTTTTCTGAGAGTTTTATTGCTTTGTGGCTTTCTTTTTGGAGTTGTCCTTGATCCAGAGGAATCTTCTGTGCTCCTGTGGAGTCGCTTTGGACTTGGGTCCAACAAAAGAGTTTTAAACCTTTGGCTGCCTCTATCTGACCACTGCACCACACTTTTATACCTAAACAAATTTAGCATCTTATGCTCGATAAATCAAGTATAATGGTTTCGAAATGTTAGCTTCCAAGTATTCAGACGCATGCTTGTGTGGATTGTAAATCGAAACGTCTACAAATTTAACTCTACATATGATTTTGGGAAGGCACTTGATGTGTGTTATTAGACTGACTGTTGACATTCATGGCGGCCAAAACAGAAGATTCGAGGGGGTGGATGCTGTGAACCTGACGCTGGGCTACAAAACTCTTTACTGTATTATTTACTCATGAGATTAGTCTGTCTGAAAAGAGTTAATACACTTATATAAGGCAGACTGTTTATACACTTCTATTGTGAACTTGCTGTTTGGACTTGAGCTTTCCTGTAGCAACATGTAACATGACACTAGCAATTCCAAGGTCATGGAAATTATAAAAAACTAAGATAAAATACTATCATACAATACTTTCATTGAACTCATAAACAACATTTGCTGACTTTCAGTAATAAAGATCACAGGAAGTATCTCATTGAGTTACTTAAACCTGAGTTTTATGCTAATTTTAATTTCTTAATCCACTCCTAGTTCTTCACTTTCACCTTTGACATGCAGCAGCAATTTATGTGTATACTGTTTAAAAATAAATGCAGTTATGATGAAGATTTAACAGAGAAGAGAGAGATTCCTGTAAAGTAGTTTAATATAAAATAAATTTGAGAGTTGTGTGTTTGTTGTCATATAAAAAGAAATACAATTGTCTTGGATCTTTTGGTACAAAACAGATTTATGTACTTATTGTAATGAACCAAAATGTACTGTTTTTACAGAAATGCACAGTTTTTACAGGAATTGACAGTTTTTACCAAAATGTTTTAGTTTTTACAGAAATGTACTGTTTTTACAGAACATTTACAGTTTTTACAGAAATGTACTGCTTTTACAGAGAATTTATAGTTTTTACCGAAAATTTACAGTTTTTACAGAAATGTACTACTTTTACTGAAAATGTACCCTTTTTACAGAAATGTACCGCTTTTACAGAAAATCTACAGTCTTTACCAATTTTTTTTAAAGTTTTTACAGAAATGTACAGTTTTTACTGAAAATGTACAGTTTTTACCAAAAACGTTTAGTTTTTACAGAAATTTACAGTTTTAACAGAAAATGATTTTTTTTTACAGAAATGAACCGCTTTTACAGAAAATGAACAGTCTTTACCAATTTTTTTTTGTTTTTACAGAAAGGTAAAATTTTTACAGAAAATGTACAGTTTTTACCAAAAACATTTAGTTTTTACCAAAAACGTTTAGTTTTACTGAAATGTACAGTTTTTACAGAAAATGTACAGTTTTTACATAAATGTACCACTTTTACAGAAAATGTACAGTTTTACCCCAAAATGTACAATTTTACCCAAAACTTTACAGTTTTACCAAAAAATGTACAGTTTTACCCAAAAATTTACAGTTTTACCCAAAAATGTACAGTTTTTACAGAAATGTACCGCTTTTACAGAAAATTTTCAGTTCTTACCAATTTTTTTTAGTTTTTACAGAAAATTTTCAGTTTTTACATAAATGTACCGCTTTTACAGAAAAATTAAAGTTTTACCCAAAAATTTACAGTTTTACCCAAAAATTTACAGTTTTTACAGAAATGTACCGCTTTTACAGAAAATGTTCAGTTCTTACCAAATTTTTTTTGTTTTTACAGAAATGTAATGTCTTTACTGAAAATGTAAAGTTTTACAAAAATGTAAAGTTTATACAGAAATGTATTGTTTTTACAAAAATGTACAGTTTTACCAATTATTTTCAGTTTTTACAAAGTTTCAAAGTTACAAAACTCAAAATGTGCAAATTAAGATGCTAAAGTTACTCATTTTAAACTTCTGCAACGCTGTTAAGACTTTCTGTTTAGACAGATCTGGTTATTTATTTGGTTTTAATTGTTTTCAAATATAACATAAGATTATTCTTCATTAATTCCTCATGTGAGCTCTGTAATCTCTTAAAACATACACACACTGTAAATATACACAGCATTTTTGTCAAAACTACATATATTTTTATGTTTATGTTAAAAAAATAAGGTAAACTATTTCAACTTGATTTAATAAGTTATGTCAACTTATCAAAGGCCAAAACTTAAAATACCAAGTTGTTTTAACTTTATGCTGCTTTTTTTACAGTGGTATAAAATCAAGGGGAGTCATGGGTTGTTTTTTTACATCTGTAACTCAGCGAGGGTTCTTTGGTTTTGTGAGAGTTAGTCATAATATAAATATTAAGTCATGTTTTCACTGAGAGTGCAGAATTTTCATAAAAAGAATAAACAAATCTGAACTTAGATATTTCCGTAGATAGATAATATCTGTATAAAATAGATATTTCTTTGTAAGATAAAATCTTGTGGGGACAGTCAGCAGATCCTGTTACATGTGTTTTGAGTCATTGAGCTCTGTGTGAGATAAAGTCAGCTGGGCTTAATAATGTTATATAGTTGTTCAGTCATAAGAGTTCACCTTTTAGAAACTGCAACAATGACTAAATTTATTATACATCCTTTATTGTGAAAAATCCAATCTGCTTTAGACATCTGTGAGTTATAAATACACCAGAGAATATCTGTATAATTAAACCGTTCATTAATTTCCAAATCCTTGTTACTTTTTAAAGCAATCTGCGTGAATACTTAAAGAATGTTTTTGATGGTATTAACATGACAGCTCAGTTCAGATCCACTTATTTCACTAATAGCAAAAACATAAATATATAAAAAAATGTTCGACAACAAAGGAATCGCCTGTGAAGTATATACACAAGCTTCTAAATCCAGATGTTTTCCAAACAGACATTAAACATGCTTGTGTTTTTATTATGGGAACCATCAAACAGAGCTTAGTTAGCAACAAATCTACTATATTACATATCACTCACCCTCATATAAGAGTTTCCATGCCAACAATACACCTTACACTTCTTTTTTATAAAATATACAATGTATAACATTTTTTAAAATTCTCAAGTAAAAAAATATATGTTTACAAAAGCATGAAATAACATATTACAGTATAAAAACTATATAAATCTGAATTAAAAATGAATCACTTTATGAATCAATGCATCATTGTTCCACCTGAAACCAGTAAATAACAACCACAACAGAGAATAAAAAACTAGCACTTTATTAACCCCAAATCTAACTCTCACAATTAAAAAGTATCATTATGCAAATAAGACATGCAAAGCCTAGACCGCAATAGTGTTGCTTTAACATTCATCTCTGTACAGTAACTGCATAAAAAATGCATCAAAAAAGTTATTATTAAAACAATATAAATAACTTTTGCATTCTGAAGAAGATTAGAATTTTTTAAACACTGCTAATATTTACAACAGCATCATGGCATTGTGCGTCTACTCGGCAGCTTTTCTTACACTTAGACAGCTGATAGATCATATGTAAGACATTTGGTTGGTTGCCGTGGTAACGGAGGAGATGAGCGGGAAGGTGTGAAAGTGCAGGAATGAGGGTGTCGTTTCTTTGTCTCCTTATACATCTCAAGACCTGAACACCACACATCAATTTCTCTGAACTGAGGATCTACTTAAGAAGTCCATGTTGTGACTTTAATGTTTAGTCTTTAGATTTAACCAACTTTAACTTTTTTTCTGAAGATTTTGGAAAAAATTTCCAAGCCAAGGAGAAATATAAGGAATTTTGTCATTTTTTGCTTGGATTTGTATTGTACCTGCAGTATTCTTGAAGTAAGCCGTGTTCTGATATTGGGTGAACTTTTGAAGGGTGTTTTTTTATTATGACATGTGTTTTACTGGAGTTTGGTCATGTTGGGATTTATGTTGTATGTGATTTTTGCTTGTATTTTATTTACATTGCTTTATTGCATTGTTATTTATTTAACATTTGAGTAAACTTATTTAGTATTTCCAGAGTTGCCTCTAATGCATATTTTAGCATGAGTTAACCAGAATAAATGTCATTTCAGATTGACAGATTTTGATGGATTATAATTTAGTTATATAATAAGATGCATATCAATGAAGAATGCATGAGTGTTACAGTCAATGTTGTAAAAGTAGAGATTTTAAAATTGTAGAGATCAATCCATTGCATTTATAGGGTTTTTCAGCGGCAGTGTTCATGAGATTACAGAGAGCTCTCTAAGATGGATGATTTCAGAAATGTTTCTTTGATTATACCGCTGGTAACACCAAAACGTTGCTTTGTGTCATCATTCACTCATATTTTTCTTCGCTGTTTATGATATTGTAGTTATGTACATATTCATGAAATAGTTTATCCTTCTTGCCTAAAATCCCCTTATGTTGCTTGCAGGTTATGTGTGTTGAAGAATAAAGAGGGGAATTGGTTTCTTATGATGCAATAAAACCAAACCGCAATCTCTCATAATCACTGGAAAATAAAGGATTTTGTTTGGAGGAGTGAAAACGAAGGGAAGGACGATGGGCCGAAAGAAGATCCAGATCACTCGCATAATGGACGAGAGAAACCGACAGGTGAGAACTGAAGTCAAAAATCTACCAGGTGCTTCTCAAGCTAATCCAAATCAGTTTATGAGTCACTACATGAACTGAGAATATTGGCTAATATTTCATTTGGTTTTTCTGGACATTTTGAGATTATTAATTATTGCTGGAAAACGTGTCAAATGCAAAAAGCATTGTCAATAGGTAATGCACATTTTTAACAATTTGAAGTGAATATTACATAAATATTTTGTGTAAATTAATGTGCATTCATGTGTTTTAAGATAAAGCCACAATATGTAATATTTTTGTAATAAAATATAAAAAATATACATATTTGCGTTGTCCTCCAAATGTCATTAAGCTTCACCTTTTTTATTTTGTTATTGTGAGATAACGACCTCTAGTGGTAAAAATCGTACATATTGTGGCTTTAAATTGTATTGTACAAACACAGATGCATATAGACGGTTTCATCGGACGCACGTGATACACGTCTGTATCCGAACTTTACTTCCGGTTTCGTTTTTTTAATGGTCTGACTAGTTGCTAAACTGATCTCTTGAACAAATGCCTCGTCAAAAATAACAAATGTTTTGGTTTCCTAGGTAATCTATGTGTTGTTTTTTTGCTTGTTATATAAATAAACTACGTTCAAAGAACTTTGTTGTTATTTATTCTTAGCGGAGTTTACCGGAAGTTACATGCGGACCGCGATAGCTGCTTGTTTATGCTGTTACTGCCTAAACGGTCTATAGAGTACAATATATTTATTTTTCATGTGGCGATATCAGCATTAGGATCATTATCAAAAGCTACTTTCATTTATTTAAAATAGATGGTAATCTTTTCATTAGCAGTGTTTTAGAAGCCGTTAACACAACAATGGTTTTTGCTATCGTTTTTAAGTAGTTTGTCTGTTTGATTACATGACAACACTCAAAAAATGACTTTCTTACTTAGTATTTTTTTTTTATTAAAATGCATTGGGTCTCATTCACTAAACATGCGTACGCACAAATTTGTTCGTAAAATGTGCGTAGAGACGTTTTTACTACAAATCATGATTCAACAAAAACGTTCATACTAAAATGTATTTAAAATTTATGCAAAAACGTAAGAACAACTTAGACCACACATACGCAATAATCATGAACAAGGAAAAATATATAAAATATATAACACAGATATATGTTATAGGGTTCTTTTTCCTTGTTCATGATTATTGCATATGTGTGGTCTAAGTTGTTCTAACGTTATTGCAAACATTTAGAGAGAATTTTAGTATAAAAGTTTTTGCTGATTCATGATTTGTTAGTTAAAATTTCTGAACGCATATTTTACGAACCAATACATGCGTACACATGCTTAGTGAATGAGACCCATTGTCTTGAAGAGCAAAACCCCAATGGGTTAAGCAAAAAATCTTGAACTTTTTTCTTAAACTCTTAATTCAAGAAAAATTCAAATCCCATTGGCAGATTTATTTGTTTTATGCACAAATTCACTTAAATGTGATATTTTTTGTCTAAAAACTACACTTATTTTCTTAGGTAATTTTGCTCATCAAGAAAATACATCTTGATTTAAGAATTTTTTGTTATTTGAATTAAAAACAAGACAAAAGTACTAAGTCATTTTTTGCAGTGTTGGTCCTAAAGACACAAACTTTTTAAGGTGGTTTCAAGTTTTTGATCACAGCGCCTTGTCATCTCTGTGTAATTATGAATTGCGTATAAATATCATGCATTTTAAAATGTTGTGCAATACATACGCCAAACTTTCACACTCCACATACTTTTTCGTGTCATTTTATGTATTGGTTTCTCAATGTTTTTCTATTTTTAAACCCATGTCGCTTGCAGTTGTGGTTTGATTTGGGATTTGCTTTAGGATGTCATTTAATATATAGGTTTTTCCACTTTATGGTCTATTTTTAAACCATGGTCGCCTGGAGTTGGGGTTAGAATTGGGGTTTAGTTTAGGATGTTATTTTATGTAACAGAAAGTTTTTCTAACCCCTAACCCAGAGCGACAATGTTAAAGAAGAAAGAAATCAATACATAAATGTAGATGCATGGTATTAAGTAAATGGGATGGACTGGAGTGAAAACACGGAAATGTTTGCTGGCTTCTAAATTCATCCCTGTTTGGATCCTAAGGAATGAATGGGGCTTGGCTAAATGCTAACACATTCACGACGCGTTGTACAAAAATTAAATGCACGCATTGAGAAAAGATAGGTAGGCTATGTATTAATTAGTCTAAGTTGAGGTAAGAACATAGTAAAATATTGAAAAACGGTGGTAAGTTTCCAACCTGAATTGACTCTTATGACATAAAAAGTCTGCATGCCTCAAAATAACACAAATACAACACAGCTTTATATCCCTTAGCGATTTTTATGGAGTAGTCCTCGTCCTAAATTCCTTACATAAAAGATGTCTTTCAACCACTCAGTAAACGACTAAAGCATCACTATTAGTTTTGTTTCATGTTATCATTCCATCCGTCATCTTATAATTTGCATGCACACAAAATGCTGACTTCTTTCGGAATCATCTACAAAGATTTCTTTCAAATCCCATCTGGTTTGTAGACCATTGGAGCCTTAAAACCCAGAACCTTCATCCCTGACCTACAGTATATGATTAATGTCCGTTCAGATGATCTCTCGTGTGAGAGCTTTATTTCTCAGTAGCTTGTTTAATGAGTGTCCAGTCAGACAACAGAGGATCTGTTGTGTAGATCTGTGGTTTGTGAAGTCCTGCGGTGTGGTCGCTGTAATGAGGCCGCTCCACATCTCTCATTAATCCACTGAGAGGTTGTACAAAATCTCTCTTTAACTCTGATGGTCATCACTCAAAGCAAAACCACAGAGACAGCCCTGAATTTACCCAGCGTCTAAATTTAACACAATCTGACCGAAGCCACAGAGCTAATCTTGTGTGGTCGCTTATTATTTTTGGTATATAGATTGCTTTTATCAGTAATTTACGCTGATGGTTTAGTGGTTTAGGCATTGACAAACACTACGCCTTGTGTCTTTCACCTACAACACCACCATAGTATCAGTATGAATTATTGCATTAAACATGGCACTAAATAATTATCAGATACATATACAGGATTGGTAATACATATGGTATATGAAAATGATCTCATCTCGGCAGCTCAGTAAGTCTTTGTAAGTTGTGGATGAAGCTGTGAAAGCTGATTTTACACATGACTGACAGTAGAAGAGCTTGTTTCTCAGTTAGTGTTACATGCACTGCTGTAAGAGTTTGGCCCTCAGCAGTGATGGGATTCCTCAGGGATGGGTGATAATTGGCAGGAAACATGAGAAGATCTGGCAACACTGACAGCTGGGCACAGTCAGACAGTCGTGAAAAGCTAAAGTGAAGAATGTGTTTGTCTGATGCTTTAATGAACCTACTCGTACAATAAGATATCATGAAAAAACATGCTTTATAGAGGATCTTTATGGTACCATTCTACAAAAAAATGCTTTCCTTTATTTTTTTTATTGTGTAGCACCTTTATTTTTAAGGTTGTATTTATAAGTCGCTTTGGATAAATGCATTTAATAAATGAATAAATGTTATTGTAAATCATGAAATGAAATGATATCTCTACATTGCCATCAGTTGTTGAAAAAGGTCTATCTATCTTGTTTCACCAAATTACTTTTGTAGAGATATCACTTGTTTTCAATATATCATATTTTCAGTCAAGAACAATGTGTTTATACATTTTTGTTTATTAAACAACATCTCAGTACATTTTTCTTTTTGTCGCAATATGTTTGATATCCCCATTCAAAAAATGTCAGGTGGTACAACCATTTGCCAGAAGTTTTCATGCGCATTTAAACTTATAATACAGAAAATAGTTTTAGTTCAATGCAAAACAACTTTACCATAAAACTTTTGGGAACTATTAATTAAAGAATAATAATTAAAAAAAGTTAACAATTATAGACAACCTAAACATGCACTGCAAAAAAAAAGATTTTCAAGAAAAAAAAATTCTTAGTATTTTTGTCTTGTTTTCAGTAAAAATATCAAAATATTCTTAAATTAAGATGCTTTTTTTTTGATGAGCAAAACAACCCAAGAACATAAGTCTAGTTTTTAGACCAAAAATATCAAATTTAAGTGATTTTGTGCATAAAACAATTTAAAAAATCTGTCAATGGGGTAAGCAAATTTTTCTTGAATTTTTCTTGAATTTAGTGTTTAAGAAAAATGTTCACGATTTTTGCATACCCCATTGGTAGATTTTTTTGATTGTTTTATGCACAAAATCACTTAAATTTAATATTTTTGGTCTAAAAGCTAGACTTATTTTCTTGAGTTGTTTTGCTCATCAAGTAAATGTATCTTAATTTAAGAATTTTTAGATATTTTTACTGAAAACAAGACAAAAATACTAAGAATATTTTTTCTTGAAAATCATTTTTTGCAGTGTGCATTTATTAAACCTAAAATTATTAGCTAAATGATTAGCTTATTAAAATTAATGATTTTTTTGATGATTTCTTAGGGATATTCATAGCAGTTGCACTCTATGACTTTCTGGTTGCACCACCTGACCTCTGCGATGAATATACATTTAACAGACTTCTACTTGAATCTATCTTGTTTAACCAAATTACATTTGTAGAGATATCATATGTTTTTGTGTTTAACATTGATTTTCTGCACAGCATTGCATTAAATTTACATTTTAATTTTTTTTACAATATTTTTGATAAAAAAACATGTCAGGTGGTAAAACCTACCATTGTCGATTTGCTAGACAAGTTGTCATGTACAGTCATATAATAAATGTGTTCTCAATTTGTCACATTGTAGAAAAATGTGACCACCCAGCCAAATTTGAATAATAAAAAATACCCAAGTACATAAAATAAGTTGTAAAATCTTGGAAAAACATGCAGGATTCCCTGCGTTTAAGCTGTGTGTCCACTTTCTGTGCTGAACCCACACCCACTTGTGGGAAAGCTGCTTGCGTCAATCAAATAAAATGATTATAAATTATGTAAAAAAAAAAAAAGGAAAATTTAAACATGACATTTAAAGTCATTTCAGAAAATTATTTCTAAGTACATTATAAATGTTAGTTATGTATTGCTAAAACACTTTACAAAGACTGTGAACTATGTAGTTGTGAATTGTCTGTTTTCAAGATTATTTGGGCGGGGCCATGCCGGGTGGCTCCAGTCTGTCATCGAGCCACCGTTTTAGCCCCACCCAAATAATCTTGAACACAGAAATGTGTAAAAACTGTTTAACTCAACAATTCAGAACTACATAGTTCACAGTCTTTGTAAAGTGTTTTAGCATTACATAACTTACATTTATAATGTACTTAGTAAAAACTGAAAACATTTAAAGTCATTTCAGAGAATTATTTCTATTAATAACCATTTTATTCATACACAGATCAGACTGAATTTCCCCCAGCCTACAATGTTGTGGGCGGGGCTAAATTCAGCTGGCACCCAGGCCAACTATCAACTAGTATGCACTTTAATAAGTGTCCTTTGTTTCTCAGGTGACGTTCACGAAGAGAAAGTTTGGTCTGATGAAGAAGGCGTATGAGCTCAGTGTTTTGTGCGACTGTGAAATAGCCCTGATTATCTTCAACAGCTCAAATAAACTCTTTCAGTACGCCAGCACAGACATGGACAAGGTCTTACTCAAATACACCGAATACAATGAACCACACGAGAGCAGAACCAACTCTGATATTATGGAAGTAAGTGATTTTACTTTTATAAAGGCCAAGTTCGATATTTGTGAAGTTTAAAAGAAGAGAGATGGATGTATTTATATTACAGCATTAATGTCTCAGTTATGATTCGCTTATGACTGGCTAAGATTAAATTACATGTATTCAAGGTCAACTATGGTTCAATTCATGGTTTTACATTACCTTTGGTGTGTAAGTGTGTATCAGTACATGTTATCGATATGCAAAAGGTACAAAGCCCAAGGTAAATAATGACGTGAGTTATCGTTTCCATCGTAAATCTCCTTTCTTGGACTGCAACAAACACACAACAGTTTACTTAATGGGATTGGTGATGTACTAAAGACCGACATTATCATAATTCCTCCCGCTTGGACTCACAGCCTGTAAGTTTACTCCTGTTAGCATTGCATTGTGAGCGAATCTTTCAAACATGATAAGGAGCATCAACAACATTTCATTACATTAAAAAAAAAAATTCACAATATATTTGATATCCCTATTCAAAAAAATGTCAGGTGGTACAACCAATCATGTCTATTTGCTAGATAAAAGTAACAATTATAGACAACCTAAACTTGCATTCATTAAAACTTTAATTATTAGCTAAATGATTGGCTTATTCAAATGAATGATTTTTATTGCTTAGGAGCATTCATATCAGTTGCACCCAATTACTTTCTGGTTGCACCACCTGACCACTGCAATGAATTTGCATTTAACAGACTTCTACTTGATTGTAAAAGCTTTTGCCTGTGATATCAAATTTATTTTTTAATGTGTTTGATAAAATAGCATTTTTTTCTAGTTTTACATTGGTTGTACCACCTGACACAGAAACCCGATACATTAAAGTAGTTTACACTTAAGATTCAGCCATAAAGAGCACCTGGGGTTCAATTGGTGATGTGATATCATGTTTACTTGTTAACTTCTTATTAAAAGGCCAATGATTGCAGTTGAACTACCTTGACATTTGAGAACATACAAATTGTGGACAAAAGTTTTTCATTTATCCAAACATCCCAACAACTATTGATCTTTGTGAAATTTGTTTATAGTAAAGGTTTCGAACGTAATGAGAACGTATGTGACATTGCCTTTGTAATTGCACACCACTGTTTGCAGACTTGGCAGTATTTCAGCGCAAAAACCGTGCCAAAAGTGTAAGCTTGGAAAAACTGAGGTCAGATGAATACAGTTCATACTTATTTAGCGTAAATATGAATTTTCAGTTTTATAATACATGAATTACACTTACAATTAACAGTACAATGATGCAAAACTTGTTTTTTTACACTTGCAACGTGATTTACACCTGTGCGCATGCTAATTTATTTTACGTTTGCAATGTCAGGTGCTAATTTACCTTCATAATCTTTTTTTAATTTTTAATAATTTAAACACATTTTTTAACTGCTAATTTGTACTGTTGCCCCGCCTGCCATTTTACAAGTTTGACATACCGCAACAAAAATTAGTATTTATTATTAAAATATACTAAAAATGTATTTATACTAAATAGGTTTTATAGAATAAAGTGACACATATCATGTAAATGTTATTTTTATAGTATAAATAATGCCCCCGGGCACCAAACATGCATATCATGTCATAGACCCTTCTGCAGTAGTTGAACACGCACAGTTCACATCAGTCTGCAGATCTAAATCTGTGCAGAAAATACGAGCAGATTCAGTGTGGGCCAATGCCTGATTCACCCGGATATAAGAGAAGAGCCTGTGATAGATTACACTAATGCATGTAATGCCAGCAGTATCTGGGTGTACGGTCTACATTTACTCTGCCTGTAATATAGTTAGCAGAGAGTAGAGCTGGATTTCAAGCGTGCCGGCTGTGGTAATGACAGATCATTGTCTTCTCAGAGGCCTGCACTCGTATTACATGTGCATCTTCACGTGCATTTGATCATACAGTATAAAGCTATCTGAGGTTATTCTATCGTCTGCAGTTGCATAAAAGCAAAAGGCATCTGTTGGAAACTGTACACTGGGTTGTTTTTAACCCATGCTGGGTAAATATTGGACAGAACACACTGCTGGGTTAAATATGGCCTAATGATGGGTTGTTGTTACCCAATAATACAGTTGGGTTAAAAACAATTGAGCATTTTAAAAAACTCAAGCCAAAAGAATATATAATAGGGTGTAAATGTTTGTATTGAAGTAATGTGGACAGATTTACTGGAAGCGGTGCTAATTGGTTGTAGCTAAAAATAAGTATTTGTTACTAAGAAACGTGAGCTCTAAAGTCAAAGGTTTTTATGGTTTCATTAGCATACATGAATCAATAAGACTTGTGCGCACCACAAATGTGTTTCTGAATCAAAGTTTATATGCATTTATATTATCATGTATTGGCATGCAATAAAACAGTTTGAATGTGTAATTCGTACCTAATACAAGTAGTATAGGTATTTATTTCATACTAGATTTACAAGATTATAATATAGTTAAATGCATGTTGCTGTTCTTATACCTTCATGTTTTCAAATGTAAATCTACAGCACTGTAAAAAAAAATAGTAGAAATTACAATCTTATTGCAGCTGGGTTGCCGGTAATTTACCGTAAATTTAAATTTATGTTATTTACTGGCAAGAGTTTGTTCAAAGTTAAATAAATTTCTTAAAAAAAAAAATCTTTACAGAATAAAACTATACAATAACAGCCTCATGCAAAGCATTCTGGGAACCAGAAATCATCATCAACCTTTTTCTGTTTTTTGCTTCAGATTTTGTTTCCCAGAATGTTTTGCTTGATGCTGTTTTTTAGTTTTACTCTTTAAAGACAAAGACTTGTAAATGTTTAATGTTCATTTAACTTTGAACAAAATATTGCCAGTAAAAAACATAAATTTAAATCTACGGTAAATTACCGGCAACCCAGCTGCAATTTCTACGGAATTTTTTTACAGTGAGTATATGTATTGTGTAAATGCATTTCACTGTCTTTTAATTATCTTTCATGTACCAATTTTTTAAGGGAGCTCAGTGTGCACATTTCACAGAAATTTGTGCATACACAGACATTAAAATAAACATTTTGAGCTTTCACAGTCTTTTCCATGGCATTCCCGCTTATAATTTCTAACAACCTGAGCCCCCCTGCCTTCATGTAAAAACCACAAAAATAAATGTGTTGACTAACTTTTATATCAAATACTGTAAAAATCTGAATAAAGACATATTGGCATTATAATTACATCTGAAATGGCTTTTTTTGTTTATTTACGTTCTGTTTAATGACTTGCTTAATTGTGCCATCAATGCATTTTCACAATAACTACGTTATGCTATTAAATTAATGTAATTTTAAATCCATAAAGTGTATAAGCAAATGACCGAAGCAACAGTCAGGTGAATGATTTAAATGTTTGATACTGATTTAAAAAATATGTTTATATAAAATTATTAGAGGAATGTAGTCATTAAAGTAGTGTTGATGGTTTGTATGATTATATTTCATTATTCTGTGCTGTTGACTGCAGGTATTAAACAAGAAGGAACAGAGAGGCTGTGAGAGTCCAGACCCGGACACTTCATACATCCTTACGCCTCACACAGAAGAGAAATATCAGAAGATTAACCAAGAGTTTGACAATATGATGAGAAATCATAAAATTGTAAGAATTTTTTTTTGTTAATAAATGATATGGCATTGGATGTTTCATGGTTAGTAGTTCATGAATTGCTCCTGAAGGAGTCTGCACATCTTTAAAGTGTACCTCAGCTATGACGATTTACTTTAATACCTTATATTTGCCAAAAAACCATGATAGAAACACAAAATTTTTTCATTACCTTAAAAAAATCACATCATGTAATACGCATTTTAAAGCAACACTATGTAGTTTCCATGTAAAAATGACTTACAGCTCCCCCATGTGGTTGAAAAGCCCAACAGTGCCTGGTATCAGACACTCTTCTGCAGGCAGGGGGAGGGGCGGGGCTGTGTGCTCTACCCTCCACCGCCACTTTCAGAGTGTGCTTGTAGCAGCTAGGAGGCTGCTCAGGTTGCAGCAACAGTACAATTTGTCCAGTTAAAAGTTGTTCTATCACTGAAATAATTTTAGAGACATTATTTAAAGGTAAAAAAACTACATAGTGTTGCTTTAACCTATGGAGGCCATCATTATGTTTTATGCATAGTGCATTCTGGGTCGATGACGTGTAATGGTTGTCAGCTTGAAATAGTACTAGTTTACTATAGTAAATGCTATTTATTTTAATCATCTTTCACTTTCGTATGATTTCTATATTGTTCATTGTTTATGTTACTCTCTCTGGTTCATATTGAAAGGGCTGAACCGAAGACGTTGATTGATTTTTTTGTATTGTTAATGGCATACAGATATGTCCACCAGGTCCGGCTCCTTGGGGGGGGGCAGGGTAGGCCTGGCCCACCCAATCAGAGGCTTGGCCCACCCTGGCCCCACACCACATAACAGCCAATATTTTGGCCAACAATCTTTAATGTTATACTGTATTAACAGATGTAAGAATAAATCTTAAGAAAAACAGAATTTTAGATCAAATTAACATTTTTAGTTTGTAACAAATTTGTTTTAGTGGATGTAAATATTTATTTTAAAAGAACTGCCCCTTTTTGTTAATGTTAAATGAAACTATGATATTTCTACTGTTTCACATTCATATAGCCAATCCTAGTGTTAATCTTTTGCTTTACCCTTTAAATATTATGCTTCAGATCCCCCTCATATAGCGTATATTTGCGTTCTAATTTTTACTATTCAAAAAAAAAAATGTGAAGTGCTTGCTAAACCTGCCATTGCTCATATTTACAATTATGGGTTTTTATGAAACATTTGCATGTAATGTGTTTGTGCAAATGATACCTCAAATAATGAAGCTTGTTGTATTACTTTTCTAAGCGATTAAACTTTTTAGCAGGCTGATAATACAACGGGTGCAAATAAAATCCCTATTTGTGTAATCTAATTCAATTCCATGTCCTCTCTTTCAGCCGGCTGTTTTGGGTCAGCAGAGTTTTTGTATGCCGATGACTTTGCCGGTCAGCACCCCCACTTCACTCTCATACAGTACAGACAGTTCACTGGAGACTCCGGTGTCCCTCAGCGGTCCGAGTGTATTGTCTCTGTCCTCTAGTGGCCTTCAGAGCACTGATTCTACCACTGTCATGGGTTAGCATCTACAACATTCTTGCCATGTTATATACCATAAAAAATACTCTACCGATGGGCCAGATTTACTAAACGGGGCAAATTAGTGTGACAGCACTATTGCAAAAATGTGCCAATGAAAGTGGTAATATCTGTGGGTTATTTACTAAAAAGGCTCAAATTAAATAACACAAGCACAACAGCTGATTTCTATAATAACCTACGCCATTTACTAAGAGCTAAGAGGGTTGCAAATAAGCAGAGCTGATGAGGTGCAGGTGATTTACTAACACCTGATGTGCTTGAGTTCAGCACCATGAACATCTCTGAAAATATGTGGTGTGAAATCCCAGCTAATGAAGCTGTAAGACACTAAAAAAGCAAACTGAAGAACAAAAAGGGAATGTTCACAAGAAGTTTTAAAACGCCTGGTATTGTGTGACGACTTCTAGTGACTCCTCTTTTTTATTTACTCCAGCAAATAAAGAATAGCATGGCTTGGCATACAATATTTTTGAAAAATATGTTCCTCTGGCATTCCAAATAAACTGTTACATGTCGGAAAAATCCGCTGCCTTGTACCATGCGCTCTCTAATCTATGCGATGCGTTAAATAATGGCGCAAATACCAGAAATATCACACGCACAAAGATTATTAAATCGTGTTGCGTGAATCATTTAAATAATCTCCTCCCATACATTTTGCATCTGAAAGGGAAACTCCTAGAGGTGCATATGCAATAAGGTCAGTCGCAAAAAATAACTAGACCACACCTTTACGCCGCATTCAGACAGCCAGCGATGTTATCGCTGCTCATCGCCTGCCGCTGGTGGTTGATGTCGCTAGTGGGCGTTCCCACTTCTGGTTGCGTAGTAGTGTGACGTTACCCCATGTTGTAAACAACAAATCAGTGCTCCACTTACTTCACTCCCACTGGTAGTCGCTTGTGAAACTCGCTGCTAATTTGCATAAAGTTAAACTTTTCTCAACTTTTGTTGCGCGACTCCGTCGCTAATCGCGCCTACATTTTGTCGCCAACGGTCACGTTCGCTCGTGTCGCCGGAAGTCGCCCAGTTTCCATTGAAATGAATGAGATCGCGTTGCTCTGCTACAGCTTGTCGTTGGCTGTCTGAATGGGGGGTCACATCGCTAATTATCCACTGCGCATCTTTAGCAAATCCCGACAATCGCTTTTTTATGACAAAATAAGAGTTTGCGCCAGCTGTTAGTAAATCTAGCCCATGTTCCTTTACACATGATACCATGGTAATGCTACAGTATGTGTCATGTATAATTCCATCTCATTCTCTCAGTACAATTTGAATCATGTATTAAAAATATTCTGCACTAAGGTACATACATTCATACTATGACTGTAGTTTTTTGTAGGGTATATAACAAGTGGCTTGTCTTTGCCGGGGTCACTAACGTCTGTCAAACTATTCAAGCAATATAGCAAATTTTTGCATTAAAATGATCTAGATTTTATATATCACTCCTTTCATATACTTTATCACTCTTCACGATCAGATGGTGTGCCGACATCCTCCGCAGTCACACCTCCAAATGGTCTTCACCCCCCTCCTGTGGGTGAGTACTCTCTAGTACAGTGGTTCTTAAACTGGGGGCTCTGAGACGGTGCCAGGTGGGCCCCAGTTTTATGACTTAAGATTTAAAAAAATATATTAATTTATCATTAATTCTGAGTAATTAAACCTCAGAAAAATAAGGTACTAACCAACAACACTACATCATATAACTTAATGTTTTGTGCAAGTGTAATGCTCTAGTCCACTCTTAAAAATATAGATGCAATACGATGCCATAGAAGAACCATTATTTTCATATTTTTTATAATCTAAAGAAGGCATTAAAGGTTCTTTATGAAAATGTTTTTGTTTGTTTCCTTCTTATCCAGCTAATGGCTTCATCAGTAGTTCTGAAGGAGGAGGAGGAGGAGGAGGAGTTGTACAGCAGAAATCTTCAGTGTTGTCCACCGCAGGCCGTAGACCTGAGCTGAGAGTTCACATACCTCCAGTACACAACATCTCTCCAGCGGTGAGTCTCCATCATCTTCCATTACACATCCACTATGTCCATAAAAACCTGGAGTTGTGTGACGATGAGAAAGTATTAACCTGTCTGAAGGGTTTGGGTTCACACAGCGTCAGACTGACTGATCACTGTCTTTAAATCTTTATTTTTTTGCAAACAGCCAGGAAGGTGAGGAACATTTGGTATGGAGTATTATGTAATGTTTCATTCCAAAATGTGCACATTTACAAAACAGTCAACATTTCTGCCCATTCACATGCTGGCGCGTCCCTCTAGTGGTTTGACTAAACACTGCAACCGGCCATAAACCTTTTTTTATTATTACAGTTTTATATTTAATTGTATTTACATTAAATTCCTGATTTTAACACATGCATTTGTTGCACTTGAATGCATTAGAAAGTGACATCTTCATACAAATGATGCTGGTTACATTCATACCATTGGTACCTTTGCGAACTTTCAACCTACTAGTTTTTTCCACACAAATCAATCTGAGTATTTGTTTATTGAAACCTCAGAGAATAAACAGCCCCCAATCCAGCCAATCACTAAGCACACCGGTGGTTTCCGTGGCAACCCCAAGTCTGCATCCCCAGGGCCTTGTGTACTCAGCAATGACCTCATCTTACGATACAGGTAATCCGCATCCCGAATTCTGTCAGACATATTTATATGTAGATCTGGTTAATACACTTCATTTGGAGTCACTGCTTTATTTTATTCTAGATTATACCCTGAACAGTGCAGAGTCCAGTACTTTACATGACTTCAGTTCACCAGAGAGCATCACATCAGGTCCAGGGTCTTCATGGGAACATAGTCAACCTGGTCAACAGGGCTTCACTACTCAAAGGTGAAATAGAAGTGATGTCACTCACAGTATTACCTTCAGCAAATTGATGAACGCAACCTATTTTACCTATATGGGATGTTAAAAGTATATTAAATGTTTAATGAAGAAAATGTAGAATGGGTCTTGATTTTATCTACTGGGAATTAAATGGATGTGAAAAGACAGATGTTGAAGGGAAGAAGTTAAGATAAATGTATTTGATGAAGTCACCATCAAGAATGGTCATCACTAAAGCAAATCAATAGGCTTTATGCCCAGCTGCACTACTTCCTGAACTTCAGCCAGCTCCTTGTTTCCTGTCTGCCATTATTGGACAAACTGATTATTGTTGTTGTGACTACTGAGGTCAGGCACACCTGGATTAATCAGTTTGTCCAATAATGGCAGACAGGAAACAAGGAGCTGGCTGAAGTTCAGGAAGTAGTGCAGCTGGGCATAAAGCCTATAAAGTAAGATTATAAAGGCAGACAAATTTTTTTAATTTGGAATAATATTGACCAGTTAACTCATTCCCTGCCAATGACGAGTTTTTACGGCAATCCACATTTCCACATAGGTGGTGCTGTTACCCAACTTATAAAACACTAAAGCATCCACTGATCCAAAAACAGTAAAAACTCTGTGTATGTTTTGATCATCGCTCTGAATCTTAAAAAAAGCAATTATCTCAGCTTTTTGCTTAAATTTTGTATTTTTAAAGAAACTTCCCCATATTTGAGAAGTTATAAAAAGAGAACAAATGAATATAGGATGAAACGTTTTTTTTTTTTTTTTTTGTTGTTGTTATTGTTTGTTTGAAAGCAGAGGGGTTGTTTTTTTGTTCATTTCATATATTATATGTTTATATATTTAAAGAAAAGTTTCTAGAAGGCATCAAACTTTTGTGAAAATCATAAAAAATGCTGTTGCTGACAGGTGACTTTTTTTTAAACGCTGGTGGGGAAAGAGTTAATCATGACCCATAAGAAAACACCTGAGTTATGATGCATTAATTCAACATATGGTTAGGTCAAATATGAAAATTTCTTAATGATTCTTTTATTATTTAATCCGATGATAGCTTTCAGGGTATTATTACGGTAACATACTGAAAATCTGTAAATTAACGGTAGATTACTGGCAATCACAGCCCCCAGTAGTTTACTGTAATTTTTAAAGCACAGTTTTTGTGGGTTTGTCCATATTTTATCCATTCATTAAACAACCCAGCATTTTTCAGTGTATGGGAACGTGCATTATAAGGATAAATGTTAACTTTTTTTTATGATGTCATCGTTATCTCCAGGGCCACACATCCACAACCATCTGATTCCTCTACCATCAGCATCAAATCAGAGCCCACCTCTCCACCCAGAGAACGTCCAGCCAATTCATTGTACCCCAACATCCACACCATACCCGACCACACCAGACAGGAGGTGGGCCGGTCTTCGGCAGACAGCTTCAGCTCATCTGGTAGTTCATACGAGGGTAGTGACCGTGAGGACCAGCGTTTGGACTCTTTAACAGTTACTGCTAACTCAATACAAGAGAGCAGATCATCACCCGGGACAGAAGACCGAGACGACCCATCATTCAAACGCATGCGAACGGACAACTGGGTGACTTAAGACCACGGCTGTTTTAAAGGAAACGTCTGAAAGTCAAGTTTCTGTCAATGTGTGTTGCAGACACGAGCACTGCTGTTGTTATCTGCTTTTTGCAGCAAATAATAAGAAGACACGGCAAAAACTGAGGTGTCTGTGAAGAGGAAATATAAAGACTGTGTGCTTGATACAAATGTAACATGGTTGTTTTATTATTTTAATCTCGTGATTCCTTTATGATCAAAGCCACACAGTATAAATATAGACAGAGACTCATTATTCCTCTATGGATCTGAGTTATGATGGCTTAATGATCATGTTTTATAAGACCATACAGTGTGGACACATTGCTGATTGAAATAGGAAACTTGTGGATCGGTTACTTGCAGGTGACTTTCAGGTGAACCTCAGGTATATCAGCTTTCCCTGATCAACTGGAAATCTTTAAAGGAGTTGTGCAAATGACACATTAATTTATTTTAAGGATTGTGAATAAAGTCTTTGTTTGCTGGCGCTTACTAGCAATACCTCGTCTTAAACTTATAATTGCTATTTTGTAAGAAAGCAGTATTTGAAATCCATTTTACTTCCATAATGTGATGTCTCACTGCATAAAATATTAACAACAACAGTAGATATTTGGCTATTGGTTAACTTTTGTTTTTCCAACATTTTTCACCTTTGGAATTGAAGTGCATTGGTAAATTGTTCACAACAGAAATGTGCACAAAGTTACAATCATTTGGATTGTAAGAGGCTATAAACACATCATGATCACAGTTCGTTTATGAATTATGTTTGATGTCATTTATACAGTGTGAATATTGTGAATGCTGCTTTTGAATTCCAATTACACAACTATTTAAAGTCCCCATGAAATCAAAATTGACAATTCTTATTTTTTTATGGAATATTGCAGTGTTTATTATAAACAATTTATCCGCGCAAGTATTTTTTTATTTATGTGCTCTCATAAAATAATCAAAATCTAAAAATGTATGACATCAGCTAGACAGCTTGGGTGGAGCATCCATTAACCCCGCCCCCTTCAACTATCAGTCTGTTGCGAGTTCCATTTCTGTAAGAAACACCTACTTATATATCCAATCAATTCACAGTGTAAACACAAGCCACGCCCACTATTTTCCTTATGCGATGTTCTCGGTTTCACTCAGAAATACGTCACAAAGTAAAGTCATGGAAGTAAATTAGATCGCGGCTTCCGGTTCATGGAGACTTACTGTAATAATGTATATAAAGTATATAAAGTCTTTATATGTTTTTATCATCTATTCAGACTGAATGTAATGGGAGTATGGTAATGAAACAGTGTTAGTGCAACAGCTTATGTATGCTAATAATGTGACCATTAGGAGCAAACATAGCATCTTCAATATCTGCTCTTATGCTGCGTTCAGACCAGCCACGTTAGAGGCGTCAAGTGATTTCAATGTCAATGTAAAGACGCATTGACGTGTGTCTGGAGGTCTCGGTGCGATTCCGCCTTATTTGATGCGTCTAGTTCGCGCGAATGGCATAAACTGAGCGTTGCTGCAGGAAACGTGCGAGTCGAAAAATGTGAGCTTTGTCGGAAAAACGCGTCTCGTTAACCAATCAGGAGCTTACTCTAGTAGTGACGTGATGAAGCGAGCACAGTCCCAGAAGCTTCTCCCATGACGCAAATTTCTTCGTGAATGTATCGATGACTAGTATTTTACGTGTGAATGAAGCGAGTAAACTTAAGCGGCAAACTAGACGTAAATTTGACGCCTCAAACGCGGCTGGTGTGAACCCACAGATAGGCCTCGTACCCACTGCATATAAATTTGGTTGTCACTTCACATTTTAATGCTTAAAGGCGGAGTGGACGATATCTAAAAAATGCTTTGGTAAAGAGAGTCGGGCAGACTACCAAAAGTAGCCAATCAGCACTAAGGGGCGTGTCTACTAACTGACATCATTGCCTGGGTTGCGAAAGTTTGGGACGGGTCTATCAACAGAAGTTTCGGATTCTATTGGCGTAGTGGCGTGTTTGTTTAGGTGTTTTCAAATGTCAACATTGGCTTTCAGGAGATAATGGACCCTGCCTTTAATCCTGTTTTGTACACACACTTCAGTAATTTACAGGACTGACAACCGCATTCTACTACCGAATTAACTCCCGCAAAATGCAGGTAGGGACAACCGCAGATACAGTAATTCTGCTTGGTGTGTGCGGAACTGAACAACTAGTTTTTATTAAGTATTTAAACATGCATCATGAACATGACAGGTCTCCCTTCAGATAAACTAACTGCCTAGGAGAGGAAAAAGTTGTCTGTGTGCACGATGCTGAGAATTGCAAAGGCACAAGATTTTGCTTACTAGTGTTGCCAAATCTTGCACAAAAAAATACAGAGATAAATCCAAATGCATTATCTAAAAGATCAAAATGTTGGGACCAGCACCTTACTATTTTAATAACACCAAAAACTTTATCGCTTCATGAGCCAAATCTACTGTATAAATGCATCTTAGCATCTAAGGCCAAAAAGGACATGGTCCTGGCAACACTGCAAGACAGCGCTCTGTGAAGCAGCCCTTACAAATGCAAACAGCACACAATGCCAAAACAGAGGTTTATTGCAAAACATAAAGCTGTAAAATAATTTTGGTCAATGGAAACCATGTGAGAGGGCACAACGTTTCTATGGTTACCTCTCATTGCATTTTCGGAAGTGAGTCTTTTTCCGTACAGACATGGAAAAATCATTTAGGGAATTAATTGTAACTCCTGAATGTTTGCAGTGTGTACGAGGCCTTGGAGATCTCATAAAAAGCTTGCCTGTACCTTGCTGCTGATATTAGGTTTATCTGATGAGCAATTTTTCGCCCTAAAATCTTCCCACAAGCCATATAAAGTTACTTTATAAAGACGCCCATGCATATAACTTTGGTTATTGCCTCATTTTATCTTAGAAATGCAAAATGCTAAGACTCCTTTATTATTTATGCAGCACAATGAATGGCAATAAACATCATATGTACTCCCTCTGTGGCTGTCAATATAGTTTAGTCGCTGTGGAGTTATACTGTTTATAAATATATATATATATATATATAGGTCATTCACTTCTGTGGAAGAATGTTTATTGGTATTAAACAGGATGTTGATTCTTTGATGTTGACAGTTTGAGGTATTTTCCTCTTCACCACAGAAACACAAAGCGCTCACATTGTTCCCACCATTTCTCATGTGTTTCACATTGGTGCATGGTACAGTAAAGGGTTTTCGTTGCATTTTGGTTTTAAATTTGGTCAGAATTTTTTGAATAAGCAGAGCAACTTCTTGATTTTACATATAATGCAGGTTACTTTAATCATGCAAGAGTGTTCATTTGTGATTTCGGCACATGTTTTAAATTCTGCATTGCATTGATCGATGCAAGGAAAATATTGCATATTACAATATTATTTATTTGTCAGTAAACTGATGCAAAATACCCTCCATTAAGGGACAATGCTTTTGGTCCAACCAGCAACTTTTATGGTTTAGATCTTTAACCACTCACAAACTCACAAACAAAATCATATTATCATTAGCTAATAAAGTCCAAAGTCTTTGGTACAGGTTTGACTAAATAGCACACGTCGCACACAGTTGATCCAAACTGCAGTTTATTCTTATCCACCCAGACAGAAAAAGACCCCATCGGATGGATCTGTGGTGATCCAGTACCAGAGTAAAAATAAATGTAAACAAATGTGGCAAAATTGGTGGATGGATACTGTTGATACGTAACATGACTCTGTTTGCAGGTGTACCTTTAATTGTGTGTAAACAGAAAGTTGCATGAAGTCAACCAATAAGATTTCAATTTTGTGTGCAATATGCATCAAAGTTCATTAAACAGACTGTGGGCGGTCCATAGGCGTGCTGTCTGAGACTACTGAAGGTGTAATGCCCTACCCATATTTAAACTTTTGACAATTTCAACCTTCAATTTTACATTCTTATATTTTGTGACACAACACATACATTTTTCATGCTTCGCAGAGGATCACTTTACAGCATATCTCATTTATGTCTCAGTTACGGATAATCTAAACTGATAACAAAAGAAGAATGACAATAGCCGTCTGAAATGAGACACTGGAATGGTTGGATTTCTATGTCATCCACAGGACTGACTAGATTACAGCAGCCTTGTTTTATAGGGGCAAAGAGTAACCTGGCATTATTATACAACAAATATAACCAGTTAATAACTATTATCAGTGCATTAACAGTTTTATTCCTCCAGGGGGCGCCTCGTGGCTCAGAAATCAGAATCCTCCCTGATTCACATTTTAAAGGTGCTGTAGAATGTAAACCTGGATTTTTTTGTAGGCATGGATTAATTATATGAGCCCTGTAAATGGTAATGACATATAATGAGGCTAAAACATGATTGTTTCCTCCTTCTATTGTAAACCTTGTTCATGCAAAAGACTGCAAACAGACCAATCTCAACGTTAGTCGAGATGCACGTCCCAACATTAAATTACACATTAAATTAATTACGCTTTAAATAAGTTGTTACACGGCTAAAAACAAAATTGTGACTGCTGAGTTTATGCTAGTTAATGCTATATGCTAGCGTTTAGGCTGAAGTTCTACTATTGACATTACAGTTAGTTTTGCATGTCTATACTGAAAAAAACACAACTTACCACTCAGAAACATCCATAAACAATCTCCTAACAATTGATTATAAGGTCTGTTTACACACACATACAGCTATTCAAAAAACCTGCTCTGACAAACAGCCAATCAGATCAGAGCTCAACATTATTATTCATGACCCCTTCAAATAAGGTAATAATAGACCATTTCATTCTAAAAAAAATCTATTGGTTGTAAATGGACATGTAAAAACGTTTCTGGATATTTTTACACTTAATAAAGCCACAGGCATTCTATGTAGATATCAGGGAACAATTTAACAGATTATTTCAATGCATTCTTTGGCACCTTTAAATAAACGTTTAACCTTTCTGTTATACAATTATATATTTATTATATATGCATATACGATAATCATATAATAATGTATAATTCGCCCTATCCTATAATAATAAACAACTACTGTTGGTCCATCTAAACCAGCGTTGAGAAAACTATCATGTCTATCCATGAACAAAGCTCTGGGAAATTAAATACTAATTTACATCTGAATAAAGAAACCATAAAACTTTAAATGTTAGTGTTTTATAAAGAGCATTAATATGAGAATTATTTAATATTTAAAATTAAAAAAAATTAAGACCTCGTACTTGACCAATTAGAGAGAAGCTCTGGGCCACCAAGTCCCGCCCACTGTGTAACACGGAAGTTTGATTCGCGCCTCTCCCGCTCGCTTTATTTCCGATAACTGAGGTATTTTACTTTTACTCGTGTCAGTCACTCGTATAGGAAGTTACAAGCAGCACCGCTGTGTTCATATGAGATGTTTTCCCAAGACGTGATCGATGAAGACGTGTTTCTGAAAATGGTTTAAAGTCTGGACGTCAGGTAATACCTCTGATAAAGTAAATTATTCAAATAACTGTATATATATTCAAATGAATGAAGTATTAGTTGACATTGGATGATGTCGGTGCTGGGACAGTTCCATAATAGCCTACATGTGTTCGTTTTGATCATTTTATGACACTCTTGCGATTTTCACTTTTTTAAGTCTTTGACAACAGACGTTATGACAGACATATGAATTACATAACTTCATTATCACATGTTTTGTCCCAGAGGGTGATTTTTCTTCCTTTATGAAGGTGAATGGGCTGTCAGTGTCATTGTGTTATGGGAGAGAGACTCTGTCTGTATGTTTAGTTTGACAGCTGTCACAAGTGTCCTGAGATGCAAAAATGTCACTCAGTACCCTATTGGTCAAAAGGTGTGGGAACCCCATAGATACATACCTTAGATTAGGTAGACAGACAGATAGGTAGATAGGAATAGATAGACCAATAGAAAACCAGTATAACATATCATTTGACTTCATGTGGAAGTCTGACTGAATGAAAATTTTTACTGATGCCCATTAAACTCGTAGGAAGTAATAGGAAGTACATGTGTTTGATTCATGAAGGAACTTGTTTGGCTCCACCTTAACCATTAACTTAACTTTACAGCCAGCTTTATTTACTCTCAAGTTAATCATTACATGCAGTTCAAGAAAGTGCTTGAAAGTGATTTCAAACACTGTTTTGTTCACTACCTTACGCTTTTTAAAGATGATAAGAAGCTTCTTTCTTACCTTTTTATTTTTTGTTGTATTATAAACTACAAAGAAACTTTTTACATATTGAACCATTCAGACAAAAAAAAGTTTTTTTTCAATGGCATCCTTTATTTTCAATCTAACATTCTTAAAGGGATAGTTCAGACATCATCAACATCATCCTCAAACCATCTTCAATGTTTATGATTAACTTTATTCGGACAAACACAATCAGAGTTATATTAGGAAATGTCTTGGCTCTTCCAAGCTTTATAATGACAGTAAATGGTGCTTCTGATTTAAAGTCCTAAAAAGTCCATCCATCCTTTACAGAAGTAATCCACACGACTCCAGTGTGTTAAAGATATTTTGAGAGATGATGGTAAACACAAAGCAGATAATGACCATTGACTTCCATAGTAGGAAAAACATATTTTGGAAGTATTGTGATAAATGATGAAGAAAATATTTTGATAAATGATGGTAAGCACACAGTTGACGGTATTAAATTCCATCATATTTTTTTATTCCTACTATGGAAGTCAATGGTCACTACCTGCTGTGTGTTTACCATCATTTCTTAAAATATCTTCTTTTGTGTTCATCAGAAAAAAAAATTAGTTAAAAAAGTTAAGAACAACATGAGGATGAGTAAATGTTGACAGAATTTTCATTTTAAGGTGACTATCCCTTTAAGTAAGGCCTTCTGAGGTCCATTAATGCGAAGATTTGTAAGAAAATGTATGACTTTAGAGCAGTGTTTCTCAAACTTTTTCAGCCGAAGGACCACTTTATCTTCCAATTTTTTTCTGAGGACCACCTAACAGATTCCCACTCTAACATGCCCCCCAAAAAACAACAAAATAGGAAGGATAAGCTAAATTTAAGTTTAATATGCAACTGTTTCAAGTCAAAAACTATGTTCAGAAATTATTATATGAATTTTATTTAATTTGAAAAAGTAAATGTTAAATGAGTCGCAGCTTAATATGAACAACAAACTGCACATGTGAAAAAAGTGCAATTAAACATACTGTAACAGCCTAAGTCCCACTTAATGTCATTCCAAAGAGCCATTCGTTTTAAACTGAGGTGGTGGGTATATGAAGTCTATGGTTGAAACTATGGTAACAATAAAAAGCTAAAAAAAAATGTTCCCCTTAATGTCCTAAATCACTGAAATTACAGGAATTTTACACATAAAGCAAAAACTAGTACATTACAAAACTAATAGATCTGTGGATTTTAGCTGCTTTCAGTTGATCTTTTATTTTGACTCCTCTTTGGTTTAGCTACCGATCCATTTTGTTATTAAAACAAAATGGCAAGAACTGATATCACAGTTTTGCAAGTGCATTCAAAATCTACTTAAATAAATGACTATTGTATAAACACTTGCCTAGTTTAGGTCATCTTTTGGCGGACCATTGGGGGGGGGGGGTTTGGCAGACCACACTTTAAGAATTACTAATGTAGACAAATGATGGGATGATAAATGGGTTAATGACGTGACGTTAATTATTTTGTGTCTGTATGGTTCAATTAAATGTAAAAGGGTTAATTTCAAAATAAATTTAAAGATTACTTTAAACCAAGTCTAAAAATTCTGGTTTTATTTCAATTTGAAAAAATATTTGGGGGATAATTGCAAAAATGTCAATGTGGTGTAACCAGTCTGTGTCAATTGGTGTTTTCTTTTAAATGAAAATAAATATATTAATAAAAAATGTGCAATAAAATATAATCATCTTTTACATAATCACCATCATGTTTTGTGTAGAATGATTTTTTTACATACATTTGTCAAAGATTATTTAGAAAACAGAGCTGTTTTCAATATTTGTCAGGACAAATATTACAAAAACGCATTAAAATGTACATTTTGTAATAACTAATAAAATTTATTTTTGTGTGATATTTTGAAATTATAATCATTTTTTATAATTACGCTTACATGCCATCAAGGTGGTTAAAATATTTAATATTTCTCATTCTTTGGCCCAATTGCCAGTTACACCATTTGACATTTTCAGGTCCATTCAGTCTAAACTTTCATAAAAATGGTGCAAATGTAAATTTTTTATTACATAAAATCAACATAAATACACTATGTGCATTGAAATATACCTGATGCATGTTTAAAAAAACATTTTTTTTTTAAAGATTTTTGAATTTATCATCTTACCAAACAGTTTTTGTCACTGACCCAAATGACGATACACACTAATAATACCTGTCTGATATCAATTCTGAATCGCACAGCCAATATTATGCAAACTTTACAAGACCTTTAGATCAGTAGGAAGTCCTTATCAATCTGAAATCACTGTGAGTTCGTTTCATAGACTGTAAAAAAAAGATGGACGACGCACGTTCGCTCTCTTCCATTGGTGAAAAGTGAAGCCGTCAGTGTCCCGATACGGTGCTGACATCTTGGGTTTTGAGTCTGCACAGTAGCGATTTTGGGACCCATCCTGCGCAGTAGTGAGCAGGAAGTAAAGCCGCGAAAGCAAGGCACAATCATTAAAAATATTCTTTATTATAATGAAAATACCTGAAAAGGTTTGAAGAACAGCGATATAAATATATGCTTATAGCCATTTCATGGAGATGCGTATTTGGAAATGGTTATTCTTCTGCGGTGCATATTGAGTTTCTGCACAAGAGCGCCCTCTGGATTTTGGATGTATTCACCATTATTCATTGAGAAGCATTGCAAGCATCAACAAGCCGCTTTATTGGCCCAACACTACGTAGGACGTAGCGTACCAGACGTAGTGGAGATGAGACGAGATAGTTGTTATTGGAAGATAGTTACTATACTTTGTAAAGTTTTAAATATTGATATTTTTCTTACAACATTGCATCAGTAGGCCTTTATTAACCTACTGTAGCCGAGTGGATTATTTCTGTGTAGTATGGAGGGCTTTTTTGGCCTTTAAATCAAATGCACCATTTATTACCATTATAAAGCTTGGAACAGCCAGTGGATTTTTTTATATTACTCTGATCATAAACATCGAGAATGGCTCGAAGGGCGTAATGGTTTGAGTCAATCATGAGGGGTTTTTTATTTTTGGCTGAACTATCCTTTCTTGTTTTGTTTTCACTACACTAAATGAAAACGAACGTCCGATTGTGTCATATTGGAAATGTATAAAAATGTGTGAAATAGAGATTTGATTTTCTGTTCATAGTTCCTCAAAGTTTCTTCTATGATGACAAACAGTGACAGAAAGTAAATTGGTTTACACTGAATGACAACATGGGAAACTCGAAATGTTCTTCTGTTTTTAGTGGGTTGAATCTGTCCTGAAAGAAGAATAGAGATGTTATAAAGTGGTGGTGGGGTATATTTAGTTGCTGTGCTATCACTCGAAACCCGAGTGTGATATTTACTCAGCCATTGATTTCCTCTAAGAGAATGGGTTACTGGCTTTAGTCCAGCGGTCTCAGATAATGGCTCAGACTGCAGAGGAAGATGCATTAAGATTTGCAGTGCTGCATGGTTGAATTATCATGACAGAGTTTGACTTTACTTCACATGTGAGCTCATATCCTGTAATTATAAACCGTCATTTATAACACCTTCAACATGAGCTGATCTTCAGTAAATGTTCACAGTATTAAAACACAAAATCAGATGACACAGTATTGGCTTTCAAAAATTATACAGAAAGTATTAAGACCCCCTTTACTTACAAAGTGGCAGACTGCTACAAAAAATTCATTAATTAAAGGCGCAAAAGAGGATGTTTACTGAGTTTTTGAAATGAGCGCATGCGTAAGAACAGCCCCCCTTCTTCACAGCTATTTTCTAGGGAACGCCTCCTGAAACTCGTGCACGAGTGTTTGTTTACCACCGGCAAATGCTGTGGATTCATTATGTGAAATGATATGATAATAAACACATAAGACGTAATGTTAGCTCAGTCGACGCTACTCCCATTTCAACTAGCATAACTGGTCACTACCTTACAACTACAAGAACAAGAACAACGTCGATATACCTGAATAATAAGAATTTTTGGGAACTGCGCGTCTGTCTTTACACCTCTCTGTTCCTTCATTTCTCTCCAGCGTTAAAAATGTTTCTCCAAGAACGACTCTTGTTAGATTACGTTCTTCTGACAATTTTCACTTCGTTTCAGCGACTTCCAAAAAGTCTTTCTTTTGCGTCCTCCTTCGGGTTTCTTCTCTTCCATGGTGCAAATTCAAGGAGGAAAGCAGGAGCGACAATGAAAACAAACCGAAACTATGTGCATGCGTCGCCTGTATAAAGTTACTGGAGCGCGCACATCTCTCACAAGGAACCTAATGGCTGTGATTGACAAGCCAGAGGACCAATTGTTTATGCGATGATCGTGTAAACGATTGGCTGATGTTTTTAAGGCTCTACCTTGTGCACAGATGACGTATATTAATATTACTTTCCATTCACCTAATAAATAGGATTTTATCAGTTAATAAAGACAGTTTCAAGTAACATTGCAAAAATTTATAAAACAAACATCCTCTTTTGCACCTTTAAAATATTTATTTGGATTAATCTGCACTCGGTACCCTATCATGACAACGTAAAAAATTGAATATTAGACATGTTTGAATATATATATATATAAAAACTGAAACACATTGGCATAAGCAGAGGCGTCATGCTCATTCAAACATTTTGGCATTTTGCATGCAACCTCAAAATAAATGAAGCATCTTTTCATTTGTTACTACTGTAAGTTTTATAGGAAAAATATGAGCAGTTCTTCACTTCACTGACATTTTCGCTGTTTTAATCACGTTTTTCATTCTGGGCGCAATTAATTATTAATGAATTATACAAACCCTGAGCAGCACTTTGTGCCATCATTGTGCAGGGTCGTGGACACAATGAGTACGTTTACATGCACAGAATAAGCGGATAACTATCAAAAATCTGCTTATTACAGAAAAAATTTTTCATGCGTTTACACGCAAATCAGTAAGCCGGCTATGCAGACAACTGCGTTTACATGGGACTTGAAGAATTATCAGTTTTCTCACAGGCAGTGATGTCACCACCTATAGTACACAATAGTCGATCAAAAAGTCAACGGCATTTCTGTCTTAAGCTGTACTGTTGTATCTCTCCTCGTGTCTGCAGAACCTGTAAATGTAACATGAGCTTTTATTTTCACAGTTTCTCTGCCAACTGGTTTAGTCGAGCGGAGACTTTTATGCGTTACCTTGCGCTTATTTCCGCGTGTGACGTTTATCTTTTATACGCGGAGACATGCGCACATGGACAAAACCGCGAGAAAGCCGGTTAAGGTGTTTACATGCCACTTGAAATCGGCGTAATGAGCAAAAAAACTACCTGTGCCGATCGGTTTTTGCTTACGCTGTTTATGGGCTTTCCCCGAAAGAAAACCGCTTTACACGTTTACATGACCCCACGTGTTATCAGTTTATTGAGCATAATCGGCGTAAGACTGTGCATGTAAACGCACTCAATGCTGCTGGTGATGCATTTTGTTATTTGATCAAATAAAATAAAAAACGCTTTAATGTAATAATTTAATATAAATGTATATTTTAATTTTTTATAAGATAGTTTAGTTTTTTTTTTAAAAAGTTGCATGCGTTTAATACATTTAAATTGAAATGTGAAAATAAACAAAAAATGACAGCATTAAATGAATATCTATCGATCCATGTGTTTGTTATAGTCTAAGAAAAGAGATTTACGTAGGAGACGATATCTCGCGTCATTGTTTACATTTAGGTTACATTAGGTTTGTACCTTTTGCATATAGTTAACATGTACTGATAAACACCTACACACCAAAGGAAATGTAAAATCGTGAATTGGACCACTGGTGCACTTTAATGGGCATTAATAACAGGGCTCCAGACTAACTTTTTTCACTAGGAGCACAGTGGCCCCCAACTGAAAATTTTAGGGGCGCAACCAGAAAATTTAGGGGCACACACCGTAAATCAACATGCTAACCAAATATTCACATTTCCACTGTATTACTAATAAATACTTTAATGATAGATGTAGAAAGTACAATGTGCTGTTCAAATTCAGTGTCACATTTTATTGTGCACTTTTGGAAAAAAGGTCAAATTTACTGGTTGCACATGTGCGACTGGATGTAAAATTCAGTGGCACAATCTCAAATTTTAGGGACAAAATGCCACCATTTGGGGGCAGTCTGGAGCCCTGAATAATTATGATTACACTGTGCCCCCTAGGAAAAAATTGGTGCATGACGCCCCTGGGCATACGTATATAGTCCCTTTGCAACAACACTTGAAATTTAGCTCAGGTGCCTCCTGTTTCCCGATATTCGATTACTTAGAATGACATCTACCAATATATACATATTGTTTTGCTATTTACTTAAAAGTATTATGTTGCGATGAAAAAGTGCTTTATCTGCTGATACCGATTATAGGCTGATATATTGGTGCATCCATAATGAGAAAGAGAGAGAGATAGAGAGAGATATTTTGAGGTTGCAGCTGAAATGTTTCATTTTCAATGTTTTACTCTCTCTGGTCCATTTCCTCAGTGTTGGTGGAGTTTCAAGAAATAGTCTTCTACGTCAGACCTCAACTACCATGTGTGAACATTAGCACATCGATGATAATGATCTTTAGCTGTCTAATCATAATTATATCTATGTTTTCTAAAGTAAATTTGTGTTGTGCATGTGCAAAACTTGTCAATGTTTGGATGAGCTTGGTGGTTGCTCAGCGATAACGTCCACCACAAATTCTCTACGATATCTAAACCCGTAGATAGCAAGAAACTGCACATCATCTGCAGAATTGGAGGATTTATTCGTGATGATTCAGCACTGAATTTAGCATTTAGGGTTAAGGGTTTGTGCAAGTCCCAAACCCTGAATACGAGCAATAAAATAAAATCACAAATAATGAATCTGGTATGAACTCTTATGTCTTTAGTTCATTAGCAGGAAATAGCTGTAAGATCACATTATGCCAACTCACAAAGACATGGGATCAGCTGTGTGCTGCTATTCAGTTGTTTAGGCGTTTAACGTGTTACACCTGTTTAAAAACAAATGAAAAATCAATTTGAAGACGTCAGTACTTAGTTGACACTATTTATCTTGAGTCATAATATAGACTGACAGTACAGTACAATACATTATGATAGTCTTATAACTTATATATTCTTCATTGATTCATTCACTCGGGAAGTATTTTGTATACTCTGTATATAATTTCATTTTTTAAGCTTTTAGTTTCTTTATTATTATGTATTTACTATAAAGCTGCTAGGGAGAAATGCAAAATTGTAAACGCTTTATTGTCATAAACTTGAATTTAATTGAGTGTCTACATTACAGCTCCAGACCAGCTAAAATAATCAATACATTTACTTAAGCCCAGCAGATGTTTGGCCACTTCTGAATGTTTAATGTACCCAGACGGTTTTATATCCTGGTGCTGTCCGCCCTCAACAAAATACAGTCATGTTTGTTTGTTTATTCTTAGCGCCATTTCAGCATCTATGGCTATATTCATGGCCAGAACTGGTTAATCCATACACAAGTTGATCTATACACACGTTGGGGGAGAGACAATAAGGCATCTTCAATTCAACTAACCTTTTTTGGCCTGTAGGAGGAAACTGAGCCACCCCAAATACAGTCATACTGAATCTGACACCAGACAGACTGGGTTTCCATCATCCAGATTTTATGCTCATTTGAAGTATCGCATAAAAATTGAGTAATGGAAACACCAAATTTAAAATAAAAATCCCTTAATTTGCAAAAAAGTTTTTAAGCTCGCTTGAGGTTTTGGGCGAAAAAGAGTAAATGCGAATAATTAAAGATGTAAATGCATTTGCCGAATAAATTATGACGTTAGGTTTGTTCAACTTCATGTGGCGCCACAAGATTAGACTTCTCTGTATGATTTCTATGTATGTTAACGTTATCCGCCTGTCGATTCTTGCGGCACCGCATGAAGTCAAACAAGCATGTTGTCTTTGCCATAAATGGGGCTTAACGTTGTTGTAATGCCCTTGCTGCTAGTGCCTGCATCAAAAATTCTGCATTCCTTCTTCTGTGCACAGCATTCAGTTACAATTACAACGAAAACACAAACAAACAATTAAAGTACTTACAATTAAATCAGTCAAGACGTCATTTGTATTACCTTGCATGCATGTCTGCTTATGACCAAACAAAATGTTTATTTATGTTTGTATATGTTATCATTTATAAAAATTTCCTACATTTTCTAAATAATTCCCATAAATTCCTGTTATGTTTTCAATTTGGAATATTTCCGCAAATTTACCGGAAACTTTCCGCCCCTTTGCAACCCTATTACCAATACCAGCGTCATTCGCTCGAAAAACTGGATGGAAATATGGACATAATGCACATTTGTTTGTTTTTCTTTTTGTGCGAATTTTGTAAAGATTCGCTTCACGTTTGGATGAAGCGAATATTTGCTACTAATAATGTCAAGAGTATTGGATTATAAAGTACTACATTTTGAAGAAAAGCATACAGTAGATCACTATGTAATCTAATAATGCACTTTGCTGGTGTCATATTTATATTGACATTTTATGTTAAATTTTGTCTAAATTGATCTAAAAAAGTTCATGTATTTATTTTTTTTATTTTTTTTGGATTTTCAATGTAATTCAAAGAGAACAAGGCATCTCATAAAAGAGGGAAAAGAGATAAGGAAAAGAGGGGCAAAAAATATATGAATAGGGCAGAAAAGTTTAATGTCTAGACATTTACACAATTAGAATATTCCTTGTAGGATAATAGTGCGAAGTTCATGTAATTTAAATTTTATTATAGCCGTTATTATTTTAGTAGCAGTTTTGGACATTGTCCAAGACATGAGTAAATAAGTTATCTGTGACTGCAATAAATCTATGTATTGCAATGTTATTTGAATAAAACAATTGAAATTAAAGAGCAAATGTAGACAATAAACTGCATTTCATAGTATGTTGATGTGTTAGCCTAACACAAGATGTTTCCGTGCAATTATATAATGACAAAGAGCACACAGTAAGTACAGCATTTGACTTTCATGATTTTTTTGTAAGTAAAAGTTAAAACACAAATTTATCTTGACATATGCATCAGAGACTCCTTCTGAAAATATTTGTCATCTGACTTTAAGAACATGTACACGCATGCCAGTGTAAACCTTCAGCGATTGAATTTCTTGCTTCACATGATCTGATTTGCGTTTGCACTTGACAGAAGATGTATTATTTAAAAAAACAACTTAAGATGGTATCTGTGTTATGGAACATGTTTACTAGAAGGTTCAAGCTGGTCATTAGGTAGCTTGAAGTAGTTTAGTTGTTTGACAAGATGGATTAGTAGCTTGTAGGGTCATGCCATTCTGTGTGAAGTTAGCATGTTCTGCCTGTGTCAGCATTAGGGCTGTAACGATTAATCGTGTGTCCCATTAAAAATGCCTGCCTAAAATCGCTTCTGAATCGCAAGGCTGCGATTCTTTGTTTCATGCGCAGCTTGTGCGTGTACTACGACATTTGGTCAGTAGTAAGTCCTTATCAATCTAAAATCATTATGAGTCGGAGTCATTTTTTTAACGTGCATTTAGAAAAGCAACACATTCAAAATCTTCTTTATTATCATAAAAATACCTGAAACAATCTGAAGAACGGCGATATAAATATTCCTTTAGACATTTCCTGGAATAGCGTTTGTAATGCTACTTCTTCTGTGGCACAAAGTAAGTTTCTGCACGAGAGCACCCCCCGACTTTGGGATGTGCCGGGATTTCTCCGTAATTCATTAAAATTCATTCATTGAGAAAACGCGCATTTGCACGATTAATCGTTACAGCCCTAGTCAGCATGGGTTAACTCCGGCACTCCGGTTTCCTTCCACAGGCCAAAAACGTGCAGGTTAGGTGAATTGGAGATGCCAAATTGCCACTCCCCCAACGTGTTACCTGTTATGAATTAACTTGTGTATGGATTAACCAATTCTCACCATGAATATAGCCATAGATGCTGGAATGGTGTTAAGATTACTCCACTCAAATATTGTTTGATAATTAAGTCAACCCCATGTCATCCAAGATGTTTATGCCTTTGTTCAGTCGAGAAGAAATTTAGTTTTTTAAGGAAAACATTCCATGATTTTGCTCCATATAGTGGACTTTAAATGCAGTTTAAAGTTGCAGTTTCAATGCAGCTTCAAAGGGCCCTAAACAAAGGCTCCCCCAAAAAAAGAAATACTTTGTAACCACAACTAATCATCTTGCACTAGCCTTGTAATGCGGCAGCGTGACCTTAAGTATTACGCTATCCTGTTGAAAGGTCACACATTATGTGAAACTATCCCTACAAGACAAGTGTGAAGAAAGAGGACCATTCTGATCTTGTTGTACGATGAATGATATTAATTAATGATTTTGGGTCAGTTTATTGTTTAAAACGGTCCGCAAGTGTGCGTTTCACATATGTAACCTGTGACCTTTCAACGTTATTACGTAATATGAAAGGTCGCGCTGGCGCGTCACACGGCTAGTACAAATCGAGAAGTTCTGGTTTAAACGTATATATTTTTATTTTTGCGGCAAAATTATTTTTTCTGCCAGAAATGTACACTAAGTTTCGACGTAAGAAGCTCACATGTTGTGCAGGTGTTTATTTATACACCGGAAGGAAAACCTTATTTTTGAATTACATTTTCATCATGCGCTGTTTGAATAAATGTGATACACATGCATGCAAACATTTATTACCGAGATATGAATTTGGGTGTTAGTTAATCTAACATTTACAAAGCATTTTACTTGCATAGTGTGATCTATTTATAAAGAAGCAAGACGTTCATGTATTTTATTCATTAAAATGGAGAAAAACCAAGCGCCTCTAGTGGACACTCCAATCGAAAGATGCAGCGATATATGTACCAGGAAAAACGTATTTCAAATTACGCAGAAGTGCGTAAATCCAAAAATATTTCATTTATTTTCTCTTATTGTCACTGCAGGTCTAGTGTGAGAGAGAGAGGCCTGTACGACCGACTTGCGAATTCACTTACATCCCTTTGATGGAGGAAAAAAAGTCTGTGATTGCAACTCTGCGCCAAAAAGCCAAACTCTTGCGATCATCTTCACGGGTTAGCAGTGACAAAAACCCAAACAAGCCGGACGTGAGGGAGGAGCGTCTGTTGGACCAGCGGATAAAAACCGATGTCCCTCAGAAGGGTCGGTTGTCCTCCCCCTTAAGCCACTCCTTCCGTCTGAAATCCTCACCCTTAAGCCAACCACGCAAGCAGTCTGCCAACCTCGGGGCTTTCTCTGCATGCTACAGCAGCCCAACCACCCCTCCCAACATGAAAGTGCACAGAAGAGGGGCCGTCACAGGGATTACCGATTCGCTGAACATGCTGGTGGACTCCACGAGCTGGCCGTCGCAGGACTCACTCTCTGATAGTACACATGAGGAGCAGGACTTCTATGAGGCTACAGAAGAGATGGTGCAGGAACTAAAACCAGAGGACACACAAGATCCTTCTTCAGGAAGTGTGACAGAGGTAATGTTGATCTTTATAGTGACTTTTTTTACGATTAAACTCAGAAAGAAAATTCTCATGTTAAATTAAAGTTGTAAAGTGTATTATTTCTGTAGTACATCCATCGTTGCAAGTTTATTTTTCTTAAAATATATTCAAGGAAATATTTAACTAGTCTATAGATATGTGCATTTTTAATTTATTGTCTAAATCTGGGTTTTTTGAAATGTGGGTCAGGACCCACTTGTGGGATAATGTGGGTTGCGCAAAGTCGCTTTGATGTTTTAGTCTAATTAGTGACTAGCAATGAAAATGATTTTGATTGGAAAATAATACATTATTTTGATATTTTAATTAAACTTACATTTCATTATAAAATGACAAGGAGTATAAAATCTACTCAATTGTAAAAGAGTTTAAAAGTGTATTTTTCATTTAAAAATATGTTGGTGGATCCCAGGATAAATTATGCTAAATTAAAAGTTTGGTAACCACTGGTCTAAATAATGGCAGTACTGTATTTTGCATTTGTTTACCTTGATCTGGACTTACTACATTGTTAGCCCACCATCCTGAATGCGGTCCCCCACCCAGTGCAAAACGTCGCCAAAATAGTCTCAATCGTTTATGCTCTGTTTGTGCCGGTAAAAGTTTTGTAATGTTTGTTGGCTTTTTATAATATTTGACATTAAATTAAGGTGATGGCGGCAATAAGCCCTCCTGCATGCACATGTTCACCTAAAATATTCTTGTTTGATTGTGCTTCGTCTGTGCCATAAAAAGTGCGTTTGTGCTGCCTCAGTGTTTTTAGAGACAGGCTTTCTAAATCTACAAAATGTGCGGTATGTGGAAAATAATGTGTTTTTTAACCATAAACCACACGAACACATTGTATTATACCAAATACACAAAATAACGAAAATAAAAAAATAGGTGCACTTTAGTAAAAACCAACGCCACAAACGATTGATGCAATTTTGCCGATGTTTTGTGTTGAGGGCCACTTAAAGATTAATCAATTGAATCACTGTATTGGCACCTACATGCAGCAAATGTATTACAACTTAACACACATATCATTCAGATAAATGCACCAAACACCTGTTTACGTTTCTGTGTAAAAGAAATGAACTGTGCACACACTGACTTCTTAGTTAAGAGGTCCAGTTTGTCCTGATGGATATGACAATGCAACATGCTACAGCCTCTGCTGTGTCATAGTTGTGCGTAACCTGGGGGCTGTTTACACTTGGTATTAAGATGTGTTTTCATCGATCGGATTACAAGTGGACGAGAGAGACACATTACGTTTACACCTGGTATTTAAATCCGTCTCTTTTGTGCACTTTCGACGGCTTCTGTCCTGAATACTGTGAGGGGGCGGTCTGTCGAGACGGTGGGCGAGTCTCTCTGCTGTCATTCAAACGCGAGCGGGAGTAATTATGAGTTTATATGGACGCGAACTAATATAATGTCAGAGTCCACTGCTTGTTTAGCAAGTAAACATGCTGCACAGTGTTTTTTCCCTGTATATGTTAGAGCTTTCTCTGAATTTTCAGCTCAATTGATGAAATAGGATTGCGCAACTTTGTCAAGCTTTCGAAATGAAACTATGGAGATTAGCTTTAGTGTTATCAATGAAAGGCTAAAAAATAGCGCTGTTCACCGTGTGTTCGCGCGTGTGTACCTCCGTTTGGTCAGGATTTTCCTCTTTTGAAAAATCGGTGTCTGGCTCGACTGGCTGCCTTTCAGTGTCCTTTTCATCATGCACCGTCAGCTTTCTCCAACCATTCATCCCAGCCACTGTGCAAAATAGTGAATAAACTTGGTAGAGAAAGCGGGTTGGGTAATACCAAGTAGTCGGTGCGGTGGGCACATTACAGATAATTTGAAATATAATACTATCTTTAATGCTGGCAAATTAAATTAATAAAGAAAACGAACAAAAGTGTTCATTTGGAATATTTCATATTTATTTTAATCTGAATGATGTGATGACATTGGGGGGGTATATTAGCTGGATTAGATTTTTGCGTAAACCCCGTGCAAATTACGCACATGTCCGTAAGGCTGTGCCTGGATAACGGCCGCTTTCAGCGGTACTTCTGCCTGTATCGCGCCCAATTTGATGACCTGTTGTCCTGAGTTGGAGCAAAGATCACCCTCCAGCACACCAACTACAGGTGCTCTATCCCGGCTCCTGATTGGTTATCGCGGCGCAAATTGACGTCAAAGTTCAACATTTTCAACTTGGCCGTCAAACAAAATGCACCATTCGCGTCAGACGCTCAATTCGCGTCATTTGCGCAAACTTGACTAAACATTAAAATCAAATGCGCCAGACGCTCTTTTCGCGGTTGGTGTGAACGCAGCATTACACTTAAAAGCAGGAACCTGCAGACTCACTTAAACCAAAATTAAATAAAATCCGGTTTTCAAATTCTAATCAAATACTTTAGGACTTCAATCTCCTCAAAAGAGTTCAAGAAGTGTTTAGTGCCAAGAGAGGTCAACACTAAATACTGACTTTAATCAGAAGAAGAACATGTTGTATACATATTTCCTGTATTTTCTGTTTGTATCTTAATAAAGAGAGCAACAATTTATATGGATGGCCATAAAATGGATGGCCATTAAAACTTTGCAAAAACAACAAAGCTGGCGGTGGCCGAAGACTTTGCACATTATTGTTAATCAAAATCAAGAATTTATTACGTATAAAATGAAACAGATCCTCTATTTTGTGTATTTACCTTCAGGGGAACAACATCATTGCTTATTGTGTAATTTAGTTCCTCTGACAAAGTCACCGCTGCAGGAACTTGCCATAACATTTATGAACAGTAGTATGTGGTAATCGGTATCATGTAGAACATGCAGGCGCTTCTCTATTTGTTTAAATGCAAATGATTGTTCGGGAAGTGTCATGCTACCTTCACAGTACAGTAATCGCTGTTTTACCACACAAATATAGATCCCGTGGTCACTTGAAGATGGACGCCGTGTTTGTTCGATAAGTCTGCTTTTATTTGTGTTTTTGATCTTCGTGGTTTTTGTTTTAGTGGAGATTTCATATACAGTGTAGTTTCATATGGGCACTACTTGGTGGACACTGTGTGATTAATACCGTATGTTTTTGGGTGAGTAAACTGCCGAGTATTCAAAGTGATTCAGGTGATTTGTAAGACCTTAAACAGTTAATCACCTGACCTGATATGGAAAAAAGATTAACTTTGCGTTTGTGTTGGTTTTGGAAACCTTACACTGGCTGACTCACTGAGGCTTTTTTAACTAAACAAATTATACAGCAACTTACTGTAAAATGATCTTAAGAGGCTTACGAGGTGATGTATGCTTTATTTGCCCCACCAAAGGTAAAGTCATGTAAAAACAGGACTGTTTTTGCTATTTTAAATTTCCTTAGTACTTTAAAATACTGTTGAATTCCTCTGTGTTGCTTGCAAATGACTTCATGAAGTGTTTATCTTCCCTGCAGCTAAGGAATTTTTAATAAAGATATTAAGGCAGACGGCTATCGACGTTATTATAGAAAATGACCAGTTACCATGACAAAGTGTAGCCAGCTGGTCAATACAACTATTCAGAGGATTTTATCAAGAGATTCAAGAGGAAATAACTTACACCACTACTGTAGTTTGTATATTACTGCCGTTTCTGATGATATCGGTACGATCATTTGTTGTGTTTGTTTGGTTTTGGGAGAACAGAAGCCACTAGTGAACAGAAATGGTTTGGAGACGTTCTCCCTGCAGGACAACGAACGTAAAAATGTACGTTTAAGTTTGTCTGATGTGTTTGTGCTGCTTTGTTTTGTTAAAAAGACTTCTGCCAGCATTTTTGCTTTAAAAGACGTCTAATAGACGTCCAAACACCGTCCAGACGTCTAGGCTAAAACGAGGGCTGTCAGTGAACATTGAATAGACGTCTAACCTGATATAACCTTCAATGAAAGCAAACAACTTGTAGTCACTGTTGACTTTGCTCACATGATGATATATCTTGCAAGTTATTTTGGCAAAAATTACATCATTCAAGTTAAATTGGCTGGAAGTGAGTAACTAATATCAGGTCTATAGTTAACCTAGAAAGGGAAATGACAACTATTGCTTGCTAGGGTATTTAAAATGTCCATACAGTGCATCTCAGTGTTATTGCGGCAAGGTTTGCTGTTTGACCATCCAAGAGTCCTCATAGATGACTCTTAATATGTGTCAGACCACGGTTTTATCTTGACAGTTTGATGAGGCTCAATGGTAGATTTTAGGTTTTGAGTGAATAATAATGCCTTAAAATGCAAAATGCCTTAAATATCTATCAAGAAAAACAGATTATTTTAGGTACTGTGTTATTTTATTTGCAGATTGTGGACATGAGGCCGGGGACGCCTGTTGTGGGTGAGAATCAGCGAGAGCGTCAGAGATCGTACCTGCTCACCATATGCCTAAAAGAGGGACGTGGTCTGGTCATACGAGATCGATGTGGTAAGTGTCAGATCAAACCACACCCTGAAACCCAATAGACATTTAAATTACGATTAATGGTCAGTGTGTAATCGACTGTTTGTTAAGGTGAACCCAGAAGATAAATATGCAGGTACAAATAGCCCCGTAGAAACTTGGAGAATGAAACTGAATGTACTAAGATAAATTTCCCAGAGAAATGTGTGGACTGATTTAATGCATAATCATTTACATGTTAAGTATTGCAGATGCATTAATTCAATTTATTAGAGGTATAAAGGTATACCTTTAAATATTAAGCTGGAAAAAGGTTTTAAAATACTTCCTCCTAAGCTGTTTATAGACTTTTCTACATGTCAACACACTGCAAAAAGTCAATGCCTCACTTTAGTTTTTGTCTTAATTTCATACATAAACAAGGGGCTGTCGTGGTCCGCACGTAACTTCCGGTAAACTCCGCTAAGAATAAATAACAACAAAGTTCTTTAAACGTAGTTTATTTATATAACAAGCAAAAAAACAAAATTTAGATTACCTAGGAAACCAAAACATTTGTTATTTTCGACGAGGCATTTGTTCAAGAGTTCAGTTTAGCAACTAGTCAGACCATTAAAAAAAACAAAACCGGAAGTAAAGTTCAGATCCAGACGTGTATCGCGTCAGCGCAAGTGCGTCCGATGAAACCGTTTATATACAGTGGCAAGACAAAGTATGTGAACCCCTAGGAATAAACTGGTTTCTACAGTGATTTGCAATACAATGTGATCTGTTCCTCGTCACAACAATGGACAAATACAATGTGCATACTTAAAAAGGAAAATTACCCTAGTCTTTTTTTTTTAAAGAATTATGAAAATCAAATAAATTTGTGACCCTGGACCCACAAACCAGTCATAAGTCGCGAATTTGTAGATATTGCCAACACATAGTATGGTAGTGATGGGGACGAAACCGCCTATGCCGAGTCCGAGTCAAGACCGAGTCTTTGAAGGGTCGAGACCGAGTCTTTTGGTTTTAAAATAGAGTCGAGTATGAGTTAAGACCGAGTCTTTGAGGAAGCAAGTCAGACTCAAGACCAAGACCATAAAAACATGTCAGTTTTCATATTCATGATTTAATATCACCCCAGTTAAGTTAATAATCAACAGTTAGGCCTACAGACCAAGCTAGATTGGTAATTGTTTAGAGGATCAGTCTTAACGTCTTAATATGGAATATGCTTTTACTATCATTAAAAAAATCCCTACCACATGCATCATCTTCTGCCTATTTTTTCTAGAGATAAATAAACGGCTCTGATGGCAGTATCCTTGCATTGCACCATGGAATGTCATTTTCAAATAATGCCCGTCAACATTGCATTTTATTATTATTGTTATGTGTTTTTTTATATGAACATAAAAAATGCGCTGGTCTTGATGACTCTGAAAGTCAAGACTGAGTCTCCGAGAAAGCAGAAATCGGTCTCGAGACCGGACGCGAGTACTACATCACTATAGTATGGGTCAAAATTATCGATTTTTTAATGTAAAAATCATTAGGATATTTAGTAAAGATCATATTTCATCAAGATATTTTGTCAATTTCCTACTACAAATATATCAAAAATTTATATTTATCATTAGTATTATGTGTTGCACCCACTGATCTATATATATGACTGGATTGCACATGACGTCACAACTGTGAAGCCACTGCGCCGCCATATTGGTATGGCCAAACATTCTATTAAATCAATGGACGTTATCAGATTTTAATGATAAAACATCACTTAACTAGTCTCCGTTTTTATATCTGAAGTCTCCCTGCACATTATTACAACCCAAACATCCTAATCATGTACATAGTTATTTACTGAATGTTTTACATTTTGCTTTTTAAACAGTAACTATACTTTCATCTTCATTACATTATACTTTCATCAGTCATTAACAGAATGCAGACACACTCACCTTAACAGTTTTTATAAATCCATTATCCTGCCCGATTAAAACATAAACATTGCATATAACACCAGAATTAACAATTAATGTACGTACACATATCTTATAAATTAATCATGTGTGACTGATACGCTGTAAAGCGGGTGAAATTAGATCATGTTTTTGAATGGAAGTCAATGACGCCCTCTGCTGGTTGGGTATACCAAGATGGCCGCTCGAACTCTGCGCTGGCTTCAACTCGCGCTGTTACGTTAAACGTTCTATGTGCAATCCAGTCATTTAAATAGATCAGTGGTTGCACCCTTACATTCCACATTTTCAAATAGTTGTATCTTGCCCACATATTATCCTATCCGAACAAACCCTACATCAATAGAAAAATTGTAAAAATATATAAATAAATAAAAAATGTCTGCCATTTGGGGTATGAAAAATTAAATTGAATACATTTTAATGAAATGAGTTAAAAATCTGCTTTACAGGTTAATATATCTCGATTTAAGAGTTTTAAGTGGAAAATCATAGCAAGACATTAATTTTGCAGTGCATAGAGCTCTCCTTGCTGTTTGTTCATCCCAATTCTGGCTCAACCAATGGCATGAATGTAGGTCACAGTCATCTATTTTTCCCAACATAAGAGTGTTAAGTTGTGTCTAAATCATTATTTTTGAAAGCTTTATAAGTTTTGCTCAGCATAGACTAATTTTTTTTACGCATACGCAAAGTTGAACACAGAGCCTTGCAAAGTATACTTCATTTTCATTTGAAGCATGCGGATTGCGACATATGCAATGCCTCTCCTTGCCTACAAATTACATAATACTGGATGTGCATATGCAACGTGTAACAGAAATTCGTACAATACCCACATACTTTTCTGATGACACAATTTTCATTATGCACACTGTACACTATATGGAAGTGAAGTGTATTTACAGTGCGAAAAACAATAGAAACCATGATAGAAATTTTATTGGATTCAATGATTTTAAATGGAATCATGGAAACTATAATGGTCTCTGGGGGTCTCTACTGGTATGTGTTGGGTTCTATTGGTGGGACAATTAAATCCTAATGAAAATGTCCCAAAAACACACTACAAAAAGGAATTTTGAAATGGTTTTATTAGTAAAAGCTTACGGTTTCTAATGGTATTTTAATGGAAACAAAAACCTTATATATGAGTGCATATATAAACTCCATATAATTCCATATCTGTATACTGTATATCAGTATATAAAGAGAGTTAGGGATAGGCTCTGTTGATTTTAGGTGAACAGGCAACCACCTAACAACATCCTAACCACCACCAGGAAGAAAATAAAAAATCTGGAAATTACTCCCTTCAGCTTTGTTACATGTACTGAAGGCGATGTATAAAAAACTAAGTAAACAAAAGTGCAAGGACATTTTATTAACACTGTAAAAAAATCCCTGTTGCACTTAAATGTTGAAGTTTAAACAACATTCGTTAATAAGTCATTTCAACTTTTTTGACTAGTTAATTTATTTATTTCTACAGGACAACACACATTAATCAACATTTCTGTAAATGTGCCAGTGTTACTCAGCCGGCTATTTTTCAACTGTAGTCCTTTGGCCAGATGTTTTTAGACTTGAAACGGCAAGACAATTAATACAAGTTAAAAACTATACATACAAAATACAACAAAACACCACAGCGATAGCTAGGGCAACAGAATAAGATCTCAAGTTTGCCTAACAGAGCTACAGGAGGCAACAAAACATTAGCATATCTTCACATCAAAATAAAAATTCTTCATACTTATCCATGAGATGTGTGGCATATTAAAAATTTGATACAGGGCTTGTTATAAAAAGTAGTTTGACTAGTAGCTATTGCTATATATTATAAAAAATAAACTATCATTTAACTTTATTGTGTTAATTTATACCAACTCCTCACTAGTGAAGAAAGTTGAAAATACTTGCTGATTCTAGGGGTGTCCTCGACTAAGGATTTACATATTCGAATCAGAATTTTCGAATCTTTCCATAGTCGACCGATAGTCGAATCATCTATGTTTGTATGCATGGGTTGGGAGGGGGCCAGACCAGGTACAAATTGGTAACTTTTATTTTCTTTCACAAACAGCACACATAAACAACTGTCTGATAAAGTGACCAAAACTGTCTTTCAAGTAATAAACGAAGACAAAACTGACGATGCATTTATAGCCTATATATATTTTTTAAGGTAAAATGTAAGGCAACATTTGTTTAATTATTCCTCATAACATTTTAAAGCCACGATCTACAGAACATCACACAAAAATACATTTTGATAACTAAACCTAAAAAAATAACAAAGGTAATCCTGCCTTGGAAACTCCGGCTACAATTACGTGTTTTTATTTAATTTGGAGATAGCGCGTCAAAGCAGTCATGACCAAAAAAACCCGACAAATGAGAAATGACAAATAATTTGTGATTGTGACTGTAAATGATAAAAACTAATCTTTATTTACAATTCATTAAACGTTAATTTATAACAATAAAACACTGAAATTAATGATTATATAGACACTACGCGTTATTATTTAGCACAGAAATACCTGCTTGCTTGCTTTGACTTTGATCATCTCTGTATTCACTTTAGATACAGAAAGACCGGATGATATTATTTATTTCAGGAATCTCTTTGCTATAATTTGAAAGTGAACACCGACTGACCATAATATTAAATCACAAGAAAGACATTCGTGTCAGGCAGAAATAGGTTCGGTGCAGATAGGCCTACTAGTTTCCGTTTCATCACCGAAATAAAAAAAACGGCTTACCTGTTTTGTAGTTTAACTTTAAGATAGACAATATATGTTTTAAATACATTTTAAAAACTTATACTCGTCGAAAAACATCCGTTTTTTAATGTTTAGTTTGATGAACTCCTAAATATGAGACGCAGAGCACCTAACCGTTCGGCTAAATTACATGCGCAAGCATGGCCAGCACGCAATAGCGCAACATCGATACAACGAAAAGCTATCCAAAATGTACATACTTAAATTAGATCGGAATTTACGTTTATAATAAATACAATTTTTTTTAATAAAATAAGGTCAGAAGTAACAAAGTGCAGAACAAATATGCAAAATGCCTCAAGTGCACGGAAACAAAACACAAGCCAAATAGTTAAATCAGATAACCCAAAGTGATTTATAAATAAAATAAAATATAGAAATTATTAAAAGAACGAAAGACATAGTTTAATTTGCCAGCTTTGTCTTTTAAATGTCGAAACAAAGAGGCAAGGCTTTAATAACATAGAGACCTCTTATGGACGTGAAGTCCGGTCACAGGGGTTGTTGGATTTATTAACGCATTTTAAAAATATTTATTGAAAGCTGCTACTTCACATATTATTTGCAGCATTATCATAATATGCAGTATAATATATTGTGAGAAAGCTGTTATATGTGAAATCAGATAATGTGTGCACCCATACGGCCAAAATTAAATGATCCTCATTTCATAACACATCTGCGACAATTCGACTATGAGATTGGTAGTCGAATCAGGCTTCTCCTATCGATGCATCGAATCTTCGACTATTCGGGGTCACCCCTAGCTGATTCAATTTGTTTAAACTTAAACATTTACTGTAAGTGTAACTAGGATTTTTTTACAGTGCTTTTACTCCAGTGTTACCAGCCTGAACAATACGTGAACAATATTACTGTTTGATGACTATTTGTTTAGCTTTGTCTCGCAGTTACATTGTTTTTGTAGTTTAGCCAACATTCCTCGCAGCGCATTGAAACCTGTCTGAGGTCACACCCGCCCATAGTCGAGACACACCTTAACTCTTCAAAGCACTTCATTACTCTTTAACAGCTCATCTGAGACATGTGAAAACAGATAGACCATCAGATGGAAACTTGGATGCGTGTCTGTGTTGCGTCATCAGTACGAGACACATTGAATGTATGAGTCTGTGTGAACTTTATGATTGGTGGTCAGCTGCAGTTTTTACGTTAAGTGTCTGCTATTTAACAGCATTGTGTTTTTTCTCTTAAAGTTCAAGGAATTTGGTATTGTATAGGAAAATACAGTGAACTGTAACTGATAGTTTTCTTCGTTTGTGTATTGCTTCTTTCAAATGCGTGTTTCTGATATCAAAGAGCAGGTTGAAGTTTAACCGTGCGTAGTCCAGTCAGTGTTTCCCCCATACACACAGAAACCTTTATCATTAATGATTAAGTTAATTATTGGCACTTTAGTGTGAATGATAAAGGGTCATATGAGGGGACCATTGAGAAGAAAACTTCAACTGTCTAGTAAAACTAAATGCTGCCACCTGCTGGTTCAGTAAGACACCAGAAGTCAGTGGCAATTAGATTAGCTTTTTATTTACTGCTGCTCCATAATTCAGTTTAAGTCCACTTTAAGTTCAGTTTAAGTCCATTTAATTTAATTTGACAATTTATGTCACTTTTACACGGGGCAGTAGAAAAACTTCTCTATGAAGGGCAAAAAAAATAACATTCTGGTTTTATACAGCTTATCTGGATTTCCTAGATTGAGATTTATTATCACATGTCCTGTAACGGGCATTGAAACAGTCCCTCTTAAGGGGCACTAAAAGAGGCTGCTTACAATTGGTATTAAGACTTGGTCGATCATTGCGCAAGTGGACGACGCTAAATACAGATGTAAAGTCGCCTTTCCACTGACCGATAATAAGAAAGTCATTAATTCCCTATGGAGAGTCGCAAAGGGGCTGCGTGAGGTGCTGACCATGCGTAATTTTCAGATCCGTTAAAACATTCGAGCTTGTGCGAATACACCGTATGCGATATGCCAACTGGACGTGATGCATTTCAATGTATTCCAATCAAAACACTTTGTAAGGTAAAAATATTCATAATTTTTTTTACTTAATCAGTAACACTTGAATCATTTAAAAATTATTGATATACTCCACGTTTTCTCCTAATAATTAGGACTGTAACGATTAATCGTGCAAATGCGCGTTTTCTCAATAAAATTAATTTGAATGAATTACGGTGAAATCACGGGACATCCCAAAGCCAGAGGGCGCTCTCGTGCAGAAACTCCCTTTGTGCCACAGAAGAAGTAGCATTACAAACGCTATTCCAGGAAGTGTCTACAGGAATATTTATATTGCTGTTCTTCAAATTGTTTCAGGTATTTTCATGATAATAAATAATATTTTGAATGATTTTGTTAAACGAGTGTTGTTAAATGCACGTTATGAATGCACGTTTTTCATTTATTTGCATAAAATTATTTATTACACTTTGGTGCATATGCGTAGATTGAAGGCTCTTGCGCTGAAATGAGCTTCTCACCAATTTGGCACGGATTTACGATTAAACTGAAATTACGACTGCCACTAGGGGGCGAACCTCGGCAGTTGGAATCTCATGTACAGTGGAAAAGTGGCTCATCCGGCACCAACCCAATTAGAGGTAGTCGAAAACGCATTCGACTGGTTTGTTTTTGTGGTGTAGACGCTCATGTGGTCGAATGTCCGCCTACTCTCCTCCTATTGATCTAATGTGATGTACCGAGCACAATGTTTTCCCATCGTTTCTGACTTCTAGCGCAAACCCACATCATTCAAAATGTTTTTTAGGATTTTATTGATAAAACTAAATCGCATGTTCTCCGCCTGTTTCATTTTGCGAGCGTGTGAAAGTTGCGCAAGCTTATTTCATCAATTGCTCTTAAATATCTGACCAAAATGTTGTACAGCATGTTTACTTACAACACAAGCGGAGGACTCTCACATAATGTTAGTGTATGACATTTTAAACCCGTCATTTAGCCCAATGTCTGCACGCGACCTATTGTTGGGTAGGAAGCACTGTAAAAATTTGCTGTAATTATGCAGCTGGTTGCCAGTAACTTACTGTAGAAGATAAAGACTGCAAATGTTTCATGTTCATTTAACTTTTAACCAACTGTTGCCAGGAAATAACATAAATGTAAAATCTACAGTAAGTTACTGGCAGTTAGTTGCCAGTAATACCCAGTAATACTGTAATTTCTACAGAAATATTTTACAGTGCACATGATGCGAATCGCGTTTTCAAGTTCAAGGCAGCAATCCAGTCCAACACAGTTCATCTCATCATCATACAGTAAAAAGAAAACTTCAAGAATAAAAACATGGCATTGAGTTTTGTTGTAAAACAGTTTAAAGAGAAAAGTAAGCCCAATTGATAATCATAGACTTTTGCAGTCCGCAAAACAACAAACCCTATGCACCCTGTTCCAGCCAACAATGAAATCATTATGTACAATTTGCAACGCACGTTAATATTTTCTTAATATTTGTTTTTAACAATGTGCTACACTGCCATACGTCAAAATAAACACGTTGATTAACGGGAAATGAGTTATTGTAGGGAGTGAAAGTAGCGCATTAAATTTGGACACCCCGGACAGCTCCGCCACCTTATTGGAGTATTTCACTGTATTGGGCTGAATACATTTAAAGTTGTAGACTAAAGAGGGGGGAGAGCCGAATTCTGCCCTACTGGCGTTTTCATATGAAATATAAACGGGACTGAAGCGATCACGAATCCATGTACAGTTTATGGAGCTAACATAGCAACATTTTTAGGGGGCTGAGAAGGGGCTTTACCCCCCAAAAAAACTGCCTAACGTGACCCATGGATACTTCTGTTCTGTTTATTGATTGTCTGTCGTTGTACGATGCACCAGTTGGTTGTTGTGGTATTTGTCCCGCCCACTCCTCCACTGTGGTTAGACTGCTGTGTAGTGAAAAGTGACATTGATGAGCTGAGCGTTTCACCACGTTCCATGGCAGTTTAACACTTATAGTCTACTCAGGAAATGTGCGGGTTTGCCGTCATGCATTGAAGTGTTGGCCACATCCTCATCAGAGACAAAACCCACATAAATGGATAAACTGAGTTTTATGCAGGTCTGTGGTACCTGAATTAAACTGATTGTAAATGCTCCTGTACACTGGAGTTCAATGAAGCATTATCAAATACTGAATAATGGGGTTTAAATGTTCAGTGTTTTGAAAAGTATTAAACTAAGAAAAAGAATAACTAGGATTTTTCAAAATTTCTATGTCATTAGTTTAGTAAGATTTTGTGAAATTGAGCATGTTAACTTGTGAGAATCACAATCTTTTTCGTTTCAAATGATGATCACATCAACGTGAACTTCATCTGCTCTTTAAGTGAGTCATTTAAACGAGTTAACCAATGAACAATTGTCATTGCAACCCACTGTTTAAAATCCCCCTTTACATCATGACGCCCACATATATTTCAATGTTCCAGTTTGATTCCTGTTGAAGGTTTAATAGATACAAATATTGTTATAATTTAGGAACAAGATCGTGTGGGTGTTTGAATCAAGATTGTGATTTTTTTCTATTAATCGTGCAGCCCTTGTCCCAGCTCGCCATCCTTTTCCTTTCCTGTTCCCCTCTTTCCACCCAGTATACTTTCCTGTCTCTTCTTACTGTTCTGTCAATTAAAGGTGAAAAATGCCACAAAAAGTTTACTAAAGTAATAATGAAGAATTGAATTAAAATGGAAAAAAAACCTGTAATATGTCGTTTTTACTAGCAGACTCGAAGCTTTGGGTGCAATTGTAACGTCTTTTTAAAATAATCTTTCATTAAAAAGAATGGATAGGTACGGAGCCCCTAAGGGGACACGGAGCAAAAATTAAATAACATTTCGTTTCGCATGCTCACGTGAAACTATCGTGTGCGCACATGAAACTTTTGTATAGTTTCACATGCTCGTGCGAAAGTTTCACTTGAGCACTCGAAACTAAACTTTAAAAAAATTCTGCACATGAAAGTTGAACTATTGCGTGCTCATGTGAAATTATCGCGTGCTCACGTGAAACTATCGCAGCGCATTGGAGTAAAAAAAATGTAAAGTTTAGTTTCATGTGCTCACGTGAAACTTTCATGTGCAGAATTTTTTTGAAGTTTAGTTTCGAGTGCTCACGAGAAACTTTCGTGCGGGCACGTGAAACTATACAAAAGTTTCATGTGCGCACGCGATAGTTTCACGTGAGCACGCAAAACTGAACACGGTAGTTTCACGTGGGCACACGATAGTTTCACGTGCGCACGCGAAAGTTTCACGTAAGCACGTGATAGTTTCACATGCGCACGCGATAGTTTCACGTGAGCACATGAAACTAAACTTTTTTACTACTACATTTTTTTTACTCCAATGTCACCTTAGGGGCTCGGAAGATTGGTGAGACTTTTATGAAGGAAAAAAAAAGGAGTGACGGATAGTAATAATTTTCATAGTTTTAAGGTGTGAAAGTTTTAAGAAACCCACTGACCTCCATCCAGCAGCCCAAATATGTGATGTCACTTCCTGTTTTGTGGTTTTCTTACCATATGAAAACAGACTTGCTTACTGCATGTTGCTTATACCACACTGCTTTATTTAATTGTTAACAGATCATACTGGCCTTAAAATATATAAAAAATATAGAGAGAGACAACGGCTACATCTTGTTTGAATCACTGCATTTTTCCCTTTTAATTTTTTGTTATGTCATAATAAATATTTAAACCAAATTTGCAGGTGGTTAGTAAAAGCTTGTATTTTCTTTTAGGCACAAGTGATCCATACGTGAAATTCAAACTGGATGGAAAAACCATTTACAAAAGTAAAGTGGTTTATAAGAATCTGAACCCTGTCTGGAATGAAACCTTCTCTTTCCCAATCCGCAACCTGGACCAGAAACTCTTTACCAAGGTATAAATTCATCCTGATATGTATTAATATATGTATGTATATAAATGTATTAATGTAAATATTTAGGTATATTAAAACAGTCAGTCATTCATTCATCAATCATTTAGGTTTATGATCGAGATCTCACCTTGGATGATTTCATGGGCTCCTGTGCTGTTGTCCTCAGTGATCTAGAACTTGATAAGTAAGTCCATTTGAAATCTTGATGTTAACACAGGAGTTCAGTTTCTGATGTTTTTGTCTGCAATCTTCAAACAGGAGCCATGAAATGGTGCTGCGGCTGGACGACCCCAACAGCCTGGAGGACGATATGGGTGTGATTGTCATTGACATCTGTTTATCCGTGAGAGACGGCAAAAACAAGAAAAATGTAAGGATTGGGATGATTGCGATCGTAAAGGCTTGCTTTTGCACGGCAACAGTCACTAACTCTGCAAACTGTCTCGCTGCTTATGTGTTAACATGATTTGTTTCTGCTGGGAAGAGGTGGGCCCAGAGGAAAAGAAGAAGTTTTACGGTGAGAAGCATTTGTTTTGTAAGTCTATTTGCTAAATATTTGTTTCATACTAACTTGACATTTATGGCAAATCCATAAATGATCTACGTTGTATCAAAATGTGGACTTCCTGGAAATTGCACCATGTATTCCTAAATTTTATGCTTTTGTTTTATGGATAGGTGCATTTTGTGCTCCTATAGCTCAGTTTTTGAAACATTGCATTAAAAGATTACTGGTTTGATATCAAGAGAACACACACACTGAAAAAATGCATACATTGAAGGCGCTTTGCATTAAAAGATCTGCTAAATGTTTTTTTGCTGTCTGCAACCCCATCACAGCTCTTGTCTGACCCACCATTTGTGTTGTATCTCAGGGAAGTTCAACAGAACATAACAGACGTCTCACAGAGTCCATGAAGAAAAGTCAGCTGTGGACCGGGGTCTTCACCATCACGCTCGTGGAGGGTCGGGACTTTCCAGTGGACGGACAGGGTGACATGTTTGTTCGCTTCAGACTGGGCGATCAAAAATATAAAAGCAAGGTATTGTGGACCATCAGTGCAGATTAAACCAATGATGCATGGATTAGAGTTTTTCTTGATTGCTGTTTTTGCAAATGATACCAATTTTTTTGTCAAGAAAGAGTGCATGAACAAGATGTCTGGTCTAAAACCCCAAAAATATCTATTTAACCCTTTAACTTTTATGGTACCACTAGTGGGCCAAGTTGTTATTACATATTTATAACACTTTTACCCTATATTTCATTTCATTTGATTTATTTATTTTCTTTTCATGGTAATGCAACACAAGAAGCCACAAACAACAATCCAATAAACACAACAAAAATACATTCCATGACAAGAAGAACAGGAGTAGGATGAAGAAAAAAATTCTTATAAAGTCCTACCCCATTCTTATTTTAAAGCAATAACAAATTAGAAATTAGATGGCCTCACCGACATGACATAAAAAAAGAACAAAAACAAAAACAAATACCAACACCAAAAAAATACAAAATACCCCTGACCAGTTTTAATCTACTTCCAATTTTGACCATTTTCCTTTTTTAATTTATTTTTCTTTTATTTATTATTATTAATTCTGCTTACACAGCATTAAACAAACAAAAACAATCTGACAACGAAAACAACTTTAAAAAAAGCATCATTATTATTATAATTTTAACAATTTTCAGATTCATCTTTATACAACTTAAGTACCTTCTGTTTATACTTATATTTAAATTGAGTAATATTTGAACACCATTTTAAATCATTATCCAGGAAGTTCCATCTTCTCACACCAGAAACTGAAATACACATTTGTTTGAGGGTATTTCCAGCAAACGGTGGTCTAAAATCATTAATTCTTCTATTTGTCTCACTATTTGCCGTAAAAAAGGATTGTAATCCATGTGGTAGCAGACAATATTTTGCTTTAAAAACAACCAATAAAGTTGGTAAAGCAACCAAGTCCTTCAATTGGAGTAGTCCTGACCTCAGAAACAGTCCTGTAGTATGTTCTCGAGGGCACAACTCCATTAATTGTTCTTATAGCCCTTTTTTGCAAAATAAATATTGGCATTATATTATATTCGAAACCAAACAAATCTAGACAAACTATTTGGAAAGCTCTACAAGTGTATTTTTCATATTTCATTCATTTTGCAAAAAGAATGACGTATAATGAGCGTAATTTTATATTTTGTAAAATGTCATTGTGTGCCCAAGTTGTTATTACATATTTATAACACTAATACTCTATTTTAAACCAAATAAATCTTGACAACTATTTATCATTGGAAAGCTTTAAGAGTGTATTTTTCATATTTCATCCATTTTGCCAAAAGAACGACGTAAAATGAGCGTAATTTTATTAAATGTCTTTGTGGGCACAAGTTGTTATTACATATTTATAAAACTAATAACCTATTATAAATTTTCAAAAATATTGACAACCTACTGTATATATCATTGGAAAGGTTTAAGAATGTAGTTTTCATATTTCAAAACATATTTCATATTTTTCAGTAATTTATTAATTTGTGACAAGAGTATACAGCAAACCAATGACACCTAGTGGCCTTTGTTGGTAAAACCACTAAAAGTGTGACAGAAACCTAATTTTTTGTGATTTTAATTTAAAATTTGGATCAAAACTAGTTCAGACTTATTTTTCTTGCATTTTGGGCATGAAACTTTTTCATTTTTATAGTTTGTTTTATATTAAATATATACTTTATTGCATTATTATTATAAATTAAAATAAACGTTTTAATATACAACAACAGACACTTCAGTGTCTTCTTTAAAAAGAGACCAAGATTCGGCTTTTAGAACAAAGAATGACATATTAATTTGAAGGTGCATATCACCTTTTCACCCCCCCCCCCCCCCGTCAAGTGCGGGTGACAGTTAAGGGGTTAAAATTAGAGACAACAACTGCATCTAAAGCACAATGATCAAATATGCAACATACTTTAGAAGTTGTTTTGTTTTAAATGACATTAAATGTAATTTATATACTGTTTGTGACCCTGGATCACACAAAACCAGTCATACGTTGCATGGGTATATTTGTAGCAATAGCCATCAATACATTGTATGAGTCAAAATTATCACTTTTTGTGCCAAAAATCATTAGCATATTAAGTAAAGATCATGTCCCATGAAGATATTTTGTAAATTTCCTACTGTAAATATCAAAAATGTATTTATAATTAGTTATATGTATTGCTAAGGACTTCATTTGGACAACTTTAAAGATGATTTTCTCAATATTAGATTTTTTGGCACCCTCAGATTCCAGATTTTCAAAATGTAGTTGTATCCTGGCCAAATATTGTCCATATTATTCAGCTTTCAGATGATGCATAAATCTCAATTTTGTGGTCCATGGCTATATATTATTATTGTTATTGTTATTCAATAATTTTAAGATGTAAAGGAAAAAACAGAGTTGTCTGACTTTGACTTTGTAAAAACACTTGCACAAAACAAACACTAGGTGGCCTGAATAAAAGTGCAAATCTCTGACAGCAGATGACGCAGAACAGCAGAAAATATAAAACAAAAATTCCTGTTTTAAAAATTCAGATCTTCATTAATGTAGCAAAGCACCCGAGTTCATTTCAAGTTAAAAATAAAAAAGCGCTTGTTTTTGTCCACCCATACAGAGCCAAGTTAAGAAGGTTAACATACAGTGGAGAGAGAGGTTTGACTTTAACCAGTATCCTGACGGATCAAACCTCCTGGAGATTGAAGTCTTGGGAAAAGGAGGACGGAAATATGAGGAATGTTACGGACAGTGAGTTACTGAGGTTTTCTGAATGGCATTTTTCCACCTGATATTTAACAGGTTGACCATGTGCCCCTGTGTTTCAGGTGTGAGGTTCCATTGTCTGGGTTGCCGTTGAACAAACCGACTCTGTTTACACCAGAACTGGATCCATGTAAAGGGAAGGTTGTGTTTCTGGTCACACCAACACCCTGCACTGGAGCTTCGATCACAGACCTCATCGCTGCACCGCTGGATGAACCTCACGAGAGAGATAACATGCGCCTCAAATACGTATGTGTACCGCATTCAATGTGTCATTTCCTTTTTTAGTCCGGTACTGTATGTTTACTGCATGCTACACAGAGCACATTAATGATAATATAGTCAAACAGTTGCCGTTACCGTATGTATATGTTTTGTGATATAAGTATGTTTTGGTCATAAATGTCATCTGAGTATTCCCAGCATAAATATTTGCATAGTATACAAACTGCATGCTTCTTTCCTAGTGTAGTAGACTATTTCAAGAATGGTGTTATAACATTACGCAATAAATACTCAAAGTGTACAGCGCTTTACGTTTTGTCTTTATGTCTTTAGGGTTTCAGGAACTGTTTGAAGGACATTAAAGATGTTGGTTTCCTTCAGGTCAAAGTCATCAAGGCCACTGACCTCATGGCTGCTGATCTGAATGGTGAGATGATCACATGAAGATTTTCTTTGTTGTCACCCTACTGTAAGTCATTTACAGTAGAGGTCTTTATGGGTCCACTATAATCAACTATCTTGTGGGTGTGCATAGAGTCCTTTTCCAACCCCTCCCATATGGCAAAAAATAAATTTTAAAATATACAAAAAATGGCCAAAAAAATGCCTTTTGGCATTTTTTTGCATATTTTGAAATATATTTTAAAAGTAAATAAATTTTAAAGCATTACAAATATTTTTAGTCCTTCATATACACTTACCTAAAGGATTATTAGGAACACCTGTTCAAATTCTCATTATTGCAATTATCTAATAAACCAATCACATGGCAGTTGCTTCAATGCATTTAGGGGTGTGGTCCTGGTCAAGACAATCTCCTGAACTCCAAACTGAATGTCATTATGGGAAAGAAAAGTGATTTAAGCCATTTTGAGCGTGGCATGGTTGTTGGTGACAGACGGGTCTGAGTATCTGCTCAGTTACTGGGATTTCATGCACAACCATTTCTAGGGTTTACAAAGAATGGTGTGAAAAGGGAAAAACATCCAGTATGCGGCAGTCCTCCTGTGGGTGAAAATGCCCTGTTGATGCTAGAGGTCAGAGGAGAATGGGCTGACTGATTCAAGCTGATAGAAGAGAAACTTTGACTGAAATAACCACTCGTTACAACCGAGGTATGCAGCAAAGCATTTGTGAAGCCACAACACGCACAACCTTGAGGCGGATGGGCTACAACAGCAGAAGACCCCACCGGGTACCACTAATTTCCACTACTAATAGGAAAAAAAGGCTACAATTTGCACAAGCTCACCGAAATTGGACAGTTGAAGACTGGAAAAATGTTGCCTGGTCTGATGAGTCTCGATTTCTGTTGAGACATTCAGATGGTAGAGTCAGAATTTGGCGTAAACAGAATGAGAACATGAATCCATCATGCCTTGTTACCACTGTGCAGGCTGTAATGGTGTGGGGGATGTTTTCTCGGCACACTTTAGGCCACTTAGTGCCAATTGGGCATGGTTTAAATGCTACGGCCTACCTGAGCATTGTTTCTGACAATGTCCATCCCTTTATGACCACCATGTACCAATCCTCTGATGGCTACTTCCAGCAGGATAATGCACCATGTCACAAAGCTTGAATCATTTCATATTGGTTTCTTGAACATGACAATGAGTTCACTGTACTAAAATGGCCCCCACAGTCACCAGATCTCAACGCAATAGAGCATCTTTGGGATGTGGTGGAACGGGAGCTTGGCCAGAGAAATGTTTTTTTTTTTTTTTGCCGTATGGGCTCCTCTGTTTGCCAAGAGAGCTTGCTACATTGTGTGAATGGCGCTAGGTCACTTTCATTGAGCCAGACCTGTCAATCAATTTTGAATGCGCATTGGTTTCGTTAGAAGATAACAAATTGGTGCGAGGCCACAGAGTTTCTTTCTGTCTGACTGGTGCATGCGAGGCTGCACACATGTCTGTGGCATTTACATTCAGGTTTAGAAAATTGGCACTGGTTTGGGTTAGACTCGGGTCTAATTTTCTCGGGTCAGGTCTTTCTTTCAAAAAACAAAGATTTATGCAGGCCTGGTTTGGGTAAGAAATGACTTGAGTCGGGTGCATTTCTTTGGACCCGAGAAGAGCTCTAATATACAGTCATTTTTTGTTTGTCATAAGGAAAGAGCGATCCGTTTTGTGTCCTGGAATTGGGAAACAACAGGATGCAGACTCACACCATCTACAAAACGCTCAACCCAGAGTGGAATAAAGTCTTCACTTTGTCAGTATCTTCATAATTTATTTTTTATTTTGTAGTACAAATGTGTGATCGATATCAAACTAAATGTGTTCACTTTTGTTTTATGTGTTTTTACGGGCAGCCCAATAAAAGACATTCATGAGGTTTTGGAAATAACCGTGTTTGATGAAGACGGAGACAAAGCTCCAGATTTCTTGGGGAAGGTGGCTGTTCCTTTACTCTCTGTAAGTGCAAAGATTTACTTTGGTCTTAACGTGAATAGCGATTATTTAAAGGATTAGTCCAATTTCTTAAAAAAAATCTAGATAATTTACTCACCACCATGTCATCCAAAATGTTGATGTCTGTCTTTGTTCAGTCGAGAAGAAATTATGTTTTTTGAGAAAAACATTCCAGGATTTTTCTCATTTTAATGGACTTTAATGGACCCCAACACTTAACAGTTTTAATGCAGTTTGAAATTGCAGTTCAAAGGACTCTAAACGATCCCAAACGAGGCATAAGGGTCTAATCTAGCGAAACGATTGATTGTCATTTTTGGCAATGAAAATAAAAATATGCACTTTTACACGTAACTTCTCGTCTTCCTCTAGTCCTGTGACGCACCAGCGTGACCTCATTCAATCAAGAGGTCACGGATGACGTATCGAAACTACGCCCCAGTGTTTACAAGTGTAAAGAAAGAGGACCATTCAGACGTTGTTGTATGTTGAATAATACTAATTAATGTCTTTGTGTCAGTTTATTCTTTAAATGGTCCGCAAATGTGCGTTTCATATATGTAACACGTGACCTTTCTATGTCACTATGCAATTATATGAGGTCGCGCTGGCGCTTTTTAGGACCAGAGGTAGAAGAGAAGTTGTGGTTTAAAAGTGCATATTTTTTATTTTTCTTGCCAAAAATGACAATCGTTTCGCAAGATAAGACCCTTATGCCTCGTTTGGGATCATTTAGAGTCCTTTGAAACTGCAATTTTAAACTGCATTAAAACTGTTAAGTGTTGGGGTCCATTAAAGTCCATTAAAATGAGAAAAATCCTGCAATGTTTTCCTCAAAAAACATAATTCTTCTCGACTGAACAAAGAAAGACATCAACATTTTGGATGACATGGTGGTGAGTAAATTATCTGGATTTATTTTTAAGAAAATTGACTAATCCTTTAAGTATATTATTATTTTTTCAACAGGTACATAATGGCCAGCAGGTTGCTTGTGCTCTGAGGAAAGAGAATTTAGGAGGATTGTCCAAAGGAACCATTTTATTGGAGCTTGAAGTTATCTTCAATTCTGTGAGTCACAACAGACACGGAATATGCATTTAATCTAGAGATCAATAATTTGCCTTTCTGTACATTTTTGCTATTTATACTTTATGATGTTTTTTGTGTCTAATGTTTTGTTGGTTAGGTGAAAGCAAGCATCAGGACGTTCACACCTAGAGAACAGAAGTTCCTTGAGGACAATGCCAAGTTTTCTAAGAAGGTACAAGCTTACATGTTTTGATTATGGTTGTGTTTTTGTATATTGTTGTTTAGTATATTTGTACTATAGTATACAACCATACAAGGGCAAACTGTTAAAGATTGCACCAAACTGGAAGTCCCGTACCAAAATGGCTTGATACAAATATGTTTTTTTTTTTTTGCAAAATCATAATAATTGGATTCAAAATCATAATAATTGCTTTTTGTTATTGTTTGAATCTGAAGTTTAAATTGAAAATCAAAAACGATTAATTGCACAGCCCTAATGTTTACCGTTACACCCTTTAACTTTACTTTTACATTTTACTTTTGTTTTGTGATGTTGCTCATTTGTAAGTCACTTTGGATAAGGGTTAACTGTAAAATGTATAACTGTGACAATAACAGGTTCTTGCCAGGAATGTTGTTCGCGTGAGAAATCTTTATCGTGCCGTGTGTCGTGTAAACCAGTTCATCAAAAGCTGCTTTCAGTGGGAAAGTGTTCAGAGGAGCATCATAGCATTTCTGGTATGACAAGTCTTTCATTTACCCCCATTTATATTCATTTGTGCTTCAGGTCATATTCAAGTCACAAAACTGCATCAAAATGGGTTTGCAAATTTCCTTTATTGGGTTATGACTTTTCCTAACAAGCAATAGCTGTCATTTCACTATCTAGGTTAACCATAGACCTGATATAGTCTGGCTATGAGTAACACACTTCTAGCCCACATACACTTGAATTTGGTTACATGTGTCTTTTGCAAAAATAACTTGGTGTTTGGTTTTATTTCTTTATTTTATATCCTTTATTTTTTGGCTACGTTTAGATTTTGCCTTGTTTTAGCCTAGACTTCTGGGCTGTGTTTGGATGTCTATTAGACGCAAAATTGCTTGCTGGGTTTATTTGTCTATTTTCATGCTAGTTTTGCATGTATGTTTATATTTACTGTGTTTTAGATTAAGCTTCTTGAATTTGGTTGATCAAATGAAGAGTTAATTCACATACATGTTGCGCTGTGACCATTACATTTAGCATATAGGTTATAGTCTGTGATAGTCAGGTGGTTTGACCTATATGCTAAATGTAATGGTCACAGCGCCACACAATGGTGAAAGTGAAAAACACATATTATAACATATTTTGGCTCCTACACAATAGCTTAATGTATAGTGTAACATTAACATTTATGAACATCTTTGTATTTTTCTTTTTTATCTTGATTCAACTTAATTTATTTTGTTTTAAAACATAATTTAATAATGCATGACAATTTTCTCTCTCTCTCTCTCTCTGGCCATCTGAATGAAAATGTTAATTCCAATGAGAAGTGTTTAATAATGTGATCTATAATTGTATTGTATGAGTCTAAATATCTTTATTCTCCTGCAGGTTTTTATTCTTATGGTGTGGTATTGGGAGTTTTATATGTTACCTCTGTTCATGGTTGTGCTGATAGCGTGGAACTATCTTCAGATCGCTTCAGAGAGAGTCAGCAGAGATCTGGTGAGAAAACTAAAACCTCACACCACACGAACTATATCTACTTATCTCCTGTTAATCTTGAGTACCTAGAGAGTACTATTGCATCCTTCATATTTCCAAAAAGTCTTCAGTTTAATCATATTTATAAAAGGCTGATCAGCTGTAGCACTACTTTGTGGGATAATGTTTTGTGTGTGTTGCTTGCTCATGACTCAATCTCTGAATAATGTATGATTCACTACATGTTCATGTTGTTTACTTCATATGATTGCTAACAAAATATTTGATGCAGTTTTACTTACCGCCTGCAACTCATGACCCGGTTGTTTTATTACTAGGACCGTCCTATTTCAACAAAATCCAGCGTTATACACACTTGCAAAACTCCACTGCTACTCCGGATAAACTAACTACATCTATTGTTCACATTACAATATTGTTCTTTGGGAAGCTGAACAAGCTTAAATTTCCCTCACAAACAACAACCCACTTCTTTGGAGAGGCTGATTTTGTGTCAGCTCTTGGTTGGTGTGTGTGTGCGTTATTCCGGAAGAATGCCCATATAAGGACTTCCACTGTACTTCCAGCACTGCTTGGTTTCAGTAGTCTGAAAAAGTGCATTCGGCCCAGAAATACTCTGTAACATTTCCAAATGGTTCTTTGAAACTTTGCCTATTTTAGCATGAAAATCCAACTCTTTATCTGTGTTAATAAGTCATGAAATGGCGTTAACCCCCCCCTTTAACATAATTAGCTTACATTGACTTGTATAGTATCATGTCCATCAAGAGTGGACAGCTACAGCTGAGAATTTCTTTATCATTTATGTCTAACAGGCTGTAAACTTGAATCATAATGTAAAACTTTTGCTTGGCAGGACACTATGGAGATGTATGAAGAAGAAGAGGAAGATGAGAAGGTATAAACATTACTACAGCAGTAACACACGTCCACAATTTCAATCATCTCGGAAAATACAAACATTCATGTTGAATATTTCTTGTTGTAGGAGTCTGAAAAGAAAGGTATTATGGAGAAGATTCACATGGTTCAGGAGATTGTCATTGCGGTCCAGAACCTTCTGGAGGAGATTGCGTGCTTTGGTGAAAGAATAAAGAAGTGAGTTTTCATCTTTTCAATTAAGCGGTGTCATATTTCAAGCTATGTGGGTCCAAATTTTAGTAGCAAGACCCTCTCTCAACTTTCATTAGATAACAAAACAACTTCAATTCACTTTTCTGAATCATTTAACCCTAATTTTCTTTAACTAGCTTGTCTTAAAGTTATGATGACACTTGGTATCTAATGCAGTGATATAAAGACATTTGACCAGAATGGATTCAATGATGCTTATTGTTAATATGAAAATGTATATTTTCTTTGTCTTTTCTCTCCAGTACGTTTAACTGGTCTGTGCCATTCCTATCTAATCTGGCCTTTCTGGTTCTCATCATGGCCACAATCATCACCTATTTTATCCCAATACGCTACATTGTTTTATTATGGGGTGAGATAACAGATTTAATCAAATATATAACATTATTAGTTAAACCATTACACTGTTTGTTTTAAAGGTCCATTGTGTAACTTTTAGAAGGACAGAAAAACTATATTATCAGGGTTCCCACGGGTTCTTGAAATCCTTGAAAGTTTGTGAATCTGGGGGAAAACAAATTCAAGGCCCTGGGAAGTGTTTGAGGTCATTGAAAGTGCTTGAATCTATTCTGAGAAAGAAGTTTTCTGGAAAAAAATCCCTGTGTAGTGTAGGATAATACACTTTTAGACTTTTTAAGCACACGTGCTAAACTGTTCGCTTTAAATGTTTATATCTTCTGGATGCGAATGTTGATTCATACCAAAATGCTTTGTTGCATAGTTGTGTTTGACACATGAAAACGTCTCGGGTTACGTATGTAATTGTTGTTCCCTGAGAAGGAACGCAATAATGCCGTCTTTGGCAATATTTCAGATAGCGATATGCTATCTGGCTCCCGAGTCACCCTATCTTTGTCGTTAAGCCTCACCATTGGTTGAATTTGATATACACATTCAAACGCACTTACCCGTGGAGGCGTCCCCAAAGTATCACTGTAGTGACGCAGCGCGAGTTCCCTCGAAAGGGAACTGTAACAATGTATCTTAAAAGGTAACACGATGTAACCTTGCTCTCACTTGAAATGTGTTCCTACATTTAGTCCTTGAATTTGAGGGTATTGGACCTGGAAAGTCCTTGAAAAGGTCCTTGAATTTAAAGTTAACTAAGGTGTGGGAACCCTGAACAGTGATTGTGAGTGTAATGTAGAGAGGATTTTCAGTATCTGGTCTTATGTTTGTTTTTTTAGGTATTCATAAATTCACAAAGAAACTGCGAAATCCATATGCCATTGAAAACAATGAGGTGATGGATTTTCTCTCTAGAGTGCCTTCAGATGTCCAAATGGTAATAACTACAATTTATTAATCTGAGGCTTGTTATTGTGATCTATAAGATTTTTGCTTAAAAAAATTCTCCTATTATACATATTATTCATACTGCAAAAAATATATATTTTGAAATATGTTTACAAAAATGTATATGCATTGGAAGAAAAACTGTGTATGTAACAAACCTGTAAATATACGCAAAGCAGAGTGCCTAAAACCCTTTTAGCTGTTATAAAATGCACTGTAACCCCACTGCTTTGCGGGGCTTATTGCTTTTATAAAACAGTGTTTAAGTTGGGTAAGATCGCCACCCAGTGGATGGCGGAAATATGAATTTGAGGTTTAAACTCCTCAGCAAACGTTTTCTCTTCATTGACGAGATGACTCAACAATATTTATTGACATTTATCTGGATATCGCCATTAATTGTGCAATTGTACACAAATTAAGAACATGATTAAAGACTGTGATGTTTATTTTCATAAATCAGTAAGCAGCAACAGTGGCGCAGTGATACTTATGTAATGTGGTCTGAACCGTGGGTTTACCGGGGTATTTTATCATGGCTTAGAACGCGTTTCAACCAATCAGAATGAAGAACCAGAACTGCCCGTTTTATAATTTAAAATATATCTGACGGTTAAAACTAAATATTTTCAAATACAAAAATATATTTAATTAAGCTTTACTTTCTACAAAACGTGTTTAGCATTTATTTAATAAGTATTTTTGGCCAAATGAATACCTTTTTTGCTGTATGTGACTGTTTAAATTTATAAATTAAAGGTTCAGTAAGTCATTTATCAAGTGAATTCACATAACATGAACTCCAGTCAACACTTCCGGTCTTGAAGGCCGCTATTGTTGTCATTGTATTTTCCTCCAATGAAATCATTTTAATATGTTTTTCTTCAGGCACAGTACACAGAGCTCAGCAGTTGTAGTGTTCACACTCCTTACAGGAGAAGAAAAGCGTCTCCATAGAGAATCATGAGAAGATTTCTTGTGAAGAACTGTTCAGATTGTGTATAATCTGTGTATTTTAATATAAACATGTGCTGTACTGAAGGTCTGTAGATCATGAGATGATAGCAGTATTACTGCTGGATTGTGTTGAATAAACCTGCAGATACAGTAATAACTCGTGTAATGTACAGTACAGAGTAAAACAAACATACAGTAACTGCAATGCACGTTTACACTTTAACACATTGAAATAAAGTTTTGAACCAGCCTCCATTCATAGATTCTGCAATATAATGTTTAAGAGTACAATAAAGTGCAATGATTTGCTATTTTTTTATATATTATTTTGTTTTATCAGATTGTACAGTAAGTTTTATAAAGGTAAACACTGGTTTGTAAAATCACATTGTTTCCACATTTCGGTGAATGAATTTGAAAACAGAATTGAATTCTGTGTGACAGATTTGTAAAGTGTATTTTATGTAAATATTTATGTTTATAATACAGTGAGTGCATGAGAAGTGCCTTTGACAAACTCTAGGTGATAAAAATAAAATGATTACAGTTCTCCTCATGTGTATATAAATGTATCATTTAATGCAATGTAAAATACTACTGTAGATACATAATCAGTTACTGTAAATACAAATAAAAATTATGCACCTCTAATTTTATTTTTAAAGTCCCCCTGTGGTGAATATCAGGTTTATTTTTTTCATACGTCTATGTTGTGTTTTTTTAATGCTTTAAGACAAACCATGTGCAAATTTATCACTATTGTGGAGTATTTTCTCCATTAAATTGGATACGACAAGCATGTAGACTGTACGATGAGGACTGCGCAGTGTCATCAGAAATCGCCACGATTGTTTCACAATGGCAATTTTTCGTCTGGGACAGCCAAAAATAGTGCAGTGTATCCCGGGCTTTAACGTCTTTACAATTGAGCTGGGACTAATTTGCATATTCATATCTATGATCTGAGCTGTGCAACTGAGCAGAGTTGGGGACTAATTTGCATAAAGGTGAGGGATGGCTACAATCTAAAAAAATATGGTTTCTGAAAGGTTCTTACATTTAAAGGAATAGTCTACCCTTTTGCCATTAAACTATGTTATTACCTCAACTTAGACAAATTAATACATATCTATCTTTTTTCAATGCGTGCACTGTACAGCGCATCGTGAATGTGTTAGCATTTAGCCTAGCCACATTCATTCTTATGGTACCAAACAGGGAAGCCACCAAACACTTTCGTGTTTTCCCTATTTAAAGACTGTTACATGAGGAGTTATACCAGTAAGTATGGTGCCACAAAATAAAACTTTTTTTGGTACCATAGGAATGAATGGGGCTAGGCTAAATGCTAACACATTCACAACGCGCTGTACAGTGCACGCATTGAAAAAAGATAGGTATGTATTAATTCGTCTAGGTTGAGGTAATAACATAGTTTAATATGGCAAAAGGGTAGACTATTCCTTTAAGCACTTAGCAGATGCTTTTGTCCAACTTACCAAGATTAGGAAACAATTAAAGCGATGTGTCATAGATAGGCAAAACAAAATGTGCTTATAACAAGATACAAGTTTTCACTATTTCTAAACAATATCTGTTTGAGAGAAAGAGTTAGTTTAGGTATTGAAGTTTGGTTTAGGGAGAATTAGAATAAGTCACTGGCCAGCACACTGAATCCCTTACAAGAACCAGAGTCCCGCCCCCGACCAGACCTCCAAATCAATACTAACTGAGTATCATCAAAAAAACGGTTGAATAAGGGAGTAAGAGGAAACCGAGTCTGTCTGGGCTTCATACTACTCCCTTACTCTACGCCCTCCTCCTCAGAAACCTCATGATGACGGCTGAGCAAGTAATAACATTATGCAATACTTCTTCAATCTTTACTCTGTGTTTGGGAATGAATAGCCCGATTTGGGGTTTATTAGTCTTGAGTTATGGTCTCATTTAGTGGACTTTTTTTACTAAAAAGGGGGGAAGAGAAAGAAATGTGGTCTATTCATGTCAAGTATTTTTTGGAAGAGATGGGTTTCTAATTGTTTTTTGAATGTTTTAAGACACAAGGCGCTCATTTGCTGAATGTAAGGTTCTGGATGGGGTGTAGGAATGTATGAGGGTGTGAAAGTATGCTGGGGCCTCATTTATAAAATAAATAATGCGTAAAAACCATCCTAAATTTGATCTTACGATCATTTAACAAAAATGCGTACGTGTGATTCATAAACCGAACGTACGCGCAGAAAACGCGCGTACCCCTTTCAAATCTATAAATCAGAAATGAACTTGAACTTGTGCGCGCAGCCGAGCAGTTTCAGATCTCCGTCTTTAAACGATGCGAAATTAATGTCAGACATATAAAAAGCGCTTGTCAATGTTTAAACCCAGTTTCAAACAGCAAGAACGGCTTATATTTCCAAAAACCTGCAGCAATCAGACAAGCAAAAGTGCGTACGTCTGCTCAGACCCTGACGTGGCGCTAAGCACTTTTCCACGTCAAAGACGGTTTTTATAAATATGGACTTTGCCGTGGATTTTCGCCTACGCACACTTTACGATCAAATCTGTGCGTACGCACGCTTTATAAATGAGGCCCCTGGTGCGGTCCACGTAAAAGTTCTGTATGCGAGTAGTAGCAACTTGTACGTGATGCACGCCTCAATGGGTAGTCAGTGGAGAGAGATAAAAAGCGGTGTTAAACGGGCTTCTGGAAGATGAGCCGAGCTGCTGCGTTCTGAACCAGTTGGAGGGGTTTAATAGACTGTACAGGAAGACCAGCAAGAAGATCATTGCAGTAGTCCAGCAAGGATATTACAAGAGCCTGAATCAGAAGTTGGGCAGCATACTCTGTAACTCTCAGCATAATTATAACCAAATTCTGTAATGGTTTCTTGCTTTTTCAGCAGTACCCACTAGGACCATTAAAGCTCTCCAAAGAAACAACAAAATTTATTGGAGTCATAATGGTTTCTGGCGTCCACCATAAGTTTCCAAAGGTGTTCTATTGGTCCTTAAAGGCGGGGTGCATGATCTCTGAAAGCCAATGTTGACATATTAAATCATCTAAACAAACACGCCCCTACATCAATAGAATCTGGACCTTCTGTTGATAAACCCGCCCCACACATACGCAACCCAAACACCGATGTCGTTTAGTAGACACGCACCTTACTGCTGATTGGCTACAAGTGTGTTTGTTTATCCAATAAACAATTCACGCCACCAATAGAAAAAAGCTAACTACCAATAGAGACCATCAGGGACCATTACAGTGTCCATTAAAATCAACAGAATTCCCATTAAAAATTCTGTAATGGTTTCTATTGTTTTTTTTCTCAGCAGGGCACTGCATTTTTCAAGGCATGTGCAGATGTGAAGTTGCGTTTATTCAGCTGCACTAAACACACATAGGCACGGAAGATAGCACCTTATTCCTTATTCTTCATAGGAAAACCGTGGACTCGCTGTCCTGATAGGCTGAAGTTTGATAAACCTCCACTAACACAATAATTTAGCCATGACGATGATAAATACAAAACTGCCGACAACACACAAACTTGCGACTGCTTTTACTGAAACCAACATACTGAACCACAAAGATCCTCCATCTGCATGCGTAATATGACCCGTTGTTGGAAAAAAAATGGGATTTTGAGAACTGTCTTAGAAACAGTTCCGTAGAAATTTGCAGCTGGGTTGCCGGTAACTTACCATAGATTTAAATTTATGTTATTACTGGCAACATTTTGTTTAAAGTTAAATGAAAATTAAACATTTACAAGTCTTTGTCTTTATAGAATAAAACTAGAGAAACAGCATCAAGCAAAACATTCTGGGAAACAAAATCTGAAGCAAAAAACAGAAAAAGGTTGATGATGATTTCTGGTTCCCAGCATGCTTTGCATGAGGCTGTTATTGCATAGTTTTATTCTGCAAAGATAAAGACTTCTTAGTATTTAAAATGTATTCAACTTTTAACAAACTCTTGCCAGTAAATAACATAAATTTAAATATACGGTAATTTACCGGCAACCCAGCTGCAATACCATTGTAATTTCTACAGATTTTTTTTCCGTGTACATTTAATTTTTGTAAGGTATTTTCATACAAGGTTATATATTTATCTCACAAAAATTAACCTACAATGTGCGGTTTAACATTAAATATTTATTTTATTAAAATAAACAATATTGTGGTTTTAAAGCACAGCTTTTTATATCTTTATCCGGGGTGTGTTCAATTTTTTTACATAAACATTCATGCACATTTTGTTCTAAATGGACTCTTTAATTATGGTTTTACTCTAGTAAAAGTGTAGTAACCATGGTTTTTGATTAAACAACACAAATAAAATAATGCTCAAGGTTTCAAGATATGCAATACACAATAATACAGCAAAGGCTTTAACTAAATATAGAGCAGGAGCATTGGTGTATTTGTACTGTTTTTGCTGTTGTTATGGCATCCGGCTGTTCTCTGTAGGGACACAAGGACTTGGCATCCTTTGGAAAACAAACTGTACAGGAATGAGATGTTTGCCTTTCAAGGGTACCATCTTGTTTGATGAACATTTAACTCTTAGATTGAAAGAAGTATTTAGTCTATAACACAAATACAGTGCCATTCTTCTTAAAAAGAATTAAGTTATGGATATCTGTTTTATCTTGGCTAGGCCACATGTTGAGTAACATAAATAATGCCCCACGAATATTATTATGAAACAATAATTTGACGCAACAGCAGGTACAAAGAAAAAAACACTTTTATTTATGCTGTTTTACACAATAAAATGTAAATAATAAAAAACAGAAAAGGCATAGATAATTCAGTACTATGTCAGCACTTATCTAATAATAGTTTTAAATTATGCAGACAATAAAAAACATACCTGATACACTTTGGCATTAATGCTATTATGGCTTTAAAAACCAAAACAAAGCTTCCTTAACAAAGGCCTACTGTAAAAACAAAATGACAAAGGCTTCAAAGATTTGCATAGACAATACTACTAAAATACTTCTGGCAAACACATGTAGGAATTCAAATACAATTGTGATATACAAGTGAAAACCTGACTTAATACTTGTTTGTTATGAAAGAGGAGTGTGAAGGGCAGTCTGTAAAGAAAGGCCACATGCTGATCTTACTACATGAGATGGAGTCAACTCCCACATGGCAAGATCAGATCAGAGACAACATGAACATGACCTCAGGACAACACACACAGTTGTGACTTACATTACTAGATTAAGGAATAATAAAGGTAGTAATAATAAAGCTATTTTTTATATTTGTTGCATAAGAACATTACAGAAAAGCACCGAATATTACTTCCATACAAGAACAATAAGCTTTAATTATTTCAATTAATATATTTACTAACAAGGTTTCTACAAAATTGTTTTTATTTCAATATACATAATGACCTTGTACAATGTAAGCTATATTAGTTGACAAACACTGCTGCTAATATTAGTTGATAAAGCTTTTATTATAGTGTTTTATTGGATTTTTTTAAATTACTCAAATACTGGAAAATTTGTGTACTATTAAAAAAGGTAAATGTAAGGGATATTTCTGGCTTAAATTATTATCTTTTATTACAATAAAGGCCCCTTATGTTTTGGAAACACTGCAACTGAAGCTGGTACAAGACAGTTTGCTTTATCTAGCTATGATCTACAGCTACAGTTCGCAAACCAGTTTAACATTAAAGTCAGCGTTGCAAAGAAAGTGAAGTCAACCTGAGAGGACATGCATAAGAGGTTCCTGCGGTCACCATTTTCTAAAAGCTTCATATTTCTTGGTTACGCAGTAAAAAAAGAACAAAACGACTAGTATAAACAATTATATAAACAATGTTTTCCTATCACACATACTTCAATGAATCATTAAGTCCCACATTATAATGTAAAAAGAGGAATGGTGATATTTCTAGTGCAAATTCTAATAACGAAAACGCTAGTGCAAAAACATGTAGTACAGCATTTGAGCTAAAAGGGATTGAGAAAGCAAAAACATTGGAACTGTAGTACATCCCATTGTTTTATATGACTCCTGTGTAAATACTTTTGTGATTGACAGGTAATAAAACATTCAGATCAAAATAAACTACATTTGTATTTTTGAAATTTTGTAATATGAAATTGCAGGTACTCACCAATATAGATAAACAACACGTACAACAGAACAGAGCACATGGAGTATTGCCTCTTTAAAAGGAACACTTAACTTTTTTTGAAAATATTCTCATTTTCCATCTCCCCTGGAGTTAAACATATGATTTTTACCATTTTAGATTCCATTCAGCTGATCTCCAGGTCTGGCGGTACAACTTTTAGCATAGCTTAGCATAATCCATTGAATCTGATTAGACCATTAGCATCGAACTAAACTCTTATTCTGGCATAATAATCAAGGACTTTGCTGGCTGTAGGAGGCACAATGACATTACGCAGTGTTCAAAAATAGTTCCCTGCTATTGAAAGTTACTAAGGGGACTATATTCCGGCTGCTGCATAATATCATTGCGCCTCCTGCAGCCATGTTACGTTGCATTCACACAAGGCGTAAGCGCGTTAACCTTCCTATTCCCTTTAACTGGGTGACATCATGCATTGCCGAACTGAATTGTGGATCCGTCGGCGCCGCATCACTGCCATTGCTCGCGGCAGAAGTTGAACATTTCTCAACTTTTTATGCGGCAAAGCGTGCATCAGCCAATCAGATCGCCTTATGCTAATAACCTAGACTGAGCTAGCCAATTACGTGGAATTGTGATTGGCTTCAGACCAGCCTTCCGTTAAGCGTTAAAGCTTATGGCCGTGTGAATGCACCATTACAGCAGCAAATTCCTTGATTATTATGCCGGACTGAGTATAGTTCCTAGTCATATCTGCCTAGAAAATCGCAACTTTTAATTTTCCGTTGGTCTTAGTACACGATGCAACTACAGAAGAGTCAAGTTTTAAATAGGAAAAATATCGAAACTCTTTGGTTTTTAAGTGCGATGCTAAATTGTCTAATCAGATTCAATGGATTATGCTAAGCTATGCTAAAAGTGCTACCGCCAGACCCTGAGATCAGCTGAATGAATTTTAAGCAGTAAAAATCAAATGTTTAACTCTAGGGGAGCTGGAAAATAAGCCTATTTTCAAAAAAAATGGGAGTGTCCCTTTAAGGAGCAAGACCGAGACATTTGGAATTAAAGCGAAGCAGTGGAACATCACTCTGTTTGCATCTGTTCCCTGATGTCAGAGGGCAGCGTCTCAAACAGCGCATCTTCTATCACAAGTCCGCTCCTCTTCAAGGATCGACAACAGCCTAGTTCAGCAGGCAAGAACTCAAAGTGATTGCCCTTTAACTCCAAGTGAGTCAGTGCACTTAGGTAAGAAATCTTTGGTGAGAGGATGGACAGCGAGTTCCTGCCAAGCTTGAGAGTTTTTAGCTTCTTACAGAAGAAGAGTTCGTCCGGAATATTTTCGATTTTGTTACAACTAACGGAGAAGTATTGGAGGCTCTGAAGAACTCCTACCTCAGGTGGGATGAAGCGGATGTCATTGTTCGAAAGATCGAGGTAGCGCAGTTTGTTGCAGAGGAACAAGTGTGAGGGCAATATCTCAATCTTATTGTGACTAAGGTAGAGGCGCTCCAAGCTGCCAAGCTTTTTGATGTGTTCAGGTATAAAGGTGATGCTATTGTGCCAAAGCTTCAAACAGACCAGCTTACGGAGGTGCTGGAAGCTGATAATTTCTTCAATGGAACGTATATTGTTCTCCTTCAGATCTAATGTCTGCAAATTACTTAGGCTGAAAATGGCATGTGGTATTCGTTCCAGGTCGCAGTGCACCAACTCGAGTTCTATGAGATTCACCATCTTTTTCAGGTTGTTCAGCATGACCAGCTTGGTGCCATCATTGCAAATACAGAGACGCTGTAGATGGCTGGCAACGTCTACAATAGACTGAGGGATCTTGGTAAAGTTACTCCTCAGTGTCAGGATCTTTAGCGATTTGAGCTCTCTCAGAGAGTCTAGCGTTACATTCTTTGATGCATCAGAACACAAAGCTCCAATCAGATGAAGTTCCTCCAAGCTCCGCAACACGTACAACCACTGTGGAAGTTCGCGCATATCATCAAACTTCACTCGCAACACCTTCAAGTTTTCTTTGAGGAACGAGGTGGCTGCGCTGTGGATCTTGAGGGAGCACTGGTACAACGAAAGCTCCTGGAGATCCTCAAGCTGGGCAATGGCTGCTGGTATGGTAACATTGTTAATGATCTCTAGCTTCAAAGACTGCAGCTCTGTAACCTCAAAGATGGTATCTGGGAGACCAGAAAGCATAAAGAGCTGAAGCTCAAGCCTGTTGTTGCTATTCGTCAGCAGCTTCTGTCGAAGCTTGTCAGCGGTCCACTCATGGTTGAGGTTAAGCTGTTTAAGTTTGTTTTCACTGACCTCGGACAGAAACACGGCAAACCTCTTGGAGTACAAGGGATCATACTGATCAATCATATGTAACATGAAAGCAAAATCATTTTTCACATCTGGGATGTCATCAATTCCAGTCTCTTGTCTTACATATTCAAAAGAGTACTCTTTTAGAGATCGATAGAACAGCCAGTAGGAGGTATAAAGGCATGTGAGTCCATAAACAATCACAAAACACAAGTAACAGTAGGAAAGCTTAGAGAACAAGTGGGCCGTTGTGTGATTGCAAAAGAAATGCTGGTAACCCGTCATTTCCTGTGTGTCCACAGTACATCTTACAGTAAACTTAACCTTTGACACCAGCACACTGCTGTAAGAAACTATAAGGATAAACTTGAATACTTTCACAACGGTCTGACGGACATACATCATATACAAAATATCGCCCTCCTCAACATGAAGGCGAAATTTTTTGACCTTCTCAAACAAGGCTTTGGCTTGCTCTCCCTCTTTCTTGTCAAGGACGCTTGGTGCTGGCTTGTCAACTACAATTTTTTCAGGAATGGATCTGAGAGATTGAGTCGTCTCCAAGTTGCCCTCAGTAGCTGGAATATTGAGGTTTGACCTACTAGCACTGTTCTTTTTGTTGTCTTTCTCTTCAGGGTTTTCCCCCGAAACTTCAGACAAAGCTCTTGTAGTCCATGGAGAGTCAAAGCACTTGCCCAGGATGGATATAAAGTGCTCAATTTTTGAGCTAGAGCCAGGAAACTTAAACCAGAAATTGCTACACACCATGAAAATGATGGTATGTATGAGAACCAGGTAAGGAAAGTACTTTGCATACCAATGCAGTGCTTTTTCGTAACACATCTGATTTATGTAGCTGTATTGCTGGATATCCAAGTTGGTCTTCAGTCCTTTCAGCTCTCTAACAGTCACTGAGGACACAGGAGTTAAGGGAACAGATGGGTTTGTCAGCTCAGTCTGATTCGTCCTTTGAGGAAGGCATATGATTTTGTCTTGCATTACCTGGAAGGATACAATAGTGCAGATATTAATATCAGCACAATACAACTGAAACATATTAAATTATTAATCCACTTTCATAAGAAAATTTCCTGATAATTTATTGACCGCTCCATGTCATCCAAGATGTTCATGTCTTTCTTTCTTCAGTGGAAAAGAAATAACGTTTTTAAGGAAAACATTTCAAGATCTAGTCCATATAATGGACCTCAATGGTTTAAAGGTCCAAATTGCAGTTTCAATAGGATCTTAACCATGGGTCTTCAACCAGGGGTCCGCAACAGAACTGCAGGGTGTCCACCAAATTATGTCTAATCATAAGCTATTTTTTGTTAAAACGTAAAACATATGTACAAAACATTACATGTTCCCTTAAGTTGCGCACGTGTGTGGCCGCATAGGTTTATTGAAGGCGCGTGTTCAGTGCAAGTTTAGCCTGCCATTTACCATGATCAATCATCTTTATTAAAGCAACACCAAAGAGTTTTTGCTCTTTGCTCCCCCTACAGGTTAGAAGCGTAATTGTCCATTACCACTTTCGTAAATACTGCAGCAAAGCTGGCTCTGATTGGATTGTAGGTCTGCCGTAAAGCAGGTTTTTGTAGTTTTCACTCGGACTACAAGACCACTACCCGACGGTTGGAAACTTGTTTAGTGCGGTTTTGGCCGATAGAGGGCTGCAAAGCGAATGTGAAAGTGCCGTTCACCCTGTTTCGAGTGGATGAACGACTGAAACTTTATGGGAAAAGTTATTTTAAGGTAAAAAAAATTCTTGGGGTGTTGCTTTAAACTGAAAGCCCAGATTCATGTAAATGTGTAATTGTTCATCTTACAGTAAAATGAAAATGTATTACACTGCAATAACCTTAAAATAATAATAAAACTAAATCTACTTTAACAAAAAAAAAAAAAAAAAAAAAAAAGAACAGAAAATGATGCATGTGTAACAACAACATAATAGTGCAAATGTACTGTCTTGACCTACTATGGCTGTGTGACAATATGGTTTGTTTCTATTTATAAAACAGTTTCAGTCCTTTATTCTGATTGGTCAATAGTTGTGCTTTACTCTACTTTGTGCCTAATACTTAAAGCAGCCTCTCGTACCTTACTGCTTACTCAAATATCTATTTTTTACACATTTAGTATCAGGGGGTCCCTGCTCCATGCCTCTCTCATCTATGGGGTCCCTGCTAGTGTTGGGCGATATGCCCCATTTTGAGATCGTCCTATCATCAGGCTGTGAGAACGTCGATACACGATAGTATCAGGGGGCGGGGAAATAGTTTACTCATTTATGACAAGTCACTTGATTGGTGGACAAAAAAGAAGCAAGGGCAACACTGTCATGACCACAACCTTCTAAAAACTGATGCCATTAATCTGAGCATGTCATTAAATAACAGGCGCTCAGAAATGTCCTGCCTGCCAGGGAGCAGGAACAACACTCTCGCTGATTTTAAACCCCTATGCACCTAACAACCTCTCCAGTGTAAGGAAATGCCAGAGCTGCGCATATTACAAGCACATGTGCAAGGAAGAATCCGAATCATGCATATTACAAGTTCAGATGCTAGAAGGAATCCATGCCGCGCGCATTCAGGTCCATGCAAGAATACACGACGCGCACAAAAGTCCGTCCCGTTTTGGTCCGCAACATGAGCCTCCGCTGATCGCGTGTCTCAACAAACGTCTAAGGTCTCTTGTGCAAAGTCCACAAACCCTCTCGTGTGAGGAAAAGCATGCAATGCGCTTGTTAATTTTAAACGTTGATGATAATAATAATAATAATAATAATAATAATAATAATAATAGGCAACTATCGTCATGAAAGCCTGCTATTGGCGATATGTCTGACGATCGTCGATACACGATACTATCGTCTATTGGCACAACCCTAGTCCCACTGAAGTCCACAGTATGGAGAAAAATCCTGGAATGTTTAAAAAAAGAAACATCTTGGATGACATGGGGGTGAGTAAATTATCAGGAAATTTTCATTATGAAAGTGGACTAATCCTTTAAAGCCATAATCATATATGCCTTTTCTTAATATTCATATTCATTTAAATGCATTTTACATTAAAAGATGAGAAAAATTATGAACCTGAAACTAAAGATTAAATAAATAAACCCAGCAGGTAAACTTGACAGATGAGACTCACCAAAAGCAAACTATTACAACTGCACAACACTGTTGCCTGAAACAGTATATCTAAGGAGGAGCATCCCTTCTGACTATTTTGGTGCTCTGACATCAGTGTTGTGACTCAGACAGGAAATGATAGATCCTTGCACTAGACACTAGAGAGGGAGGTGAATTTTCATCCCCGTATAAAGCAGTGGTTCTTAAACATTTCGCCATGGGACGTCGAATTATAAACAGAGAAAATCATATTTTATGCTGCTTATTATTTTAACCAATTCAGTGATTTGTTAGTTCACTAAAATTTGTATTGCAAAACAATCACTTTGTCAACGTTGAGTTTGAGACATTTATGTGTACACTGTCTTAGTAGACCTCACACAAAGACACCCAACAATTTTGGTGTTTCAGGACACTTTAGAAATAAACTAATTTAGCACTTTCTTTGGTAAATGCATCAATATTTTGAAAAAATAAGAGATGGCATATGTGGTTTACGGGCACAATTCCATAGTTGCAATGCATTTTATACTGTACAAACTATTCAATTCTATTCTATATTCTATACCCCTTGCCTACCCCAGTCCCTTACCCCAATGTTACAAAAACATGTTGGCTTTTTCTAGGAAAAACTACCATTTAGTATGTTTTTTAGCTGTTCAGTTTATGGGGACACTTCCTTTGTGTGTGGGTTGGCATATGGGGTTTACAGGGACATGAATAGTGTATAATGACATGTTTACTATTCTATTATAGCATAGTAAACATGTCATTATACACTATTCATGTCCCTGTAAACCACATATGCCAACCCACACACACACACACACACACACACACAAAAACACCTAAATTGATTTAATTTAATGAATCTGAATTCTGAAACACAGAATGGCAGTGCATGGGGTCTATTCTGCTGTTGCAAGTAAACAATTTTTTACTTGCATTTTAAATTGCTGTGCAAAACAACAGTGCAAAAGAATAGAACAGCAATAGAACTTAATCCAAACTCGGTCTTTGTTCACGCGCCAATAGTCAAGGGGATTGACGCTTCTGGCAGTGGGTAGTTCACCTAGATAAGTAAGTATCTATTTTTTGTGCTACACAGCTACGGATCGGAGCGCTTTCCTGTAGAATTTTGTCAAACATCTTAGAAAATGAGGGACTGTACACCCCTCACTTGTACGTGACTGTTTCTCAGGTTTACAGTGCGCTTCCCATTGAGTCTCTTCCTGAAAAGCTAAATCTTTGATGGACAGATGCGTGATAACAGCTCGACTAAGAGTAGGGTTGGGGATCGAATTTCAAATCCAATTCTGGAATCGGATCCATAAAAAAGAAATCAGATCCTTGTTATAAGATTAAAATTTCGATTACACGTTTCCGGGACGCACGTCACCTGACCTATAGCCATCTGCAGGACCATCCGGTCGGATACTAAAAGTCAGTTTGGACTGTGGTGAAAGGCGCTCTAAAGTGTGGCTGCATTTTGTAACTATATGGCCACTTCAATGTGAGCAGCATTATCAACAGTGACAAACAAGAGAGCTTTGCACCTATGGTGCAGGCCGCTTGCCTGCTCCTTGGTGCCTGGCGCTAATAAACAGAGGCCTGCTGGCCTGCTCCTCTGTGCTCAGGCCATAATAAAAACACTTGAAAAACAATACGGCTTTAAATATTATAGGAAATCTTGTACTAAATTCAAAACAAGATTCCCCTTTTTCCTGTAAAAGATTTTTAGTTTGTCTGGTCATTACACAATGTGTTTGTGTTCAAGTAACATGCTTTTCTGGCAAGGTAATAAAAACCAATCAGCAAGAGAAAGGGAAAGAGAACTGTAAGACTTCTATACAGCACTACAGTGTGACAGAATACAACAGCCTGGTTGCTAAGTGATGCCTCCAAAGAAAGCATTAGCAGCTTTGGACACGGCATCTCTGCAGTAAAGTGATTGTGAGGCACAGTAGCCCCAAGTGGCTCATAAAATGTACATTATGTACAACGGGGCTACTCAAAAGTGCCATAAGACCAGCATGGTCATTTAGCAAAAACCATGTTAATTCCTCTCATTGAACCAAGGGACTAAACGATGGTTTCAGTAAAAAGTATTAATTAGGATAATAATCACTGCTTTCACTGGGATCATAATGAACATCCATACTCAACGTACAAATAGCAATCCATCAAACAACTATGACATAAGCAGTGGTTCTCAACGTTATTCCTGGAGGCCCACTGCTCTGCACATTTTGTATGTCTTCTTTATTTAGACCACCAAATTAAAATCATCAGCTCATTAGAAGAGATCTCCATGAACTAAACTGTGGCTGGTAGATAAGAGAGACATACAAATGTGCAAGAGTTGAGATCCACTGGTTTAAAAGCACACCTCTGGGGGGATATTCCCACCCTAAAAGGGTTCCTGTTAATGTTGTTTGTTGAAACTAAAAATAAATAGGATGATTTACAGGAACTTAAACTGAAAGGCATCCATGGTGCTTAAAACTCCACCCACAAGTTTACGAGTCTCAAGAAATAAAGATACCCAACAGTGGCCTGTTCATGCTAAGGGGTGGTAGAAATCCATCCATGTTGTAAAGTCATTTATAACTCCAAGTTTTTAAAAGTGCTTAAAAGTTCTTTTCACATTTGTTTTAATGTGTCAGCTCATATTACTATGGTTTAAGAAGTAGAAGAAATGTAATATCTACCTGCAGAGTGCACCCAAACACGCCTATCATGAGCATAATCACAGACAAGTAGTCTGTAAACACATCCCACCATGGTTTTAGAACTCGGAACGCTGGCTGCTGTTCAGTGAACTGCCGGAATTCTGTCACTGGAATCATGTTCCTGTGAAGGCAAATGAGTGAATCAAACAATGAATGAATGATCGAAACATTTTAACCACATAATGAACTGCCAAAATTTATCATTTTGATTTAAGAAATGTTTCTATGAATTCTATACTTCTATCCCAAATTATTTTCATGGATGTAAATTAAAATTGGCAGGACTGTGCATGTGAAACATAAATCCAAACATTTTAATTTTGTCATCATTTACTCAAAAATTTTATTTTTTCAAGTAAGATGTTTTGAACACTGGCACAATTGATTTAAAAATAATACCATGGAAGTGAAGGTGCCCCTGATCTGTTTTTTTCCCATACATTTTCAAAATAGCTTTCTTTGTGTTCAGAACAAAGACACTTATAAAACTTGAGAATGAGTAAATGACGACAAACTTTTTTGGGGGGGGGGGGGCTATCGCTTTAAGGGACTTTTTTATTAGCTGCTGTCAGTATTATTTCTGTGATATAAAAAGCTGTATTTGCTTTATCTGTGCAAAACAGCCCTTTAGTTCTAAATGAGTATTTGTTTGAAAGAGGCCGCATATTTAAATATTTGTGTGCATTTGAATATTTACATTTGCAATTTAAAGTGTAAAGTGTATACCATAAGCAATCCAACCACCACGGTCTAATATTTTTACCATCTACTGTCTGCCGAGTACTGTGTGTGCTTTGCTGAAATACAATTAAAACCTTAAGGTTTTAATGGCATGATAATACTTTATAATTTCTATTAGAAAAAAAAAGTAAAATACAAGTCCTCCAGGTTTGCTTCTGGATCTACAGCACTTACATGATATTATGCACAAAGCATATTTATCTCTTTTCATTAATTATTAAGAAAATTGCTGCACTGGCCTCACTTTGTAGCACTCGTTTTTTTTTAAGTGCTTCATGTTTGTCCAACCTTATAAAAAGCCTGCACAGATCAAAAAGTAAGGAGTGAAACACAGAAAGCCACTGGAAAAGGGAGTACGACTAGTGTATGTCACTAAACATCCGTAAAAGAGACGTTGTCTGAAGGAAGGGAACAGAGACGTCACATCGACATCGTGACCGATGAATTGGGAACTCGCATAAAGAGACCAATCAGCTTCGATTTGTATGTAAAGAGCCAATGAATGTTAGCATGCAGTATTTGCATTTGCTGGCTCCACCCTGCTGCACGGTGGTATAAATGCAAGCAGGTGAACTGCATTCATTCGTTCTTCACTGAGGAGCCACCTATAGGCCGGCCGACTCAGCAGTGGTACAACGACCATGGCATCAGGATGTGGCTTTGCCGTGAAACCAGCTAACGTTAAGCTAGATGTAAAGTTTTGTGTTAGCCAGTTATTTGATAATGATGCTGCATTTGCAACATTATAAACTATCTAAAAATGGGCTATCAAACATAGCTATTTAGTAGGGGTGTCACGATTCTCCAAATCCTCGATTCGATTACATTTTCGATTCTAATGTCACGATTCGATTCTCGTTTTTACTTTTTTTCTTTAACAGGTTGCTATGCCATTTTTAGACTAGACTTTTATGAAATATAATATCTGTCCTTGAACCCGGAGATGCCCTGCCATGTTAGTCGTGCTGCCAGTGGAAAAATATGGTACACGCACATACCTAATAAAACGAAACTTCCTGTCAGAACATCTGTCAGTACTTTGCACCTTAAATAGCGTTTTTATTACTGTCAGACGAGATTGTGAGACTATACCCAAGTAGTCATGTTTAAATGCTGTTTTAATAACTCAAGCAACTGAAATAAGTTTCTCAGTTCAGAGAAACGACCGGTCCTGGCACAGATGCCCATTCTGATTGAGTTCAGCTGAAGGCAGGAGGCACTTGCTGTTTTTTTGTGTTTCCCATGTAAAGAGCAGCTTGCCTGGTGTCTCCTGCATCTGCCATGCTATCTTTTAACTGGCTGTAGCTAGCTAAGTTAGAGGAGGTTAACTCGCAGCACTCAACACATGCGTTTCTCCGCTTGGCAATCCAACCGGACGGGACATGGGGACGAGGCAGAATTGACAATTCCTTTTTTTTTCGAAGTTCGAGGTTGTGACTTAATTCCGATCAATTTCGATCTAAAAACGAAATTGTGACACCCTTACTATTTAGCCATCCTTTCAGCAAAATGTAGCCTAACTCTGGGGATGTCACTTCCAGTTTGCCGGTTTTTTAGAGGCAGGACTAAAATTTCCTTAAAAAGACTCCAGAAGCCTTACTAGCATATTTATAATTATATTTTAAAGAAAATCTAGATCCTAATTTATTTTTCTATACTTTGAGTGACTGGGTTGTTTAAACTGATGACTGCTCTTTAAGCAAATTAACTAGACAGACCTGAACTCGGTTGATCATAAATACACGTTATGTTCTTCTTGCTAAAATGTTAACTGTTTAATGGTTTTTAAACGACACATTTTTAAGCACACATCTACACATCTGTATTGTCTAAACATTTGTAAAAAAAAATCCAAAAGAAAAAGCAATCATTAAACCTTGCATGTATTCCATTTTACAATTTGCTTGTGTACCGTACACAGCATGCACAAGTACACTTACAAAAAAAGAAACCGAGGGGAGAATCAGCTTGCTTCAACAGGCATGCCTCTTCATGCTAGGCAAAATATTTGGACATTTGTGAACAGCTGCAGTTGTTAAAGTGTCTGGAACTTCTGAATGCTGCTTGGTTTTGTTTAAGGTATATACCACACACTGACAACTGACAAGTAATGCGTGTACAATACAGAAAGCAATACTCACACATGACCAAGATATAGCATGCATTGGCTGGGCTCAACATAAAGCACTTCGCGGTGGCACAGGGCAAGCGTGAGAGACGTTCGGGCCAGTAAAAAGTATTGTCACTTGCCCGATCGGGCCAGTGCTTTACCCTCAGTCACTTAAATACATTTATATCGATCAGGGCTCCAGACTGCCACCAAAATTTGAGAGTGTGCCACTGAATTTTACATCCAGTCGCACATGTGCGACCAGTAAATTTGACCTTTTTTTGTGATGTGACACTGAATTTAAAACCGCACATTGTACTTTCTGCATCTATCATCAAAGTATTCATTAGTAATACAGTGTATTACTTAGTAGAAATGTGAATAGTTGGTTAGCATGTTGATTTACGAAAAGTGCCCCTACATTTTCTGGTTGTGCCCCTAAAATTTTCTGTAAGGGGCCACTGTGCTCCTAGTGAAAAAAGTTAGTCTGGAGCCCTGTCAATGTTTATTATTTAACATCTTGAAAGCAGACATTTACTTAGGTAAAACATGACGAAAGAAACGATGCAATATTTTGCCCAATTTGCTGTCAGTTTACAGGTAAAGCAGTAAAACAAGTTGGGAGCCTTTTTTCATTGGAACATGTCTGTCGTATATGTATACAATTATATTTTACTTTTGAATTATTAAATATGTGACACTGACTTTTTTTATTGGGGCCAGAGAAAATTTTGGCAGGCCAAATGAAAAAACCTGAACCACTTGCCCGACCGAGACAGTATACAAATTATTTGCGGTGAGCCCTGATTGGTCACTAATAATAATATAGAGAAATGGAATGTTACACTTTTTTTAAATTACATTAGTTTTCTCGTTTTGCAACGAAACTCGAATATATTTTGAAATATATTCAGAATATATATATTTATATATATGTTATGCATAACTCATGTTTTTTTAGTTTCACCAATTTTATGTTTGATAGATAGATAGATAGATAGATAGATAGATAGATAGATAGATAGATAGATAGATAGATAGAGAGAGAGACCAAATGAGTTCTGCTGAAGAGATAAACACCAGATGGGTTTGTATGTAGCATATCTGGAATGAAATCTTACTGTTTAAAGTGTTCTAATAAACCCAGTTCAGTATTGATCTGTAGCATCTTGTTCAGTAGCTCTTACTGACAGGAAGTAGTGTGATTTTCAGTCGTGGAAAAAATCAGCCCAAAGCTGAATCACATTCACTCAAGTATAAAGAGCTCATTTTGAGATCAGTAAAAATATGCGTCCGGAAATGTTCCATAATGTTACGTGGAGCCCATTTCCTGTACTGGTAATAACGGAAAGTAAACAAACAACATGAATGCCATCTCACAGGAATAGTAAAACAACATTGGCTCATGCAATCTTAATTTAAGTGCATTCACTCTCGTTTATAAAACATTCTTGAGAGACAAGCAATTAAAAATGTTTTCTCGATAAAAGCCTGTATATATCTAATCACTACCTAAGACCGTTTGTATACGAAAAGCATTCCCTTAAAAAAAATTAACAACTTCAAAGACAAAGCATAACTTAAGCTAATACTCTATAAAAGACATTCACAATTTTTCGTGTGATCATCTTTATTCTAGGATATCTGACTTTGAACGTATTTTTTCATTCAAGGTAACGTTATGCCTAATTCCGTTCGGCAAATTCGCGCTTGTTTGGAACAATAACTGTCCCACGTTTCCCTCACAGAAAGGCTTTGAAAAAAGTTAAACACTGCCACAGACGGCCTGTTAAAAGACAACAATACTCATACATAAAAACCAACAGACGTTTTACATTTTCCGATGATCGCAAAACAGAGGTCAAATGAGATAAACAGTCAGAGTTTTGACTCACCCTTTAAAAATAAAGCAGCGTTCTCCGCTGAGACCACCGTGAGTGCGTGAGTGCCCGTCCTTGCGGCTGTTAGGAGGACTGCTGTACTCCTGCTGCTCCAATAGGCTGACCTGACTGGGCGGGGTCGTAAAACATGAGCATGAGGGCTGCGTCCAAATACCCACACTTGAAGTCTTGACCACTTGAGAGCGCGTGCACGTGAACGTGAGCAAGACTGTCCCATGTCTTAAAACTGGCAAAGTGCATAAACCCGCACTATCTCGAATACGGCTTCGGAGCGGTATTCAAGGCTAGCGTAGCTTATCCATGCATTATGTTCTGAATGTAAATCGTGAGACTTTTACCCAAACCTCGAGAGATGTCACGGAAACTTTAAATTGTATTGGTGCAAACATTGTTATGTATTTTGTAAAACATCTGCCACTGCTTTTATCACATAATTAGAAGCAACATTAACTGTGTTGTTTATTTAGATAAAAATTAAACAGCTTTTAATGATTGTTATATCTAAGCAGATAATTTCCATTTGATGTTTATTGTTGTTGTTAAATCAAAACCCATGGTTACACGTTTACTATAATAAAAACATAATTAATATTTATAAAGGTCTGTCCATTTAGAGCAAAATGTGCATGTTTATGTAGACATCCATGCATGTAGAAATAATTGAACACCCCCCCCCGGATGAAGATCTAAAAATCTGTGCTTTACAATCACAATATTTCTGTTTTGTTTAATAAAATAAATATTTAATATTAAACCAGTTTCAGTCCCGTCTGGACGCTGTCCTTCGCTCGGAGAAGCACTTTATTCGTCTTTATTTTCTTTAACATATCGTATTTTATGTGTTATAAGGATTGTTCGACTTCATGCGGGCTGCGAGAACCGAAAGGCGGATGACGTCAACGTGCCGCGAGAGCGAGTCGAAAAATCAAACGTAGAAGTTTTATTTCGAATCACTCTCACGGTATTTTGACGTCATCCGCCTGTTCTTGCAGCGCCGCATGAAGTCGAACACACATTTTGCGGGCGCGCGCCTAGTGACTTCAAATAGATGCGCATTCTGAATTTCACTGATGTTCTCCTCAGTTTTCGTTTCTGTGGTAAATTCTGAGGTAAGTTTTCATTAATTCCTGGTTACTTTATTAAAATAAGTTCACAGTAATGTTTATTTTGCGGTTAGTAATTCGATATGACTAATATATTATAAACTTTAATGTTGACTGTTGCTAAGCTGACAGTTTTTTGCTGACCGTTTGACTGAGCTGTGAGCTAGTGCAGATCTTTCATTCATCTTTACCTTGTATAAAAATGTTTTATGCTTTATTTTATTGCTTTGTTTTAAATTTATTTGACATTGTTTAGTTAATTATAACGCAAGTTTTTTCGATGTGATATTTTGACGCGTAAATCTAAGGTTATATAACTTATAGTAGCCTACGGGCACACAGTACAGTAGAAGAATTAAAACAGAGGCCATCAATTCTGGATTAATAACTATTGTATATTTATGTTCACTTTTCTTTCAGGTCATTTTCTTGTTGTGTTTTGATGTTTTCCAATGGCTGAAGAGTATTACTTTACTGTGTTTATATTAACACCCAGAACATATGTGCTCAGAAAGTAAAACATATTTCATAAAGCTCTCTTCAATATAATTGGCAAATAAAAATATTAACTACAATTTAATAGTCAGAGCTTACTTTGCCTTGATGTACACCTCAGTCTGATATAATGTATAATATGATGCATATACTTTTAATAAAAATTCACACAAATAAAATAGTGACACACTGGCTAATATCATCAGCTTTGTGTTAGAAATAAAATCCTACAGGTGTACTCTAAACCAAAGACAATTATAAGATAATCCTTTTAGAGCTTTTTAGAGTTAAAGCAATAAAACATACTTGTGATGTGGTAAGGAAACCATTGCAGTATACATTGTATAAATTATAGTATCTTAGCACTTATCTTATTATTGCCACCTTAAACCCCACATAACACAAACTGTTTCTGCTAATGTTAAATTTGTGGTTCACTCAAAAATGATCCCCATTGACTTGAACATAGTTATTTTTCCTACTATGAAAAGTCAATGGGTCCCATTTTAAGGGTGGACTACTCCTTTTAGATACCTGTAGAGTAGTATGGCATCCTTTAAATATCCAAAAAGCTTTTAGTTTTATCAAATTTATAATAGATCAGCTATACCAATTCTTTAGGAATAAATCCAAGCTCTTGGAGACGTACTGTAGGCGGAACGAGTCATGAGCAAGAAACATGCACAAAACATTATCCCAAAGTCCCTTTGCATACATTTACAAGTACACATTAACTTAAATACATTACACCATTGTTATCTTGCACTGAAAAATCTTGTTTTTTATGTTTTCACCTAGATGCTGTGACAAAAAGCTACCAGGACACCACATCTGCAGTGACAAAGAGCAGGATGGGGAAGAATCAGAAGGTCGAGAAGAAAATATCAACTGGTGCCCCTGAGGAGATTCATATTGTTCTGTTTCTTTTGTTTAGTAATAGATGGTTTTGTGTGGTTTTGTTAAATAAAAGAAATTCAGTGTACAACAAATGTATGTGAAGTGTATGAGGTGATTTGTTACTTGCTCCTGATTGGAAAGATTGAAATTGTAACAACTATCCCATGTTACAACCATCCCTGGTCCACCCTATATGGTAACCAAAGCTGCAGTAACATCAATTTTTGTTTCGTTTGGTAAACTATTGTAGGACAGAAAACGCTGTACGTAATGTGGGATGTAAGACAACTTTTTGAAAGAAATTCTAGTGAAATTGAAATAAATTGAAATAATTTATTTCAATTGAGATCAGTCCGTGGTCTTTCATCCTTCTCCTCATGATTCGGCAGATCAACAAGATTATTCTTATTATGCCATGTTAGGGCATTAGAAAAGTATGTGTGAAGCTCTTCTCTTATGAAAAAAAATCTTAGTGCAAGAGTCATAGTGAGTCATAGTGACTAAGAAATGTCTAAGAAATTTCCCCTTAAAATGAAAGAAAATGAAAGGGTAATTCAGAAAGCATTAACACTTAAAAGAGGTCTTAAGGTCCAAAATTGTTAGGAGTATCAACAAGGACTTTTAAGTGGCTTAAGAGTTTCTTTAGCAGCAGGGAAAGTGAACAAAACGTGAAGAGGTAGAATTGTTGAACACATTGCATGACAGTGAGATAATTAGACACAACACATTAGATTGTGCAGGGATCATGTTTGTGACCAATCTTATTAGATAGAGACATGCTAACATCTTGCTAACGACAAATGCCATAGCGCCAGAAATAAAAGTAATTACTATATTCAAGGAAAACACCTCTGTTGTTCAATATTTACTATGTTCTTACCTCAACTTGAATTAATACATCCCTATCTTAACTTAATTTTTCTACAACGCGTCGTGAATGTGTTAGCATTTAGCCTAGCCCCATTCATTCCTTAGGATCCAAACAGGGATGAATTTAGAAGCCACCAAATACTTGTGGGTTTTCCCTATTTAAAGATTCTTACATAAGTAGGTACACAAGTAAGTATAGTGGCACAAAATAAAGTGTGGCAATTTTATAAACGGATAAAAAATGAGAACTATATTGTACTTACTTTGCAACACTTCGACAAGAAAGCTAACGCCTGCAGAAAAGCGTATTCACCGTTAAACAAAGAAGACACAGCCCTTGTTTAATCTTTTCAAGGAATCTAAGGCAATTCCTCAAATAGGATCACATAGAGTACAGAGGTGGGCTGGGGTGTTACAAGCATATCAGTAAAATATTGAGTACAAGCCAGAGAAGTGTCATCAACGGTAACGCTCTGAGTAGACCCCCAATGCCTGGTAAAGGAGAACCTGATGATAACGATGATCAAGTACTAATGATGGAGTTAATGGATGATTTGCCTGTTAGTGCTGAACAAATAAAAAAATAGACAAAAATCGACATGACACTCTCACAAGAACATGAGTACATTTTGAAGGGCTGGCCTAGCATAGTAGAGCCACAATTGTTGCCATATTACCACAGGAAGGAGGCACTGAGTGTTAAAAATGGATGTGCGACTTGGCTATTATACCATCACAGGGACGCGCTGCTTTATTGACTGCTTTACATCAGATCCATACTGGCATGGCACAAATGAAAGGATTGACCCGATCATACATGTGGTGGCCTGGGATGGATCATGATGTGGAGAGAGTTGTGCAGAAATGTGAGGTGTGTCAAAGTTTTAAGAAGGCACCTGCTCAATTTGCACCCATGGGAGTGGCCAGGCTCACCCTGAGAAAGAATTAATGTGGACTATGCAGGGCCCTTTTTATGAAAGATGTTTCTGATTTTGGTAGATTCTCATTTCAAATGGTTGGAAATTTATCCTTTAACACATGCTACTCGCAAACTACCATCGTGAAAATGAGTGTTTTAGCACACATGGATTACCTAAAATGATAGTGACTGACAATGGAGCATGTTTCACAAGTGAAGAATTTAAGATTTTCATGAAGAGAAATGGCATTCAGCGTGTTATGTCTGCTCCGTACCATCCTTCATCAAACGGCCTCGCAGAACGTGCTGTACAAACCTTCAAGGAGGGGATAAGGAAGTTGACAGGTGACATTGTGGAGACAAAAGTAGCAAGATTCTCGTTTAACTATAGAATCACTCTTCATGCAAAAACTGGAATGTCACCTGCTGAAATGTTAATGTCACATAAGTTGAGATCGACCTTAGATTTGCTCATTCGTAACATGAGGATCAAAGTCCTACAAAAACGACAAAAGCAAAAAGAAATCCATGATAAACGTTGTAAACTCAGGAGTTTTGAAGCTGGAGATTCAGTGTATGTGAGTAACTAAAGGTTTGGTAAGTGGATTCCTTGAGTAGTGGAAAGTTGTACCGGACCTTTATTGTACAAAACTGCTATAAAACAAGGACAAATTGTTAAAAGACAAGTGGACCACATCAGAAATCGCAGTGCTGATCTGATGCTGGAGATTGTTGTACCTTCAGAGAATGAACACGGTATTGATGCTTCTGTCAAATATGGATTTTCTGCCCCTGAGAAAGAACAATCACCCAAATTGTCTGTTGCTGGGAATAAACAATCATCAGAATTGCCTGTTACTAAAAAAGATACTAACTTTTCCACTAAGCTGCGAAGATCAGGAAGAGATTATTTGAGTTCTTGTATTTATTGTAAATACAGTGTTGTGTAACTTATTCTATTTTGTAATTCTATTTCTTATTTTTTGATATTCATTCGTATTATGTGAAAACCCTAAGTAAAGTAAAAGACCCCAAATTTGTAGCTTAAGAAGGAGGGGATGTAGTATCCTGAAGTAGCCACTAGGGGTCAATGTTGGTTTGTATATAGGTGGTGTACTTTACGGTGTCAGACAAAGTAAAGTGCAATGTAAAGCAAGCTGTGATTGTTTGTCGTGTGTATAACTGGAACAGAGAAGTAAAGTTTAACTTTGATAAGCAGCAACTGTTGTTGGTGTTTCTTATTTAAAGATACTACACACAGATTAATTGGTACTCCACCTCCCACCAGACATCATATGTTGTTAAACCAAAGTTACTATGCTTTCAGAAAACAGTTGTGACAAGCTAGTTAGTTTCTCATACTATGCATCGTACTATGGTGGGTTAGCAGGGAGTTATGTTGTCATTATTTGGGATGTGCACCCCAGATCTCTCTTCTTCTTCCTTTATTTCTTAACACCATTCCAGCATCTACGGCTACATTCATGGCAAGAACCAGGTAATCCCACAAGTTTTATTCAGACGAGTTGATTCATACACAAGTTGGGGGAGGGGACAATTTGGTATCTCCAATTTGCCTAACTTGCTTGTTTTTGGCCTGTGGGAGGAAACTGGAGTACCCGGAGAAAACCCACGCTGACACAGGGAGAACATGCAGAAACTCCACACAGAACCTGCCCTAGCCGGGGCTCGATACCCCAGATCTCTCCCTTTCTCTTAACAGATTCTCTGGCCACTCCTAAATCCCAGTTAGTTTTGTCCTTCACCTGAACCTCAAAATAAAATCTCCCTGAGGTGAATCCCTCTTTTCCCAGGACAAAGACGAACCTATCAAATCTTTCTGGATTATCTGGGATTTTATGTTCGATGTCTCCAGTTCTCACTTGTGTTCCATCTTCAGACAGAGAGATATGGATGAGGATCAAGAGTCACATCCACTGAGAGAATATGAATGACGTCATTACAATATAAAGATGTTGATGTGTTTATAATAGTAGAGATGAGTTTGTGTATGTAAAGTATTATTGTAAGTGAATGTCAGAGAAGAGTGTAGATCACTCTAAAGGTGTGCTTTCGGTGCAGCGCGCATCGGATTGTGGGTGATTTCAGCGCGTGAAGAGCGCGAAGGATACACATACGCATCCTTTCCTGTATATGGAATATTTCTCAAACAAAGGACTCAGTCCTTGACTGAAATTTTCGAGGATCCTCTTGGAACAGTCCTTTGACGGACGTTGATGACGTAGCATCCTCGAAATTCTGGCTTCCGAGGATCCTTCCTTGACATTGAGAAACGGCTACGGTGTTTTTACTGCTTTTTTGGCCAATACCCGCCCACAAGGCCGTTTGACTGACATGTCAAACAACCAATCACAGTTTGTTTCGTCTTCAGAGTGTGGAAATGATAATAATGAACTGGTTGGCAAAAATTCAGTCATTGAAATAACCACCTGCAACCAAACAGCAGAGATATAATCAGAGAATAATCGCGACACTCGCGTCTCCCGGAATTCCGGTTTATTTTAACAAATCAGACTTCGACATTCTCATAGGGTTTCCAGTTAAGTGTACAATACACATGAGACGTTTGTAGACGTATTAAGGGCAGGGTTTACTGAAGTCCTGCTGCGCTATTGGCCTGATAGTCCAAACGCGTCTTACATTGTCTGCGCAGCTGGAGATCGGAGGCTATTGTCTCTCTCAGCGGGACACTCGGGTTCCCACACCTTAGTTAACTTCAAATTCAAGGACCTTTCAAGGACTTTCCAGGTCCAATACCCTCAAAATCAAGGACTAAATGTGGGGACAGATTTCAAGTGACAGCAAGGTGACATCGTGTTACCTTTAAAGATGCTTTGTTACAGTTCCCTTTCGAGGGTACTCGCGCTGCGTCATGGCGGTGACACTTTGGGGACGCTTTCAGGGGTAAGTGCATCTAAATGTGTTTATTAAAATTCAACCAATGGTGAGTCTTAACGACAAAGACAGGGTGACGCGGGAGCAAGGAAGTATATCACTATCTGAAATATTGCCAAAGACGGCATTACAGGGACGCAGGAAGTATGGCAAGGGAGACGCAGCGTCTCGTTCCCTTCTCAGGGAACAACAGTTACATACAAAACCGAGACGTTTTCATGTGGCAAACACAACTATGTAAAAAGCATTTTGGTATGAATCAACATTCGCATACAGAAGATATAAGAATTTAAATTGAACAGTTTAGCACGTGTGCTTAAAAGGCTAGAAGTTTTATGATCTTATCCTACACTACACAGGGAATAATATGGATTTTTTCCCCAGAAAACTTCTTGCATAAAATAGATTCAAGCACTTTCAATGACCTGCATCTATGTATGTATATTTTCAAAAACTTCCCAGGGCCTTGAATTATTTTTTCCAGATTCACAAACCTTCAAGTATTTCAAGGACCCGTGGGAACCCTGTACACTATAAATACCTGTCATTTACCCTGACTTGCCTGCAAACACTAAATACTTATATTGTACATTTATTTGTAAGTACAGTAATGTTTCTGGTTAGTTACAGTATACCTACACTATAAGTATGTATCTGTTATTACCCAGTACTTATCTAGAGTTACATAATAACTACCAAGTAGGTACCACTGGTAAGTACAGTAATGATACCAGTTAAATACCATGTAGACACCTAAAAGTAAGTACCACACATTTGTCGGTAAGTACAACTTATTTACCATATATGTACAAGGTAAGTACACGTACTGTAAAATAAAGTGCTACTGTTGAATGTTTAAGACTAGTATAACGATTAATGCAAGAAACAAAACAATCACAAAAAAGCCCAGTGTGATGCTGTGAAACTGTCAGTTGCATTAACATTAATGTCATTCGGATCTTTGGATGGGTAGACAATACACTAGCACCCCTGAATCAGATGGTTTACAACCCAGTACATTTGTTGAATGTTGAAAGTATTGATGGCACCTTGTTTGTGGCATAGGGTTTTGGTTAAAACTATACACGTACTAAATATATCATTAAATAAATTCTTAATGCATTATAGTCTTATGCGTCTTAGTGTCGTAGTCTAAATAAACAATCATTATATAAGAACATTGAAACGCTTAAATATAAAATTAAATCATCATGTTGCTTTTCTACACACGCACGCGCGCGCGCGCGCACGACCGCCCGCCCGCCCGCCCGCCCACACACACACACACACACACACACACACACACACACACACACACACACACACACCACAGGCATAGTTTAGAAACTAAAAAATACAAAACTTTATTCAGAACACAGCATGGTTCAAGTGATATCAGATACGAGGGCTAACAATACTCATCTAAGTTTTGATGTTACAAACACAAAGTTTAGTTGCATACATGAAAATACGCATGGGTGCGTCACCTCAAAACAATCCTAGCCCTGTTTTTAATCAGAGACATGGTTCAAGAAATACTAATCTAAGATTAACCTTTACTTTTGCCAGAATGCTCAGAATTACATTATTTTTACTATCAAGGTTTAAGAAACACATCCACCGAAACCCCTGCTGAGAAGTGTTGTGTTGTGTGGTGGGTGAGAGAGGACACAGAGACCCCTGCCATAAGAAATGACAACCAGAAAAAAAACTCTGTACAACATTTAACACGCACAAAAAATACGAAGCCTAAAAAAAAGACATACAATTGCGTGACAACTAACAGACACAGAAAGGTATGCAACTCTTTGATCGACGCATTATAAATGAGGCTCATTCAGACTGCCGGCTAAAAAAAATATAAAAACGTCACTCAAAACTGGACAGTGCGTACAGTTTTTAATTAAATATGGGTGGGGCACCACCTGTCAAAAGATGATTGACAGGGGTCATACAAATCACTTTGACAGATTGTAGTCCGCTTCAACTACTGCCAAATGCCTAAATCCAAGTGATATGGCTGAGAACATTCAACGCAGCATAACTTTAATTAAACCAGATGTCAAACGTATGTGCCAAAGGCATTATACAGGCAAACCAAACTACTGTTTTTTTAATACTTATGTTTGCTATACAAATTTTAGGTAAGGAGTTTAATTTAAAAAGCTTTATTTCATGATTTATTGTACAATATTAATTATTTGGCTTGCAGGAACATAGACTCCCACTGCATCCATTTGAGATCTGATAGCATTGGCCTATTCATTACCTTGATCTGGCTTTAAAACTAACAAAACCCATTTTGAATCCTGGTTACTTCTGCCCACATCCATATCATTTGGTGGCCAGATTTATATTTATATACGTTTAGATTGATGTTTTTAGAGCTTTGGAAACGAGTGAACTGTTGTGTTTTTGAGTGTGTATGTACAAGACATTTGTGTGTAAAATAAAATATACTATAAAAATATACTAAATTCTGTACATAAACTGTACTGGATGAGATGATGATGAGAGGACAGAGAGGTACACAGCACCAGAGTGCCAAATGTTTACAATTAACACAAATAACAGGCATACACCATAAAATAAAGCAACTGTAAACATTCCTGTTTTTCTGTATAATATATTAATGCTGCAAGCATGCTGGGTCATTGATGAGTTTTGTACTATAGCACCCAGCATGCATTGCATCATGACACTTTTGATTTGATTGTCAATATTATATATTGAGATTCATGACTGTCACGGGTCCTGACTTGTTTTCCTGTTGTTTCTGTGTTACTTCGCCCCCTTGTTTGTTACGATGGACATAGATTGAAACCACCCCTTATGAAAATTAACCATGGTTTTATAGTGGGAAAAGTGTAGTAACCATGTTTTTTTGGTGTATTGATTACTTTCAGTAAAACCATGGTTTTACTACACCAACCATGGTTTAACTATGGTTTTTGAAAACCATGGTTGTCATAACCATGGTTATTTTGTGGTTACCATGGTTTTACTACAGTAACCATGTTTTTTTTTGTAAGGGACGTCTACCTTGTTTTTTGCCATTTATTGATTCACCAGCATCTCATCTCTGTATAAATAGCCCTTGTGTTTCGGCTGTCTGTTGTCTGGTATTGTCAAGTGTAATGTTGTTCCTCGTGTTTCTTGTTCTCTGTGTTAACCTGGTATTGTACTTTTCTGTCATTTATTAAAGGGACATTCCACTTTTTTTAAATATGCAAATTTTCCAGCTCCCCTAGAGTTAAACATTTGATTCTTACTGTTTTGAAATCCATTCAGCTGATCTCTGGGTCTGGCCCTAGCACTTTTAGTATAGCTTAGCACAATCCATTGTCCGTAGTCCCCTTCGTATCTTTCAATGGCAGGGGACTATTTCTAGGCAGTGCGTAATACCGCTACGCCTGCTGCAGCCATGTTTGTGATCGTAATTGGGCAAAATAATCTTAAACACTGTGTGTGTTAAAATATGTTTCCATGAGCTAGCTCGCCTCACAGCTAACATTTAAATATCTGCACAGATACACAATAAGAGCTTAACTACAAAGCAGGCACTGCCATCAGAAAAATGAAGGAAGTAAAAAAGTTACTTTCCTACCTTGAAATGAGTTTTCCCCCTCTAAAATCTGCTGTGTCTGCAAAGGACAAAACTGAGCTGTAAACCTGGGCAAGTTGAATTACTTAAAAAATTGGAGGAAAGTTGTTGCCCTAAAAAGATGATGTAATGGGAACTAAAACAAGAGTACATTTAACTTAAAATTTCTAGTTCTGTAAGCTTCATTTTTTATTTAGCTCCAAATTTTAAACCAAAGCTGGTGGTGACCCAGTAGTGTACATTATAGAATGAATTATCCCACAATTAAAACAGAGATTGATCTTATCAACCATTCAATACTAAGAATCTCTGTGACATTTCTTGCATTATTCATTCACAAGATGTTCAGGTGAGAAACCATCTCAAAACTTAATTACAGTGATGCAATTACACAAAATGAAATGTGACTAACAATTTCTAAAATACAACCTAAATGATGTTAGGAGTAAAGAAGACTCTGTGTTTAAGAAATAAATTAAATACTATTTCATGTTTATACACACACACACACACACACACACACACACACACACACACACACACACACACACACACACACACACACACACACACACACACACACACACACACACACACACATAAATATAAAATGACTGAGAAACAGAATCTATTGTAGTCACACTTGGGTGGTTTTTCATTTTAAGTTGATTTAACTTAAAATAATATGTAATATCAATTGCTCTGTCCAAAGTCTCCACTTAGTTAACTGAGTTTAAGGATTTTTTACTTTTAATTAATTTATATTACATTTATTGTTATAAATGGTATTATAACACAAAATTCATGACTGTCACAGCTTAAACCTCTAATTTCTTATTTCTTTAAACCTCTGTTCTTATCCTGTCAAAAAGCATAAATAATCTAATTTAATAAAATCTAAATATTAAGTTATGTATACTTCATTGTTTAAGTAAATACAATATTTGGGTTAATAGTGTTTATGAAGTGCATAAGGTGATTTGTAACTTGCTCCTGATTGAAGAGATTAAAAGTGTTGCAACTGTCCCATGTTACAACCATCCCCAGTCTCCCCTATATGGAAACCAAAGCTGCAGAAACACCAATTTTTGTTTCATTTTGTTTTGTAAACTATTGTAGAACAGATAACATGTGATGGAGACAAATTCTCACAATAAAGTGAAATTAAATTAAATTGAGATCAAGGTAATTAATAAGCCAATGCTATCAGATCTAAAATGGAGTCAGTCAGCGGTAGTCTCTGTTCCTGCTAGCCTGGAGTGAACAGACAAATAATTATTACTGTACAATAATTCATGTGAATCAAGATTTAATTTATACTCTTCATCCAAAATTTGTATATCAAACATAAGTGCAAAAAACCCCTGTAGCTTAGTTTGCCTGTAATGCCATCTTACATTCATATTTTACATCTAATTTGAATCAACCGTTTTGCACATCAAAAATGGTTAACCTAAAGTGAAGAGTAATGTTCGCTTTAGATGCACCACAGAGGTTTCTCGTGTCACATAACTCAACATCACATTGAGTTACAGCAACTCATCATCACTAGACAAAATTGAAAATAATATGTTGAAACAACACTTTGGTTAACTTAAAAATTATAAATTAGTGACTATGTGCATAAGCTGTACTCTTAATATATGAGCTATATTTGCACCTACAGGTATGAAAATAACATTTAAATAAAAAAACTATTTTGTGAATCTAAGTGCAGTTAAACAGTTTAATTATCAGAGAATAAATGTGTAACAAAACTTACCAGATCGATAAAGTTTTTTTTCATAAAGGCTTTTTAGTCCAATTGAGCCATAAATCAAATAAAAAACTATTTATTTGGTTGCATGCAAATCTATCAAACTTACAAAGTGCACAAGCTAACATTTTGCCTATAGGGCAAAAAATTGTTAGGGCTGGCTCTTTTGGATGCTTTAAAAAGGCAGCTCTGCACACCATTGAACAACCACTGTTTCCAGCTGAATCAAGCCCTGAAATCATAACCAGAAACAATGAGCGCGAACAAGATCCTCGTATATACAGGCGAAGGATTTACTGGAGTATGCGGTGAATTCACTCAGGGTGTCGCGGTTTTAAAAGATCATGGCTTAGACAAAGTCATCTCATCTTTGAAAGTCATCGGTGCTCCATGGGTCGGATGTTACTTGCCTAATTATGAGGGGAAAACACGGGTGTTTGAGGAAGGAGAGTACCCTACCCTTGAAGACAAAAAGCAATTTTCTTCCCTCAGAAAGATCACACAAAACCTTGAGAATCCTGAAATCCAGCTGTTCATGGATACATATTTTCAAGGAAGAAGCGTGACTCTAAAGGAGGAAACAAATCTTCAGAAAATTGATTTTAATGACACGGCCTCCTCCCACAAAGTCAAAAGTGGTGTCTGGGTGCTGTACGAGCATTGTGATCGTAGTGGAAACCAGATGGTTTGCTACCCTGGAGAACAAATTGATGATTACATCGTCCATGGCTTCAATGATGTCATCAGCCATGCGCGCCCCTTGCTGCCAAAGAAATAAAAGGTCTCATTCAAAATGCTCTTGCAATGGCTTAATATGAACCTGAACCCTTTTGGAAAGCTTTAGACCGGTGGTGGGGAATGTCATGGTAACAAATAAAGGAAACAGCAATTAACATGTCTGCCAAAACTGCATCAGACTGCCATTAAAGAATATCTGTCCCCTGGAGGTGTGCCCTGCCTACGGCCCGAAATGCCCTATAGACAACCCAACACCCTGCAGAGGATAAGCATGTTTGGAGATTCAATGGATGGATGGACATATATCTTAATTTTGCAAATGTTGTATGAAATGTTGTATTAATGGCATCAGTCATTTGTCCAGTTTTCACAGATATGTACACACTCAAGGGATCATGTTATTTCCTTTACTCGTCTTTGTATTCAAAGGGTTTTTGGCATTATATTATGCTTTGTGCTAAAGACAGACATAAAAAATAAAACTTACAGTATGTGAAAACTCATTATCTCTATTATTGTCATTAATATAACTCTGGCATTTTGGTGCCCTAATCTTGGTCTTGTTTTAAAGAAATCACTCTGAAGGATGTGGAAATAATAATAGCAGTTAATATTTACTTTAATAAATAAAAAGAATGCAATTAAGTATAAATTGTATACATATAATTATAAAAAAGAAAATGTTTCACACCAGAAACACTAAAAAATAAAGACGTATGTCTTAACTAGCTGTGATCCAAATTTCAACTTAAAATCACAAAAAAAATGTAGTTTGTGTCACACATTTAGTGGTTTTACCAACAACAGCCACTAGGTGTCGACGGTTTGCTGCATACTCTTGTCACAAATTAATAACTCATATTAATTACTCTCACTTTATTATTATAACTGCTACCCTAACGAAAATGAACCATGGTTTTACTACAGATAAAATTAAAAAAAACAACGGTTACTGTAGTAAAAGCATGGTAACCGTAAAATAATCATGATTTTGACCAAAAAACATAGTTAAATCATGGTTACTGTAGTTCCGTTTAGCTCAATGGTGGAAACCAATCGGCATGGCAGAAGGATTCTCACACTTTCAGTCTTTTCTGGTGCATACAGATGACGTTTTAGTGTTACACAATTTAGGTATTTTTTTCTGACTCCACAAGATAACATGTAAAAAATGTGTTATTCGTAATTATGAATCAAATTGATCTTATAGTGGAATTTGGATAAATGTTTTATCATTCTATTTAATCATGTTTATATTGAACTCATTCGATTATAGATGTCGTATCAGCCCACACCGGCCGTTGTGCGGATTCTGAAACATAAACTCGACCACACCAGAGGTCTGACAACATCGGCCACTGTAATCATCTATACACAACTTGATACAAAGCCCATACGATGATCAGAGGTCCAAACCAGGGCTGTTTAGCGCTATACAGAATCAAATACTATTAAACAACTTGATTAAAGTAGGGACGATGACCAGAGGTCCTGGCTTATCACCTTATAGCCCACATATAATCACGATTACATATGACTTAGACTAATTATTTAACCCTAACTATCTGTGTAACCAGAGGAAATGGTTGAAGCAACTGCCCCATTCCGACGTGACCTTATTAAAAATACTTACGCATCCACAGCCAACTACCTATAACTTAATACAGAACTCAAACTATAACCAGAGGTCCAAGTTGGCGCCATCCAACCCGATATAGCAAACCATAAGACTATATAATAACGTAATTATCCAAATGCCGCATTTGTCATGTGGTTATCAACATCTCTCCTTGGCGTTGGTCCATTGGTTATCGCCTCTCTCCCAGGATTAACCCTGTGGTTTTCTTTCACTCCCGGGCATAGCTCTGTGGTTTATTGTCAATAAAATAATCTGTTACCTGCATCTGAATCACTGACTTTGTCTTTCTTGACAAATAGACTCCGGGGTCAGCAGCTCCGGTGCATATGTGGTGCAAATCTAACCAGGAGTATATTGATTTTAGGGAACTGATCACATCTGATTTGAGTGACTCAATTAACATTGAACTCAACTACAGTAAGCAGACAATAAACAGAGTTCAGGTTTAGAAGATTAAGAGACGCCTTTAACAATTTCATGAACCTTACAGTCTGGACCTCAGAAGACAGTAAATGCGCATTTCATTGTGTTTAGATCAGTTGTACACTCTCAGAAAAAAGGTACATGAAGGCAAAAAAGTTGTTATTGGGGCGGTACCTTTTCAAAAAGTAATCTTTTGTACCTAAACGGTGCATACTGGTACCTAAAATGTGCATACTGGTACCTCAAAAGTACATATCTGTACCAAAATTTTACATATTAGGACCTATTTAAAAGGTACCGTCCCAGTGACAGCATTTGTACCTTTATTTCTGAGAGTGTACACTACATCATCACAAATTACAAGAGACAGAGGTAAAGAATATGAAGAGAAAAATCACCAGAAAGTTCAACAAGAATCATTGAAAGATGAATGATGCTAAACTGATTCAAAACTTTTTAAAGGACACCAAAATTCTAAAGAATCCCAACAAAGTCCAGATCTCAATCTATCTGAGAGTCTTTGGCGAGAGCTCATGGTTCATGATTGAAAACTGTAACTTATAACTTGGATGAACGAAAACAATTAATCATAAAGAAATAAGATGAGACCACTCAAGAGACAAAATGAGCCAACCTATGAGCTACAGTAAAAGATTACTGTCAGTCAGTCACATTACTCACTATTAATTATCAGAGGACTAAAAATTTAAGCCTTGTCATTTATGTATTATATTATATTATATTTATGGCATAAATATAATATAATATAATACATAAATGACAAGGCTTAAACTTTTTATCGACTTACAGTGAATTACAAGCTATACATTTTTATCAGTATTTGTGTTTGCTGTGTTCAAACAGTAAAAGGTATTCTCTACCACTGAGCTTTACAGAAACACATTTATGTTTCTCTGTTTACGTATCATGTCTTCAGCAAACCTCATTTAGATTACATCTTTGTTCTTTTGGAAGTAATCTGATAATAAACAGTTTTGGTACAGGACATTTCATTGGAAAATAATTTTTCAGATTTCATAATTGTAATTGTAAGTTAATATTAATTTATCATAAAAGTTAGAGTTCACTTACATAAAACAACCACCATTGCACTTAACAAATTAACCAAACAAAATGACTTTTTATGCCATTTTTAACTCTTTATTCTGATTCTGCACATTACAAAAGAATGTGTTATTAATTATTATTACAGATGTGTAAAGATAATTACTATTTATTATTCATATTCATAAAGCTTTAGTTTAATTTAAAATAATTTAGTATTTTATATTCTGGATGTGAATTCATTTGTTGTAATGAACAGGTGAGATGATCAGAGGAGCTGAATTTTTACCTTTATCATTATTACATGGACTGAAGTAAGGAAAGAGTTTCTCAGTGAAAGTTTGAGCAGTGAAAGAGTAGATATGAGACCTGGACTCTACATCATAAAAACAAACCAAACCCTCCTCATAATCCACAAACACCCCGACCTTCTGTGGTTTCACTTTCAGACACAGAGAGACAGCAGGACCAGCAAGAGCTTTATATTCATTCTCATTCCTCAGCCACACAGTCCAGAATCCATCCTGAGGAGTCAGTGTGATTGATCCCTTTCTGTTAATAGATTCTCTGGCCACTCCTAAAATCCATTTAGTTTTGTCCTTCACCTGAACCTCAAAATAAAATCTCCCTGAGGTGAATCCCTCTTTTCCCAGGACACAGGAACACTCATCAAATCTCTCTGGATTATCTGGGAGTTTATGTTCAATGTCTCCAGTTCTCACTTGTTTTCTATCTTCAGACAGGATGAGATATGGATGAGCTGTATCAGGATCCAGAGTCACATCCACTGAGAGAGAGATGAGAGAATATGAATGACAATATAAAGATGTTGATGTGTTTATAATAGTAGAGATGAGTTTGTGTATGTAAAGTATTATTGTTAGTGAATGTGAGAGAAGAGTGTAGATCACACATTGTACCTGCATACTGCTGCATCTTTATCAACACTGTCAACACAAATCACAATAAAACATCAGCAAGAGTTTACAGAAGAAACTTAAAAACACTGACAGATAACAAGAATCAGTAACTATATCTCTATAGTTAATAATATTAATAGATAATATTTGGGTCTTTGTTCAACTATCATCACTTTTATACATGAACTAAAAAAATTTTTGTCTAATTTGTTTACTTTATATATATGGATTTTTTTAAACACCCTTTTTTTCATTTTTCTGAAACATAATGAACTACAAAACATAATGTTGAGAATTAATGAGTTTCTTGACTCTTATTCATAACTAATTTTCCCAATAATGTCCTTTTTTATATTTAAATCATTAATTTCATAAAATAGACTTTTAAATGCTATTTTTTTATTAAATGAACTTTCATATTTTAGGATTGAAGCTGGTGTCTAGGAAAAAAGCAAAACAATAAAACCCCTCAATAAAACACCTAAGAAAACAAATGTAATGTTATTCAAGAAACACCCATGTGTTTAATGTCAGACACTGAACAACAAATAATCATTTATAACTAATATTCACCTACCAGTTTGAGCGAGTTTCTCATTGAGATTCTCCTGTAGATGAGTCAGAGCTCTCCTCAGAGTCTCCACACTCACATGAGTCTTCATACTGATCTCAGACCAGTTCTTCATGTCTGGAGCTCTGAACAGGGATGATGGGTCAATCTACAGCAGGAGAAAGAGGAGAAATACATCAGTATGAGAGAGAGAGAGAGAGAGAGAGAGAGAGAGAGAGAGAGAGAGAGTGACATTGACCTGTATGAGATGAAGATGATCTTCACTGTGTGTGATCTCCTCCAGCTCACTGTCTCTCAACTTCAGCTCAGTGATCTCCTGCTCCAGATCTTTAATGAGATCTTCATCCTGTTTCTCTGCTGCTTTCTGTTCCTCCTCCATCATCTCCAGCAGCTCAGTCTGACATCTCTCAATGGATCTGATCAGATCACTGAAGAGCTCAACACTCGCTGCTTTCTCCTGCTCTCTGCTTCTCTGAGAAATCAGTTTTTCATCACAATTCATCACCTTTATTTATAAGACAAATCAAAACATTATCATCCATCAAATATTTCACATCTTCAACTCACTTTTCTGAGTTCTGCTGAGTGTTTGATGTCTTGAATCTTCTTGATTCTCTTCTGGATCATCTGCTGAATGTCTGTCTGTGTCTTCATCAGTTGAGTCTATAGACAGACACATTTGATCATCTTCTGACAAAAGATCATGTTGTTTGAATATGTATAACAGATGAATAAAGCATGTATTAATGTTGTTATGAACTCGTACCTTCTTCTCTTTACTCTCCTCCTCTAGAGAAACAGTGTTGTGATTCTTGTGATCTCCATCAGTACAAAACACACAAACACATGTCTGATTATCTCTACAGAAGAGCTCCAGAGGTCTCTCATGTTTCTCACATATATAGTCCTTTATATTCTTTACAGGATCTATCAGTTTGTGTTTCTTTAAAGTCATTTTCTCATGAAGGTCCAGGTGAGTTTTACAGTAAGATGTCTGACACATCAGGCAGGACTTCAGGGCTTTCAGTTTTCTTTCATCACAGATGTCACAGAGGACTTCAGATCTTCTCAGACTGAACTTTTCCTTAAAGATCAGCGTGACCTCTCTAAGTGTTGTGTTGATCTTGAGCTCTGGTCTTTTACTGAATGTTTCTTTACAGTATGGACAGCTGTAGATCTGACTGTTGTCCCAGCACTGTTTCAGACAGATCCTGCAGAAGTTGTGTCCACATGGAGTGCTGACTGGATCACTTAACACATCCAGACAAATACAACACTGAAGCTCTTCAGTCAGAGAAACACTGGAGGATGACAGAGCTGAAAAACACAGAGAGAAATCATCAACATTTATCACTTACACACTATTTACCGTTTGTCTTAAATTAATGGAATGATTTCATATAATAAATAATGTGCTTTGGGTTGTTTGCTTACATGGAGGTGGACTCTTACTCCTTCTTCTGGTCCGTCTTGGTTTTGGTGATGTTTGTGAAGATTCTGCCATTGTCAGTCTTCTCTTTAAATCTTTTGGGGAAACAAACACAACTCACAACATCACATTTGACACAGCCCAGTATCACGAAATTACGTACCTATAGTCACATACACTTTTATTATTTTTCATGATACTGTCACGAATTTCCATGTTTTTACGTGACCTTATCACGCATTTCTGTTTACGTGTCATTGTCACGAACTTGTTACTCAGCTGTTTTGTCCCATTTTCTTACCATCTTTGCTTCGGTTTAGGGTTAGATTTACATAAAATGACATTCATACCCAAACCCAACACTTACTCTAACACCAGGCGACAATGGTTTAAAAATCAAAAAATATAAAAAATAAATAAGAAAAAAATATATATAAACCAATACTTAACGTGACATCCTTTGACTTAGAATAACAAATAACAAAGTCTACATTGATTAACAATCTCTTAACATTTTAGTGTAGATCAACTAGTTAAACTCATGCATTAACCAGACTTTGTCTAATGTTTTCTAGTTAAACATAAACCCTACTGAACCAGAACACTAACATTAGAAACTTTTTCAGAGAAATTTCTCATATATTTCCATTATGTTACCTGTGATCGAGTATCAGATGTGTTCATGTACGACTTTAAAAGTCTCAAATATCTTCTTTCTTGAATAGATGAAGAGTTTAAAAACTTGCAGCTTGTAGATTGTCAGTTTAGTTTCATTTTTACTCACAGCTGTTACTTACTGATAATGTCATAGCCCCTCCCACATTTTCTCTTACATATGAAGCTGATATAGTAAATGTGGATCTGTATGAGGTGTGTTTGATGTGTAGAGTTTATATACAGATTTAATTTAGATGATACAAAATGTTAACATATTTCTAACTTACACACATAGACATTCTCACCTGCCACTTTTTGGGTACATTTACTAGTACCGGGTTGGACCAGCCCCTCACGTTCAATGTCACTTAAATTTCTCCATTATGATGCTCAGTTTACACTTTAGTAAGTCGTCTTTACCACGTCTACCAAAATGCATTGAGTTGCTTTTAGCCTTGTTTGTTTGTTATGATTGTTTATCAGTTGTTTCTTTACTAATCGGTTAAGGAGTTAAATATGCGTGATTCACCGCATGATCATTTGTGGAACGTGAGTAAGGACAAGTAAACAGCTGTTGCCGAATTGTTTTGTGTTACATGTTATTTATCAGGATCCATTTTAATCAGCAACCGGCAGGCACGTGCACACATATACATCAAAGGGTCTTTGAGCACCTGCCCCTTTTCTTCCTCGAGAGAAAGTGCCCTTTTTACTATTTGTGCACAGCTTCCTTGTGAAATAAATATATCTGATGAATAAGTAATAAATGAATAATAAATCATAATTCATGATGTACCCATCTTAGTTAATGTCTTAATTAATTAGTTGTTCTTCTGTGAAGTCATGAATAAAATACTTCGAACTTGTGTTACTAATGATTAGTCCATGCATGTATGTATGCATTAATTCATGATAATTTATGTACCCTTACTATAAATTGTTACCAATTTCGGGATATTTGTCAAGTTCTGATGCCCCTCCTTATTCCCCCCCCCCTCCATGCAATGCATGCTCATGTAATACATCAAATATTTGTGTAATTACTTCATCACAATCGCCACACCGATATGCAAATTAGGCATTTACTATTTAAAATGCGCTAACATGAACACATTTGACAACACACTGCAAATGAATAGGAAAAACAAAATAACTAAAGCATATCACCACAGTTAATGATGTGCATCAATAGTCTTTACTCTGAAATGTTTAAAAATGCAGATTAGCATGTTTTGGTTACTTTAGAAGACATCTACAGATACAAAAAGATGAAGGGTAATGGGCTTAACACAAACACAGTCTAATTGTGCATTTTGGCAGCTTTCTTTTTATTATAGTAAAAAAGCATGGAAGCCAAATAAACTCAAAACTGACCACCTCATGAAACAGCCCCTGCCTCCCAAAATGTCTGTGCATGTACCTGGCAACTGGCCAAGTCTGATTGAATGATTGAAGACAAATTGTACATTTATTTGGACTATGCACACTTTGAAGCATAACACTGATTTAGCAGGTAAACAGGACAGTAGTTAAGAAGAAAATATTTCATCTGTTCTGTGTGTATGAAGGGAAGTTCAGTGTAAAACACAGCCTCATTTCTTCTTTTACATCACAAGTAACACTGACAGCAGAAGAGACTTCATTCACTGAGGATGAAGAGAAAATACTTACAGCATTCCCTTCATCTCCTTGCAACCTAAAGAAATCAGCACCATCTAGAAATAAAGAGAAAGTGCATAATGGACTAAGTCTTCTCAGTGCATTGTGGGATTGAAGGTGTTATATCAGAGGTTTATCGATCTTTCAGACAGTGATGCACATCTAACTGAATCAGACAATCAGTAAATCTATCAGTACATGAAAACTCTCTTGACATACAGATGAAAGCAGCATCTTACAACCCAAAGGCTTTTGTTGATTCAATATAAACTCTTTAACATAATAAAGTTAATACCCACAGCCTTAAATAGCTCATAAAGATCATGTCCCACACCTGCAGTTTTGTGCCTACTTCACTTTGCAATTTTTTTTTTCGAAAATCTTAACACCTCAGTGTGCTGTTTTACAAAACCCACACCAATGTGGACTTGTGGCTCAGATTGACTTTTATTAAAAGAAAAACAATAACATGTATACATCAACACTTCAAGTCTTCATCACAGTGTTAAAGAAGAACATTTCTTCCATGACTGTAAAGTACAGTAAATGTACAGCAGGACATTACTTGTTTTTATTACATAAACGTACAATATCATGATGCACCAGACAAGAGAGTCCTTTGTGTGTAAACACGTTCACATCTCACAAACATTTACTTGTAAACCATCATGTTATAAGCATACAGTATATATTCACATACACTCCAGTATACACTACAGTGGGTGTTTGTTCCACTTGTTTTATCCTCCACAAAGCAAATATAAAAGTAGGAGCAAACCAAAAATACTGTACGAGCAAAAGTTATACTGATCTTGATTTCTGAAAATTATAAAACCTACATTGAAATGTTCAGCTATCATAGCACATCTGACCACATGACTCAGTCAACATTTACCTCTACTAAATATACAATGAACAGAGTTGTTTATTTAACTGTAGTTTCATTCAGTATTTTATATTATGGATATAAATTCATTTGTTGTAATGAACAGGTGAGATGATCAGAGGGGCTGAATTTTTACCTTTATCATTAGGACATGGGCTGAATAAAGGAAAGAGTTTCTCAGTGAAAGTTTGAGCAGTGAAAGAGTAAATGCAAGACCTGGACTTTACATCATAAAAACAAACCAAACCCTCCTCATAATCCACAAACACCCCGACCTTCTGTGGTTTTACTTTCAGACACAGAGAGACATCAGGATCAGCACAGGCTTTATAATACTTCTCATTCCACAGAGCCACCGTCCAGAATCCGTTCAGAGGAGACATTCTGATCGATCTCTTTCTGTCAATAGATTCTCTGGCAACTCCTAAAACCCAGTTAGTTTTGTCCTTCACCTGAACCTCAAAATAAAATCTCCCTGAGGTGAATCCCTCTTTTCCCAGGACATTGACACAATGATCAAATCTCTCTGGATTATCTGGGAGTTTATGTTTAATGTCTGCATGTTTCACTTGTTTTCTATCTTCAGACAGGATGAGATTTGGATGAGCTGTATCAGGATCCAGAGTCACATCCACTGAGAGAGAGATGAGAGAATATAAATGACAATATAAAGATGTTGATGTGTTTATAATAGTAGAGATGAGTTTGTGTATGTAAAGTATTATTGTTAGTGTAGATCAATGTAGATCACTCATTGTACCTGCATACTGCTGCTTCTCAATAAACCCTGTCAAGACAAATCAGAATAAAACATCAGTTTAGATAAGAAACTTAAAACCATTGAACATAATCAACATTTCTACACAGCATAATGTTGAGAATTAGTTGAGAGAAAAATTCTAAGAGGACTCTTATTCTTAACTCATTCTTAACCCGTGTCTGACGTTGGATTCTGGAGCAAGCGGGACACCTTGCCAGCCACCCGGAGTTAACTGATGCTGCCTTGGAGGACACAGGCCGAAACTGGGGCCCGACAGGACCACTAAGAGGTTCTCCCCACACCCCTCATAACCTGACAATCAGGTCATGTTATTATTTAAGGGCGTAGAGCTGCCTCGTGGAGGTATCTCTAGCTTGGGAGATGGTATCAGCCCAGCTGGAGAAAGTCCAGCAAAACCTTCTTCATCCCTTCCAGGAGCTAGACATGGAGGTTCCAAACATCTGGTCTTGGCTGCCAAACCATGCCTTAATCTTAAGAAAGAAGGTCCTTGCTCAGAGGAATCGAATAGGGAGGAGACGTCACTAGGAACGAGAGCTCCAAGAACCACGTCTGAATGGGCCAATAAGGTGCACAGAAGAGGACTTAGTGTCCTTTTTTTCTGACCTTGCTCAAAATCTAAGCAATGAGGCTTACTGGGGGGAAGGCATACTTCCTCAGAATCCGTGACCAGCTTTGTGCTGAGGCATCCGTGCTGAGAGGATACTCAGTTAGGGAGTACCATAGCAGGCAATAGTTTTGTCAGAGGAGCTGAAACTGGTCTACTTGGGCCTCGCTGAACATCTTCCAGATTCACTGAACTACGCAGAGGTGGAGTCTCCACTCTCTGCATGTTGTAACCTGCCATCAGAGTCTTTTGGCTGCACGATTGAGGTCGCCTGGAATGTGAGTGGCGCGAAGAGACCTGAGTCTCAGCAATCTCCACAGGAGACGGGGACCTGTCCAACGACCCGACACTGCATGCCCATTGCACACTGCACCCCAGCCCAGTTTCAAGGCATCCATCATTACCAAGATATACTTGAAAACCTGTTCCATCTGGCTCTCTGGATCTAAGGAACGAAGGGTCTGACCATGGGCTAAAAGTGTGGCGACACCCTAATGACGGTGTGCCAAGCATACCTAGGGACACGTGAGTAGAGCCAGTGTTGAAGCGGTCTCATTTGCATTAAACGGAGGGGAACTGCCACTGCCAAGGATGCTATGTACCTCAGGAGCTTCTGAAAGAGCTTGAGTGGGACTACTGCATCTGAATGCTTTGAGCCAAGTCAACGTTGACTAAAGGCGCTTGTTCATAAGTCCAGATTTCATTGAACCCGAGTCTCATTCCATGCTGATAAAAGAGATGCTCTGCACAGGGGAGAGCTTGCTTTTTATCAGTTGACCCGAAGACCCAATTGGTCTAGGTGCTGAAGCACAAGGGCACTGTGCATGCAAACTAACTCCTGCGTGTGGGCTAGGATGAGTCATCTAGGTAGTTGAGAATGCGAATGCCCTGTTCCCTCGGGAAGACAGAGATGCCTTCACGACCTTGAAGATGCGGGGGGCAGGGACAGACAGAAATAGAGGACCTCGTACTGATAAGCTCTCACCAAGAAAGCAAACCATAGAAAGGGCATGTGATGAGGGAGAATTGACAAATGAAAGTACAAGTCCTTCAGGTCGATGGCCACGAACCAGTCCTGATGGCGAACAGCCTCTGGGCTTTGCATACAAGTCAGAATAGATTGGGTTTCAAGAGCAAACCTCTAGTGTTGTCATCGACACAACGCTGAGTAAACGACTGAAAGGGAATTAATATTCACCTACCAGTCTGAATTAATTTCTCATTGAGAGTCTCCTGTAGTTGATTCAGAGCTCTCCTCAGAGACTCCACACTCACATGAGTCTTCATACTGATCTCAGACCAGTTCTTTATGTCTGGAGGTATGTTCAGGGATGATGAGTAATTCTACAGCAGGAGAAAAAGAGAAAATAAATACATCAGTATGAGAGAGAGAGAGAGAGAGAGAGAGAGAGAGAGAGAGACATTGACCTGTATAATACGAAGATGATCTTCACTGTGTGTGATCTTCTCCAGAAGTCCACTGTCTCTCCACTCCAGCTTAGCGATTTCCTGCTCCAGATCTTTAATGAGATCTTCATCCTGTTTCTCTGCTGCTTTCTGTTCCTCCTCCATCATCTCCTGCAGCTCAGTCTGACATCTCTCAATGGATCTGATCAGATCACTAAAGACCTCAACACTCGCTGCTTTCTCCTGCTCTCTGCTTCTCTGAGAAATCAGTTTTTCATTACAATTCATCATCTTTATTTATAAGACAAATCAAAACATTATCATCCATCAAATATTTCACATCTTCAACTCACTTTTCTTAGTTCTGCTGAGTGTTTGATGTCTTGAATCTTCTTGATTCTCTTCTGGATCATCTGCTGAATGTCTGGCTGTGTCTTCATCAGTTGAGTCTATAGACAGACAGCAACACACAGACACATTTGATCATCTTCTGACAAAAAACCTTGTATGTATTAATGTTGGTATGAACTCATACCTTCTTCTCTTTACTCTCCTCCTCTAGAGGAACAGTGTTGTGATTCTTGTGATCTACATCAGTACAAAACACACAAACACATGTCTGATCATCTCTACAGAAGAGCTCCAGAGGTCTCTCATGTTTCTCACATATATATTCCTTTATATTCTCCACAGGAACCATCAGTTTGTGTTTCTTTAAGTTCAGGACTCTCTGGTGAGGCTCCAGGTGAGTTTCACAGTAAGATGTTTGACACATCAGGCAGGACTTCAGGGCTTTCAGTTTTCTTTCATCACAGATGTCACAGAGGACTTCAGATCTTCTCAGATTGAACTTTTCTTTAAAGATCAGTGTGAGCAGTCTAAGTGTTGTGTTGATCTTGAGCTCTGGTCTTTTACTGAATGTTTCTTTACAGTATGGACAGCTGTAGATCTGACTGTTGTCCCAGCACTGTTTCAAACAGATCCTGCAGAAGTTGTGTTCACATGGAGTGCTGACTGGATCACTGAACACATCCAGACAAATACAACACTGAAGCTCTTCATTCAGACAAACAGAGAAAGAAATCATCAACATTTATCACTGACAGTTTATATATTAATTCATTTTTAATTTTTGACTTACTTGGAGGTATCTCTATACTCTTTCTTATGGTCCATCTTGGTTTTGGTGATGTTGGTTGAGATTCTTCCATTGTTTGTCTTCTCTTTAAATCTTTTAATGAAACAATCACAACATCACATCAGATACCCAGTTTAATCACTTTTTTTATTCTGTCTACAGTTCACAAACTGTACTTCCTGTTTTATACCTCTTAAATTTGTGTGACTTAATGACAACACTAAACTTAGAATTAGAATATAACAAATACAAAGTCTACATTTATTAAAGTTCTCTTAACATTTCAGTGTAGATTAAACTAGGTAAACTCATGCATTAACCAGACTTTGTCTAATATGTTCTAGTTAGACATAAACCCTACTGAATCAGAACACTAACATTAGAAACTTGTTCAGAGAAATGTCTCATATATTTCCATCATGTTACCTGTGAATGAGAATCAGATGTGTTCCTGTACGGCTTTAGAAGTCTCAAATATTTTCTTTCTTGAAGCGTTGAAGAGTCTAAAATCTTGCAGCTTGTAGATCGTCAGTTTAGTTTCATTTTCACTCAAAGCTGTCACTCACTGATGATGCCATAGCCCCTCCCACATTTCCTCTTACTCATGGAGCTGATGTAAATGTGGATCTGTGAGATGTGTTTGGTGTGTGTAAAGTTTATATACAGACTCAATGATTATTTAAAATGTCAATATATTTATAATACATATAGGGGTGGTTTCCCATACATGGATTAGACTAGTCCTAGACTAAAATAAATGAGAGCTGTTCAAATTGAAAACAACTTGCACTGACACATCTTAAAATACTTCAGTGCCCTTTGTTTTGCCTCAAGTAATGGTTTAAGTAGGGCATGTTTTTTAAAACTAGTTATATTTCCTAATTAAACTAAGGCCAAGTCCTGGTTTAAGCTAATCCCTGTCCGGGAAACTACCCCACAGTATTTATGATTAAAGATAAAGAAAAGCCTAATTATTTCCACTGTTATCCTCTATGTTTAAAATGTAAAAAAGATCACATAAAGTGAAAACACAATCTGTTTAAATTATAAACAAATAAGTTAAGAATGTTCAAACAAATTATAATACAGCCATCTAATACTCACTTATTACAATAAATATAAATATTCAGTGTTAGTCAAGAAGTCAACATCATACATTTAAAAGTCAGGTGGATGTAAACATTTGGAAATTGGGGACCAATGTAAATTGTCATTATTTTATTTAAAAATCTTATTTATTAATTTAGTAATGTCTTGTATTTTCTACAGCTTCTAAAGAAGACAAAATAATAACAATTTACACCAATTATCATTTTCAGGGGTTTACACCCACCTGACTATTCATGAATCTTGCTGACTTCAGGGTGTGGTGGGCCGCTTTGGGTAAGAAAATCCAGGGCAAATTTTTAGTCCCATTCCACATTTGTCCCCGAAGCATTAAATCTGCCGTTTTTATTGTTTTATACTGTTGTCTAAGGTCTACTTCTGACGTTTGCATTGTTTTTACATTCAAACAAATCAAAAGCAATAAGAATCAGGCTATTTTGACCATGGTTTTGAGTCTGGCTCAAGAAATGCTCTTTTTTGAAAACTTTTGAAGACTGTTTTAAAGGTCGCATTAAAGACTTGGAAGTAGATGTAATGAATAGAAGGATAACATTCATCCCACCACCAGGTGGTACCCACTCCACTATTGGACTGTGAACTCCCTGCTCACTCACTGCTTCTGCATTCATTTCCTTGTCTGTGGCTGCGTCCGAAGCCTGTACAGTATTTACTGAATGAGATGAAGTACCCACTTACTGACCGTTAAAACAGATGTACTGTATAGTATGAATCCTGGTAGTATGAATGCCATTCGGATGTACTACATCCGCCATGTTAATACATTACGTGACATACGTCGTCATCACGTCATGTCATACCAGCACAAAAACAGCCTCATTGCTGCTTTCACCTCTTCTTCTCCGTTACCGGGGCATCATGGGATAGTGAAGTGTCCATCGTATGCACGCTGCAAATCTAACCGGAAGAAGTAGGTCATCCGGGTACTTTTCGCATACTGTTTTTGGAATACTATGTATTCGGACATACTACTCGCCTTGCCTACTGCTTTTCGCCTTCTATATAGTATAGAAGTAGGCGGTTTCGGACACAGCATGTGTGTATATAACCAAGCCATTATCTCATTCATATTGTTTAGTATTGTCAGCTGTAACCTGCCTTACTAAGCGGTTTTCTTGTGTTTCCCATAATTTTTTCATGTTGGTTTGTTCATGTTATGACCATTGCCTGCTGTTTGGTTAACGTTTGTGGATTACCCTTTTGTCTTGTTTGCCTGGTTTGTTAATAAATTCTGCATTTGGATTCTACACAAAGTCTACAGAATACTTTGCCTAATCCTGAATCCAGCAGAAGTTTGCACAACCATGGACCCGGCGGTTTCGATATCCGAACTACGCCAAGGTAATGGATCTGTTCAGGATTTTACCGCTAAGTTTTGGAGTTTGGCGTTTCAGACTGACTACCCGGAGCAATGCCTTCAGGCGTGGTACTGGCTGGGACTCAACTCCAAACTAAGCAAGCTTGTACCTTTAGACCAGGGATGGGCAACTCCGGTCCTGGAGGGCCAGTGTCCTGCAGAGTTTAGCTCCAACCATAATTAAACACACCTGAAGCAGCCAATTAAGGTCTTACTAGGCATACTAGAAACTTTTAGGCAGGTGTGCTGAGGCAAGTTGGAGCTAAACTCTGCAGGACACTGGCCCTCCAGGACCGAAGTTGCCCATCCCTGCTTTAGACTGTGACTTTGGCAGATTTTTTGGGTGCAGTTTCGCGTGCTGCCATACCCCTAGATGCCAGATTTATCAAGCCAAAGACTATTCATGTAATGCCTGTTCAATCAGAGCCCCCTCGTTTCCTGGCTGACTCTGTTTAAGTTAACTCCACAAGTCTGGAGTGTGCCATTTTGGACAGGGCCATAGGTTCAGGAAGCCTCATTTTGCCATCACTAACCCAGGTGAAGACAGCAGATGGACACCAAAAGACTTTAATTACACAAAACAAGGGGAAAAACAAAACCCACAAGGGGACAAACCTACACAGAACTTATAAACACGATAATGAACAGACTAGACTAAAGTCGCGTCTCATTTCTCTGTCTTACCCCTTACCCCTCAATTTTGCGCGTTCATGTGAGGCGAAGTGGCGTCTCAATTCTCAGTTTGATCAAGGGCTAGGGCCAAGGCGTAGGGATGCATAGCCCTTGAAACGAAGTGTGATAAGGACCACACTTGAAAGAGAGGGGTAAACTTTAACGTAGGAATTTCTCAGGAGAGCCGGCAGCAAGATGTTTTATGGCTGAACGTCGAACTGTCAAGGAGTCCCACAAATGAAAGTAACGTTATTTTCAGCAGTTTAATTGAGATTATATTATGACACTTATGTTTTATGATACTTTTAATAAAATGTTCAAGCGGTTTTAATTGTAATGTTTTTGTTTTGAATTGCTAGTTAAGGCGCTAGCTAGCAGCTAAGTTATGCGTTATTTGTTGAGCTCAGCTCAGGCAATCGACACAACCTGAGACAACGGCATCTTCTTTGTTTATGTCAATGCTTGTCTATTTATGTAACCCCAGTTAGCGGCAAGGGAAGGTGACGCAAACGGTAATTGAGTGGTGTCTCATTTTTTAGATGAACGATCTGCCTTACCCCTTCCCCTTTACTCAATTTCGAGGGGCAAGGGGAAGACGAAGACAAAGGAGAAGGGGTAAGACAGAGAAATGAGATTGGCCCTAAGACTAACAATAAACTTGACCAAAAGACTTCACTACTAAAAGCTTGACTAGGAACAGCAGGCTTGAAACAGAAAGGTTACAAAACAGATCATTGCAACAGCAAACATTGAACAGCAAACACAAGGGCATTAAATAAAGGAGAAAATCAAGAGGCCAACATGTGAGGGGAATAAACCAATAACAAGATCATTAATGAGAAGATGAGGGGGCAGGGGAAGGATATGATCATGACAAATTGTAATATACAGGGGGTGGACAACACTATAGGAAAACATTGAAATTACTTTTAAGGTGCTGGATTACCATTAACCTTGTCACAGTAGATTTATAAAACTTTTGAATGTTGTCTGGTGTAATGTTGTATCATTCATCTATGAGTTGGGGTTGGACTTGGGAACCTGCTTGTCACTATTTTCATAATCATGTTGATCTTAAAACACCAAACAGTTGGGCTAGGGTCACAGCAAAAAATATAGATTTTCAATAATAATTTTAAACATATTTCAAAAGATACAAAATTGTCAAAAATATATTTTGGAATATGTTTATAAAAATGTTTCACAAATATATATTTTGGACACTTTAAAAATATATATATATATATATTTTAAAGCATTTATAGTCACAGTACATTGAAAGAAAAACTTAGTTTCAAGCATAACAGATTTAAAATTAACTATATATTAAACTATGAAAAATATACTTTAGCCGGCCTGGTGCATGGAGGGGGGTCCTTTTTTCAAAAAGTGGACCATTATGCAGTTTTCCTTTCATTTTGTATAATTATTATTATTATATATGTTGTGTGCAAGTTTAACACATTGATTGAAGCAAAATTAAATAAATGTTGATTGTAACAAGATTAGAGCTTCAGTATGGTTTAGATAATTTTTATTTGGGGGAATTAATTATCGCAGGGCTCAACGCTAAGGATTTTTTTCTACTGGCCCTGGCAAGGTTATGACACCAAATATAAAAGTTCATTAAGAATGTTTAAAATGTACCATTTTATAACAGGCCCTTAGCCATTATATTTTGGCCAGAAAAAAAACTTTGGCCAGAAATGAATTCATTGCCCCTGAAATATATTTTGTAATAAATGTTGATATATGTTTTTTTTTTAATTCAAAATATATATTTAATTACACTTTACTTCCTACAAAATGTAATTAGCATATTTAAAACATATTTTTGGCCAGAGAATTGCTAAATGAGGTCCCACAATTTGGAAACCAGAGAACTTACCTATTTTAAGTAACCACTGCTGTACACAACTTGTTAAATATAAGTGACACTGAACAACGAAACCAGTCATGATTTTATTAGGATGTATACATCGTCTGAAAGCTGAATAAATAAGCTTTCCATCGATGTACAGTGTGTATGTTTGTTTGACAATATTTGGCCAAAATAAAACACTCTAAAAAAAGAATGTGCAATTTTTTACACATTTTTTGTGTTATGCTCTTTTAACACATGGGATGGTTTCCCTGACAGGGTTTATTCTAGTCCCAGACTAAAATGCATGTTTAAGCCGCCTTAATTAAAAAACATCTTGCGCTGAGATATCTTAACATACTTTGTATGATTACTATGGTATCCTTTTCATGAATGAAAGGCAAATGTTAATTGATGGGTATAACTCTTAAGTTTGTTAACCTTTTTACTATTATGCTTGCTATGCTTATACAACAATAATTCAGTTTTAACTCAGCAAACACAAGATCTAATTTCACCATATTGTGTGCTTTGCAAAAAAACTGTTACAAGATCAGTTATTATTTATTTCCATCATTTGGGTTAACATTAGGCCCTGTAATTAGCCAATGGAATTTTCTAATTGTATTTCATAAACCAACATCTCAGACAAACTGAGTCCAAGTGTCCACTACAGATGACGTAGCATAACATATGATTAAAATATTTTTCAAAAAAATGTTTCATATGCTTTATCTAAACAATGTGACATGAAAAAAACCTACATTCTAAAAACTTTTTTTCTGGGTCTCAGGAGGATAGCCTGTAATGACCGACATTTAGTGTGTTAGAGTACATTTATGTAACCCTCATAAAAATGTATAAAAATATGACTGTGCAGAATTTTCTCGCCCAGGTGTAATTCCATGTAGAACCGTCACTGTTTGTCAATACCTTGGCTTTGACTTAAATGAAGATCACATTTTATGACAAATTGATTCAGGAAACCATGAAATTCCAAAAGGTTCAAAATAATTTTCTTCATTTTCTAAACTAACACTGATTGTGTGGTTTTTAACACATCCGTTCTAAGATTTGGAAATCTGGAATCTGAAGGTGCAAAAATCAAAAAAATAAGAAAATCACCTTTAAAACTGTCCAAATGAAGTCCTTATATATTACTAATTTTTAATATATGGTAGGAAATTAACAAAATATCCTCATGAAACCTGATCTTATACGTAATATACTAATGCTTTTTGGCATAAAGAAAAATCTCTAATTTTGACCCATACAATGTAACCAGTACAAATAAATCTGTGTAATTTATGACTGGTTTGTGGTTTTTGGGTCTTAAAGTAACAAGAGAAAACCACATTGTTTGTTTTTTCACAGTAGCCTATACATCATCTGTTTACTTTGTATGTACGGATTTGCCTTGCAAAATTGTAAAAACTATAAACATTTGCATACACAGAAACTGAACCTGATCATCTGATTGGTCAAAGATTTTCAGCTTTAATTTTTTTTCCTATATAATAAAACATTGTAGGGTTGTGATAACACCATTGTTGACTTCTGCTCTACAAGGCCTGTCTGGTGTAGACCACGAATATAAAAATGAAGGCATCTGTTTCTCTTTACTTGTTTTTGAGTCTCTGTGGTCTGAGCTCTGCTCTCTTTAGAAAACACTTTTATGTGAATAAAGGACTTTACTGGCAAGATGCACAGAAGTACTGCAGAGAGCATCATGATGATCTGTCCACCGCTAGCAGCCAAGAGGCACAGCAGCTCGCCAGTAATCCACAGGTTAGTACTCCAGTATTCTGGGTTGGACTCAACACTCTAAACTCAACAGAATGGATTTGGTCCGGAGGTGAAAAAGAAGCATTTGATTATTGGGACATTGGAGAACCAAACACGAATTATGAGCATTGCACTGCTATACTGAAATCAAATTCGAAACTAATCAATGTTGTGTGCAATCGTAATTATTCATTTTTTTGCATGGAGAGATTTGAGCTGATTCTGGTGCAGGACAGTAAGACGTGGGAAGAAGCTCTGGACTACTGCAGACAAAACTACATTGATCTCGTCAGTATCGACTCGTCGAGGATAATGGCAGAGGCGATAAATAACACCATGACATCACAGACAGCTAATGTATGGATTGGACTACGGTTTTTAGCTGGACATTGGTTCTGGGTCAATGGGGGAAATGTTGAATATAAAGCCTGGTCTGGGGGAGAGCTCCAGTGCCCCTCCGAAAATCTCCAGTGTGCAGCTTTGGATAAAGAAAACAACGTTTGGAAACCTGAAGACTGCGAAGAGCGACTCAACTTTTTCTGTCTTAAGAAGTACAAACAGCCTAAAATATATTGATCTATAACACTTACCATGTTATATTTCAAGCTTAACATTCTCTTTCATTTAAAAAAAGAAATATATATGATTTAAAAGCAGATTTCCTAGTAAGTTGTAAATCAGTAAAAGTATGGTTATAGAATTATAAAAATGGCTTCACTTTTACTGATTATTCGTAGGGTGTATAATGTGTAGAATGTGGTATAAAAATATGAAAATATATGTTTGGTGTTTTTGAGACATACACTGTTTATTTTATGTTTATGTGTTGTAATATTTTTTTTTTAAAGAACATAAATATTATTAAAATATTTATAAATACAATTTGCACTGGTATGTGCTATTGATGATGGCATAGGCTATGAAATATATACATTAGATTACATCTAATTTTGAACATTAATTGGGAAATTTGTACATTTTAAGAAGGTAGGAAAGTGAAAAGCCTAAGTAAGAAAAGTAAAGTAAGAAAGTAAAGCCTAATTAAAAATATTTAATATATCAACATATATTCATATATTACAAAATGTATGTCAAGGGCAAGAAATGTATTCTTGGCCAAAATATATTTAAAAAAATGCTGAATACAAGTATATTTTGAAGTTAATTTTAACGTAGTCAAACCTGCTATTAAAAGTTTAGTAACATAAACAAAGTTTCAATTTCCGTGATTTGAAATATATAAATATATTTTAAAATATATTTAAAAATAAAAATTCACAAAAACATTATTCATTCAATTTACTCAATTTATTTAAGTAAGTGGTTGCAATCAATTTATTTAAGCTACATTTAAACAAAAGTTTTTTGTTTTGTAATTTTCTTTTTTTAATGTAGCTTAAATTAATTAATTGCGACCACTTGCCTTAAGAAAATTGAGTTAATTGAATGAATCATTTTTTTTAGTGTATATGTTTGCCGTATGGGAGGCCATGTTAAAGATTCGATGAATTTCGATTTTAGAAAATTGTGCTTTTGAGGATTTCCGATTTAAAACAAGCTTTTATTTAATGTTGCAGCATATTTTTTCGAATACCATTGAAAGATGAAAGATTATCCTGTTATCAGTTATGACACATTCATAAGACATTTCTTAAAATCTTGTAAAACAGGTTTATTTATATGATGTGCATATCCAAGAAGCAGAAAAACATTGAAATCATTGTACCCGGTTGCGCGTTGAATTTGCGTTTCAAGTGCTGCGTGTCATATTTAGACTCGTTTAGCCTACTTACAAGCATCCAAAAGCTACATTTTTTCATCACGTAGCAGCTTTATTGTATTTAAAAGCATTATCTTGTCAGAAGTTAAGTTACAAAAAAAAAAGATGTTCCTGCAATTTCAGAGATGACACGGAAAATATCTGCACCGAAATAAAAACCGGACTAAAGTCGCAATTATGTCTTGCCTTGCACTGACCCGAATGTCGCTCGTCCGATTTAATATTATGGTCTGTTTTCACTTTCTAATGATAGAAAAGAGTTTCCTGAAATGAGTAATAGGCTGTACTGTATCATCAGGTGTTTATGTGCCTAAATTGAACACAAAGACAATCAAAGTAAATTTTGTGCAGAATAATAAAGCGTAGTATCAATAAAACCATTAATTTCAATATTTTGCATGTTATAAAAAATATGTCATTTACAGCGATAATCACGAAAAAAAAGTGACATTTTTATGGTCATGCCTTCAGTACTTTGACGCTTTAATCTCAACACAACCCTGTATCACAAAATTATGTACCTATAGTCACGTAATTTTGTGAGTCTTTTCCGTGACACTGAAACGTTTTCCCACCTTTTTTGCGTAAACATATCACATATTTCTGTTTAAGTTTCACTGTCATGTATTTGTTACTCAACTCTTTTGTCCTATTTTCAAACCAATGACGCTTCGGTTTAGGGTTAGATTTGGTGTTTGCGTTAGGATGTCACTTTAAGTATTGGTTTTAACCTTTTTTTCATGTTGTTATGAACTCGTACCTTCTTCTCTTTACTCTCCTCCTCTAGAGGAACAGTGTTGTGATTCTTGTGATCTCCATCAGTACAAAACACACAAACACATGTCTGATCATCTCTACAGAAGAGCTCCAGAGGTCTCTCATGTTTCTCACATATATAGTCCTTTATATTCTCCACAGGATCCATCAGTTTGTGATTCTTTCAGTCAGACAAACACTGAAGGATAATAGAGCTGAAACACAGAGGGAAATTATCAATATTTATCATCAACAGGTTGTGTATTTCTGATCATAAATGTACATTTATGTACATAGATGTAAATTTAGATTTGTTAGCATTGTTGTATAATGACCCAAGAAATTTTTTTTAATGGACTTAATGTTACCATGTTATTAAATATTTAACAGATGTAATAAAACTAGCCTATTTGATCTGATCTAAGGGATCTGTGGTAAAAACATAATCAGATTAAATTATGCAAAAACTGCATAAAAAGTATAGCACAAAGCTGTTGTCTTGCCCAGATTCACAAAGGGAAGCTAAATATCATAATAATGATTTATAATTTGAGCTGTCAAGTTTGACTTTTCTATTTTTGACAGCCCACGTAAAGAATGCAACTCAGGTAACCAGCATTTTTGTTTCAAACTAAGATGACGAAAGAGAGGCAAACATAATGCATACAGTTAAAAAAACCCTGTAATGTATATTTAACATATAATCAGATGTAACCCTCTTGTTTAATGTGCTTCCTGTTTCTGTGACACAATGACAGCACTACATTTTGAGTTACAACAACTAAAATCAAACATTCTCATATATTTTCATAATGTTACCTGTGAATGAGTATCAGCTTGGATCATGAACGCATTTGAAAGTGTCAAATATCTTTCTTGAAGAGATTAAAAGAGTTTTAAAGGCTTGCAACCTGTTGTTTCTCGGGGTTTTAACTTTGAAAGCTCTCTTGCTCACCTGTGATGATGTCAAGGCTCCTCCCACATGTTCTAATTTATAGACATGATGTAAATGTGGATATATGTGAGGGGTGTGTTTAGCTTGTGTAAGGGGGACCCCAATTTTATGACATTTTAGAAAATACATTAATTTATCATGAATTCTGTGTAATTAAACCTAAAAAAAAAATAAGGGTACTAACCAACCGCACTACTTTATATAACTTCATATGTTTTGTTTAATTAAAATGGTAATTTTAGAAGTTTTTTGTCTTAAATTTTCTTTGGGGGGGCCGCGAAGGAATGCACCATACACAAGGGGGGCCGCACGTGGAAAAAGTTTGAGAACCACTGGTTAATACAACTTTAGTGAGTCTTAACTGGCTGATCATGACAAAATAAAACATAGTCTTAAATATTACCTTTCAGGTCACAGAGGATAGCATAAGAAGGATTTAATGTTAGCACTGTTGTATAAAACGTTTATTGTTTAATTATTCTTATTTATTTAATGTTTAATATTGATTTAGGAGACAAATTATGCACTTTTCGTATACACACAGATGTATAACTCGGTGAAGCAGAGGTTAGCTGCGCAAAACGATCCCATACTCATACAACCGCTAACGCATTGTAAGTCGCTTTCGTTAATATTGTCTACCAAATCTACAGGTGGCTCATTTCCACAAAAACTACAACTCTGTCCTTTAAAGTTGTAAAACAATGTTTAGTATGTGCCGTGTCCTCTAGCAGGAAAATGATCCCAACCTAAACAGGAAAAAGTCAGGAACTGCTGGGGGCGTAGCGAGTCGCGACGTCACTGCGTGTTGTACCACGCGGGCACATTGTTAGGGAGTGTCATCAAAATGTTTTGTTCCAAAGTAATATTTATCTATCCTATCTGTGGATCTTCACAGAAAACACGCGCATTTGTCTTTGTTTCAATTCGTAGAAACACATACATGAAACACAAAAACATAAAGCGACGTCCCTGCCCATTTTGCTATATCGTGAAGATGCATAATTTCGCCACGATCCCTACATTTTGCGAAACACTGGCGCGGGAATGTTCGTGACATGCGAGTTACCCTGTTAGCAAAGTTGTGAAAATGTTAATTTAACCGAGCGTTTAATAGCACACAATTTCAACGTCAAACTCTCGGAGTCATATATAACTGTACGGTACACTTTTTCGATTTACATACGTTAAGTGTGATGACTGTTTGACTTAAATTTAGCTCTTTTTTTCAGTCAGCGAAATGATTGTTTACAAAATTCATAGATTGATTTTTCGTAGTTTGTAACGTTACCATCTGTTATTCCACAGTTATTCAACTGTGTACACATATCTAAGGTGAGCTGAGGAAATAGACTGTTATTCTTCATAATTTCCATCTGATCTCATCTGAGGTGAAGATGATGCGAAAGAAGAAGCGATCATCTGTTAAAGTGGATGAAGATTCAACACTTGACATTCCTAGTAAGTTTTAATGGTGGCATCTGTACAGTTATCTCATACTGAACCTGCTGTTTGTGTAACTTAGTACACGGATGCAAATATTATGTAACTTATGCCGGTAAAATTTGTGATGACCTACAGTATTACATTTGCTAATGTGTAACGTTACAAGCAAAACAGCGGTGAGTTTTAACGTTATATCCAATAAAATGCAATGCGCTTTTCTATTGTAATCACACAACGTCATTGTTTGAAATAATTCATATACCGGGTAATGTTTTATGTGCTATTATAAAAGTACTCAGTGTATACCACATTACCAGCTAACAATTTTTGGTTGCCAAAACGTTCCCCTAATGTTTTCAGAACGCTATTTCCAAGGTTTGTTTTTGGTTAGCCAAGAAAGTTTTGTTAACGAAAATCGAACGTTATTTTTAAGTTAATTTAACGTTCTCCTAACATTAGAAAAACGTTGGAGACATAATTCTGAAAGTATTTTGGAGTTATTTAAAAAAAAATAGTCACCCAACGTTATGGGAACGTTATTTTATGGTTGCAAAAAAATTCTAAATAGAACGTTCCCATAATGTTATCCCCCCCCCAAAAAAACGTTAGCGGAACGCTCTGTGTTTGCTGGGTCCTGGTACATTTAGTTGTATTTATTATGTATTACTGAATTTCATGTTTTGTCTTTATTCATACAGAGTCAAAAAAGACCAAAACCAGTGAACGACCTACAAAATCTTCGGTTAAAGAGTCAAACCCAAATTCGATCTTTGTTCAGCTACTCAGAGAGTCCGGGGTCACTTTGACACCTGCCAACACGGCTAATGAAATTGGTAAGATGATGGATGGGAAAGTATATAACTATACAATATACAATACAGGTGATATCATATGATAAACATACATTATGTAATTAGCTGCGTTTCAATTATGTCTTTTTTCATTATAACAGCCGTAGACCAAGTTATATTTCAGAAGCGACTCCAGCAGCGTCTACGGAAGAATCCCAGATTCCCAAATGTGAGAAATGACAAATAAATTCCACAATTTTAATAAAGAAAGCTTACAGTATTCATATTTACAGTGGTGGTTTATTGTATAGATTCTTCAGGAGTTTATATCTGGCCTGGAAACATACATTGAAGATCCAGAGAGTTTCAGGAACTGCCTGCTTCCCTGTGTGCCAGCTGCTCAGCAGGATAACAAGTAACATCTTTTATTTTTTAAGGGCACATGTTATACAAAACCCATTTTTACAATGTTTTTGGACATAAATGTGTGTTGGCAGTGTGTGAAGACAACCACCCCACAAGGAAAAAATACACTGACCCCTTTTTTAATCCACATTAAAACAAAGCAGATTTTCTTGTTAATGTGACATCACACTGATAGCCCCGACCACGGCCACTGACTGATCGACATTTATTTTACCCAAAACCTTTTAAAACTTTTCTAGCCATTAATGCGGCTAAAAATACTATTTTCTGTTTATGAATCAGATCTTTTTTTTAACCAGAAGTGCTCACTGTCTAGGCACATTCTAATGGTGTGTTCACACCAGATGCGAATGAAGTGTTATGTGTATGTTATGAGTTATTTACATTTTTAGTCAATGCAAAGATGCGATAGACATCCTGTGGTGTGAACTGAATTGAAAAATCAGAACTTTGGTGGATATTTGCGCCGTGTTAACCAATTAGGAATTTGCTTTAGTAGTGATGTGATTATGACATAGCGAGCAGAGGCAGAAATATAAAACGACAATGGAGAACAAAATCATAATCTTTGTATGTGGCCATCCGCAGCTGTACAACACATTCTCGTACTTTTATAGAAACAGAATTAAAAAGCATCTTGCTTGAAAGAAAGTGAGTGAGGATGTCGGACAATCTGACAAAAAAAACGCTGTTTACTCAATTTGAGCTATTTATATACATATTGAGACTATAAGCTAATTAAAACCAGCAAATTGAAAGTATTTGCGTCTGAATTTCATGCGCGAATGAAGCGAGTTAGCTCAAATGTTCCAGCATCCAACTATGTGCGTGTAGCGCGATTTATTCGCGTCTGGTGTGAACGCACAGTAAGTCTTATATTGCATTTTGTAAAAATGGGCATAATATGTCCCCTTTAAGAGAAAACTAGTTTTTCATTGTAATGAAATTCATTTTTTTCTCATGGTTTCTCCAAATATCAGTTCTGGCTCATATCAGGAGAGTCTGGTGCGCTTGTTGCTTGGAATAGAGATGCTGCAGGTAAAATAAATCAATACAACTGTTGCATACTTTCACAGATCATGAACCACAAATGAGAGAAAACTAAGTCGTGTTATTTTTATCTTTTTTGTATATTTAGACCCTGGTCATAAACACTTTGTTTGAAAAGCTTCCAGAGTTCATGTTTGAGGGGTAAATGTTTATAAAGTCTGCATTTTTGTTGACTATTAAATTTTTACATTTTGCCTTTTTAAATCTAAATTGCGTGAAACCGTTTTTAATAATTTAGCACATGTTATCATTGTCACATCATCAGTGAGTTTAATATTCTCTCTTACAGTGTGACGCAGGATGGACTTAATGTTCCTCGTCTCATTATAAATCAGTTAAAGTGGCTGGACAGAATCATAGACTGCAAGGTACTCTACTCATATCCACAAGAAATTTGGTCGTAGGGGTCACATGGAGTAGATCATATTCAGTTACTGACATAACAGATGTTATATTGCAAGCTGTTTTTATCCCGTTACTGTTCAGTTCTTTAAGTACTATAATGTCTGCCGTGTGTGTGTAGGATTTAGGCAGTAAACTGATGGAGATGGTGTCTGTGGCTCCATTGGAAATCCAGCGGGACATTATCACCAGTCTTCCAGAGATACTTGAGGATTCCCAGCATGGAGACTTGGCCAGAGAACTAAAGTACGTCAACGTTATCTGAGCTTACTGCTGGTGATTCAGATCCTGTTCATGTGTTTAACCCAGACAAAGTTGCTTTATCTTATCGGCTGGCTTGTTTGGGACTGTGTTTTGAAGTAATTGTGGTTGTGATTAGGATGTGTGATGTTTATTATAATCTTGTATGTGGTGCTTATATTTATACTGTATATATTGTGTTTTACAGTGTTTTACTTCAGCAAAACACTCAGCTCACTGTGCCCATATTGGATTCATTGTCCAGCCTGAATCTCGGTTCTGCATTACTCTCCGAGGTACATCACCTTAGCCCGTTCACACTAAAATGATAACATTCAAGATTAAGAGAATACCAATATTGCCTGGATTGCATTATAAGGGTGCATGTAAACGTAGTGATTGCAACCCATCTAAAACTAACCATCAGCCCTAGTAAAAACACAACAAGTGATCTCATGCTTTCTCTGTCTGTCAGGTGCGTGAGGCGGTGATGAGAACTCTCTGTGCTGTACAGTTGGAGGATCTTGCTGTTGTCGTGAAGTTCATCCTTCACTCCATCTCTGCATCTAATGCTAATGAGGTCAGACCTGTGATCCAGTGTGATCCACTCTTGCTCCTGGTGATCCGCTGTTCAGTAGTTTAGCTCATCAAAGGTCTTTAAGAGCCAGTAAGATGCAAATTTTAAGCGTCCTATCACTGTTTATAAGTCCCAGACAACAGGTTTCATGATAGTAAATTACAGCAACACCAAAGAGTTTTTTTTACCTTAAAATAACGTTTCCAAAAACAGTAACATTTCCATATCAAATCGTGATATGATGTTTACACACTAACCATCTGAAGTGTCTGTGGGCAGGTCATAGTGGACAAGAGAGACACATTTCATCTACACCTGGTATTTAAATCTGTCTCTTTTGTCCACTTTCGACCACTTTTGTCCTGTATACTTGAGGGGGTGGTCTGTGGAGACTGTGGGCGAGTCCCTCTGCTTTCGTTTAAACGCGAGTGGGAGTAATGAGACGTTTAAATGGACGTGAACTAATATTATATCAATCAGTCCAATGCTTGTGTTGTAAGTAAACATGCTGCACAATGTTTTGTACATATATATGGAAGAGCTTTCTCTGATATTTCAGTGCAGTTTATGAAATAAGATCGTGCAACTTTCACAAGCTCGCAAAGTGAAACCAATGAAAGACGCGGAGAGCAGCTGCTTTAGTTTTATTAATGAAATCCTTTCATATGTACACTGTTTGTTCGCACTAGAAGACAGAAACAATGTGTAACGTTGTGCTCGGTACATCACATTAGATAAATGGGTGGAGAGTAGGTGGTCTCTTGTGGCCGTTCTAATACATTCGACCACATGCGCGTTTTACACTACAAAAGCAATCCGGTCAAAGTCTTTTCGACTACCTCTGAATGTGTTCGAAAGTGGACAAGCTCAAAATTTTTTACATTTCGTTTACACCTGTCTTTAGCGTCGTCCACTTGTGATCTGATCAACATAAATACATCTTCATATCAGGTGTAAACAGTCCCTAAGTTTACTTCAAAAGATTGGTTAGGAGACTTAAAGTGACACCATGTAATTTTTCAACCTTCATAATAAATTTTCAAGACCCTTGTGATAGTACATCGACTTTAAATAGGTTGAATGACATGTCTACCATAGCCTGACGGGGTCTGTATCACTTTTACTCGTATTTTAAAACTTAGGGTTTCTGGTAGTAACCAGAGCACAAAAAAAACTACAAAATTCGACTGCTTTACGGCATACGTCACTTCCTCCACATTATTTGTTTTTAACGTGAATTTTGCTGGAGGCTTACTTAAGGAATGTAGAGAGCAGCTTCTATTATGTGACTCTGTGGCACAGTCTTTAGAGCCATAGACCTATGACACGGGCGACCCGGGTTCGATTCCCCTTTAAGGCAATTTTTTTATATAAACTCTTGATTCATACATAAATGCGATGTTCTTTATAAATGACGGCGATTATCTTGCATATAGTGCCCTGTATTCACATGCGGTGTTCGCGTATTTTCCTTTCTTTTACTGTGTCTATGATATTTACATTACAATCCAGGATGCAATAGCAGTCAAACTTGCTCAAACTCACACAGTGTAAAACCAAACCCTATTCATTCACCAATCAGATCCGAGCGTTTCTCTCTTCTCACTTCCTCATTTGCTGCGTTCCGCTGATACTCGCGTGACGTATTACAAAGCGGCAGCCTTTAGGTCTGCTTGGACCACATCGGTTTACTTGGATTTGGAGCGACAATTTTCACACAAAAAAAAGGAAAAACGAGCGCCATTGCGGAAAATCCTGATGGCGAGGGGGAGAGAGAGACGATGCAACAATATTTGTTTGGGAAAAGGCAAGGAAATACTTCTGGTCGTTTCTGAATTGGAAGGCTGCAGCCTCCGGAGGTCAAATATGCAGGCTGCATACGTCATCAAGCCTGGTTTATTAAGGTAAACTGAGCAATACATTCGCAAGTCATAAGCATACTGCAACAATTTACGGTTAACTAAGTATAATAGTCAACTTGTTAATATTGTGAAATAAGACAGTCTTGATGACGTATACAGCTTAGAAATACGACATCTGGAGGCTGCAACCTTCAGATTGAGACATGGCTTCTGCCACGACGAGTTCCTCATCAGAAAGTTGTAACATGACTGCGTTTCTCACTGTTGTCTCAAAATGTTGATCGTTTAGCGTTTTAAATGTTTAGTTTAGTTTTAAGGTTGGCCAGTTCCTTTCCTTTGCGACAGTGCTGCGGCGCTTGTGGGCTCTAGGGGCGCTAGAAGTGAAAAATACATGTCTAGCACCCCCTAGTGGCCAAAAAGTTTCATGGTGTCCCTTTAACTCTGCAAGGACGGCTTTCCAGGAGTAAGAGTGACAGACACAGACATTCATATAGATAAGACAGATTACAGGTTTTATTTTACGTCTTTATTATCGTTTTTTCTTCCCTGAGAAAAAGGAATATCCTAATTTGTTAATGCTTGTGGTAATTTTGCTCATGTTGTGTTGCTGATCATCAGGTGGTGTGTGACCTGCGTAAGAAGCTGGAGTTGGAGCAATGTGTTTTGCCGGCCGTCCTGCAGGCCTCTCAGAGCAGCAAAAAAAATGCAGGGTGAGATTTCCTAGTGGTCCGGGTGTTTGTGTGTTCATGACTTGCAGTGCGTGTGTTCAACATTCACTGGATGGCTTAAATGCAAAGGTCACATTCCAAGTATGGGTTACAATACTTTAGCAAATACTCATTTCACAGCCAATCAAAACACATTAAAGGGCTTGCGCATTTAAACCGCGAAACTGCGGCGTGTAAGTGTAATCATCTGTTGGTGTGGATGCTAATATGTAAGGAATAATTGATAACGGGCCGTTGAATTATTCGAAAATAATCCACACCCAAGATTATGCATTATTTTCAACTTTGCTAAGACATCGCTCTGGTGGTTATTTTAAGACATTTGACAGGTTAGGTGTTCATTTATCGAAAAAATAATGTATACCTATCGAACATTTCTCAACCATTTAGAATAAAGCATTCAACAGCCCCATGGTATAAAGTTAATATAGTGTGAATTGACTTTTATTCTTAAATGTCACATTTTTGTATTGGTTCTCTAGTGTCCCATCAAGCAGCAGCGGTCAGGACAGTGTGGCTCTGATTCTGGAAGTCATAAAGTCAGCGATTCGCTTCCAGAAGACCATCTCAGAGGCCTGGCTTAAGGTCAGCCCAGAGGTCTTCACTGTCCTTATATAAAATTTAAATCAATATTATTTAATTAACTGTTAATTTTGTTTGCAGGCCATAGAGAATGTTGATGAGCCAGAGGACCATAAGGTGTGATTTGTTTGTCATTGACATTTAAAGAAAAAATATTTTACACCCAGTCATCGACATTAAAATTTAATGTTTATCAGGTGATCGATCTGTTGGTGCTCCTCATTCTTCACTCCACTAATGCAAACCACAGCAAACGGGATGCTGAGAGAGTGCTGAGGGTCAAAGTTCGCAAGTGCCTGATTCAGGAGACCCTCCTGCAGAAGACCTTCAAGAGTCACGCTCAGGTCAGTGCTGTCCTGCTTTCATCCACGCTTCCAAAGTGCCTCAAGTGTACATTTGTGCTATAGGTCTATCTTCTGACTGGTGACAGACTGCTATTTCAAGGGTTGTCACATTTGCCAGCAGGATAGTCAGCTAGTTTAACTATTGTGCGATTTGTGTTGTAACTGTGTTGTGCAGGTGATGCGGGGTTATTTCTCCTCGATTCTGGCTCTAGCTCAAGGCCTTTTGCGTTCTTCAGACTGCTGTGTGGTGCCTTTTGGAGGTCACTTGTACAAACAAGCTTTTACTGCCTTTGACTCCTACTGCAAGCAGGTAAGATGCGTCAAAGATACATAATATTAACTGCACTGGTATTAATATGAATAGGGAGATCGCAGCGGGCAGTATGGCCGCTCTAGTCTCACCTTCCAGGAAGAAGAGCCAATTGTCAACCGTTAAAAAATGAAATTCTTTGCGGAAGGGACTTTGCACATGCGCATTTCTTCAGCAAGACCTGAAGGTGGTGCAAATATGGTGGCGCTGTGATGTGACTTCCTTAAAAAGACTTTGTATGCGTACACACACAATGACCTACTTTGACATTTAAATCCCTTAACAGAAACAACTTGTAGGGATGTTCACAAGAGTTGTGAAAAATGTATTTGGTACCAAGTCGGTAATAAAAAGTAAAGTCTTCAGGACCAGAAGTACCAGAACCACAGCCAAACTGGGTCCACCCGGAACTGATGCCCTGTTTGATGTATGGTAGTCAGTCAGGAATTTAATAGACGCAACAAAAAGACATGATGAACGCGTAATACAGGGTCTCTGAACTTCACAAAATCGTGTGAAGATGCACAGGATCACGTACAGAAATACTTCAGATTATGACAGATCACACAGAGAACCAGGAGATTTATACTTGATATATAAATGTAAAGTAAATACAGAATGTTTTTATATTATTGGTTTATCTTGATATTTCATAATATATTGTGTGTTTAATTAACTTTTTCATCTCACCGAAATTAATACTGAGAACAGTGAAATCTTACTGGTATTGTTACCCACTACTGAAATTTGTACCATGACAACATTAATATTCAAAGAACATGCCTCACTGATCTGAATTTAATTTTAGTATTCGCCAGTACAGAGTCACTGAATTTTTCCACTGCTAGGAGCAAACTTGCTTGCTTTCATATTTCCACAACGCAGATGTTGATCGGTCCCAATACCGATCTTTGCGGGACATCTCTATAAACAACAGCAGTGTATAACAAATTGTTTTAACAAACAAGTGGAATTTCTCTAATCATTTCTTCACACTTATATACTCAAGATGTTTTTGTTTGGAGCACAAAAGAAGCTCCACGCTTCTCTCTTTTAGGGGTGTCACGGTTCTCCAAATCCTCGATTCGATTACATTTTCGATTCTAAGGTCATGATTCGATTCTCACCTTTTTTTTGAAAGCACAAAAAAATGCTATGTCATTTTTAGATTAGACTTTTATGAAATATAATATCTGACCTTAACCTCGGAGATGCCCTGCCTTGTTAGTTGTGCTGCCAGCGGAAAAATATGATACACGCACATACCTGATAAAAAACGAAACTTCCCGTCAGATGAACATCCCTGTTAGTACTTTGCACCTTGCCATTTAAACCCAAGCGGGAGTAATGACTTCACAGTGTGTTTGCGGCAGAAGTCAGAAAATACGTAAAACATTGTATTCAGTACCTCAGATTAGATAAATGGGCGGAGAGAAGGCATTCTCCTGTGGCTGTTCGAACACATTCAACCACATGTGCGTTTACTCTACAAAAGCTTTTCAAGCCAACTGGCTGTGACATGGGGGTGTAGCAGCATCGATGATTCCATTTTTTAATTCGAAATTCAAGGTTGTGACTTAATTTCGGTCGATTTCGATTTATAATCGAAAATCGTGACACCCTTACTCTCTTTTGTACACTGAAAATGGATGGTCAAGTATCATAAAGCTCGACAGTTACCATTAATTTTTGTTTTTGTGTAAATAGTCTCTTGACATTCTGCTAGCTAACCTGCTTTGTGTTTCTTGGAAATAAATTAGAATGTATCTTGTTTGTTTTGACATGAAGGTGAATAGATGATGACAGAATTGTATGTGATGCTGTCTCATGTGTCGTGTGTTGTATAGGAGGTTGTGGGATCTCTGGTCACACACGCATGTAGTGGTGTTGCTGGGGAGGTGGATGTTGCTCTTGAACTTCTCTGTGAGCTGGTGTCTCAGAGACCTGCAGAGATGAGACAATTCAGTGTTTTTGTGAAGGTATGTAGGACGCCTATAAACACCTAACCGGTCAAACTCCTACGTTGATTCTTATCTTTATCCTTAAGCTGAATTGTTACCTATTTAACCCATTTGTGGGTATTTTGGCAGGGTATTTTGGACTACATGGATAACCTGACATCACAGCAGATCAGACGTCTGTTTCATCTGCTGAGCCACCTGGCGTTTGGACAAGAGCAGCAAGGAGGAAACATCCAGGTTAGAGACTTTCATGTACCCCGTGTTTAATGTGTGGGGTAAACTTGAAGAACCCATTTTGTTGAAGCCTAAGCACTCAGATACTTTCTTGCTGTTTGTCATAGTGGACCAAATGTCAAAGTTTTAGGATTGCCTAAACAGTGGGGATGCTACGAGGAAACCTGTTCACTTGGATGTAAAACTTTTTTTTGTCTCCAGGATGACATGCACATTGTGATTCGCAAGCAGCTGTCCAGCACGGTGCCCAAGTACAAGCGTATTGGTATCATCGGAGCAGTCATGATGGTGGGCAGTATGGGGACCTGCAGGTAAACTCTACACTTCAGACACCATCAGCAGAAAGCAGATACTTTTGTGCTCTTTATCTTCAGCTCTCTTCTTTTCTTTTTTTATGTAGAAACTGCCCCGCTGACTCTCAAGGTGGAACACTGCCCAAAGAAACTCACAGACAGGTGAGTGAGATGATCTGATGGTTTGTATGATAATTGGGGATGTAGATGTGTGTTTTGGCATGTGTTATATGTGTGTGTGTTGTAGGTGATGGCTCTGTTGGAGCTGGTACGCTCATGCAGTGAGAGTTCACCTGAAGCTGCTGCTCTCTATTATGATGAGCTGGCCAACCTTCTGCAGACGTGCAAACTAGACCCTCTAGTCCAGGTGTGTGTTCACCACCATTAGCCTTTAAAGTGATAGTTTACCAAAACTAAAAACTACCCTGCTGTCGTATGTCTTCAGGCTTGGATCGGGAAAAGGGTGTTAGAGGATTTTCAGGACGACTTCATTGTCGATCTAGGACCAGAGATATCAGGGTGAGTAACCACAGCGGATGTGAGCATAATATTTGAGCAATTTCAGCGTTATGAATGTAGGGGCCGAAAGCTTCTGGTAAATTTCCTACACTTTCCATGGGAACTTAATCTTTGGAATTTTGGAAAATTGGAAACTTAGCGGAAATTTATGGGAATTTACAGGAATTTATGGGAATTATTTGGAAATGTATATAAACCTTATCATAAACAAACATTTTGCTTGGTCATAAGCAGACATCCATGCAAGGTTATACACATTTTGAAGAATCCTGATACTTACGCTCATCAAACTGGATTTATTTGATCAAAAATAATTTTTATATGAACATACAGCACCAGGAAGTTTTAAACAAATGTATGTAATTTACGTGAATACATGCAAAGATGGACATTTTGACATTATATTTTGTGCAGGATTCAGGAAATCATCTGTACATGTTTTGGAAGAATGCAAGAACATTGAAAGCAGTATGCTGTGTGCATGTGATTAAATCTTGTTGTTTTAAACAAAATAATGCTGCAAGATTTTTTTAAACTACATTTAAGTTTCCTGTTATAGGCAACTCTGCAATTCCCAGTTTATTCCAGTTATTTCCCATATATTGATAATGATACTGAAAAGTTTCCACTTCTGAAAATTTCTGGAATTTTGCAACACTAAATGGATGTGACATTTGCAGTCAAAACATGAAAACTAAATTCTTAGAATTAATTTATTACCAATATTCACTGCAAAAAAATGTTTTTTTTACTTAGGATTTATGTCTTGTTTTCAGTAAAAATTTATAAAATTTCTTAAATTAAGATGTATTTTCTTGATGAGGAAAATGACCTAAGAAAATAAATCTATTTTTTAGACAAAAAATATAAACTTTAAGTAAATAGTGCGTAAAACAAGCAAAAAAATCTGCCAATGGAATAAGAAAATTTTTCTTGAAATAAGTTTACTTTTTTTCATCAAACACTTAAATTAAGAATTTTTTTCTTATTCCATTGGCAGATTTTTGGCTTCTTTTAAGCACAAATTCACTATATATAAATACATTTTTTGTCTAAAAACTAGACTTATTTCCTAGGTCATTTTGCTCATTAAGTAAATACATCTTAATTTTAGAATTTTTTTGATATTTTTACTGAAAACAAGACAAAAATATTAAATAAAAAAGAATTTTTTTTGCAGTGTATTAAACCATCTGTTCATATTTTCCTAAACCCTTGAGTCCAGACATAAAAATTGTCTATATTGTTTTCTGTTATAGATGAGGGGAGAGACAACATACTTTGTAGTAATTTTGTGAATTAAAAGGCACCAAACTATCACGTGCTCACCTAAAACTATCGTGCGTGCAAGTGAAAGCGAAAATTTCACGTGCGCGCGCGCGATAGTTTCACGCGAGCACGCAAAACTAAACTTTAAAAAAAATTCTGCACATGAGGGTTTTGCGTGAGCACATGAAAGTTTCACCTGAAAAAAAAATGTCAAAAAAAAAAGTTTCACGTGAACATATGAAAGTTTCACGTGAGCACATGAAACTAAAATTTAGATTTTTTTTACTCCAATGTCACCTTAGGGGCTCGGAACGAAACAGCGTTATAAATGACATTTTTTCGTTATGGACATGACAGTTCTGCAGTTTGCACTTACTTAACAATGGAAAATAATAATAATAAAAGGCTTAAAAAACTTTAACAGAGACTTTGCACAGGGTTAAAAAAAATTTAAAAAATGTTTGCTTTTCATGATAAGGTTGACATTAGGGCTGCACGATAAATCAGTAAAGCATCTCATTAGTAAAGCCGGTTCTCGATTAGTAGTAAATCGAGATCACCTGCTTTCACTGACAGGCGATACTGAATGCGAAATTTCCTTGGTTGTCAGAGAACTACGGCTTTGTGTAGCAAATGATGCAGCAGATGATGGCAATTATGAAGGATATGATTTTTGTAACATGGACATTATAATATAAAGTTGTCTTGACTTTTGCTTGTGTCCTGTTTTAGTTCATTTGTGTTTCCGGCGTCTGTGATGTACAGTCTGGATGAGGAAGAGAGTCAGGGAGGAATCGCCATCAATCTCCTGCCTCTGACGTCTCAAGACCAACAGAACAAATCAGATACGACACAAACAGCTGGAGTAAACAAAGAGAGGTCAGTACACATTCACTGACCTGACACAAAATACAGTACAAGTTTATCACCACACTTTATTTGGTAGCAAAACTAAAGAAGATCTTTCACAATTGTCAAATCTCTCTCTGTATCTCTCAGGCGTGTGTCTCCTCTCTGTCTTTTCTCCTTCTTCCGCCTGCTGAGGTTGTGTGAGGAAGTACAGCATGACGGAGATCTGGAAGAGATTGATGCACTTTTAGGTCAGACCTGCTTTATTTCCGTCTCTATTTATATCCATTTTTAAGTTTTTAATTATAAACTGTCAGGTCTTGGCAGCATTGGTGTCTGATACTGACAGTTTTGTGTTGAGTGTCTGTTGTAAGTTTGTGTGTATGTTTCAGGTTGTCCTCTGATCCTGACGGATATGGAGGTGATGGAGAAGATGGAGAGTTTGTCCAGGACTGAGAGAGAGTTTCTCTGTTCTCTGCTCTTTTACACCATCAACTGGTTTAGAGAGGTGTCTGCATATCCACATTTATTACATGTATGTTTGTTAGAGAGTGAAGCATGTGTATGTTAATACAAATACATGAAATGTTTTGTTTGTGTATGTAGGTGATAAATGCCTTCTGCAGACAGAAAGACGCTGAGATGAAGATGAAGGTTGTAAACCGTATTCAGAACATCACCTACCTTCAGAGTTTACTGCAGACGGGTTTAGCAGGTACCAGAGAGATTACTAAACAATGTTGTCAAATACTTTTCTTATTTTAACTTCATTGAATTATACATATGAAATCAATATATAATACAGTTAGCATTTTGTGTGAAATCTTTGTTGGAAGAAGGTTTACACTGTTTTTGTTTTTGTTGTGTCAGCCACACCAGGCTACGTTCCTCCTCAGGCTAACTTTGATGGAGAACGTGTGGAGGGGATCGTCCCTTCTTCAATCGCTCCACCAAAGAAAGTAAAGAAGGGTAAATCAGCTTCACTTCACATACTTCACTTTCCACGGCAGTATTTTTTTTTTAAGTTGCGAGCCAGCACCAGCATTTTTTGATTTTCACAAATTTTAAAGAGACATTCCACTTTTTTGGAAAATATGCTCATTTTCCAGCTCCCCTAGAGTTAAACATTTGATTTTTACCATTTTGTAATCCATTCAGCCAATCTCCGGGTCTAGCGCTAGCACTATTAGCATAGCTTAGCACAATCCATTGAATCTGATTAGACCATTAGCATTGCGCAAAAAAAACCCCAAAGAGTTTTACGCAGTGCCTGGAAATATTCCCCTGCTATTGAAAGTAACCAAGGGGACTTTTTTCGGGCAGTGCGTAATATCACTACGCCTGCTGCAGCCATGTTACGGCAGCAAAGTCCTTGATTATTACGCCAGAATGAGAGTATAGTTCCTAGCCATATCTGCCTAGAAAATCGCAACTTTAAATTTTTCGTCTGTCCTAGTACACTATGTAAATACAGAAGAGTCAAGTTTTAAATAGGAAAAATATCCAAACTCTTTGGTTATTTTTGACCGCGATGCTAATTATCTAATCAGATTCAATGGATTGTGCTAAGCTATGCTAAAAGTGCTAGTGCCAGACCAGGAGATCAGCTGAATGGATTCCAAAACGGAAAAAAACAAATGTTTAACTCTAGGGGAGCTGGAAAATTAGCATATTTTCAAAAAAGTGGAATGTCCCTTTAATGCCTTCAAGAAAATGTTCTTCTTTAAATATATAAACATACAAATATCAAATGAAAGAGCAGACCCTTGTCCTGTATTCATTTGTTCTCTTTACTTCTCAAATATTTCTTGAAAAATAAAAAAATTTCAGCAATAAGTTGAGATAATTGCATTTTTGTAAAAGACTTTTGTTAGAGATCAGATTCAGAACGATCCTCAGAACATACACAGAGATTTTACTGGTTTTGGATCAGTGGATGCTTCAGTGTTTTATAAGTGGGCCATCAGGCTATCCTTACGAGCCCTGCCTGAAGTAAAACACGCACAATAAGAATCAATTTAGGAATTTCCAAATTTATATTGTTTTGTTAACTCTTTCTTCGCCAGCGTTAAAAAAAAAAGCTGCTAGCCAGCGCCAGCATTTTTTTTGGATTTTTACAAAAGTTTAATGCCTTCTAGAAAATGTTCTTCTATATCAAATGAAAGAACCGGCCCCTTTGTTTCATTCTACCTTCATTTGTTTTCTTTTATCACCACTCAAATATGGGTAGGTTTCTTCAAAAATACCCAATTTTGAGTAAAAAGTTGAGATAATTCAATTTGTTGTGAAAGACTTTTGATAGAGATCATATTCAGAGCGATCCTCAAAACATACACAGACATACAGCTGTTTGCCCTAGGGTGATACTTCCGGGTATTATAAAATGCAGCCCCCTGGTGTATAATACTGGTATTACAGATTGCCGGAAATACTCGTCATTGGCCGGAAGGCGTTTTCTCTTAATTGACGTGTTAACTCATCAATGGCAGGGAAAAAGTTAAATTGAAGATGGACCGGCACTAGTAGACACAATGTTTTCGTAAGCAGTCTTTATCTCTTTGTATGTGTTTGGGCTCAGCTGGGAAGAAGAGGAAGGCGTCAGTGAATAAGAACTCTTCAGCTGATAAGTCTGAGCTGGAAGGAGCAGCCGAGGCAGACGAGTCCCAGCAGGTAACTTGTGTTTAATTATACCAGTGTTTCTCAACTCCAGAATATTTTAGATGCCTCTTTACTTAAAACACCTGATTCAGCTTGTTAGTGTATTATTATGGGATAAGGTTTGTTTGACTTCAGTTGCACTGCGCAGACGGATCAGCGTATGACATCACAGGATTAATTGAGGTGGATAATTGTGACAGCCATGCCTGAAACTAATATTTAAGAAGAACATAAAGACATGACATTCTTTTATTTACTTCATTAAAATATACTGAGATTGGTTGTCACTGGCATTTTACACACTTCAATTCTTTACCATTTGATAAAAATACTGTAAATGTTTTATTGTGACAGGACCATCCAGAGAAAGAGGGCGAGAAGGAGAAAGAGAAGGAGGGCACATCAGGGGTCAGCCTGTCTTCCTATTGGCCGTTCTTCAGAGAGTTGGACGTGGAAGCTTTGAGCGTGTTACAGTGTGGTCTTCTGTCTCGATCTCTACTGGACACTGAGCTACACAGTAAAGTAAATCAACACTGTGTGATGTACTTTCAGTTTCAAGTACTTTCCTTCTTTAATAAATGTTCGGTTTGTTCTCATATGCTGTCGTTTTGTATGTATAGATCAGAGAAGAAGTGCAGTTGGGTCCTGCAGAGTTGCACTTCCTGTTAGAGGACATGTGGCGTAAGCTGGACTTCAGTTTGGCTTCTCCAGCCAAAAAGGCTCCATTTTTCAAAGTATAAATACCATGTGATATGTCTATGATTTGTTGTGAATAAATTGTATTATATAGATGATCTATAATCATGATGAGTGAATATTGTTTGTGGTGTCTCTCTAGAGTAAGACAGACAGAACTGTGGGATTTTCTCACCTGCAGCAGAAAAACGCTAAAGAAATCATCACCTTTTGCATTGAGCTGCTGCCCACACTGTGCACACACCTGGAGAACTGCCACAATCATTTTCAGGTACATACTGTACATGGTCGGGAACCAACAAGCAGTTATTAAAAATGTACATTATTTTGTTAATGGGTCTGAATTGTTTCTTCGAAGTGTATTGAACACTGTACTGAAATGCAACAATTATTGTGTCCGAAATAGATCCCTAGTACACTACCTTAAGGGGACAGCCATTTGCACTTATTCAATCCCATAATGCACCGCAATTGGAAATAGGAACCGGGATTGTTGCATTTATTACTATTTGAATTCCTAATGTTCATATGCATTAATGCTAGCACATGTGTTTTTGAATGTGTTTGTTCACACAGACTCTGCTGTCGGAGAATCAGGGTGTTGTTGATGCTTCTGGTGTGGATGTGAAGGAACAGCAGCTGATGTCTTCAGCCTATCAGCTTCTACTGCAGGTGCTACACACCACCTTCAGCTGGTGAGACCAAAAACACTTCAGTCTGTCTCTTTCTTTCTCTGGATCAATATGGATCTCCCACAAGTGGAGGCAAAAGGCCAGAAACATTTTTGTGTGTAATGCAATGCAACTGAAGACAGTAGCCTTGAGACTTTATAAAACCTTCTCACATTAATTAACATGTACTAAACTAATTAATAGGTTAAAGTCCGATATTAAATGTTCTGAATTTGTCACACCACCAAAAAATGTGTTATTGATCATCCAACCAAATTTCAATGTTGGCAAAATGCCAAGTTAATAAAATATTATCAAAATCTTGGAAAAATAGGCTGCATTATTTGCTTCCTTTAAAAAGGTGGGGGCGTGTAGGCTGTTGTCGCTGAAACCACGCCCACTTGCTGGAAAGCTGCCATCTCTCTCAACTTTCAAAACCACTACCATAGATATGTATAAAAGCTAGATGTGCTACGGCGGAGTTTATAACGCCATTGCCTGGCGGCCATCTTACCACAGGCAACTCGCTCACTCACTCGTAGCATTGAGTTTAATGGTGCAGGTACTTTTAAATGACCATAACTTGCTCAATTTTCTACCAATTTTCAAACGGTTTGGTTTCTTACAAACGTTATTAACGTGGCTATAATTCTGGATGCTTTAACATGTTTCATGATTTTTTTTTTATTGTAATAGTATTCAGCGTCATAGGTACATCTTTGACATTTATAACAAACCAAACCGTTTGAAAGTTATGGTACATTTAAAAGTACATGCACCATTAAAACTCAATGCTATGAGTGAGTGAGCTGCCTGTGGTAAGATGGCCGCCAAATGCGGACGTTCCACTCAATTGGCGAGCAGCGTGGGCGAGACATCTAGCCTTTATACATATCTATGACCACTACAACCGGAATGGATGATCGCGATTATGTTAGGGGCGGGGCCATGTGCGCTGCTCAAGTATGTTATCGAGACACCGTTTTAGGCCCACCTATCTCAGAAATGGTGAAAAACTGTTTAACGATCTAACTGTGCAATTGAGTACTAAAAAGTTTACAGTCTTTGTGGCGTTTTTCAGCAATACTTTTCTTTCATTATAATGTGTTTAGAAACTATTTTCAAGATTATCTTTACAGGGACTTTAAATGATTTACATTAAAACACTTCTGGTTCTCAAAACCCACTTGTCAACTTCACTAACCGCTTACTTGGTTGTTGGTAAAGCCATATAATCTGCTTTTTGTCTTCAGGGCTGGATTCTCTGGTACAGAACATCGTGTTTTGCTGAAGAAGGCTCTGAGAGTTCTGGCTAGTCGACTAAAGGAAGAAGAGACTGACCTGATGCTAGACCAGCTCAGCAGGTGAGATCAGTGCTCATACGTGAGCTTTTGATCAGTTAAGAGTTTGCAACCATAGATTGTATTAAACATGGACATAGTGTCCGTGATGTCACCCGTAGGTTTCTGAAGAGCATTTTCGAAGCCCAAAGTGGCGTCGCCATCTTGGCAGCGCATTTATGGCGGGTCACTCTCGGATAACCAAAAACATGGGTGGGGCCCTGGTTGCTGAAACCACGCCCACATAGCTCTACACTAGTGACAGCGCTTTAAGATCTTTAATTTAAGATAAGATAAGATAATCCTTTATTCGTCCCACAATGGGGAAATTTCAGTGTTACAGCAGCAAAACAAAAAGACGACATCATAATATAATAAACATTATATGCAAAAGAAGTATATATAACTTAATATAATTCAAATGGATGAGTTACAAAAAACTAACCCCCTCTCAGTTATTAGGCTGTAAAGAGTTATTTATGCTATAAAGTTGGACATTTTAACATTTGGGGTCTATGGGATTGATCCCCTTTTGTAGCCTGTCTCTAGTGGCCAGTCAATGAATTGCAGATTAAGTCACTTCTGTGTTGGATTCACGAGAGAGAACTGAAGGTTGCCCCTTGATTGTAATGTTTTGTCCTGTTTTTTATACTCAGGCACGCTTTCCAGTATCTGCAGAACTTCAGAAGTTCACTACCCAGTCTGAGCACAGCCCTGTGTCTCACCCAGCTGCTTATTGTACTGGCCCAGTTTGGAGGATCAAACCACAGGACCTACAGAGAGCAGATCTGTGCGTTTACTGTATACTCTCAACACATTGGGTTTATATACTGGACAATGGTCATAAAACCATTCAGATGACTAAATATATGAGTTTGATTAGACAGCACAGTGTTAAACAAACTGATACCTAAAAACCAATGATGCTAACTGTACTTTTTTGGAAATGTTGTTATTGTGATTTTTTATGTATGTATCAAGTCAGTTTTCTTTGAGTTCACCAATAACATTTGAAAACCAGAACATGTCCAAATACTTTTTATCCCTTGTGCTTTCGAAAAACATACCACTCTATATGCTGTAAATACATTTTTAAAATACATGGCTTATGGAAATCACTTCAGATTTTACTTTGTAAACCTGACCTACCCCTCCCCAAATATACCTAAAAGTATTTTAAATGTGCATATTGTAAATGACATAAGATTTTGTTTGTTTTTATTTGTATGTGTAATGCATTGATTTTGAATGCTATTGTTTCCCCAGCATCCCTGGCGAGGCATTTCTTGTGTCAGGAGTGGGTTACAGCGAGTGGAGAGAGAGAGCGAGGAAACAAATACAATGAGGCTCTTCAAACCCTTCTCGGGTATCTTATGAGTAACACACACAAGCACTGACGTTCATTTTAGATCAGGACAGTATTTATTGTTATTATCAATCCCTCCAGAAAAACGTGATTGTGTGATCGCATGATTCAATGCATAATCTGCCAAAGTTTGCATATTTGTGCCGGGGCTGTATTTTTTAAATACGCTGCACTTTCGCCACATAAATTAAAGATTTCTGCTCGCAAAATATGCGGGGCTTGCATGATTTCATAATCACCGCATTTTCATAGCAAAAAGTCATATATGTCTTAGCAGAAAGTTGAAAAATGTTGCATTTACTACTTCACACATGCACAGCCATGTCCCCTGTTGTCATGGAAATGTTAGGAAGTGACGTAATTACACAACTTGAACATCAATGAAATGCAAACAGTTTTAACAAGTTTACGCAATTTCATTGCATAAAATTGCATAAATATCCTGCATATTCTAATGCATTTTTTTAAGAAAACATGCCGCAAGATCAAGGATTTTTGCCCGCAACAATCACAAAAATATTTCACTTCAAATCTGCGTAATCCCGCATGAATATGTTAAACATCAAGACAATTTTTTCCTTTAAGTGCATGGAAAAATAATTGAATGAACGACGGTGCATGTGAGTCAGGTTGTAAGTTGTTTATCCGGTTACAGGTGGTTTACAGAATACATTAGGATATAAGCAGAATTTTAAAAACTTATACCTTTATTCATGGAAGGACAGTGGAAAGAGATTTTTACATGCAATTAGAGGGTTTTGCAGCGAAAGACAAATTTGTTAAATATCAATGAAATGACTTTAGTGACATTTGTGAAAATAAGGCATTTGAGTTACTGACACATAACCTTTTCTTTCCCATTAAAGTTAAATTACTGAACTTACTAAAATTCTAATTTACAATAAAACCGCAAGAGGCACTTAGATGGTTTTGCATGTGAGCTCTTCGCTTTAGTTACAATAAATTTGATTGTTGCTTAAAGTTTTTATTAATTTTTTTTCCCAACAACATACATTTCTGGATAATTTCTGGAGTTGTCCTATATCATATTGTTTTGTTTCAATACTCTTCGGTTATAGTATTTATCTGGAACACACCGATGATGTCCTGAAGGCCGTGGAGGAGATCGCAGGTGAGGGCGTTCCAGAGCTGATGAATGCCCCTAAAGACGCCAGCTCACGCAGCTGGCCCACCCTAAACAGGTACAACATATCTCTGATGTTTCACTAATCTGCTGACACAATGAGCGACGGTGATGTTTCTAATGTTTCTCACCTTATAGACAGACCTTCCTAGTGTACTACAAGAGCCTGATGGCAGAGCTCGAGAAAGCTGTACGCAAGATTCCTCCCAGCAAACCGGCCGATAACAGAGAGGTGTGTGCGTCAATGACAAAAACAAAGTGTAGAGCATGTGTTTCTCCTAAACTAATGAATCCAATCTGTTGGTTTTGTCAGGTACAAAGTGAGAAACTGCTGACGTGGAATCTAGCCGTGCGTGATTTCCACATTCTCATGAACCTGGTTAAGGTATAGAGGCCTTTACATCTTTTATGTGATCATTTATAGCTCTATTAAAGCCTTCTACTACACTGCTGCTTAGCTATTGTGATGGTTAAAACAGTGATATGAACAATCCCAGCATTCTGTGTGTGTTTTTTGTTTGTTATGGGCACAGGTGTTTGACAGCAGACCCGTACTTACAGTGTGTTTGAAGGTAAGATTATCCACACGTATGAATATTTGCTTATGATGATAATGTACAAGCTTTTGGGTAAAATTAAAACAGTCAGTCAGTGGCTGTGGGCGGGGCTTTATCAGTGTGATGTCACATTAACAAGAGAATGAAAAAAGCATCACACACTGCCAACACATTTATGTTCATCACCTTATAAAAGTGGCACCTTATTTTTGCATAATATGTGTCCTTTAATTCAGTGGTTCTCAAACTTTTTCTGCGTGCGGCCCCCCTTTTATATGGTGCATTCCTTCGCGGCCCCCAAATTTTTTTTTATAACAAATTTGTTCTAAACCGTAACATTTTAATAAGACAAAACATATTAAAGTATACAAAGTAGTGCTGTTGGTTAGTAGCCTTATTTTTTTTTAGGTTTAATTACACAGAATTCATGATAAATTAATGTATTTTATGAAATGTCATAAAACTGGGGCCCCCCTGGCACCATCTCCCGGCCCCCAGTTTGAGAACCACTGCTTTAATTCTTTTATCTTCTCATTTAGTACGGTCGTCTTTTTCTGGAGTCGTTTCTTAAGCTTGGAATGCCTCTGCTCGACTACAGCTTTAAAAAGCATAAGGTATTTCCATCTTTGCTTTTCACTACATCTATTATGTAAAGCTGCGTTGATACAATTACCAAATTGTGAAAAGCGCTATATAAATAAAATTGAATTGAATTGAATATTTCAACTTGAAAGCATTTCTGACTTTCTATGTCACACAAGATCCTGTACATTTGATCAATTTATATATTTCCTGAGATTCAAACCCATGACCTTATGGTTGATAGCACAATGTTTAACCAGTTAAGCAACAACAGCATTCATCCTGTTTTATCCAACATACTACCCTGAGGGCTCTACCCGAGCTCAAAAACACAATCCTTGAGCGTTTTAATCATTGCACATTGATGGATCTTCTCAGGAGGATGTTCAGAGTCTCCTGAAGACTTTTCAGCTCAGTACAAGACAACTCCACCACATGTGTGGTCATTCAAAGGTAAACTGGATAATCTGCAATGCATGTAACAACATGCTAACGTTACAAACAATAGCATCTCTTATTGTAAGCACTGCTTGACTGTTCTCAGATTAGGCAAGATACGGGGCTGACCAATCACGTGCCAGCTTTGAAGAAAAGTCTGGAGCAGTTTGTTTATCGTGTGAAGGCCATGCTCGCTCTGAACCACTGCCAGGAGGCCTTTTGGCTGGGGAACCTGAAGAACAGAGATCTAAAGGTGAGCGCTGTGGCCCGTTGAGCCTTGGTGCCCATGTGGGCAATAACAGTTTGAGGCTGGCCCTCTAGTTTCTTCACTTCTCCCTGTATTTTTTGTACCATTTCTACTGATTATATGTTTGGTTTTCAGGGTGAAGAGATTCTCTCACAGAGGTCACAGGTCGCTGATGAGCAAGAAGAAGAAACATCTCAAGTTCAGAGCGAGAGTGAGGTATAAAACAAAAGTTGTGGGGCTATAAATAAGAGAGTTAACAAGTATAATGAGTGCATGCTTTTAAAGGGCATCTATTATGCCAATTTTTACAAAATGTAATATGAGTTTCAGGTGTGCCTGTAAAGTTTCAGCTCAAAATACCCCACAGATCATTTATTAAAGTGTGTCCAAAATGATCCTATTTGTTTGAAAACACTGTTTTCATGTGTGCACCTTTAAATGCAAATGAGCTATTGCTCTTCGCTCCCTTACCAACAGACTGTGAGCGATTTTGGTTAAAAATAGATCTGATGTCTGTGAATACAGTCTGAGAAAATAATATCTTTAGCTACAATGTGCTATTAAACACATTTAGAAAAGCTTTTGGGTAAAATTAACCAGTCAGTCAGTGGCCATGGGCGGGGCTTTATCAGTGTGACATCACATTAACAAGAGAATCAAAACAGCATGTCTAATGAGACTGCTTTGATTTAATGGAGATTAAAACATTTTTTTCATCATAGGGTGGTTGTGTTCACACAATGCCAACACATTTATGTAGAAACATCTTGTAAAAGTGGATTTTGCATAATAGGTGCCCTTTTAAAAGCCACTGTACTCCACCTTAGTGCATTTGACATACTAGTTTCATTGTAATGTGATTTGGCATCCACTTCCATACTCATTTTTTTCAGGATAGATAGTATGCACACTTGGATACTTTCTCATTCTATTAATGAAGTTGCCATCAATATAATTTGAATGCATTTAGAAAATAAAATGAAATCTAACACGAATATCAACAAAAAAACCTTTACAATAAATTAAATATAGTTTTTTAGTAATTTTCTTAAAAGTTTAATTAAGTCTGTTTTTGTACAGGAAAGTGAAACTGAAGAGAGAACTGATCAGCAGCCAGAGGATGAGGAGGAGGAGGAATCAGATTAAAATAAAATTATTTGTTCATTTACATAAGCATGTAATCCATACGCTATTATTACCTTCCATGTTATAAGGTATTTCTTTCATTTGTGATTTTATTTAAAAGCAAAAATAAATAAAATATCTGGTTTAAGTTGCGTAAGGTTCATTCATCTAACATAACGACTCAATTATTATAAAAGCAGAAACTTGTGCAGCTTTCACATAAATGCTTAAAATGCATATTATTTCCATCAAATATATCCTGCTACTGTGACCTGTTAGAAGGAAACCAAAACACTGTCTGTGTAATACTGTCTTAAAGGTTCTCTAAGCGAATCTGCGAGACGTTAGTTATTGTTGACTTTCGAAACTGTTTTCAAACAGACGGAGCGTAGCTAACTCCTCCCCCTCCCTTACGTGCTTTCATGAACGCGCCCAACCCCCACCCCCAAATCCTTCTTGTCGTTTATTGGCTGGAACACTTTGTTATGGTTTCTGTTTGTAGGTTTGGCCATTTGTTGATATTGCCGTTTGTGAAGCCTGGGCTGTCTACAAAGATCGCGTTTTTTTACAGTTTGATCAGCGGACAGGCAGCAAGCAGATAGTGAGGAGATGTTTCCGGTATGTAACAAAAAATGTTTTATGGTCTAAAACGCTTCAATTCGCTTAGAGCACCTTTAAGGGTCGTTCACATTATGGACAATAACTATAAAAATAAAATCATTCTGTAATAAAGATAATAGTGGCATTCACAACACAACTATAACGAGAAAGATACATGGAATGATATCGTTGATCACTTTTGCATCGTTTTCCTTTTTCAATAATGAACTATAAACTATTGCCAGGCAATCAGATCTGTTCGAATTTAAAGTGCTTGCGTATTTGAAATGACAGACGACGCTGTGATGAAGCGCTTTGCTGAAGTCTTTAACATTACCTCAGGTATCCAGCGCTGTTGCAGTTGCAGTGAAATTGACTACGTAATGTTTTTATTTCACTACAATGACTACGCCAGTAGATAAGATGATAGATTATACAAATGCCCTGTTTAGATATGTGAAACGCAGTGTGCTGAGTACATCAGCTGGTTATAGCGGCTGTAAATGCAACGAAAACAGCATATTTACACGTTAAATGACATGTAAACAAGTGCATAGTTTTTAATTAAAGGATATCTATAATTTAGTAAAAGGTGTTTGTGTAACTTTTAGAAAGGATCTTTTGATAGATATGCTAATTAATATACATGATATTATCAGTGGTGTATAAAGACCTTACATCATGAACTGTTTTGTTTTATTAACTTACAATGAGATGTTTTTATCTCCATACACCACGGGTTTTACATGTAAGTCCCTGTCATGTTTCTACAGTAGCCCTAAATGGACAAAGTGCTCTACAGAACGCGTTTCATCCATAAATTGTCTCAGACGACGACATGTTTGTCCTGTGGCAGCTGCCATAGCTGCTCATTGCGTTTCTAAATTGAGGTTGGTTGCAATTTCATCCCTAGATGCCACTAAAAACCCAAACTGTACATCAGTGGGTCAGTTAGAATGTGTTGAAGCATTGAAAATACATTTTGGTCCGAAAATAACAAAAATGACTTTATTCAGTATTGTCTTCTCTTCCGCGTCTGTTGTGAAGTGCATGCGCGAGACTAAAGTCACGTGACTGCAGTGACGTGGCTGACGTGTTATTTGGTGCGCCCCAGCTGTTTTTTTTGTGCGTCCGGGCTTCGTTTACAGTCTGAGGGAGACGCATGCTGTAAGTTTGAAAAAAAAAAAACTTCACAAACACGACATCCGCGTCACTGCAGTCATGTGACTTTAGTTTCGCGCATGTGCTTCACAACAGACGCGGAAGAAAAGACAATGCTGAATTAAGTCATAATTTTTTTTTACTTTTTGGACCAAAATTGTTCCATGCTTCAACAAATTATAACTGACCCACTGATGTCACATGGACTACTTTGATGATGTTTTTGTTACCTTTCTGGACATGGAAACCATACATAGATTTTCAATGGAGGGTCAACAAGCTCATGGACTAAACATAAACATCTTAAACTGTGTTATGAAGATAAACGCAGGTCTTACAAGTTTGGAACGAAAAGAATGTCATTAATGACATTATTTTCATTTTTGGGTGAACTATCCCTTTAATGCCATAAAAGGTAAATGATTTGGGCGAGTACTGCTGCATGCGAAAGAATTAACATAGTTATCATCTGGTAATGTGATCGCTAATATAGTTAATCTTATTGTTCAAATGTGAACGACCCTTTGTAGAAAAGAACACACAGTATACTTCCAAAAGATAAATGGCCATGTATTGTGTCAATGTAACCTTTAAACGGAAATGAATCAGACATGAGCAAAAACAAACCACATATGCAAAGTAAAAAGAAATACAGTAAAAGTTCATTTAATGTTGCATCGGAGGCAGCGAAACAAGACTCCATGGAAGCATTGGCAACAAAAATCTGACATTTTCTTAAGTGTAAAAACGAATTGTAATACATGTAGCGCTTGTAATAAATCATAGTAGTATTGTGTCATTAAAATTCTAAATAAATACAATTCTTATCTCTCGTCCGTTTTAATGTATTGACGGTACACCAAAATAGGCAGCAAGTGTATGAAAACAGGCTTCATCCTATGACTGCTTCCAAACAAAACAAACAAACAAAAGTGTGATTGAAAAGGCTCAGCTTTAGCAGCTTATTCAACCACAAGCAAAATAACTTTTCTTCTTCTTGACAAAAGAACACAGAGGAATCATCACCTGAGAGACCATCATCCTGCATCCAAACCATACTCTCCTCATATACTCTCTCTATGTCCAGACTGTGAGGTAGAGCTGCAATAGAGATCAGTCTGACAGTGAAATGGCTTTCAGAGATGCCAGGACACACCGTGTTCTCACTAGACCTTAATGTGTTTACTGAGTCCCATCCCTTTGAGTTGGGCTCATAGCTCATCGTGGTTCCTGGTCAGGTCTTCACCGTAGTTGGTGGCCTGGCTGCCTACAAACATGTTCCAGTTCTCAAGAATCTCTTCTTTGGTGAGCATCTGGTCCTGAGGAATAAAACATCACAAATGAGAAATGTGTGGTTATAATTGCCTACTTAACTTACTACTTAAAGGATTACTCCACTTTCATAAAAAAAATCCTGATAATTTACTCGCCCTCATGTCATCCAAGATGTTGATATCTTTCTTTGTTCAATCGAAAAGAAATTACGTTTTTTGAGAAAAACATTAAAGGATTTTTCTCCATATAGTGGACTTCAGTGGACCTCAACAGTTTACAGTTTCAATGCAGCTTCAAAGGGCTCCAAAAGATCCCAATCGAGGCATAAGGGTCTTATCTAGCAAAACCATCATCATTTTAGCCAAAAAAATGCTACAACATCTCTTGCACTAGCCATGTGACGTGCCAGCTTGACCTTACGTATTACGCAATCACGTTGAAAGGTCACACGTTAGGTTTGTGGAAGGTACACTTGCAGACCATTTTAAACAATAAACTGACACGAAGACATTGATTAGTATCATTTCACATGCAACAATGTGTGAACGTTCCTCTTTCTCCACACTTGTAAACACTAGAGCTGTAGTTTCACATACATCATGCGTGACCTTTTGATGTGATGATGCATTACATAAGGTCGCGCTGGTGCATCACATGGCTAGTGCAAGACGAGAAATATGCTTTAAAGTACATATTCTTAATTTTTCTTTCTGAAAATGACAATGGTTTTGCTAGATAAGACCCTTATGCCTCATTTCGGTAGCCTGGTCCAACCAGACTCTCGTACATTCATTTTATTTGTACAGAGAGTCTGGCCACGCTCCACTGCAAAGTGTTACTTCCGTTAAGGAGGGTCCATTGTTGAAGTTTAAAACTATTGGATCTGCCCAGAGTCACTCAGGATCTGCCAAAGCCAATCGCTAACGTGTGGTTGTGACGTATATCATGCACCAAAACCGTCCGGAAACAACAAGTCAGAATAATCAGACAAACAAAACTTAGCAAACCTGGTTCTTGCTCCGGCTTTAACTTCTGTATATTCGGCAGTTTTGCATCAACGGACCGAATAGCTTTTCTCACGTCTTTCTCTACTGCAATTGCTGAACTACAACTCAAACTTACGCATGACCTCAACGTCATCGTTCTTAGCCACCCCCATCTGTTCGCTGATTGGTCCTGCAGATTTTTGCAGGAGAAAACGAAACTCTATAGAGAAATCCCAGACGTACTGCTGAAGCGAAATGAAAATTAAGCGGAAGCACGTAAGAGGGCGGAGCCAGGCTATCATTTCGGATTGTTTAGAGCCCTTTGAAGCTGTACTGAAACTGTAAACTGTTGAGATCCACTAAAGCCCAAAAATCCTGGAATGTTTTCCTCAAATAAATTGATTTCTTCTCGACTGAACAAACAAAGACATAAACATCTTAGATGACATGGGGGTAAGTCAATTTTAACCATTTAATAACCATTTAATTGAGTGTTGATCATTTGGTTTCAGGTGCATAATTTAAAAAATGCTGCATAGCAACGTCCTAAATTTGATCTTGCGATAATTTCTCAAAAGCGCATGTACGCCTTCAGCCGAAGGTATATTCGCGCCATCCACATGATGTCATCAGGAGAGTCCACGGTCGTCCGCATGCACCGTCTGCGTGCTGCCCAAAATTTGAGACAAGTTCTGGGACAGTCCGTGTACGACAGCACATGCGGGTAAAATTGTTGAGACAGGACACTACACTACAAACAATTACACAAAGACAATTGAAGCGTTTGCACACACACAACATCATCTTTTCTTTTTTCTTTTTACTTCTTCCAAGAACAGAAAGCTGTGAAGCAATTTGGCACCCATAATATTTGATTCATGTTCTTTGTTTTCTTGTTGTTTGCTCTAAACTTTGTTTGCAATGGTGAATCTGCTATTTTTCTTATCTATACTAATTTTTTAAATGTACTATAAATGTCGCGAATCAAAACTGGCGATCTGGTAGAGTAATATTTTGAATAAGAAATCATTTGTATTGGGTACACGTTGAACGCGGCCATCCGTGCGTAGCTCGTTGAGTATACTTGGAAAGCTGTGTGGACATGGAAAAAGGTATACCCGGCCCTTCACTTTGTTATAATGTTTTATGTTTAAATCCTTTTCGAGCAGCAAGAATTATGGCATATATTTTCAAAAACCTGCAGCAATCGGACAAACAAAAGTGCCTACGTCTGCTCAGACCCCTAAGGGGCAGGAAGCAACTTTTCTATGTCAAAGACGTTTTTATAAATATAAACATTGCCTTTAATTTTTTTCTAAGCATATTGATCATAAGTGCAGAGGTCTCCAAACCTGCTCCTGGTGAGCTACCATCCTGCAGATTTTAGCTTCAACCTCCATAAAACAGAGCGGAAGCAGCGAATCAAGGTTTTCAGGGTTGCTTGATAATTACAGACAGGCTTGTTGGAGCAGGGTTGGAAATGAAGTCTGCAGGACGGTAACGCAGCAGGAGCAGGGTTGGAGACACCTGGTATAATGTTCCCAAAAATCCACGACAACGTTAATTTATAAAAACTTTGATGTGGAAAAGTGCTTTGTGCCACGTCGGGGTCTGAGCAGACATACACACTTTTGCTTGTCCACACCCTTTATAATTGTGATCCCAGGTAAGAAAGAGTCCACGTATCTATTATTTTAGTTTTACTTAGGGTTACAAGGACTTTAGCCATTATGAAACAAATAAAAAGCATCAAATGCATCTTGAACACCTTTACCTTATCTGTGTCTGACTCGTACACCAAGTGTCTGGCCTCCGCCTGAGCGTGATCGTAGTCCTGTGGAAGAATCCAGGTGCGAATCTCCTCCAGATCCATCTTTCCGTCTTTATTCAGGTCTCTGAAGTCTGAAAACTGGTCTCTCTCTGTCTTCACCCAGTCTGGTTCTGGACCGTTGTCTTCATTACCAAACATGTCAGCTGGAAAATGGCAGGAACAGATTGAAAATGTGCTTCTTCACAACATGGTCTTCCATCTGGTGGGTTTGTCTGTCAGTCCAAATCTAAGTCTGACAGAACCCGCCCTCCAAAAACATGTCAACCAACCAAATCTCACAAAATTATATTTTAGAGGTAAACTGCATAACTAGCTAACTAAACACAGACAAAAAATATTGTAGTACATCATGTATCTTACGCAATAGTCTAAAATACAAATAGACCCACCAATGTATTCATCTTCATCTACGTGACCGTCTCCATTCTTGTCAATGTCCTCAAGAGTTTCCTGGCAGAACAAAGATAGAAACTGTTAGCAATCTGCTATGGCAATTACCTCTTTAATTATTTGTCAGTCAACTGATCACACTTACAAGAACCACAATGTCCTTCATGTGATCAAACTCTTCTGGATGAAGAAAAGCAGTAAACTCCTCTCGCTCTGCAGCCAAGTCACCATCCATGTCTGCCGCTTTGAACCTGCGTTCATCTCGTGGCATCATCTTCTTAAAGCTGAACTGATCGGTGGCATCCTCAAACTCATCAGGATTGGCTGAAAGGCGGTGATGATCACATCAAAAAACAGTAATGTTACAAGGCGGCAAACTTTCTACAGATAAGTTTTTAATTTTGCCTACAAGTCTATGTGTCAATGACGTGTCCCATCCACAATTATTCCCCTACTGTTCAACAAGAGTTCAGTAACTCACCCAGATAGTAGCCGTATGTCGCTTGCTTGTACTCGTCCCACGAGATCTTGTTGTCTTTGTTCAGGTCATAATCAGCCCAGACCTTTGCTACGTTCTCATAGACGTAACGCTTCTGTACTCTCTTGATCCAGGCCTTGAGTTCATCAGTGGTGATATATCCATCTGCATCGCCGTCAATACGATCAACTATTTTCCTAAAGAAGACAAGTGCATAGAAAGAAACAGGACTTTTTAAAGGGGTCATGAAGTGGCATATTTTATTATTTAGTACTTTATGGTCCACTAATATTAAGGATGTAGAATAAGGTTTTGCAGAATCAGGTATTAATATGTGCTTTTTAAGAAGTACTAAATGGCCAATATCTCAATAATATTAATAAAAATAACCAATCAGTTAATAGTGAGAATTGAAAACTACACTTAAGGATACATAAAAAACATGCATTTTAAACTTAAGACTTTAAATTTTGATGTTAAATCCACTATTGGATTATATATAACTACTACAATCCAAACACTGTATTTAGTTCAATTACATAAAAAGTAACCGTAATTAAATTGCTTGTGTAAAAATGAGTAATTTAAAAAAAGTAATTAAAAAACACTGTGTAGGACCTAGCAAAAGTGGTTCTAGCAGACCAATCACAGCGCTTGCGGTCCGTATAGAACTGACGCGTTGCTATATTTTTGGAGAGGTGTGCGCCAGAGGTTTCACGTCTTTGCAAAGGCTATGGTGTACAATTGACGCAGAAGTATAAACTGGTCTTTATCCTGCATAGGTGGTTTTTCGCATTGCTATGATGGTATACTCACTCTTTAAAATTAATCGTATTCTGACCTTGGTTTAAATAAAATGCTGTTTTTGAAATAAGAAGGAATTGTTGATTTTTGTAAACTAACAAGACATTTTAATAGTATAATGAATGCTATAATAGTATAATCTAAGTATAAAAAATTCTTTACTCAATTTAAACTAGATGTTTGTACTATGAGATTGGTTAATGTGGCGCAAATATCCGCCAAAGTTCAGATTTTTCAACCTTTTGCGTGAGAAGATTACATACAAAGACACGATCAGACGCGATGCGAATAGAGCTGCGCACTTGACGCGAAAACACGCGCTATTCGCCTCAAACGTGTCTTTGCGCAAGTTTAATATATTTAACTCAAGCGAAAAATTTGCATGCCACGAAGTTAAATCCCGCAAGTAATCTAGAGTAAGTAACGCGATGACCCACATTTGGTGTACACGCAGCATTACGTGCGTCAAATGCCCGAAACGCTCAATTCACCGCTGAATGTCTATTGCGACTTTGCATTGACTTAACATGTAAATCACTCGCGCTTTACGCTTCATTCGCATCTGGTGTGAACGCACCATAATAAGGAGTGACAAGACGACCTCAAAACTCCATGATCTTATAGCACCTGTCATATTTTGTAATCTCCATATCTAACAATCTCATATACAGGTTTTTTCCCGTCTGGTTTGTGCATATTTCTGCAATTTTTTTTATTATAAAAACAATATAAACTGAAAAACATATATATGGTGAAATATACGTTACTGTGAAATAAAATGACTCATTATGTGAAATGGAATTTTGGTCATACCGCCCACACCTAATGGCAATATATCGGAATATATTGATAATTTTAGTTACTGTATAGGCCAGTTAATCCATTATATTTCTGTTATATCGTCCACAAAGCTTTCTCAGTATCGGCTATCAAATAATCCCTATCGGTCAAGTACCAGTCACAGGTTTGTTTTCTTATGACAAAAGCATCTGACAAATATGTTATATATGTATTGTAACGTTAATAAGCTTTTTAACAAATAATTGTGTAATTTAGTTATTTCGCGTTGTATTGTGACCCAGACATGATCTTGACATGTGTAAGATCCACCCACTAATCATGCAGAGTCAAATCTGGCTGGGGCAACTGGAAGACTGTGTTTAAAGAGCAGCAAATGTATTTTTATCCCAATGCCACGTTGTGATGTTGACCCCTCCCCTAAAGCGCCAAGCCTGATTTGCCAATCTGATCTAACTGGACAGAGTTACCATAATGACAAATAACTTATAATTAAAACAAACAAACAAAAATATTTACCCATGACATTCATTCTTATATAACTTAGTAAATTCAGTGTAATGCTAGTAGTGCTTATCTACATTATGCAAATGTTGACATGCAAATGTTTAAAGAAGAGACATTTCTAAAGTCTGACAGTTTCAAACATCTCAGTCTCTGGATCATTACAGATAAACACACTTATATTATACATAAAGTTAAGCATTAATAATACACAAACCCCAGATCTTACCCCAATCTGGCTTTGCTTTCCTCTGGGGTAAGTTGGTCAAAAGTGGTCGCCTCCTCTTTGCCCAGAAAGGCCTCGTGATCGTACTGGTGGCTCTGGTTGTCCTCGTGCGATCGTCTGCTCAGTTCGGGCTCGTGATGAACTCGCTCTTTCCTAACAGTGGGCTTTCCGTACACGAGAAACGCGCAAAGAGATAAAACGCACAAATGCAATGACACGTCCATGTTTACCAGATTCAATCCAAGTTTAAAACCGAAAAGAACTTAAACGTAGAATCGAGACACCGATAAAATCGTCGCCGTTGCCCTTAGCGACGCGTTACAAACGTTATCAATGTATAGCAACTCACGTCATGTGAATACGAGTCAGTTCTGTTCGCTTTCGATTCAAACATACCCGGCGGATCACAAAGCGATACAACCAAACCCCGAACGCAAGCGCGTTCACGTACAGCCAATCGCGTTGCTGCTAACGAAGCACGGTGATTGTTAGAAGCTCTGTGATTGGTCAATGGGTTGTCTGTTACTCGAGAGGGGCGTGGACGCCACGTTGCAAAATGACACGCAGCAGCTGCCACTGCCTTCTTTTCGGAAATGACAAATATTCTGCATGCTGTAGATTGTAAAAAATACAAACAATCCGAAATCCTTTTAGATTTAGCCCAGTTTTAATGTTCATTGCCTAGTTATTTATGCATAAATGTGAAATTAATATTTTCTTTTTATATCTGTTACGGTTCCTTAAAGGATTAAGGATCCTAAATGATTTTAATAGCAATGGTCGTTCCTATAGGGTTCCATTAGGTTTGTCTGTATGATAATTTCTAAAGGATTTTAGGACAAGACAAAAAATATCCTATAGGATCATTTCTAAAGGATTTTAATGGGAACCAGTTAAATATTTATTGTCTTGAAATGTGATTTTCCCTATTTGATATGGTTGTTATATCAGTAAAAAAATAAACAAGGCTGAAATAATCTGAAAGCGACAGGAATCTCATTGTTTACTTATTATCCACATAATACTAAACTAGTACTAATGTATGATTATGTCTGAATTATCATTTAAATGGTTTATTTACACAAAAGACCACTGCAACATTTTGGCTACTAAAGTCATGAATTGATGAACTATTTCACACTTTATTATTTTATTAATTTTACTTCATGTCAAACAATTAAAGGAACAGTATGTAGGATTGTGGCCAAAACTGGTACTGCAATCACACAACTGGTGGCCAATACACAAAATGACAACATAAACATCAGTTGAGGGCTGCAACTCCACTTTTTAAATGACAATATCCTGGCCAGACCACTGTTGTCAGTGATATAAGTATTTGAAATGAAAATTATTTTTTAATGTGACAAATCAGGGCCTTTTTATGATTTATTGATATACATTTCTTACATACTGTTCCTTTAAGAACAAGGTTTGATGTTGCATACAGAGTCTATAGAGTTCTGCATCAGATGTATTTATACATTCAAAAGACTGAGAAAGATACTACATTTCCTTAATCTCCTCAAAATGAGCTGATTCAAATTGACAGAGCAAATATAATTAAATACTAAACAATTCATTACTCAAATGAAAGGCCATACCTTCAGGCTAGTTTGATTATGAATAGCTGTGGCTTTCGGTTAGGTTAGAAAGACTCACGTGTTAGCATATTATACAAATGATAAATGAACAAACTCAGTTTGCATAGCAGTATTTGATATGACACTGTGAGCAAGTTATCACATAATGAGCCCATGGAAATCTAGAGCATATAAAAATATTCATTAATATGTGAATAATTAAATATGAAAATCTTTGCCTAGTAACTGTTCGACATAAAACTTTATGGCACATGTCATACATGTTCAAATTTGTGTCTTTGAACCAGGAAGAAAGCACTGTTATGAGAAAAAAAATGATGATTATTCGTAAACTACACGCTTTTCATGTAATTTAATGTGTCAAAACTTCAGTTACAAATAAGAAATCTCAAAATCAGATTTTTTTTCTAAAGTAACCTTTTTGTGTATATGACCAACGCAATCTTAGGGCAATTCATACAATGTAAAATATTTCTGTAGAAATTACAGTATTACTGGTTATTACTGGCAACTAGCTGCCAGTAACTTACTGTAGATTTTACATTTATGTTATTTACTGGCAACAATTTGTTCAAAGTTAAATGAACATGAAACATTTTCAGTCTTTATCTTCTACAGTAAGTTACTGGCAACCAGCTGCAAAATTACAGCAAATTTTTTACAGTGTATGTATTTTACTAGGTGGCTAATTCGTATTAATTCGTACGACCACATTCGTAAGTTTTTGTATGATTTTCTTTGGCCCTGTGACGTTGGGGTTAGAGGCGGGGTTAAGGATGGGATTTTAATATTGTTTCTATTTCATCCCTACTGACCGCCAGAGGCGGTGCTTAAGCACTGAATGATCCATCTCGCGCATGCGCAGGTCGAGTGTTTATACCAACAAAGTCACCCGTGACCCCTGATGCCTACGGAGAGTCTATAACTTCCGGTGACATCAGAGGATCTGTTCCTTTTCATCTTCTCGCTTCGCAGGTTGTTTTTTTCCGCGCTAGCAAAAGACTAGGATATTGTGTTTCATTCGTTGCTGGTGGCCTTGTGGCATTTTATTGTCGGAGCAGCGAGTTGCTCGCCCTCCAAAGGCCGCAACGGAATCCACCGACAGGTGAGTTACAAACTTTTTACATAACTGCTCGTTTGGTGCATTTGTTGGTGACGGCTGTGTTTTCGCTCCCTCTCCCGACATTTGTAATCTAACGTTAACAGTTACCTTTATATTATTGATTCATCTGCGATTTATTGTTGTAACACGGACGCGTTTTTGGTTGATTGTTCAGCTGCGCTCGTGTAGTTACTTCGTGCCAACTCGGTTGTGCCGGTTTATTTTGTTAAACGTCTTTTTGCGCTTTAACTGCGCTTTGTGTATTTAGTACCAACTCGGTTGTGTCGGTTTTTCGTTTAAACGTTCGGCGCTTAACTGCGCTTGTGTATTCGTGCCAACTCGGTTGTGCCAGTTTTTTGTTAATCGTTCGGCGCTTAACTGCGCTTTGTGTATTTTGCAACAACTCGGTTGTGCCAGTTTTTTGTTAATCGTTTCGGCGCTTAACTGCGCTTTGTGTATTCGTGCCAACTCGGTTGTGCCGGGTTTTGTTAATAGCGCTTACCCTTAACTGGCTTCACAACGTTTGCGGTGACGGTTGTGCTTTCGCTCCCGGCACCGGTACTGCGTTTAGTGTCTTATTTTTTCGTTACCCTAAGCTGGTGGAGGCAGTGCTTTCGCTCCCGTTCCCAGCATATTTGTGCCTCAGGGACTAGATTGGTGGCAGTGTTCCCGCTGAAGCTAATCTTTTTTCTTTTTTGCTACATTTGTTGGTGAAGGTTGTGCTTTCGCTCCCTCTCCCGGCATCTGTACTGCATTCTGTGTCTATTTTTTCGTTGGGATAGTTTACCCTTAGCTGGTGAAGGCAGTGTTTTCGCTCCCGCTCCCAGCATAGGTGTGCCCCTGTGACTAATTGGTGGCAGCGTTTCCGCCGAGGCTACCTTTTTTTTTTTTTTCTCAGTTGCCAGCATGGTTGGCAACCACTCCTGCTCGGCCTGTATGGCTCCTCTGCAGCTTGAGGATGGCCATGATTTATGTCCCTCATGTCTTGGCTTTGAACATTTAAAGGAGGGTCTTTCTGACGACCCCTGCATGAACTGTGGTATCATGCCTCGGGCAGTGAGGGCAGCTAGACTGGCTGAGGTGGAGCAACTGTCGGGCTCTACTTCGTCGATTGGACATTTGACCCCAGCCCAGCGACTGGTTCCAGATCAGACTGGGCAGTCTAAACGTCAGGCTGCTGAGGCCGCAGGCCCCACTCCTGCAAAAAAGGCCAAGGGACCCCGGCTTGCCTCTAAAGTGGACCAACTAACAGCGGAGCTCAATACTATGAAGTCCCTCTTCCTGGCGCAGAGCCGCCAGATGATTTTGTCCCTTCGGCAGCCTCCTTGGAGTCGGAGGACGATGTGCTTTCCATGGCAGCTTCAGCTGGCCAGTTTAATGAATATGAGCCAGAGGTACTTCCACAGATGGGAGCCTCCCAACCTTCTGCGGCCGGCTCCCGTTCTTCAACCCATAGCTCTACTGGTGGTGTTGAGGACTGCTCTATGGGAGCCATCATTCGTATGGCTCTTGCTCGTCTCCAGTTGGACGTCCCGCAAACTCAGCCGGCCCCGGCCAGTGCTTTTTTCAGGCGTGTCCCAGCCTCCGTCAGCTTTACTGCGCCCCCATCGGAGGAGTATTTGAGGGAGTTGCAGGTATGTTGGAGGGATTCTAAGGCCCTCTCTCATGCAACGTCCGATGGCCGGACCCTGGCAGCCATGCAGGACGCACAGAAGTTCGGATTGGACCGCATGCCAGCAGTTGAGCCGACAATAGCGGCTCTTATCATCTCACCTGATGAGGCTTTGAGGCCGGACGCTAGGTGCCCTCGTCCCCAGTGCCGGGTTACAGATGACCTGCTCTGTAAGGCCTATGATGCAGCGGCTCGCATGGGACGCATCGGTAACTCCATGTCCCACCTGATGCTCGCTTTGTCAACTTCCCTGCAGGAGACTGAGTTGGATGCCTCTGTCCACAGCTTTAGCGATGCTTCACTACAAGCATTCGCATTGATGTCTAGGGAATTGGGGCGGTTGATGTCTACTCTTGTGCAGGCTCGCCGCCAGGTATGGTTGGCACAATCACCTCTCACTGAGGCCTGTAGGAGAACCCTCCGCAGTGTTCCGGTGGAACCAGGGGAGCTGTTTGGTTCCGCAGCTCTGGAAGCGCTTGAGCGCACGGTCCAAGCCGGACGGACTCGACAGCAGCTGTCCGGGCTTCAGAGAAGCGTTCCGCCTCCTAGCAGGCCTAGAGGTCCTCCAGCTGTCCCACAGCGCAGCTCTCGTCCACAGGCTCACCCCAGGGGCTACCTAAGGTCTCTGCGCCCACGTCCACAGCCTGCTCAGCAGCAGGCACCGACCTTTCGGGTGCCTGACCGGCTGCCCTCAGGACAACCTCAGTCCTTTCCAACCCGTCGTGCCTCTGGAACCTTTAGAGGCCGGGGACCCCGGCGCTGAAGCCCGGGGGTCGGCCGTCGGCTGTTTTTCCCAGCAGCAGCTCAGCTATTGGGCTGCCTCCACCAGGGACCCATGGGTGCTCTCAACCACGGGTACAAACTTCAGTTCCGACGCCGGCCCCCAGCCCATGGCCGGGTCAAGATGACCATCATAAACGACCCGGCAAAAGCCCAAGCCCTCACCCGGGAGTTGTCCGCCCTCCTGGACAAGGATGCCATCGAGCCAGTAGATCCCCTATCGCACCCCGGGGGGTTCTACTCAACTTACTTTCTGGTAGCAAAGAAAGATGGCGGACTCCGTCTTATCCTCGACCTGAGGGGTCTCAACAGGTTCCTGAAGGTTCTGAGGTTCCACATGCTGACCACTGCAGAGGTTCTACGTACAATTGCCAAAGGAGAGTGGTTTACGTCAGTAGACCTGAAGGATGCCTACTTCCACATCCCTATAGCTCCACACCATCGGCAGTTTCTGCAGTTTGCCTTTCAAGGGCGCCATTTCCAGTTCCGAGTGCTCCCATTCGGTCTCTCCCTCTCCCCTCGGGTGTTCACCAGGTGTGTGACGGCAGCCCTTTCGCACCTGCAGTCGCGGGGCATGAAGATTCTCCCATATCTGGACGACTGGCTCATCTGTGCGCCATCCCAGTCTCAAGTGGCACTGGACACGTCGTGTCTTCTCTCCCATGTGGCCCGCCTGGGCCTCCGGGTGAATTTTACAAAGAGTTGCCTGGTTCCATCGCAGGGCACGCTTTTTCTCGGTATGACTCTAGATGCAATCTCCATGAAGGCTCGCCCATCACCACAGCGGGTGGACGACATCCTCCACCTCCTCCTCCTGTTTCGGGAGGGCAGGCAGTTACGCTATGTGGAGTTTTTGCGCCTCCTAGGGAAGCTGACGGCTGCCGCTACCGTGATTCCTCTAGGACTGCTGTCGCTGCGTCCCCTCCAGAGGTGGTTGCACGGCTTTCATCTAGATGTCCAGTGGCACCGACACAGGAAACTCAAGGTGTCACGTCGTTGCCTTCTTGCTCTGGCCCCATGGAGAGTAAGGTCATTTCTCCTGCAGGGCATGCCCTTGGGTTCCATTGCATCTCGTCGGGAAATCCTCACAACAGATGCTTCTCTCTCGGGGTGGGGTGCTGTGTGGCAGAATCGAACAACTCAGGGGCTGTGGTCTGTCCGGGAGCGCTCACAGCACATCAATGTTCTGGAACTGCGGGCTGTGCACAAGGCATTGCAGGCCTTTCTTCCCTTCCTGGGAGGCCGGCATGTGCTTGTGCGATCAGACAATGAATCAGGCGGCAGACTTACTCTCCCGTTGCAAGCCTCCGCCGGGGGAGTGGCGGCTTCATCCGGATGTGGTCCTCAACATCTGGGACATCTTCGGCAGGGCAGGGGTGGATCTCTTTGCCTCAGAGGAATTGACCTATTGCCCCCTCTGGTTCTCCTGGACGGAGAAGAGCAGCCCTCTGGGCCAGGATGCTCTCGCACACGATTGGCCAGAGGGTCTCCTCTATGCTTTTCCACCAATCCCTCTGATTCTTCCAACACTGCAGAGAGTCCTCCAGCAGGGTCACAGGCTACTGTTGGTAGCCCCCTTCTGGCCGGGAAGAACATGGTTTCCACTGTTGTACAGTCTCTGCAACGGTTCACCGTGGCGCCTCCCAGACAGGAGGGATCTCCTGTCTCAGTTACAGGGCCGAATCTGGCATCCCGATCCTCATCGCCTGCAGCTGTGGGTCTGGTCACTGCAGGGCCCGACCCGCTGCTGACTGAGTGTTCAGATGGCGTCTGCAATACCATATTGAATGCAAGGGCGCCTTCTACCCGGGCGCAGTATGAGAACAGGTGGCAGCTGTTTACTACATGGTGCTCAGACAGGGATGTGGACCCTGTGCACTGTTCAGTTCTAAAGATTCTAGAGTTCCTCCAGTCACTCTTGGATGGCGGCCGGTCCCCGGCTACCTTGAGGGTATATGTGGCAGCTATTTCCTCTCGACATGCTCGGGTGGCCAACGACACTGTGGGGTGTCACAGATTGGTGTCTCTTTTTCTGAAGGGTGCATGGCGGTTACGCCCCCCACGAGCACAGCGCGCCCCAGTCTGGGATCTGCACCTGGTGCTCGATTCTCTATGCTCGCCTCCCTTTGAACCCCTGGCTCAGGCAGAGCTGAAGTGGGTCTCTATTAAGACTGCCTTTCTCCTTGCTATCACGTCAGCGAAGCGTGTTGGGGAACTTCATGCGCTCTCTGTGAGTAACTCATGTTTGCGGTGGAACTCCGATGGCTCAGGGGTTACCCTGTGGCCGAATACAGCTTTTCTACCGAAGGTTTTGTCATCATCCAACCTTAACCAACCTATCCACCTGGCGCAATTTACTCCCCCAGAAGGGGAGGATAGATTACAGCGGCTGTGTCCCGTACGGGCTCTCAAAACCTACGTGGTCGCGACTGCGAGTATAAGGCAGTCAGACCAGCTCTTCCTCTGCTATGGTGGTCCTAGAAGGGGCTGTGCTCTCTCCAAACAGCGGTTGTCTCATTGGGTGGTGGATGTAATCACCCAGGCATATAAACGAGGTGGTCACCCCCTGCCATCCGGGGTGAGGTGCCACTCTACCAGGGCGGTCTCAACTTCATGGGCGGCCCTGCGCGGCGTGCCCCTGGAGCGCATCTGTGAGGCGGCATCATGGGCATCCCCAAGTACCTTCTCCAGGTTCTACCGGGTGAATGTCGCCACCCCCCATCCACTGGAGGTGGTCCTGTTGCCGGACTCTGTGCTCTCCTCTCAATAAGGTATGTGCTAAATTCCTCGTGACTTTTTTGGTATGTGTCATCCAGTGCTTAAGCACCGCCTCTGGCGGTCAGTAGGGATGAAATAGAACGAGAGTTACGTATGTAACTACGGTTCTATGAATCCCGGATGACCGCCAGAGCGTTCTGTCACTCAGAATCACTGTGTACTCGCGAGAAGATTCTGTAGGAACAGATCCTCTGATGTCACCGGAAGTTATAGACTCTCCGTAGGCATCAGGGGTCACGGGTGACTTTGTTGGTATAAACACTTGACCTGCGCATGCGCGAGATGGATCATTCAGTGCTTAAGCACCGCCTCTGGCGGTCATCCGGGATTCATAGAACCGTAGTTACATACGTAACTCTCGTTTTATGATAATCTTATGTTTTTGTACGATTCACTTCATACGAATTACCCAACTAGTAAACTACGTACAAATTCTCATGAGATTAGGCTGATATGTCTTTGTGTACTGCATAATGACATGATTTAATTTCAAGATCTTCAAAGCTATATAAGCAATTCATCAACGATCAATTAATATCGACATTGAAGACCACAACTCCCATTCTTCCACACTCTTTAATGCGTCATCAAACTACGCCGTTGTTTTTGTTGTATAACGACCTCTAGTGCTTTAAATGGCATATTGTGCCTTTCAGTTATAATACATAATTTCTGTTAAACAGAATCAAAGCTGCCTAGGGTGATGCAGGTCGTGGGATAACCCTGAAATGCTCATGACCTCCTTTGGTTAGTCCCGGCCTACGACATCAGATTATTTTCTTTTCACTTTATCGTGGCCACTTTCTAAAATGAAAATGAAAATCTAGAAATAATAGACACATGTAATGTTTGACTCTTTTTCACAAATGATGCATAAGTAATAATCTGTTCCAGCAAAGTAGCCAATAATTGTTGTGCTGCCATGCTTAACACAGACAACCGGGAACATTTTCATAGTAGTAGTTCAGTAATTACATTGTCTATTTATCTGTCTGCCCCCTCACTATGCCTGCATTAAAAAGCCTTTCGCAAATGGGAGGCATCAGTGGAGAATAATAGTATTTACAGTACTGTGTGATGAAGATAAATATTTCTTTATGACGATAACGTTGGATTTTAAAATGTGTTTTATGCATCATATATCACATTACCAGCAAGCTTCTAAAAACAATACCTGAATTTACTCTCCAAAGAAACAAGAAATTACCATAATATGACAAATTTTATCTAGCAGATTTTCAATAGATGCTTTCATTGTTGCATTGCAAAGAATCCTACTGACATCTTTTAACATCTTTTGGTTTGCATTGTAGTAACTTATAGTGAGACATTGACTTTATCATCACAGAAGTCATTTGGGGTATTTTTAGCTACCAGCAAAATGGTTTCATTAATTTGAACAGCGTACAACATAAATGTATCTTGTGTGTAATTAGACATGGCACTATCCTGATAATTCATTAGAGAAATTAGACAACTAACCACGATGTGTAACACTGGTACCTCACAAAATACATGAAATAGTCGCGCATTATTTTGCTCAGTGTCGCGTGGCATTGTCACGTATTTCCACCATTTTACGTGCGAAATTTGTGAGATCATGTTGGTTTAAAATCCTGTATAAATTAATTTAGTAATATAAATAAGGAATTATGAATTATTTGAAAATAATGCACACATTATATTGCTGCACAACATGAGGGACCCTGCTAAAAAATCAATAGACACCATAACAGAAATTCTATTGGATTTATAGGTTTTAATGTGAATTTTATTGGTTGTATTTGGAACTATAATGGCATCTGTTGGTCTCTACTGGTATGTATTGGGTTCTATTGGCGGGGCCATTAAATCCTAATAGAATAGGTCCCTAAACACACTACAAAAAGGAATTTTGTTGTGGTTTTGATTTGTAAAAGCTACTGGTTCCTATTGGTATTTTAATGGAAACTATTAGGAATTTCTGTAATGGTTTTATTGTTTTTTTTTTCAGCAGGGAGTCAATTATTCCGCTTGATCTAATTTTTAACTGGATAACTTTTCTATATGACCATATGAATCTGATGGCTCTTATACATTGGGGGGGGGAGTATAAATATATAATCTACATTATAGCTGCATGCAGTACAAACTTTACACACACCACAATACATGGGAGGAGCTTTGACACGATGGGTGTGACAGCTTCAGTGAAAATGAAACTAAACTGACAATCAAGCTGCAAGATTTTAAACTCTTCATATCTTCAAGAAAGAAGATATTTGAGACTTTTAAAGCCGTACATGAACACATTTGAGACGTATTTACAGGTAACATGATGGAAATATATGAGAAATTTTTCTGAACAAGTTTCTAATGTTAGTGTTCTGATTCAGTAGAGTTTATGTCTAACTATAAAACATTAGACAAAGTCTGGTTAATACATGAGTTAAACTAGTTTAATCATTTTACAGTAAAAGTATAATATTATTTATTAAATGTAGACTGTAACATTTGTTTCATTGTAAATCAACGTTTAATGTTTGTTGTCATTGAGTCACACGGCTTAAAGAGAACCAGGAAGTACAGTATGTGAACTGAAGACAGAATGAAAAACTTACACGCTGTAAAATGTGATTTGTGTTGGGATTGTTTCCTGAAAAGTTTTAAAAAGAAGACGAACAATGGCAGAATCTTCACCAACATCACCAAAACCAAGACGGACCAGAAGAAAGAGTATGGAGGAACCACCATGTAAGCAAAAAACGCAAAGCACATTATTTATTATAGGAAATCTTATCATTATCTTAAGATCAGAAACATAAACTGTTAGTGATAAATGTTGATGATTTCTGTCTGTGTTTTTCAGATCTGTCATCCTCCAGTGTTTCTCTATCTGAAGAGCTTCAGTGTTGTATTTGTCTGGATGTGTTAAGTGATCCAGTCACCACTCCATGTGGACACAACTTCTGCAGGATCTGTCTGAAACAGTGCTGGGACAACAGTCAGATCTACAGCTGTCCATACTGTAAAGAAACATTCAGTAAAAGACCAGAGCTCAACATCAACACAACACTTAGGCTGCTCACACTGATCTTTAAAGAAAAGTTCAGTCTGAGAAGATCTGAAGTCCTCTGTGACATCTGTGATGAAAGAAAACTGAAAGCCCTGAAGTCCTGCCTAACGTGTCAGGCATCTTACTGTGAAACTCACCTGGAGCCTCACCAGAGAGTCCTGAACTTAAAGAAACACAAACTGCTGGATCCTGTGGAGAATATAAAGGACTATATATGTGAGAAACATGAGAGACCTCTGGAGCTCTTCTGTAGAGATGATCAGACATGTGTTTGTGTGTTTTGTACTGATGGAGATCACAAGAATCACAACACTGTTCCTCTAGAGGAGGAGAGTAAAGAGAAGAAGGTACGAGTTCATAACAACATTAATACATGCTTTATTCATCTGTTATACATATTCAAACAACATGATCTTTTGTCAGAAGATGATCAAATGTGTCTGTCTATAGACTCAACTGATGAAGACACAGACAGACATTCAGGAGATGATCCAGAAGAGAATCAAGAAGATTCAAGACATCAAACACTCAGCAGAACTCAGAAAAGTGAGTTGAAGATGTGAAATATTTGATGGATGATAATGTTTTGATTTGTCTTATAAATAAAGGTGATGAATTGTAATGAAAAACTGATTTCTCAGAGAAGCAGAGAGCAGGAGAAAGCAGCGAGTGTTGAGGTCTTCAGTGATCTGATCAGATCCATTGAGAGATGTCAGACTGAGCTGCTGGAGATGATGGAGGAGGAGCAGAAAGCAGCAGAGAAACAGGATGAAGATCTCATTAAAGATCTGGAGCAGGAGATCACTGAGCTGAAGCTGAGAGACAGTGAGCTGGAGAAGATCACACACAGTGAAGATCATCTTCATCTCATACAGGTCAATGTCTCTCTCTCTCTCTCTCTCTCTCTCTCTCTCTCTCTCTCTCTCTCTCTCTCTCTCTCTCTCTTCCGGTGTGATTGGTCAGCGTGTGGACTGAGTGGTGTGAGTTTGTTTGGATCTCTGTAAGTGAATCTTTCTTTTCTTGCTTGTTCTTTGTTGGTTGTTTATCTGTTTTTTTTTTTTAAATTTACGTTGATAGTTGTTTTGGGCCGCATCCTACCCTTTTTTATCGGGAGCATGACAGCCATGCACTCACAATTTTTGAGTTCATTGACCCGGAGTCATGGAGTGAAAGATGCGTCTGCGGTTAGTGTAGAGAAATGCTGATTGGCAGAGGTTATAGACCAGGTTCTGGTGGATTTTTTGAGGATAGATTCCATTGGGTCTCACAAAATGTATTGTTTTTGCCCAAGGAGGAAGGTGGTCAAGGATCAATACACCTTCAAATCAGAATTGCAGCCTTCCATCTGCAGTTTGTGCAAAGACTGTTGGATTGACCATCAAATTTTAGCTGGCGTGCTGTTTTTTGCTAGCCTGGGTGCCAGCCGAACTTAGCCCTGTCCACAACAGTTCAGGTTGGGAATTTCGTTCTGGTGTCGCTCCGTTGTGGCGCAAGATGATGGACAGATGGTTATTAACCCAACCTGATCTCACGAATTTCCGTGGCATAGTCACGGAATATTTTGCTAATTTTTCCGTGGCATTTTCACAGATCTCCTCATATTTCCGTGGCCCTGCCACGGACTTTCTTTTCCGTGACAGTCTCACGTATTGGTTACTCAACTGTTTTGTCCTATTTTCTTACCATTGTCGCTTCGGTTTAGGGTTAGATTTACATAAAATGACATCCCTACCCAAACCCAACTCTAACCCCAACACCAGGCGACAATTGATTAAAGTTTAGAAAATATAAAATAATACATAAAAAAATAATAAAAACCAATACTACATACTAACGCAAACACCAAATCTAACCCTAAACCGAAGCGACAATGGTTTGAAAATAGGAAAAAACAGTTAAGTAACCAATCCGTGAGAATGCCACGGAAAAGAAAGTCCGTGGCAGGGCCACGGAAATATGCGGAGATCCGTAAGAATGCCTCGGAAAAATGTGAGATCATGTTGCATAAACCACATCACCAAAGAGCGCTTGTGTTGAATCCGTTTACAACAAAGAGGGCTGCCGGCCTGCCGCTGTTGAATTGAGATGTGTAGATTTTGCCATTGAGTCTGTTCTAGAAGATATGGACAGTGCATTGATTTTAAAAGAGGAACAGAAAAACACGTTCAAGGCATTTGTTGATCTTAAAGATGCTTTTGACGTCCCTCCAACGTGATTCGGCAAAAGCTTAATTTATCAGCTGATGCAAAGCAACTCAGCGTGCACGACAATGTGGATACCTAAAACTGGATATCTCCATGTTACCAAGAACATTTTTAATGTTTAGAGTCTATGTTGTTCAATGACCAGAAAACTCACATTCCCTTCATTAGCTACTGGAGGAGCCCTTAATCTTTGGCTCCCGGTTAGACTTAACAGGCAATTCTTTTTTCCTGGACTTAGTAAATTGCTGATTGAACAAAACATTGTTAATCTGAGTCAGCTACTGGACATATGGCCAGATTTTAAGAATGAAGCAACATTAGCTCAACATTTGGGAATCAGGTTTATTCGTCTGGTCAACTAGTTGCTCATGAAATGGCAAGCTGGGCTTAAATCAACTGAAATGGACTTGTTAACAGACTATTGCGTTAGTTCCTGAGTTCCTAAACCCAAAGACTCTTTTCCTGGTTTGCTTTTGTCTATAAATGTTGAAGGGATTACCTCTCCTTTCTTTGAAAATGTTGCGTAACAACTTTAAGTACCGATACTTGAGCAAGGCACCTTAACCCTAATTGCTCCCCGGGCGCTGCAGGGATAGCTGCCCACTGCTCCGGGTGTTTGTGTGTTCACGACTTGCAGTCCGTGTGTTCACTATTCACTGGATGGGTTAAATGCAGAGGTCACATTCCAAGTATGGGTTACCATACATTGGCAAATACTCACTTCACTTCACTATTCACTATAAATCTTTATACAGGTCTTTATTATACAGAATAAAACCTGAGTGGAGGTCCTTGTATAGACCACCGTTGATCAAGGGAACAGGTGATTTGGAGTGAAGAATATTTTAATGCTTTTATTTCATGGGGTTTCTGATAGCGAAACTCTTTCATGCTTTTATGAATTGTTCTAGATTGCAATCTTTATTTCTAGTTGTAAGTAATGTTTTTAGGAGTTGTAATGAGAATTTTTCTCTGGAGACGTTTATTTCGGGGTTCAAATATTAAACAAAGACTTGTTTGTCAACTTCTGAATTTTGTTCTAGGCCAAGCTAAACTGGCTATTTATACAAGTAGGAAAAATATAATAGAACAAAATATAAATCAGAACATAGTAGCCGTGTTTCTAACTTGTTGTAATGGTTGACTTTCTTTACAATAAGTCTATTGATGATGTCACATTTGAATGTATTTGGTGTTGTAATGAGGCTCTGTTTTTAAGGATGAATTGATGTTTATGCCTACTTTATAATTGTTTTCTCTCTCTCTCTCACACTTTCGCTCTCTCTCTTATGCTGATGTATTTCTCATCTCTCTTTTCTGCTGTAGATTGACTCATCATCCCTGTACAGAGCTCCAGACATGAAGAACTGGTCTGAGATCAGTATGAAAACTCATGTGAGTGTGGAGACTCTGAGGAGAGCTCTGACTCAACTACAGGAGACTCTCAATGAGAAACTCGCACAGACTGGTAGGTGAATATTAGTCATCAAAACTGAAAGATAGTGTTGTTGGTTTTTATAAAAAAATGTGCCATCAAACTAAGTAAATGGGTGTTACTTTAGTTGCATTCAGTTTGATTTTTATAGGGGTTGAATTTTCATTTTTTTAACTTTTGTTATATGCCATTGTCTTTTCGTTTGGATCATTATTTATTTTTTACTTTTTAAAAGATTGTTGTTGTTTTTTTAGTTTTGCTCTTTTTTTGCTCTTAAACCCAAAGTGTTAATTTTAAAATCTTAAAATGCAGTAAAATGTTTGAAATGTAAACAAACTTTATTATTTTAAAAGAAAGAGTAGTGATGTAAATATAAATTAGATTTAGTAAATATGAGTCTTGTGAGAATGCAAAAAAACTTTCTTTGCGTTTCGTTTTTCCTCAGATATTTTACCTCTCTGTTTATGAAGTTTTAGAAAAATGACAAAATGCTGAAAAAATTAATTTGCATGCACGTCCACTGTTAGAGATTGTAATCAAAACCTCAAAAAGTCCACATGTAACTGCCAATAACTGCAAATATAAAGAAATCATCTGCTTTAGAGATAAAGTTACTGATTCTTGTTATCTGTCAGTGTTTTAAAGTTTCTTCTGTAAACTCTTGTTGATGTTTTATTGTGATTTGTCTTGACAGTGTTGATGAAGATGCAGCAGTATGCAGGTACAATGTGTGATCTACACTCTTCTCTCACATTCACTAACAATAATACTTTACATACACAAACTCATCTCTACTATTATAAACACATCAACATCTTTATATTGTCATTCATATTCTCTCATCTCTCTCTCAGTGGATGTGACTCTGGATCCTGATACAGCTCATCCATATCTCATCCTGTCTGAAGATAGAAAACAAGTGAGAACTGGAGACATCGAACATAAACTCCCAGATAATCCACAGAGATTTTATTATTGTGCCAATGTTCTGGGAAAAGAGGGATTCACCTCAGGGAGATTTTATTTTGAGGTTCAGGTGAAGGACAAAACTAATTGGACTTTAGGAGTGGTCAGAGAATCTATTAACAGAAAGGGATCGATCAAAGCGACTCCTCAGAATGGATTCTGGACTGTGTGGCTGAGGAATAAGAATGAATATTGGGCCTGTGCTGATCCCCGTGTCTCTCTGTGTGTGAAAGTGAAACCACAGAAGGTCGGGGTGTTTGTGGATTATGAGGAGGGTTTGGTTTGTTTTTATGATGTAGAGTCCAGGTCTCATATCTACTCTTTCACTGATCAAACTTTCACTCAGAAACTCTTTCCATTCTTCAGTCCATCCCTTAATTATGAAGGTAAAAATTCAGCTCCTCTGATCATCTCACCTGTTCATTACAACAAATGAATTTACATCCAGAATATAAAATACTAAATTAAATTTTTCTAAAAACTAAGAATAAGAAAACAATAAATACGCATATCCTCTTTTTCTAATGATAATATGTAAACTTATGAACAGAAAACTGTACTAAACATTACTGGTACAGTACATACAGTATTTGTGAAATGAATGGTGTTTGCTGATAGTCACGAATGAGGTTTGTGTGTTCAGTGTTGGGGTTTAAGTCCATGATGTCTTGTTGCTCAGAGTAATACATTCACCACAACACTTTGAACAGTAACTTGACCAATGGTCTTAAGCAGAGTATGTATAGTGTATAATAAAATGATATAACAAAGTTAAATAAAACCTGAGCTTAATTTTTTTAATTTGAGTTGGGTGGACTTATTTTCTTGTATTAATTGTCTTAAGTTGATTCAACAGTTTTTTTTTGGTTTGTTTTTGTATTGTGGTTGAAAGACGTTGGACATTACTCAGTAAATGTTAGGTGAACCTCAGACGTTACTTCAAAATGTCCTGAAATATCATTTAAATAAGTTTTCTCTACCTCAGATATACAGTGGAAAAAATTAATCAGAAGTTTTTATTCGTGCTCTTATGAGTTTCATTCCTTTATTCATAAAATGCACATTATTACACATCTATAATTTGCAAAAAAATAAGGTAAATATGGATTTACTAAAACCAAAAAAGGTTACACTTTATTTTGATAGTTCACTTTAGACATTCTACTAACTATAAATAACTTTGCAACTACATGTCAACTAACTTTCAATAATTTGCAACTATACGTCAACTAACTTTCATTAGTGTATTAGTAGACTGTAAGGGTTAGGGTTAGGGAAGAGGTTTGGGTTAGTGGAATAAGTTGACATGCACCTGCAAAGATACTTATAGACAGTTGAATGTCTGTTGAGATATCATCACAATAAAGTGATAGTAGATATTAAGCAGACAGTCTACTAATACTGAAGAAAGGATCATTGTGATCTTTAGGGGCTTTTTACACCTGGTCACTTCGTGCGTTTTCTCTGATCGGATAGCTATCCGATCGTAAAAAGACCAGGTGTAAATGCCCTCCGAAATGTTTTCTAGACGGATTTAAATCCGATCGCTGAAACTACTTCAGGAGGTGGTCTGGGACGCATTTCAGATGAAACTGGACAAGTGTAAATACATCTGGTTGATGAAACCACATCTTTCAGTGCATAACTCCTCCCAAACGTAAGCACATCACCCACCCAGAAGTTAGCCGTCAAAGAGGCAAACAAACAAAGACGACACGCTAGTTGCTTTATGGAGCGACAACAGCGGGTAAAAAGCTTCCTAGAATCAATAAAAGAGTCTAATGACAAACTCAAATAATTTTATACAAAGAAAAAGAACTTTAGGAGAGAGTTTTGTGAATGCTTTTCCCGTCATGGACCTGCATTAAATCACCGCACTGTCACTCTCCTGCTGCGCTGTACTGTGAGCTTCAGCTCATGCCGAGCAAGGAGACACGCGTCCCCTGCCCAACAAACAGTACAACATACAGTAAGTGCTGCCTTTTGTTGCATTAACGTCATCTTAAGTTTTTTAAGGCGGAGTAATAAATAGTGTATTTGCATTTTGGGCGGAAGTAAAAGATCAGATTCATATCCGTTTTGCCAAGACGCATTTATGTGGCCAAATGTAAATGGAACAATTTTAACAAATCAGATAGCTATCTGATCAGAGACAACACATGAAGTGACCAGGTGTAAAAAGGCCCTTAGATAGGGTCTGGTCTTGTGATAATTATTGTCTTGTGATGATGATTGTCTACATAATGAACTTTTACATATGGTTTTGAGATAATGAGGCATTGAAGCCCCACCAGAAGATCCTGTTTGAAACCAAAACCAATGAGGTTAAAGAACCTAAGAAAAAAACACAACAAGAGCAAAAGATCCTGGAGGGAAAACTGAAAGAAAGATATGAGGCAACAAAAGAGAGTGCACGCCAGCAAAACTGGAGCCTGAACAGGACAAGACAAGGTGAGCACTAAGATTAATAAATTGGTAATCGAGACAAGACTATGAGAGCGATCAACGAATGGTAATAAACTCAACGGTCTGACACAGGACAGGGGAAAAAACAGGAAATAATAATAGAGGATAACAAGGGAGAAAAGGAAGAACTCAAATGAGATACACTGTAAAAAAATTCCGTAGAAATTACAATGTTATTGCAGCTGGGTTGCCGGTAATTTACCGTAGATTTACATTTATGTTATTTACTGGCAAGAATTTGTTCAAAGTTAAATACATTTTAAATATTAACAAGTATTTATCTTTACAGAATAAAACTATACAATAACAGCCTCATGCAAAGCATTCTGGGAACCAGAAGTCATCATCAACCTTTTTGTCTTTACAGAGTAAAACTAAAAAAACAGCATCAAGAAAAACATTCTGGTAAACAAAATCTGAAGCAAAAAAAAGAAAGACTTGTAAATGTTAAATGTTCATTTAACTTTGAACAAAATGTTGCCAGTTAAAAACATAAATTTAAATCTACGGTAAATTACCGGCAACCCAGCTGCAATTTCTACGGAAATTTTTTTACAGTGTAACACCCCGAACACAAATGGGTGAAGTGTCCCTTTAATACAAATATTCACACAGGTGTTTGTTTTCAACAGATCTTCTATTGTTGCATTGCAGAGAATCTCACTGGCATTTTTTAACATCTTTTGGTTGCATTTGTATTTGTAATAACTTATAGTGAGACATTGACTTTATCATCATTGAAGTCCTTTGGATAATTTTCAGTTCTAATGCATGAAAGATTTAATAATAATTTCATCTGATGATGTGATCATTTCATAACTTGGCTCCCAGCATAATGTTTTCAATAATTCGAATGGTGTACAACATAAACATGTGTCTTGTGTGTAATAAAACATGGCATTATCCTGATAAAGACAAATCACCCTGATGTGTAAGACTCATAATAAATTACAAGACTGGAAAAATCCTGTAGGCTTTACATTAATTTGACATTATCAATTCAAAGTATTTCACTGTGGATTTACAGAAAGTCTATTATGTCATAAGTGTTAAATCAGGTACTGCTGTTTTACAGCTATTTGCTTTACATTTGTAATAACTTACTGAGAAAGTTATGCAGTTAGAAGCAGTGAAATGTTTACAGTGTAAAGTTAATCTAATTCATCTTATTCATCTAATTTGATAACTTTTGTGTGCAACTATATGAATCTAATGCCTATTTTACATGGGGAGTATATTTATCATTATATAAATATTTATATAATCTACATTGGACCTGCAGATAAACACAACACAAACACATGGGAGGAGCATGACATTAATACAGGTGTGACAACTTTCAGTGAAAGTAAAACTAAACTGGCGATCAACAACCTACAAACTTTTAAACTCTTCTTCTCTTCAAGAAAGAAGATATTTGAGAATTTTAAAGCTGTTCATGAACACATCTGATACTCATTCACAGGTAACATGATGGAAATATATGAGAAATTTATCTGAACAAATTTCTAATGTAAGTGTTCTGGTTCAGTAGGTTTATATCTCACACATTAGACACAACCTGGTTAGTGCAAACGTTAAACTGGTTAAACTACTTTGATCTACGCTGATGTGTAGATGTTAAGATTTTATTTTTAAAGGTAGGCTGCATAATTTGTTTTATTACCAATCAGAGTTTAATGTTTCCATTCACCTATCTATTTTTTGTCAATTTTATGCGCATTTTGGAGTAGCCTAGCTATCATATATAAAATGCTGGATGGAAAATCAAGATTTGCATAAATTTTACAACTGCTCAATTTAGAAATCATGCACCTAAACTACGATGGAAAAACTTAAATTTAACCGAATAAATAGATGCGCAACAAAAGTATCACGTGACTGTGGTTGACAGCATTACCGGACTAACCAGTTTACAGAACTCATTGCAGAGCTTTTAAAAGTTAGAAAAGGTAAAGTCTATTATCTCAATGGTTCGGTAATATTATGATGCAAGATTTACTTCTCATGTAAAAATGTATTAATTATTTGATTTACATTTTAGAATATAGAATTAAGATATTTTAAAGGATTTTACTGTACATCAAGGTGACATACGATTTTTGGTCAGGTGCTGTAGTACTGGTGCCAATTGAAATACACTTGGTGAACAGAGCAATGAAAATCAACATTGTTTTCTCTTTATCTGGAGTTTATGTGGTGTCCTTTTCAAAAAAGGCCCTACAAGGGTGCATAAGTGTCATTTAGAAAATGCCCACAGTGTGCAATTTCAGGGTTTTTGCAGGTTTCACTAAGTCAAATTTAAGACTTTTTAAAACCTTTTTAAGACCATTATGAAGGAAATTTAAGACCTATATCATGACAACTTAGTCCAGTGTGCATGCATCCATGTGTTTTTTAAGAACTTTTATCTTTCATTACAAAAAACGAGATTGCAACACCCTGCAAGAGGAAACAATACTGGGTTCACGAGAATAAGAAGAGACAAGATTTTATTTATAATTGTATATATAATATAATTTAACATGTAACATACAATGTATAATTGAACGGGAAGGACTGGCGTATCATATGCACAAAAAATTGGAATTTGGTGTATGTATTGCGCAACTTTTCACACTGCCTGCTATTTATTTCATGAGAATGGGCTGACAAAATATATTACTGGTGTGCATCCTGAGACAAAACAATGGCAGTGATATATATATGATATTAAATTGAGGAGACATTCGCGCGTCTAATGCACAGGACACACGAGCAGTGGGCTTTCATGCATGGCAGAATCAGAGACCGTACCACACCAATAAATTCTTATATATCATAAAATACTTCGATGTTTACAAAGATAAGTAAAAAACGTAGCTTTGTTTTAATTTCATTTTAATTCATAACTTTTAACATTTACTGTGGTTCACAAGAGACAACAAGGAAGAAAAGTAAAAAAACATGCTTTTAATGATCCCTGGAGACAATAAACCACATACGGCACAACACAACCGATGAAGATTGAACAGCAGGGGTATATAAACAGTGGAACACAGGTGAAAACAATGACGATGATAATTAACTAAACAGGTGAAAACAATGAAACATGATGACATCTAACAGGACAATGACAATAACTGTAACAGTACGCCTCCTCATCTAAAACAACACCGTAGTGGTGGTAGGGGGGATAGCAACAAAAAAGTCAATAAACAGAAGGTGTTGACGAGGATGGGAGGAGCCAGGGAGGGGCCTGGAGCAGGAGGTGCCTGGTGGAATGCCAGAGACCAGCCAGAGGGAAGCCCCAGGGACAGACGACGAGGAAGCCAAGATGAAGGGAGTGATGCTGGGCGGAGTCGAGCAGCCAGACAGCCCAGGGGGAGCAGAGGATCCAGAGGGTCGGGCAGTGCCAATGGGTCAAGCGACCAAGATAGAGGGGATCTGGATGTCCGCGGCGGAGCGAAGGAGTGGAACCAGAGGGGAGTTGATGAGTGGAGTCCAGAGGGGAGAGCAGGATGGTGAAGGACCAGGGTGGAGCCGGAGGGATGAGGGAGCCTGGCATAGCTGGTGGATGGACGAGACCGACAAGATGATCCGAGGCGATGCCACTGGGTCGGAGGACCCATGCAACTTCAGGGTCTCAGGGGCTGGAGGAGGAGAACAGGGGAACTCCCCAGAGATGGCTGGCAGATGATTACAATGCGCTAAGGGTAATCAGAGGAGTGATCAGATGCCAGATGTCGTGTGGCTGTTCGACTGGCTGCTAAAATCAGTGGAGGAAGCAAATGGAGGCTAGGTGAGACCAGCGAGGAAACAGGATGGCTGGACGGAACCAGCGGCAACAATGAAAAGTTGGACAGGACCAGCGGGGACTGGGAACAATGAAATTCAACAGCACAGAATAACAACTTCAATCCAGGAACCGATGATGGCTCTGATGGCTCACCCTCAGGTGAGAGTGGGAGTGTGGGTGGGGCTCTCTCCGTAACAGTCAAATTCCACCAGTACTCCCACGTCGACTTGCGGTGTTGGTTTGACTCGCAGGTCGCTGTTGCTCTGGGATCCCTGCCTGCGGTGGAGCTTGGGTCCGCAATGCAGGGTGGTGCCAGGCCAGTCTCTGGCTTCGGAGTGGGGCTTGTGACATTCTTAATGATGGCTGTTGATTTGCAGGAAGCCAACAACCACTCCACAAAAGCAGCAAAGTTTTCGTGAGGATTGTCAGCTTGCAGGCATTCCCGACACATTGTTCAAGCTCGCTCTGTAGAAGACACAGAGCGAGATATCTGGTTAATGTGTCTGGCGCGCAAGGTTGATAAAGTCCCATGTGTGATGTCCAGCAGATGGTCCCTCTGGTCCAGACAGATGAGATGGACTGTGGGAAGATCCATGTGAAGTAAAGCAAAAAATTACCATTGAGACTGAAAAAAAATGGAAAAAACAACACTTACACAAGAAAACTAGACGCCCCTAAATCTTTGCCTGTCGGTTCTTCTGTAACGTTTACTGTGGTTCATGAGATACAACAAGGAGTTAAAAAACATATACTTTTAATGATCACTGGAGAAAATAAACCGCATACAACACAACTTAAACGAGATCCGACTAAGACTGAACGAAGGCAGGGGTATATAAACAGTGGAATACAGATGAAAACAATGACTGTGATGGCGATGATTAATAACTAAACAGGTGAAAACAATGAAACATGATGACATCAAACAGGACAATGACAATAACCGTAACAGAACGCCACCTCTCCCAAAACATCACCGTATTGGTATTAACCAGCAAATTACCTTTTGTGCAAATAGAAAAGGCTTTATTTAGTTAATGTGCAGGTTTGTGTTTGAAGGGTCTGCCCGTGATGCACGCATCTTCAGGAAGAGCACACTGGCAAATGTGTGAGAGAAGGAAAATCTCTCATTTGTCGTCTTTTAGCTGGCAGCATTGGAATGGCATCTCAACTGTCGCTGTGGTTAAATGCATACGTGGGGACAAGCAAAAATAAATTGGCTATCAAAAAAAAAACATTCTAACTAGGGTTTTTATAATTGATCAATAACAATTAACCATGGTCGAAAAAGTAATGTTATGCACATATGCGGCATCTGCGCAAAACACATACAAAAAGATACTTGAACATTCTCAATACATTCTACTGGCTCAAAGCCCCATATTTCACAACCATAATACAGTATACTGTAGGGGTGACCATGCCATCAAACAAAAACAAGGCTTGAGTGTAGCTGATTTTTTGCTTACAAACAAACCTTAGCAAAGAAAACATTGCTTTCTTGCCTTGGTTTGCTAGATGCTGTCAGGTTTTCCACAATGACAATTTTGGTGTAAACCACATACCCAGGTATTTGTATCAGTTAACTACCTCTATTTGCTCATCAACAAAATACCATTTCTCATTTTTGTTCAGATGCCCCCCTCTTCTAAAAACCATAATTTTTGTTTTACTCAAGTTCACTCTCATACCATAAAGAACTGTTCAATCTGTCTCTGTAACTCTCCAATTGTATCTGCTACAGTGGCCATATCATCAGCATTATAACACGGTTTGCACTTTCAATTTGAATACCTTTACAATTTTTCTTTAGCATTGCTATGTATTCATTTAGAAATAGAAATAAACAGAAAAGGGTTCACCATGCAGCCCTATCTCACAGCTGAGGACACATACCCAATGTGTGTGCACCATCACAGCACAGACATTTTTCTTATCAGGACCAACCTTTACCTTTTTCTTTTCAATTTCACTTACTTTGCTTGCAGCAATCACAGTGGTAGCAAAGCTGGTTCGTTTTATTCCAGGACGAGAATTTTTTTTACTTCTTTTCACATCATTCATTACTAAAGGATCATCCTGTATATTTCCAAACACTGGGTTCATTAACTTGATGCTCTATAAAGTTAACAATATCAATGAAGGAAACTTGGCGGTTATGTTTTTCTTGTAAATCAAAAGCCACTGTTCTCCATTTATCCCGAAGTCTGTAAGGGAGTTTCTTTATAATAATCATCATATTCGCTGGAATGTCCAACTCATACATACAGTATATTGCACCTCCTTCATGACATTACCACATCCTCTAAGGAAAAGACTGTATTCCTGTAAAGCATTAATATGCTTTAGGCCATGAAAGAGCTTTATTCATGTAAGCAGATGCAATTTTCTGTTCATTACCAAAATGTTCATGCAACAAATCTTTGGCTCTCATATCCACTGTGTGGGTCAATATGCTGATGTCACAAGGTGACTATTGGAGGGCGGAACCAAAAGTGACAGAGATTGGTTCCGCCTGAAGATGGGGTTTCCGCCCAGGCCGCATTTCACGACACACCAGTACTTCCTGGTTTCCAGGACAGCAAAATTAAGACCTTACGAGCCACAGGTGCAACGAATTAGTTAAGCAAAGTGTGATTGGAGGCTGTGTGAGGATGAGGCACTTAAATAGCTCTGCAGGGACACAAGGAGGGAGCGCGATCGACACGGGGAAAGCTCCTTTTGCCAAAGGCAGATTAAAGCCACGCACCTTTTGAAGAGCCCGAAGGCTCTGTTGATCCGGTATCGCTGGAAGCGAGCGGAAAGAGGACAGAGCCACAGGAGGTGAAAGAAAGGCATGCGGTGGAACATTTAAAGGAGCACCCCTAAGAGAGTTCGTTGCTGGAGTCATTGCTGGTGTGTTTTGGCGCTGTTGCTGTGGTGTGTTTACTTTCCAGGCTAGGCTGGCGTGGCCGTGTGGGACGAAGGAAAGCATAATTGCTGGAACCTGAAACGAAACAGAAAGAGATCAGCGTCAGAGTGAGTGATTAATGATCTGAAGAAATCAAAAACTGTTGGAATCATTGGTGTGAATACGGCTATAGGTGTGCAACGCCGAATTATATACAGCTGCGAATACTGGCCTGCGTGTGTAGAAGAGGAGAACAACGGAGCAGATTGTACGGTGGCTGTGAGTACAACAAATATATTTGGGACATTGTTTGTTAACCCGTTGTGTGACCGACTGTTTAGTGAAGGGAGGATGGCCCTACCACGGAGCAGTGTGGTGGGAGCGCCAGAAGAGGACCAGTTCGGGTTGCTACAGCCCCATGAACGTAGACTGAGCCGTGTAAACAACGCCAATCGAACTCCGGTGAAGGAGGAGAAGACGGGGTCTTTCAGTGTTCACTTGAGTGCGGTGGGTGAGTCTGTATTGTGTGGAACGATTCACTTTGAAGTGGTGCAGTGTCCTTTTTGCTGTGTATGTGTGTAATTGTCAGCCAGACCCCCGCCTCCATCCCCTTTATCGTGGAAGAACGGAAAGGCTGCCGTCACCAGTTGCTGTATATTGTTCGACATATGCTGTGGGCGAGCCCCTGATGTGGGCATTACTGTGTGGAGCAAGAGAGAAAGGAAGCCTTACCTACACCATACTTACTGTATGTCGGTTTCCGCTGGAGAGGTTAGAGAGAACCCCCAGTTGTGTACTTAACTAATCTGTGTGTCCCAGCCAGCAGCCTGTGTGAAGCAAGAGAGAAAGGAAGCTTTGCCTACACCATACTTACTGTATGTCGTGTCCGCTGGAGAGGTGAGAGCGAACCCCCAGTGTGTACTTAACTATTCTGTGTGTCCCAGCCAGCAGCCTCTGTGGAGCAAGAGAGAGAAAGGAAGCCTACTTACACCATACTTACTGTATGTCGTGTCCGCTGGAGAGGTGCGAGCGAACCCCCAGTTGTGTACTTAACTATTCCGTGTGTCCCAGCCAGCAGCCGGTGTGGAGCAAGAGAGAGAAAGGAAGCCTACTTACACCATACTTACTGTATGTCGTGTCCGCTGGAGAGGTGAGAGCGAACCCCCAGTTGTGTACTTAACTATTCTGTGTGTCCCAGCCAGCAGCCTGTGTGGAGCAAGAGAGCGAAAGGAAGCCTACTTACACCATACTTACTGTATGTCGTGCCCGCTGGAGAGGTGGGAGCGAACCCCCAGTTGTGTACTTAATCGATCCTGTGTGTCCCAGCCAGCAGCCTGTGTGGAGGAAGAGAGGAAGAGAAAGTGAACCTGAAAAGGCCGATATTTTAAGTTCCCCTATTTCCCTCCCCTATTTATCTTTTTAAATAATTTAAATAAAGTGTATTTTAATATTATTCTTACCTTGTGTGTCTGGTCATTGGGGTGGCTTTGGGAACCTCCTCGAGGTGGAAAAAGGGGCGTGACCATATTTACATCTGGGTCCACCCCGACCTGTGACACTGACAACATCGTTTAAGGTAATACAGGCAATCACTGTAGTTATCAGTCTTATTCTCAACACTGTTCACGAAAGCTCTCATGAATGCATGATACCGAAAAGGGTCACCATCAAACAGTTTGAGATCTCTTTTGGGCAAGGATGACAAACATTGCTGTTTTAACAAGAGTATTGGTATTTCATTTTGCGCTCTCATTACACCATAAATGTTGCTCTGCACTTCGTCCTCAATATGTGGACCCAGTACATTTCCCTGTGTCCCTTGCTCTACCGTTTGGTGTCCAGAAGGATGCTGCACCCCTGTTGAAGGCTGAAAGGGTACTCTCGGTTGTACAACTCCTCTATTATGGCTTACTTTGGATTCTAATTGGTCATGCATTAATCCATTCACATTCACTGATATTTTATGAACAAATGTTTTGGCACTGGCATTAAGACTTTGTGTTTTCCTTCGATCTGACTCCAAGTTGGAATGTTTTCCTCCTGAATGTCCAGATTTATAGCTTTACATACTCTGAGATTTTAAAACCTTCAGTTTGGCCATTTAAACCATTCAATTTCTCCTTGCAGATTAACCTGTTCCTTTCTTTTTCTTAGCTGCTTCTCTTGATCCTTCAGTTCATGTTTATCCTTCAACAATTTTTGTTATGCCTTCAATGCAGCCAACTCAGCCTCTACTTTGAGATGTACAGAAGAATGAGTTCTTCTTCCCAGATCTTCTTTCACTAGCTGAGCTCTGATTTTTAGATGATCTGCTCTAGGGATGTCCCGATCCCATCACGTGATCGGAAATCGGCCCCGATCACGTGGTTTCAGACTCGATCGGAATCGGACGTTACCTCCCGATCAGGACTCGGATACATATGCAGGGTTTAAAATCCATTAAGTTCTCGCTCTGCTCCGCGCCAGTGTACGCGCTGCGCTGGTGCGTGTGAACTGAAGAGAATAGGCTTGTTTGACTTCATCCGGCTGCTGGTTCTTGTGGTGCTGCATGACGTCAAAGTTCCGCGTGAACGATTTAAAAGCAAACTCCTCCGTATGATTTCGCAGATCACTCTCGCGGTAGTTTGACGTCACCCGGCTGTCGATTGTTGCGGCGCCGCATGAAGTCGAACAAGCCTATTGACGTGCTTTCATTCATAGGCTTCACACTCGTGCGTGCAAGGAACCCACGACAAAACCGCGTTTTTACCGCTCATTTAAACGACGCGTTGATCGTTATTGTCAACATTTGCTCAGACGCAGTTCCGCGTCTCACTCAGAACCTCAAGAACGCGCATTCGCGCAGGATCATTTGACATTACTGTAGAGATGAGAGAGAGAGAGAGAGAGAGAGAGAGAGAGAGAGAGAGAGAGAGAGAGAGAGAGAGAGAGAGAGAGAGAGAGAGAAAGAGAGAAAGAGAGGTAAGAATGGTGCCCATGTCGAAAAAACCTAATAGAAGTCTAGAAACAAAGTATTAAAGTATGTATAGCCATGTCACTCATCTCATTACAAAATGTTAACTAGATAACTGGATACAACTGATTGTATAGTTTAATAAAATAATGTATTTTGATTATACAAATGAATCACGACCTAACTAGTGATTGTTTAACTAACTGCTGACCAGCTTAGGGAATCTCCATGGCTAATTTATAAGACATATTGCTGAATCAGTATGTTGTTTTTCTTGTTAATTGAGTCTATTTGGGTAGCCTATCTTATGCCTAGAATGAGTCAAGGAGGTTAAGTCTTATAACTTCATTCAAAGTTTGATCAATTGTGCATAATGACATGTGCAACAAATGCATATAGGGTGTCAGACTCATAGATTTGCATAATTTAAAGTTCAGGTTTTAAAGTTTGGGTCAACATGTGGCACAGCTTTAAAACTGAAACTTATAAAATCCTATCAGAGATACAAAATGTCATTGAAGCACACCCAGTGACTTTGCTGTCATCAGGATTAAACATGTTACCCCTCGAACCCTCCCTCCCAACAGAGCCTCACCACAAAACAAACCCCAATTTAACCCCTGAACATATATACTATATATTCATTATTTTTTAACACATCTGTAGTTATGCGCTGGCACAGAGTTAGACTCTTTTGACTCCACACAGAAACAGCAATGCGTGCGGCATGACATAAGGAACATCCTGGTTCTGTTTTTTCGCTCTTCTTTATTCTTTTTTTATGTATTATAGAAGTATCGGATCGGGACTCGGTATCGGCAGATACTCAAAATCAAATGACTCGGACTCAGACTCGAGGGCAAAAAAACCTGATCGGGACATCCCTAATCTGCTCCCCACATTTAAGACACTATCATTAGGTTTAAAGTCATCTTGTAATTTATCTGATGTAACTTGATGAAGCTTGGACTGTCACTTGAGGAATAATAAACTTTTCCTGTGTTTCAGACTTAACAGGAATAACATTCTCCTCCGGTGTCTTCAACCACTTTTGAACTGCATCTTTAAATGTAACAGTATATTTCATGATGCTTAAAAACCATTAATTTGGTTTTTCCTGCTCATCTTCAGGAAGTAAGGAAATCACCAAATCATACAGCTTTTCAATGTGGTTTGCTAAGGCCTTTATCAGCACTCGCTTCAATCATGTTTGTGTGCTTTCCAACGCATCAACCTCAATCAAACTTTACTTCCAACTTCTCACAGCATCACAACGAAACGTAGACAAACACCATCAACTTCCAAATATATTGCGACATTATTTTCACACCAAACGAATTCACAAACAAAATATTTCAAACACCAGAGCTCTGGACAGAACCAACTAAAGCCAAACAACAAACAAAACAACCACGCGATCATCCCCAATGGATAAACAGTGTACCGGACACTAACAGCGCACTCTCCAAAACAGCAAAGCTTATTAGCAAAAGCCAAGTAGGCTTACCTATGTGGTGATTGTTTGCATGCTTCTCTTCGGAGCGTTGTTGGATGTTTCTCGTTGGCATTTTAGCTTCTCTTTCATCTCCGTTGAGCAAAATCTTGTCCTCTGCAAAGTGATGTTCAATCTTTGTAATGGGTGCACCAAGAAGTGAAGTTCTTTGTTGACAAAATGTAGCGGCTATCTTCCGTTGTTCCGAACTCAATGCATTTGCGACGCATATAATGAAATATCGATGAGGCAACCAGGTGTTAATAGTCACTTTTTATTGCACAGACAGATATTTCTCATGTTTAAAAGTTTTGTATGGATGCATGTATGTACTGTATGGTCAACAAAGAATACATCGTCCTGACTCACCCCCTCTCTCTCCAATACCAAGTGAACAGGTAACTGGTATTCAAATTTCCAGGTAATCCCGTGACCCTCCACCATGATCACATGACATTAAGTTAACTCTTTCATGTCCCTTTCAGTTACATACAGTGGCTTTTCACTTATAATATTTAATGATATTTAGCGTCAGTTTATCAGGAAATGATGAGTTTGCTCAATTCCGCTAACTGGATGGAAACACTGCTTTATTCACAAATGTTTAATGTGATACTCTAATTATGCACTTTGCAAGTTTAATGCGCAACTTTGGATGGAAACATAGCTGAGTCACACAGCTTAAAGTGAACCAGCAAGTACAGTATGTGAACTGAAGACAAAACAATAAACTGAAATGCAGTAAAATATGACTTGTGTTGTGATTGTTTCCTGAAAAGCTTTAAGGGAAGACGAACAATGGCAGAATCTTTACCAACATCACCAAGACGGACCAGAAGAAAGAGTATGACTCCACCTCCATGTAAGTCAGTGAGACCAGATGAATAAATAAACACATGAAGCACACTATTGTGTATTGTCTGTCTTTGCCTTATGATCAACAATAATCTGTCAAAGCTAAATGTTGATGATTTCTCTCTGTGTTTTTAGCTCTGTCATCCTCCAGTGTTTGTCTGACTGAAGAGCTTCAGTGTTGTGTGTGTCTGGATGTGTTCAGTGATCCAGTCACCACTCCATGTGGACACAACTTCTGCAGGATCTGTCTGAAACAGTGCTGGGACAACAGTCAGATCTACAGCTGTCCATGCTGTGAAGAAACATTCAGTAAAAGACCAGAACTCAACATCAACACAACACTTAGACAGATCACACTGATCCTTAAAGAAAAGTTCAGTCTGAGAAGATCTAAAGTCCTCTGTGACGTCTGTGATGAAAGAAAACTGAAAGCCCTGAAGTCCTGCCTAACGTGTCAGACATCTTACTGTCAAACTCATCTGGAGCCTCACCAGAGAGTCCTGGACTTAAAGAAACACAAACTGATGGATCCTGTGGAGAATATAAAGGACTATATATGTGAGAAACATAAGAGACCTCTGGAGCTCTTCTGTAGAGATGATCAGACATGTGTTTGTGTGTTTTGTACTGATGGAGATCACAAGAATCACAACACTGTTCCTCTAGAGGAGGAGAGTAAAGAGAAGAAGGTACGAGTTCATAACAACATTAAAGACACACTATGCAGTTATTTTACCTTAATATAACAGCTTCAAAGTTATTTCGGTGGTAAATAAAGTCATAGTATCATCCTCCTGTTGAAGCTCGGGGAGGACGCCGTTAGCAAAACCAGCAATGCAAGCTTGAGAGAACCTCCCCTGACAAATCTCGCGAGAATCACGGCTTGCTTTATGGCAACGACGTCACACACGTGAGGCTTGTTCGACTTCGTGTGGCCCTGCAAGAACCGACCGCCGGATGACGTCAAAGTACCGCGAGAATGATCCGAGATGGCACTTTGACGTCATCCGGCTGTCGGTTCTTGCAGCGCTGCATGAAGTCGATCAAGCCTATAACAACAACTGCAGGCGTGAATTTGAGACGTGAGGCTAAACGATTTAAAAGTTAAGAAAGCGCGTTCGGAAGAGAGTAGGAAAAGGAAAAGAATATCTGTCAGCGTTAGGAACCGGACAAGAGTCCCACTTGGTCAGGTTTTTACTCATTTGCGTGAGCTAAAAGACCGCACTGGATGGGATGCTGATCTGGCGATCTTGTTGATGGACTAGTAAGTAAATCTCTCATTTGTAAACTTGTTTGCGGTCTATGTTGTATGTTGTTGCGCTTGCTTGTAGTATGTCATGCGATTATCATGACAACAGTTGTCAATATCTCACATAATTATCAGGACATAAATAAGCCTAGAGGTTGTAAATAGTGTAAACATGCACAATTTGCAAACTATTATGATAAATAGCAATAATCATGTATAGTGACATTATAACGAACAATGATATGAAATAATGCAACGTACACAATTAACTTTGTCATGGCATTTTGTAAAGTTTACTTGTGATTTAGCTGCAATCATGTAAAAACGTTATAAGCTAGCAAACGCGGTAGGCTACTTTATTATTATATGCACTCTACACTTGGAATAAACTTCTTATTATCCTATTACCATCATCTGTAGTTTAGTAGACTATGCAGTAGCCTAATATTTGTATGAAATTGTAAACATTATCTTCGGAGTACTAGAGTGGGAAATTACGACAGTTGCAAGTATTCTCCAGCGACTCTAGGGGTCGCTGTTTGACAAAAACGACGAAATTGCATAGAGCGGCTTTAATACATGCTTTATTCATCTGTTATACATATTCAAACAACATGATCTTTTGTCAGAAGATGATCAAATGTGTCTGTCTATAGACTCAACTGATGAAGACACAGACAGACATTCAGCAGATGATCCAGAAGAGAATCAAGAAGATTCAAGACATCAAACACTCAGCAGAACTCAGAAAAGTGAGTTGAAGAGATGAAATATTTGATGGATGATAATGTTTTGATTTGTCTTATAAATAAAGGTGATGAATTGTAACGAAAAACTAATTTCACAGAAAAGCAGAGAGAAGGAAAAAACAGCGAGTTTTAAGCTCTTCAGTGACATGATCAGATCCATTGAGAGATGTCGGACTGAGCTGCTGGAGACAATGAATGAGGAAGAGAAACAGGATGAAGATCTCATTAAAGATCTGGAGCAGGAGATCACTGAGCTGAAGCGGAGAGACAGTGAGCTGCAGAAGATCACAGACAGTGAAGATCATCTTCAACTCATACAGGTCAATCTCTCTCTCTCTCTCTCTCTCTCTCTCTCTCTCTCTCTCTCTCTCTCTCTCTCTCTCTCTCTCTCTCTCTCTCTCTTTCTCTCTGTTTCACATGTGCAGTGTGAGTGTGAGGAGCGTGTGAGAGTGCTTGTGAGTAGAGGTGTTTTGGGGATCATTTAAAAGTGAGAATATGGGAAGTGTAGCAATTTTAAAGGAGGGGCTATAAGTAATAATTAATTATATTAACTATTAATATTTTTAAAACATTCTGCACCATCCCAATTAAGGGAAACAAACATAAGCTCAAATGTAATGTACTTACAATGGATTGTAATCAATTATTTAGTCGATGTGTGGAAAAGAAGGAATATTGGAGTAAGACGATATACATGGATGAAAGTAGTAGAAAATCTGGTTAGTGGGGCTAGACTGGATAGGTTCTATTTAAGTAAGATGGTGGAAAATAGGGTAATGAGTGCATCAATATTGCAGAATGTTTTTTCTGATCATCAATTGATCATTTTTTATTTTAATATAAAGCAAACTTTAAAACCTAAGTATTATTGGCATTTTAATGAACTTTTTGTGATAGTTTAAGCTGTTTTGGGACAAATGGAAAGAAAGAAAAAGTGAGTTTGAAAACCTTAGTCAAATGTTTCTATTTGTAATTCTACAAATGTGAAAAAACTATGCAGTTTGCAAAAAGAAATTGAGTGTTTGGAAGAGGACTTGACAAATAACAAAAGAGTACAGAACAGTAATACAAGAACAAGAAAACAAGAAAAGGAAAGTGCACACTTGTGGCACATGTGAGATCGAGGATTTGTTCCATTAAAGACATGGATGCTCCAACTTCCTATTTCTTTAACCTGGAAAAAAGACTGTTCAATATAAATCATAATCTTCGTTGCGAAAATGGAAATATAACAACAAATCTGACTGAAATTAGGAAGTTGGCGGTAGGTTTTTATTCTATTTTGTATAATGCTGAGGAATGTGATTCTGATTCTGAAGACTTACTTAAAGATTTACTGCAGTTGGAAAGAAATAGAAAAGATTTGAATGGTATAATTACAAATGGAGAATTAACAGAAGCGGTGCAGCTCTCCAGCAATAGATGGTTTAACAGCTGAGTTCTATAAACATTTTTGGGGAATATTAGGCGAAGATTTTTACTAAGTTGTACTAGAATGTTTTAAAAATAAACTTCTTCCTGTTAGTTGTAGAAGGGCTGTAATTTCACTGTTACCAAAAAAGGAGATTTAGGATATTTAAAGAATTGGAGGCCAGTATCTTTATTATGTTAGAGTATAAAATACTTTCAAAATCTATTGCTAATAGGCTCAAAAATGTTTTAAACATGTTGATTCATTAAGTTCAAACAAATAATGGATGACTTGTTTTTTAAGAGATGTGATTGATTGTGGTTATATAAGCTTCACTTTGGGTGGTTCTTCGCCTCTACATAATGCACTAAAATCCTTTAATGCATGGCTAGCCGTGGATTATCCCACTTATACCATGGTTATATGCCAAGTTAAAAACAAGTTAAAGCTGTAACTGATGTTTACAGTGTGATTTTTTTAACAGACAGGTAAAAATTACGGTTCTTTTCTTAAGTTATGGCTCGTTAGTTCTAGCACTTCGTCCGCTTTAAATAAAGTAGAGCCATCGGATTGCTTTTATTTGAATAAATTATAAAAAATTTTAGTCGATTCCCATCGGCTCCTTGGTTAACCACACTTCAGTGCTCTCGAGTTTGTCCAGAGGGATGTGTCTTGGATGCAAATAGAATGCTCCGGCATTTTCTGGACACTTTGACTTTGATTTTTTAGAGCTGTTCATGGGACAAAGTGGGTCACCAGGACTCGCAAACATAAATCCTTGTAAATTTTTCCTTTCCGATGCAATGGGATCCTTGTGTTTTTTTGTCTCTGGGTTATGCGCTAGGGTCAGGTACTCTTTCCCATTCACGTCTTGCCGTAGAATGAAAGACTCTTTTGATAGGCAGGGGCGCAACTACCCAGTGCCAGAGGGGTATGCAGCAACAATTCTGGTGCCCACCCCAAAAAAATCACATTCACATTTTGGATTTTAAAAAGTACAAATATGACACGCACAGACACACATTCTGGTTTCCATGTTTTGTGGGGACATTCCATAGACGTAATGCATTTTATACTGTACAAACTGTATATTCTATTCCCCTTACCTGCCCCATTCCCTAACCCCAACCATCACAAAAACCTTTCTTGTACCTTAGATTTTCAATAAACATCATCTTGTTTGATTTGTAAGCTTGTTTCCTCATGGGGACATTAAAATGTCCCCACAAGGTCACAAAAACACTGGTATTCCCCACAACATGATAATTACCAGGTACACACACACACACACACACACACACACACACACACACACACACACACACACACACACACACACAACATTAATAAATATAGCTTGCAAACACTAACCAGTCTGTTAACATTAATATTTGCCAGCCTCCAAGTTTGGTTGCAAATCTATGCATGATTCTATGGTAAACCAGAGATAATGCATTAGTTGTTTTCCAAATTATTGTCATTTATTGTACATGGAATGCTACCTTTTATTTTCCAGTTTTCAGCTCAGCAACCTGACCCATTAATCCTGTACAAACCTCCAGACATCATGAACAGGTCTCATGTGAGTGTGAAGACTCTAGAGAGAGCTCTGACTCAACTACAAGAGACTCTTAGTGAGAAACTTGATGAAACTGGTAGGTGATTATTACTTAATCTAGACTTAGTTTTATTTATTTTTTTAAAGAAGAAGGAGAATGTGGCATTAAACACAGTTGTTAATTCAATTGGTTTTGCTTTGTTGTTTTAAGGGTTGAATTTGAATTACATTTTTATTTTTGTTATATGGTCATGTTGCCATGGAAGCCTTTTTCCTTAAACATTTATTTTTTCCTACTTTTAAAAGATTTGTTGTATTTTATAGTTTTGCTATTTTCCCAAGGGTCACTCAGATATTCAGCAGATGATCCAGAAGAAAATCAAGAAGATTCAAGATATCAAACACTCAGTAGAAGTCAGAAAAGTAAGTTGAAGCTGTGAAATATTTGATGAATCATGAATTGTAATGTAAAACTGAACTGTAATATGTGATTCATATTTAAAATGAAAAATGTAACAATGAAAACATTTTTATTGAAAAAACATTTTTTTAAGAAAACCTTGAAAAGGGAGTGGTAATGACATGCAAATATCAAGAAATCATCCACTATAGACGGTTTCAGCAGTAAAAACATAAACAAGCGGCTTTCATGGAAAACGTAACTTCCGGTAAACTCCGCTAAGAAAAAATTACAACAAAGTCTTTTTAAAGTAGTTTATTTATATAACAAGCAAAATAATCAACACATAGATTACCTAGGAAACCAAAACATGTGTTATTTTCTACAAGGTATTTGTTCAAGAGTTCAGTTTCAGCAACTAGTCAGACCATTAAACAAACAGAAACTGGAAGCCCTGCTGAAAAAACCAGCATACCAGCAAGACCAGCATATTTTGTGTTTTGGTGCTGGTATGCTGGTGACCACCAGCTAAACCAGCATAGACCAGCATAATTCCCATGCTGGTCCATGCTGGTTTGATGCTGTTTTTTTCAGCAGGGAGTAAAGTTCCAACCAGACGCGTAATCGCGTCACCGCACATGCGTCCGATGAAACCGTCTATAGAAATACAATTCCTTTTTAAAGGGAACACTACACTGCGTCATGAAATTACATTTTAGGGAACGCCACCAGCATTTGCACAATTTATAAAACTAGTTTGTCTAATAAGCGACAAGAGATTACGTCACAAGTGCGACTGATACCTGGAAAACATAAAAGGGAAGCACAAACAGCACATCATTCAGCTTCTGTCATTCAGCAGGTGCTCTGTGTGATATTGTCAGTCAAGCTATACTACTGTCATCTTCTGTGTATTAAACTAGTTTAAAATAAATTAAATGGCTAGTGAGCAGTTCAACCAGTGTGTTGTTCCCTGCCATTGAAGTATTATGGAGAGAGAAGACATGACCTTTGTGTACAGTGTTTGGGGTGGAGCATGCTTGAGCAGTTTTTGAGGGAGATGCCTGTGAGCATTGCAAGAGTCTCTCCCTGAAGTCGTTTCGCTCCCGGGCAGCTTGTGGTTTCTTGAGTCATATGCAATGCTTCAGTTCTAAGGAGTTCTAATGTGCATGAAGATGAAGAAATGAAGGATCTAAATCTACAAGCAAACAAGATTTAAGATTCTAAAGGAATGGGTGCAGCCTCAATGGCGAGGGTTACCTCTTTTCTCTTGATCTGCATAAAAATGTCATTGAGCAGATGAACAGAGACAGTGCATCACTTTAAATGTTTAACATCACATGAAGCAGATTAATGAATTATTTTTTCTCCCAGTGACAGACAGCTGAGGTGATAAATCACTTGAACTTTGTGCTGAACAGGCAAATATGAACATGATTAAAATAGCAACAGATGTATAAAAATCTGAATTGAATTAAACACTGACTGTGTATCTGAAACCATCTTGTGTAATAAACGCGTGAAGGCAGATAAATGCAAACTCTTGTTAATAGATTTTGTGCTTGACCTCAGATAGATGACGCAGTTTTACTTTTGTTCTGGAGATTGATCGTGTGCTCTTACATTACGCTTCAGTTAACGCGATCTGACACATACACACACACGCAAAAACATGCACAGACACACACACACACACACACACACAGTAAAGTTGCCTAATCACAGACCAGTACATTGCAACAAAGTTGACCAAGCCACGGAAAATACCGGATCATCTGAGCACCATGTCCACGCAAAGGCAGCTCAAATGCAGCACAAAATTTCGCCCAGTAAGTTATATTACGCAGACTTATAAACAGCAAACAGGGAAATAATAAAAAGCATTTGTCTTACATAGCATCCAGCTAACGTTAGCCAACTCCGTTTGTCATAAGTTCTGGAAAAGCATATAAACTCGACCATGATCATTTCCTGCTGCTCAATCTGGTCCAAGCTCCTAAATCCTTTATTTATTCTTCAACTGAACGCCTTGTAAATGGTGTATTGTAAGCAAAAAATCATATTTTATACTTAAGGTCTTTCACTTTTACTGATCAGTACTGTATCTAGCAGTTACATGGCAATCTGCAACGCGGTTATGAGACCCTGAAAATGATCCAATCACATGAGGTCAAATACATAAAAACAATATTGATTCGCTAACAACATAAGTGGGAGGGTTTGGGGTGCACAGTCCTCCGCCTCAGGACGGATCTGAAACCAGCCAATTAGAGCTCAGCCTCAGGTCACATGTTTTTACACTTTTTACTGACCTACGTAGACACTCATTAGGGGTGTGCCCCAGACACAAACATGACACACACACAATAAACATTTTGATTTTTAATTTTTTTAAATAAATGATAACATGACTAACAGTGAAATAGTATAACTAAACGATTTTATTTTGTCTTAATTTGCATTATATATTTTGCTTTTTTCTCTGGCCAACTTTGGGGGGCAGCGCCACAGTGCCCCCTAGTGACCAGCCGCCACTGGAGAGATGACTCATTGCCCTTTATGGTTTTCTCTGATACATCCAGCCTCACTGGAACTAGATGCTATGGTGCAGATGTGGCTGAGGTGTCATCTGTACACTTTTCCCTCAATTGCTCTGCTCCCAGGAGTTCTAGAGAGACTGAAACAGAAGGGTATCAACTTCTTATGGATTGCCCTGTTTTGGCCATCCCCTAGTTTGGTTTTCAGGCCTCCTAACTCTCCCAACATGTCAACTATGGGAGACTTCTCCGAGGAGGAAATTTCCATGTCTGAAAATGTAGAACTTGTGGGTCTGGCCCCTGAAAGGGGGTTTGTATGGCATAGTGGCATTCATTCCTCAAAGTAATTTCATGACACAGCGTTGAGTTCCCTCGTAAGGGAATATCTGTGTTACAACTGTAAGCTTTGTTCAATGAGATAGGGAACAAGGCGCTGCGTCTAATTGCCATAACTCCCTGTGCCTGTAGCACTCGCTTAATTTTTTGTTTAGAAGTTGACATGTACTGTTTGCACTTGCCTTTTGATGCCTTCCAATACCCTTCCACTTGTGATGTCATGTATCATCACCTATAAGATGGACTTGTTAAAAATATTATTCAGATGCGTGAACAATGGCAGCATTCCACAAAATGTAATTTCATTAAGCAGTGTCTCGTTCCATATCTCAGGGAACAGAGAATACAGTCGTAACCAAAACTTGACATTTCCTTGTAATCTGTTAATGGTTTTAAGTTCCCCATGAAATCAAAATTAACTTTTTTCCTTTTAGTATGAATATGTTATATATAAACTGATATAAAAAAAGTATTCAGAAGAAATAAGCATTCAAAACTTGAAGTCTAGAATTTTTAGTCATCCTACACTTCAGCTTCTCATCAAATTTCCTGTCCAATCAAATGACCTCTAGATGTTGAATCGTTCTTCCCCCTACATTGCGCAAAACCTCTTCCTGAAATTAATGCATGAGAGGAGACACTTGTTGATACATATACTAGTTCGTGACACTGTTGATGAAGATGCAGCAGTATGATTATGTGATTAATTTTCTCTCATCTCTCTCTCAGTGGATGCAACTCTGGATCCTGATACAGCTTATCCAAAACTCATCCTGTCTGAAGATAGAAAACAAGTGAAACATGGAGACATTAAACATGAACTCCCAGATTATCCAGAGAGATTTGATAGAGGTATCTGTGTCCTGGGAAAAGAGGGATTCACCTCAGGGAGATTTTATTTTGAGGTTCAGGTGAAGGACAAAACTGACTGGGATTTAGGAGTGGCCAGAGAATCTATTAAGAGAAAGGGATCGATCACACTGACTCCTGAGGATGGATTCTGGGTTGTGGCTCTGAGAGATGAGAAAGATTATTTTGCCTGTACTGATCCCTGTGTCTCTCTGTCTGTGAAAGTGAAACCACAGACGGTTGGTGTGTGTGTGTGGATTATGAGGAGGGTTTGGTTTGTTTTTATGATGTAGAGTCCAGGTCTCATATCTGCTCTTTCTTTGGTCAAACTTTCACTGAGAAACTCTTTCCTTACTTTGGCCCAGGTCTTAATGATGAAGGTAAAAATTCAGCTCCTCTGATCATCTCACCAATTCTTTTTAAAACAAATGAATTTACATCTGAAATATAAAATACTAAATGAAAAGAAATACTTAGCTCTATGAATAAGAAAATAAATATGAATTTCTTGTTTTTGTAATGATTCTACGTAGCCTACTACAGTAAACTTATGAGACAGTCTCAATAAAGCGGTCACTGGGGCAGTGACCTATCAAAATTTATTGTACACATAAAGATTGCAAAATAGTATCTCAGTGTTTGTTAGGGTTTTGTGTCATGTTGGTCCTGTCATTTCTTTAATTTTGAAACACACTACCGTGTATTGGTCTTTGTTGGTCTCTAACAGGATGTTTTGGTTCTATTGGTTCTATGTATTGGTTCTAATGGAATATGGCCCAAAACACACTACAGTGTTGTGGTTTTAATGGTAAAAGCTAATGGTTCCTACACTGTAAAAAAATTCTGTAGAAATTTGCAGCTTGGTTGCCGGTAACTTACCGTAGATTTCAATTTATTTTATTACTGGCAACATTTTGTTCAAAGTTAAATGAACATTTAACATTTACAAGTCTTTGTCTTTACAGAATAAAACTAGAAAAACAGCATCAAGCAAAAGTTCTGGGAAACAAAATCTGAAGCAAAAAACAGAAAAAGTTTGATGATTCTGGTTCCCAGAATGCTTTGCATGAGGCTGTTATTGTATAGTTTTATTCTGTAAAGATTTAAAATTTATTCAACTTTGAACAAACTCTTGCCAGTAAATAACATAAATGTTAATCTACTGTAATTTACCGGCAACCCAGCTGCAATACCATTGTAATTTCTACTGATTTTTTTTACAGTGTATTGATATTTTAATGGAAACCATTAGAATTTTCTGTAATGGTTTTATTGTTTTTTTTTTCCAGCAGAGTGTTTTTTGTGTTTTATGTGTCATGTTCTTATTGGTCCTCTGTCCTTATATAAAGCCCTCATGTGGCCTCAGTCTTTGGTTGGTTATTGTAGTTGATGTGTGTTGTTTCTGTTCTTATTCATAGTCATTCATAGTTTTATAATCATTTTTTGGATTGTTTGAACTCATTAAAGATTTTTATATGCACTTAGATCCTACGACAAGTGACAGAATAACCAACCCAACAAATGTATCTGGGCCATTCTACCGAATTGGTGCAAATTGACACTTCAAAACTTCTTGAAAAAAGTGTTTTTTCATGCAAGCTTTGTAGTCATAAACATAGTAGAACATCTAAGGAACACTAATCTACTGATTGGACACTTTAGTTTCTTAGCATGTTTTTATACAGTTTCGAAATGTTTTCTCTCTTCCAAAATGTGTCACTACCGAAACACAACAACATTTGATATAAAAAATAGGTTTTTAATAGCCTATTCTGATTTTCTGTACATTAACCTTCTAAATATATTTTATTATATATAATAATTATTTTTTTTTTAAAGACAGTTTCATGGTTATATTGATTGGAAATACAATTTTAACAAAACTATAAGAGTGGTTTATCAAATGAAATGCATTTTTAAAGCAATATTTCTCTGTAATTGCCATACATGCACTGATACAGATTTGAAATTCAAGGATTCATTAGTTTAAAATTTTATCTAACTAAATAAAATTATGTCATCTTTTCTGATAACAAAACCTATTTTATTTTTCTAGAACATTATTTGTTTCGGTCGTGACAGTAATGTTTCGGTAGTGACATCCATATTGGATTGTCCATATTTTGTGTAAAAAAAAGTAATAAGTTAGTCAAAAATTATTGGCATTATGAAGTCAAAACATACAGCACAAAAAATATCTAAAGCAGCACCACATAAAAGCAATTTGCACGGACATTACGCTGTAGAGATGGCGGATAGTTCAGACCTTAAAGGGATGCAAGATAGACGATTTTTGCGAGTTTTATGTGTATCGTGTATATTTAATGTGTTTATGTGTATATTGGCCAATATGTGGCTGCTGTGTTCACCGACATTATCACTGGCATTATTTACAGACAGAGTGCTGGAAGCCACAAGCGATTGCAGGTCATGTGACTAAAAACAAACAACCTTTCCGTGACAACATTGAAAGCTCGGCCTAACAGCTAATAATAACTGGACAAAGCGGGTTTTTATTTCTATATAATTTTTTATTTATATATATTTGTAGTAGTAAAGTGCTAGAAATCAATATCATTTGCTGATAGTTGCTCATCATTGTGGAGAGTGGAGTTCATGGATCCATAGAACCATCACCTTTTTTACTATTTGTTAAATATAGTTTTTTTAAGTTCAATAAATGTTACTTTTTAAATTGAGACATTTATAATGTAAACTGAGTGACCAAAAGCAGTATCGGCTCCAAGTATCGGCTCAAGAAAATCGGCAGCCTGTATCGGTATCGGCACAAAAAAAATCCATATGGGTCGATCCCTAAAAAGAACTATACACACAGAACTGTCTTTTAACGATCTTCCTGTGTTTGTCCTGTCTTTTCCTCCATTCTTTTCTGACATTTCTTTGCTCCCTCTCAGATAATTCTTTGATACTTTTCAGCATCCCTTCTTCCCTGCGTTTCTGATTTCGTTATCTTTCCTTTTTTAAGTATTCTTGGTACCTTTCTGGGTCCTCCCTCAATCTTTGTCTGTATTTTCTCAGTCTGTCCGCTCTACTTTCATCTTTCTGTCTATGCATATTGGCAATTCCTCTCTCTCTGTAGCTATCTCTACAAATTAACCAAAGATATTTACATTTACATTATTAGTGTGAGCCTGCTCTGTCTACACTTAACAATGACATGTCAAATTACAATGATACTGATAAGTGCTATCTGTTATGTCAATTATATAAAGCAATCAGTCAAAGTCCCGCTAAATTAGCGCAGAAAGTTTTCCTAGAGACCAGAGGTAGAATCATATAGCCTTCATTTATCTCAATAATAAGTCAAGCTACTATGAATTAAATTAATCTGGCCTAGTTCATTTTATCTTAGTTTGTAGTCCTAGTCAAATCACGTACAACATTACAGAAATATGACTGACAAATTATTTGTACTGAAAAAGAATATATGTGCACTTGAAAGTTTCTATTTATTTATTAAAATAAAGAAATAAGTGCAATTTTGTCACTACCGAAACAATCACGTCACAACCGAAAAGTCAACACATGTTTCGGTTGTGACTGTTTCGGTAGTGACAATTTAAGCTAACTTTGATCCTACTGCTAAGAGGCTAATTAGTACGTAGTCAGCCAGCACAGTTCTCGACATTGAAACATGAGTAAAACCTAAATGACCAGTAGAAAAAAATGTAAAAAATTAATTAATCATTGAAAATGTGTGATCGGTAGTGACATTCATAAATGTCACACACTGATTTCCAAACTTTTGATCACATTTACTTCAAAACCATGGGACTGATCTAATCACCATGCCACCACGAGGGAGCGAGGCACAGACAAAGTTTCTGGTTCAAAATGGAGGGGAGTGGCTTAAAGCAGTATAATATTATTGACCAAACTATGCAATGTTTCGGTAGTGACGTGAAAATGCGGGACAGTGTTTTTTTACATGATTATTCATGATTTTTACTGAAAATATCCAATAAATATATTTTTTGGTTTTAATTAACAAAATTATTCAAAATGATACTTCTTTAAAAAATTATAAAAAATTATTAAAAAATTATTTCATATTTTTTATTCTATGGTGAAATTCAGACCTTGGGGTTTGGGACAACCACCTCTCAATTGAAAGCACCATATAAATGATGATATTTTATATATAAAGCCTGCAGCTACCTCAAATATTACTTTGGGTTTTGATTGCTATTTGCTTTTTTTATTATCAAAATTTTTCCTACGTTAATGCTTTTTAAATTAGTTTTTTGGTTCCGGGACAGCAATTTGCACGAATTCAGTAGAATGGCCCATCTAGCAGATCCAGCAGTGGTAGGCAGAGCAAGGCTTTGAGAAACACAGCAATTGTGCCGTATTGTTTTGTTTCTTCGAAACATCAAACTGAAACTGCCTCCACAGTCACACCTAGTGTCCACTTGCATGTGTTGATGTGAAACAGCTTTGTCAATGGTTCAGATGTAGCCCACACATTGTTTGTTGTGTGACACAAATGATCGGGTGGCAGAGTGAATAATGTTCTCTATTAACATGATGGTGCCGTAGGATCGAAAACAGGGTCAAGCATCCCTGTACACATTGGTACATTGTTTTTTATCTCTTTTCACATCTATATGACATTGGTACATTGTTTTGGACAACGTGAGCTTGGTTTAGGTTCCTCATTGTGAATTATAGGTTATTATAAGAGATTAATAAATTAAATAGGGATCAATAAAAATATCTGAATATTAAGATTTGTATTAATTTATTTTATTTTTTACATAAAATTTCTCCAGCTTTTGAAAGAAATTCTCTCACAAGGTACACTTGTTGCTGGCATGCAGATAAATTTTTTCCAGATGCATACAAATAAGGAACAATTTCACGTTTTTATTTTTTAATAACTTAGAGGATCATTTGCTTTGGGCAAAAATGCATCTGTGAGGTATTTTTGTTTCTGACAATCAAACGCAGATTTGGAAGGTACACATTTCGAAACACTTGTGAAATGCACCAAAGCTTCATTTAGCCGTAGTGCTGTGACATTGATGTTTCAAATCATATGTTGTCACGTGACATGGGTGGTTTAAAGCACTTAGGAGCAATGTTTTGAAACATCTACGCTTTGAGATCTCAACACAGCGTTGAAACATCAGTTTTGTGTCAGCAATCCCTACAGATAAGTTAAATTTGTTAAATCAGGAAGGAAGGTGTAAGGTCCAATATTAATTATTATTTATTATAAAATATTCCTTTAAATTTTAAATGGTCTGTCATGGACCCAGTAGCCCATATGAGATACTGTTTGAAAGCTTAGAATATCTTCTTTCTGCAGATATGCATCACTTTGAGATATGTTTTACTGTAAGAAAGTTATTTACACTTAATTTACACCATCACCCCCCCCCATTTTTTATATGATTTAATATTCACATATTTGTATATTTTTCAATTATGACAAACATGGACAAGTCTTATATCAAATGAAAGCTCTCACTCTCGGGAATATTAAGAATCTCGTTATTTTTGTTCTATCATCACATGTATGTGGTTATGGGGACACTTCAAATGTTTTTAGGCGGAAATTAAATACAAAAAGGGTATTATTCCTCCCTTCAGTTGGAGTAAAATAACTTTTGCATTTATTATGATAGAGAAAAAATTCCTTTTTCCTCTGTAAGCTGGCAATTGCTGGAATGAAACAAAACTGTCTGCAGGTTTCGTTACCACTCAGGGCCAGAGTTATACACTTTTAAATACAGACTTTAGAAAAAAAAAACATCAACAAGCGCCTATTTATTTTTGTGTTTATTAGAGGACTGACAACACATACAACCATGTTGAGCACTTTCAACAGTGTTTAATTTCAAAGGGTTTCCTGTAAAATGATACCAAACTTTTGTATGTACACCTCTGCATGTGAGTATGGAAAGCTTTTGAAATCGGGTAGGCCAAATCCAGGCGAAATCCCCAACATAGCCTCAGAGTGTAAGAAGTTTTAAGGACTTGGTAATCAAGTACATTAGGGTTAAACTATGCTAAAATTTTGTTTTACTAATGGGTAGGATGACCAAGTTTATGAACTCCTGTCTCTTGAAATTTTATTTTTTAGGTGTTACCAATTGAAATATTTTTTTAAGTTGTTCCAACATTAAGTTTTAGCAATGTAAAGTGTCTAAAAGTTCAAGTCTAAATGAAGTCAGGGTTGAAAAAGATTAATGTAGGAAAGTGTCTTTTGATGCTACACTATCAAAAAATCATCAACAGCTCGAGCTCAATGGTCTTAGGAGAAAGATACGATCACGCTTGTGGCTTTAAACTGTGGACACTGGACTGGAAAATGAAGATGAAGCTCTCCAGTGGCCCTGACATTTCACCATGCTGTTAAAATTCAATGCATAATGTTTATAATCGATGTTCAGGAGATATTGTCTTACCTCAGGCATGTCCTTTTTTAAGTGTTGTAATTTTGCTATTGAACAATAATCCACATGTGTAAAGACTGTCACTGTAAAGCATTATTAAAGTTTCCATTGGTGCAGAAAAGACAATATTTAAAGCCTTCTCTCGCAATTTCTTCCCTAATAAAATAATCTACAAGTTGGAATAACTAGATATTTGATATAAAAATAGCCAAAATTTTTGTTGTTTAATTTTATTTGAATCTTATTTTAAATCAGCTTACTGTAAGTCATCTTGAGGCCCCCTTATGGCCCCAGCCCCCAGGTTGAGAAATACTAAAAAAATTCATTTTCAAATGAAAGAAATTGCACTGACAGATCTTAAAAATGTGCCAATGGCATTGATTTGTCTCTAGATACACACCAGTAATATCTTTTTCTAATGCATGTTTATAAAAGATCTCAATTATATCAAGGCCTAGTCTTGGCTTTAGCTAAGCATTGTCTGTGAAGCCAGGCCTTAATTTAATAACACACATATTTTTCTTTTCAAAATGGTCAATGGTAACTAGTTTTTTTTTAACATGGAGGATGCAGGAATTTTGGTAACAGGACTAAAAGTAACAGGACTGAGTTTTTGCATAGATTTAGCAAATACATTAAATATAGCTGCATTAATTATGTGCTAATAGCATGAAGACACAATTTTTTATTTTAAAATAAACTGACAACATTAAACAATATAATATAAGTAACTGACAGAACATTAAGTTTGACATTTACAGTCAGAAATGTCATGAATATCATAAAATATAAAGAAAATAAGAAAAGTAATTAATCAGAAGGTCCAGATGATGTAACATCCTCTTGAAAATGTGACTTGTTGAATATTCCTAGATTTTCAGAGGGAGGATCATGTTGGGTAACAGGACTAAGTGAAATCCTGGGGACATTAGTAAAATGTGCATTATATCAACAAAATTATGACTTTTCAAATATTTATAAAAATATTTAAAGCAAAGCTGGGATATGGACCCTACGGAAGCCGAGAACGGCCATGGACTTTTATTTTTATTTCGTATGGATTTATTTTTTTTAAGCACTGTTATCTTGTAATAACGACTTATTAATTCGTTATCACGATATAACAAATTTTGTTTTCTCGAGATAACGAATTAATTAATTCGTTATCTCGACATAACAAAGTTTGTTTTCTCGAGATAACTAATTAATTATTTAGTTATAACAAAAAAAATAATTCGTTATCTCGATATAACAAAGTTTGTTTTCTCGAGATAACGAAATAATTAATTCGTTATAACGACATAACAAATATTGTTTTATCGAGATAATTTATTTTTTTATTTTTTTATAACAATAATGTGTTCGTCTTGAATTCATACGAATGCGCTCGCGCTGCCACCACGGACTGCTTCCTAGCGCCACTGGCTGCAACAAGCTCTATCCTATCGGTAAGTTGTGCGATCCATTTGTACACATTTATTTGTTAGTTGACTGGGTTTGTTTAGGGTTTAGCAGATGGGAGGCTGATCTTGTTTAGCAGATCTTGTTTAGCAGATGGGAGGCTGACAAACTCTTAGCTAGCTATATATCCGACTGCTTCAACTAAGGTAACGTAAATGTAGGCGTACGGTTACTTAGCAATGTGATGTGAAACGTGATTAGACGTTTATTAATTCATGTAATAGTGCTTTGATATGTGGGAGGCTGACAAACTTTAACCATCCGGCTGCTTCAAATTAACGTAAATGTAACTTAGGCTAACCCTAACTTAGCAATGTGTTGTGAAACGTAATTAAATGTTTATTAATTATTTTAATAGTGCTTTGATATGTGTCTGGGCCAGGGACGTCACTAGGATTGGAAGACAGGGGGGGCTCAGCCCACAGAGTATTTGTAACTTGTGTTTGCAAAATTTTTGCACTCACATCTGAGTTACAATTATGTCAACAACCAGTCAAGAAACCAAGATGTTAACAAGTAAAACATGACAGACATATCCTCCTCTTCCATTTCTACTCTGTTAAATAAAAGTTACTGTAATGTTAGCTTTTAGACACATCAAAGCTGCATGGGGGAATTTAGGCCAGACTTTGCTCCTGATTAGTTATTCTATAAGCAATGACTTAAATGCTATCTGCAAATTGGTCACATGAAACATCCAAAATGTCCATAAACAGAGGTCAGACAGCTAAAAAGTTGGTAAGTTAAACAAATGAGAAAAAGCAGTACAAGAAATAGAAAAAAATTGGCATCACTGCATACTTTACCAGGTAAGCTATTGACCAGGGCTCTCAAGTTTTGAAGACAGGCAAGAGTGACACCCCTCCAAATACCCCCCCCCCCCCCACCACCCCAAATATTATTTAACTATTAGGTTGTATACTACTAACCTTATTGCAATCCACTATTCCATTGTATTCCCTGTGTGTCATATATGGGACTAGAAAATGTTCATTTGGGAATGGAGATTTTTTTACAATGAAGACTTCCTGATTCATTATTCACTGTGTAAATACACGTACACATTTCCAGTACAAACACATCATTTTACTGTTTGCATTTCTATGCTCACATAGAAACCTTAGCCAAGGATTTTTTTTGACAAAATAAACTTTTAACCAGAAAATAAGATAAATGTGTGTGTTCACATAAATGTAAACATAAACCGGATTTGCTAATCTTATAGGTTAATATTATTAGTTGATAGCCACTGTGTTAATCTGGAAATTATACAGATCTAAAATTTAGAAAAGGGGAATGACCAACAAGTGATCTACCTTAATACTGAGTTGTCAAGATGCATTATGATGTGGTTTTCAGGACAGGGTTTAGATTAAGCCAGGACAAGGCCTTAGTTATATTAGGATGTTTATGTAGTTTTTACAAGCACAAAAATATTACAGGTGTGCATCTTGAGACAAAACAACGTGACTGATGTATTTTAAGATATGTTAGTGCAAGCTACTTTTAGTTAAAGCTCTACTGTGTACTTTATTTAGTTAATTCTTAACAAAAACCCATGTTTTCTTTCAAAAGTATGTGCTCATTCATGTGTAATTACTTCCCACCCACTAATCAAAGTGTTCTCGTAAGTGTAGAATCTGCTATTTAAAATGCATACCGTCGAAGCGCTCTCTGGCTGAATCCATGTTGTGCCTCCATCTTTGAAATACATTCGCCGACGAGGGACATTCCTGAAATTCAAGCTCCGCCTTTCGCGCTTTCACTCTACACTCACGCTGCCCGATAGCTGAAGCCTTCGGAGGTTGCATGTGTAGGCGCTATACGTCATCAAGACAGTCTTATTTCAGAATATTAACAATTATAAAGCTGACAATTATTCTTAGTTAATTGTAAATTGATGTAATATGCGTATGACTTGCGAATGTAATGCTCAGTTAATTTAAATAAACCAGGCTTGATGACGTATCCAGCCTGTGACCTGTGTAGCTTGAATCCTTCGGATTTTACAACAACCGCACACCGTGATGAACCTGCGATCTAATGCTTTGATTTGAAAGCCTGTTGAAGACATATTCTCGAGGACATTAAAACAAATCGCCAAGGAAGCGAAACGGGGATTTTAAACGACAACGCGACAGGAAAAACATCAAGACCAAAGTCACTATTGGAGTTAGTTTTCCAAGAGGGGGCTCAAGGGACACTGAAGTTGCACTTTCTATCTTCTCCACAGGTAATTCAGCATTCGTTTACATCTATACAGTCCATGTTGTAAACTTGAAGTTTTATAGTTCCTTGGCTAACTTTAGCATGATTATGCATAACACTTGTTAGTGTAAACATGCATGTGGTTTAATGTGTTGGTACAGACACACGCCGTCTCTCCGCCCATTTATGTAATCTGAGGTACTGAGATAAATGTTTTCATCTTTTCTGACCTCTAGCACAAACACACGGTGACAGCCCTATTTTTAGCCTTTCATTGATAAAAGCGTCTGATCTGCGCGTCTTTCGTTTCATTTTACAAGCGTGTGAATGTTGCGCGATCTTTTTTCACCAATATGAGAGAAAGCTCTTACATATACACGGACATGTAACATGTTTACTTAAAACATAAGCATTGTACTCTGAAATAATGTCTGACATAATACTCTGATAAAGTGAAAGTTGCGCGATCTTTTTTCACCAATATGAGAGAAAGCTCTTACATATACACCGGACATGTAACATTTACTTAAAACATAAGCATTGTACTCTGACATAATGTCTGACATAATACTCTGATAAAAGCGTCTGATCTGCGCGTCTTTCGTTTCATTTTACAAGCGTGTGAAAGTTGCGCGATCTTTTTTCACCAATCTGAGAGAAAGCTCTTACATATACACGGACATGTAACGTTTACTTAAAACATAAGCATTGTACTTTGACATAATATTAGTTCGCGTCCATTTAAACCCGTCATGGTTGCTTTTTGTATGTGATTTTAAGCGGACATATCATGACAATCAGACTTTTTTTCATGTTAAACATAAATCTGTGTGCTTTGATGGATCACAGGCAAAGGACATTGCAAATTGTTCATTTTTAGGGGTCAAGCACCGAAGGTGCTGAGACACCTATTGGAATTGTACTTTTTTCTTCTTCTTAGCCATTGGTGTCTATGGCAGCCCTATGAACCGTACGTAGGAAAATGATGAAATTTGGCACAGTTGTAGTGGTTGTCATAAATAGTCATTTGGCCAAAAATGGGGTCTCTAGCAGTAACTCTATAGCGCCACCATCCATGGGCGGAAATCCCGGGGGGGTCGGGGGGGACAGGACCCCCCCTATCTGAGGGTTGTCCCCCCTAAATTATCATTAGAATATGTGTATTGAAAATAATTTAATGATTTATAATACTTAAACTAGTTGTGTAAGAAGTGAAACAATACAAATGCAAACGGAGCAACAACAAAAAAACGTTTTAAATATTTGGATTCCCCCTCCCTTGCCTCACAGTGGTTTGGTCCACTGCCCACGCCCCTTTTACCTCACCACCACACATTCCGGTGGTAGAGAAGTGTACGGAGCCGACGCGTTAATAAGCTATATACAATACAACGTTTCCCATCACTTATCAGTTTATCCTCATATGTTTTAAAACTGGACTATTTTGACATATAAACATGAACATATTTCGTTTTCTGAGAACAGAAGCAGATAAACGATCAAGAAAACATTTTTATGCATTCATGCAGAGGTGAGGCAGAGCTGAAAGTAACAAATTACATTTACTCACCTTGCTGTAACTGAGTTTTTTGTGTACTTTTACTTTGAGTAGTTTTTAAAATCTGTACTTTACTTTTACTTAAGTATGTTTAAAGTATTGTTGGTTACTTCGCTACATGTTAAATCATATCCGTTACTGAGTAAAAATAAATAAAAAAGTAAGGTGATAAAGACGCGCCACGGTCGGATGATTGATTGATGGGCGGGGGAACGCGCAAAAAGAACCATGGAGAGGGACGAGACAGGCGCAGGCTAATGCAGACCCTCAATTCAATTCTTACGAAAGAAACCCCTGGCCATTGACGCAAAGCGATTGTTTCATTCAGGTAGGGTTCATGCTCTTGAGTACGGAGTTTGAGAATTGCCGACCGTGTTTAACCGCTAATTTGCACGATGCATTTTTAATACATGCGCATTATCTTCCGAGGTCTAGCAGCTTCGCGTCAAGTCAAACAACTTGAGAACGTCCTCGAGAATGCGCAGATCATTAGACATTGCAGAGAGAGAGAGAGCGCGAGAGAGATAGATTGAAAGACATCAGGTACACAGGTCTGGGAGCTAATAAACGTGTAAAGGATGTATAGTGTATAGCCATGGCACTCATCTCATTATATGTTCATTTATGTATATAGTTTAATAACAATGTATGTTACCAGCAATACATCAATTACAACCTTCATATAATGATTGTATTTACTAGCTGCTGACCTCATATTATTTTTGCTTCAAAAGTGCATAACTCACCTGTAAAAATCATTAAATAATTCCATAAATGTTTCTTAGTTATAAAAAGCTTTTTATTTTATTAACATTTGTTATTGCACTTTAATTGTAGAGATGTTTACAATTAAAAACATAGTTTGAGATGTATATATCCTTCCTTTGTGAACTATACTAGAAACCTCTCCCCGCTGTAAAAAAGTAACTCTTAAAATTAAAATGACTTTTTACTTGAGTAGATTTTTAGACCAGTAACTTTACTTTTACTTAAGTAAAATATTATTAAAGTAACTTTACTTTTACTTAAGTAACATATTATTAAAGTAACTTTACTATTACTTAAGTAGAAAATTGTATTACTCTTTTCACCTCTGCATTCATATGTATTAAAATTAAATTTGCGTCCGTTCATAGAGAAAGAGAAACGTTTTCTATCTGTACCCATTTCCTTGCAAGTACAATTTTGCCTGTATTATTGGTGTCCCCTTCAAAAATTGTTCTTGAAAAATTTTATGTTTATTGTCCCCCCCAACATTTAGATGAGATTTTCGCCCCTGCCACCATCATCTCAAAAATTCAATGTTCAAATGGTTATAACTCATGATCCATTTGCTCTATGAAAATTCTACTTAGTACACGTGATTGCTCTCCTCATGCTTATTGTTTTTAATACCTTACAGTAAGACTCCACCCATTACAGTAGCGGCCATTTTGAAATGTACAGTATTTCGTTTTTTCGCTACTCCTCCTTCAAATTTGGTTCAATTCTTATGAGATTTGGCACATGTGATCTTTGGAGTGAGCCGCATAGAAATGACTGAACAGAATTTTGATATTTTTCTTTATTTAAAAGTATTTATTGCGTGAACTTAACGAGATTGACGCAAAATTGGTTCTGAAGCTGTATCTCGGTCATTCTTTGATCAATCGAGATGAAATTTGGTACGCTTCATGTCGACCATGAAATGGGGGTCCATGCCAAATTTGGTGACAGCGCCACCTATGGGTCATGAGATAGGAAAAAAGGCTATTTTTGCGCATAACTTCTGAATCGTTTGTCAGAAAATTATGATCTTGGTGTCTACGGATTCCTTACCTCATGCCGCATCTGTCGATGTGTATTATGCCGGGTTTGACCGAACCGCCTGTCCGCCATTTTGAAATTTGTCATAAATTGTTATAACTTTTGAAGTATTGGATATATTGGCGCAAAAATCGGTAGGAAGCTTCGGCATGATGTCCTGATTGTATCTGGGAAGTCAGAATACAGCGCCACCTAGGGGTTATAAACTATAACAGTTCTTATAGAACTGCTCATAACTTCTGAATACTTTGTCGGATATTAATTTTCTTTGTGAAATTGTATTCACTGGTTTATGCCGATTGCAACGATACCTCGTTTGTCATTTTCCATCATTCTGTTCATGTGTTATTGTAAGGCTTATGGTAAATGATTTTTTCGCTACTCCTTTTACAAATTTGGTTTATTTTATGCCAGGTTCTGCTCGTATAATGTTTGGAGCAATCCGCACAGAAATGACTGAACAGATTTTTCTTGCACCTAGGAATTTTTTTGAGAAAAACCTCTGTAAAGTTGATCGTCCCTGTGATGTTGTCTATTTGTCATAGTTAATTACTTTATATTACATTTTATAGCGTTACTCTACGGAATGTTCTTCTTGTCTTCAATCTCACTTGAGCTTTTTGATTCTCATATACATTGTATTTCTGTGATTTCTGCTCTGCGGTGTCATTTCTACATCTTTGGTGATTGGCATATGTCAATGCTTGCATTTCTGTAATCTCTTTCCTGCTGCCCCTTGAGCTGTGTCTGCTGAGTGGCGCATCCACTAAGTCGTATGCATAAAGATCCTGAGTTCATGGGTTTGAATCCCACCTGAGGCAGGTGTTAATTTCTTCTATTAAAGTTTTGTTCTTTCCCACCTATTCTTCTTGACCTGTCTGTTGTTCACATATGTTCTATTTTTGCCATGTTTTCTGTTGCTGCTCTGCACTGCGGTGGTTCTGCTCTGTCATTGCAACGCTTTGGGTACTTGCTGCGCTTTGTGTTCTTGATGCACCTTGGGTGGTCAGTGAGCATTGGGTTATTGATACCTTCTATGTTGCTTGCTGTGCTTTGGGTGCTCATTGCGCTAAAGGTGCTTGGCCCCGAATCGCTGCTTGCAGCTATATTTAGGGGTCAAGCACCGAAGGTGCTGAGACACCTATTGTAATTGTTAGTATTATTAGGGGTCAAGCACCGAAGGTGCTGAGACACCTATTGTAATTGTTAGTATTATTATTATTATTATTCTGCTTCTTCTTCTTCTTCTTAGCCATAGGCGTCTATGGCAGCCCTATGAACCGTACATAGGAAAATGATGAAATTTGGCACAGTTGTAGTGGTGGTCTTAAAAAGTCATGTGACCAAAAATGGAGTCTCTAGTACTAACTCTATAGCGCCACCAGCAGTGCAAAAATTCAATGTTCAAAGGGTTATAACTTCTGATCCGCTTGATCTATGAAAATTCTACTTAGTACACGTGATTGCTCTCCTCATGCTTGTTGCTTTTAATACCTTACAGTAAAACTCCACCCATTACAGTAGCGGCCATTTTGAAATATACAGTATTCCATTTTTTCGCTACTCCTCCTTCAAATGTTGTTCAATTCTTATGAGATTTGGCACAGATGATCTTTGGAGTAAGCCGCATAGAAATGACTGAACAGAATTTTGATATTTATCTTTGTTCAAAAGTAATAAATGCGCAAACTTAACGAGGTTGACGCAAAAATGGTTCTGAAGCTGTAGCTCAGTCATTCTTTGATCAATTGAAATGAAATTTGGTACACTTCATGTGGACCATGAACTTGGGGTCCATGCCAAATTTGGTGACAGCGCCACCTATGGGTCATGAGATAATAAAATAGGCTATTTTTGCCCATAACTTCTGAACTGTTTGTCAGAAAATTATGATCTTGATGTCTATGGATTGCTTACCTCATGCCGCATCTGTCGATGTGTATTATGCCGGGTTTGACCGAACCGCCTGTCCGCCATTTTGAAATTTCACATAATTTGTTATATTTTTTGAACTATTGGACATATCCGCGCAAAAATTAGTAAGGAGCTTCGACATGATGTCCTGAAGGTACCTGGGAAGTCAGAGTACAGCGCCACCTAGGGGTTATAAACTATAACAGTTCTCATGGAACTGCTTATAACTTCTGAATACTTTGTCTGATATTAATTTCTTTGTGAAATTGTATTCACTGGTTTATGCCGATTGCAACGATGCCTCGTTTGTCATTTTCCAACATTCTGTTCATGTGTTATTGTAAAGCATATGGTAGATTATTTTTTCGCTACTCCTTTTACAAATGTTGTTTATTTTATGCCAGGTACTGCTCGTATAATGTTTGGACCAATCCGCACAGAAATGACCGAACAGATTTTTGATATTCTGTTCTCTTTCTTAGAAATACCACTCCAAAGTTGACCGTGCCTGTGACGTTGTCTATTTGTCATAGTAAATTAATGTGACTGTATATTACATTGTATAGCATTACTATACAGAATGATGTTCTTGTCTTCAATCTCATTTGAGCTTTTTGATTCCCATATACATTGTATTTCTGATAGTTCTGCTCTGCACTGTCAGTTCTGCATCTGTGTTGATTGGCACACGTCAATCCTTGAAGCACCTAAGCTGTTTTTTGCTGCCCTTTGAGCTGTGTTAGCTGAGTTGCGCATCTGGTTAACCACATGCCATGAGATTCTGAGGTCATGGGTTCAAACCCCATGTACAGTAATATTTTGTCTTAACTTTTTTCTCACTTAAGTTTTGTGATTTTCATACAATACATTGTATTTCAGTTATTTGTGCTCTCTGTTGTTATTTCTGCACGTTTGGTAATTGCTGGATATCAATGTTTACAGCTCTAAATCTCTATTCTATAGCTTGGACACACCAACTCAGTGGTTTAATCGTTTACTCAGTGGCGCATGCGGTTAGTGCGTTGCTTTGGGAACCTGAGGTCATGGGTTCGAATCCCAGCTCTTACTTTCACTTATTGAGATTTCCTTTTGTGTTCCCTTTAACACGTTCTTCTCGACCTGTCTGGTTTTCCACACGTGTTATATTTTTGCCATCTTTACTGTTGTTGCTCCGCACTGCAGTGGTTCTGCTCTGCATTTGCTTTGCTTCGGGTTCGGGCTCTGTATTGCGCGCTTTCTGCGCTTTGCGCATTTGCTGCGTCGTGTGGTTTTTGCTGTGCTTTGGGTGCTCATTGCGCTGAAGGTGCTTGACCCCGCAATTGCTGCTTGCAGCTATATTTAGGGGTCAAGCACCGAAGGTGCTGAGACACCTATTGTAATTGTTAGTATTATTATTATTATTATTATTATTTTTCCCCAATGGGAGTCTATGGCAGCCCTATGAACCGTACATAGGAAAATGATGAAATTTGGCACAGATGTAGAGGTGGTCATAAATAGTCATGTGACCAAAAATGGGGTCTTTAGCAGTAACTCTATAGCGCCACCAGTAGTCCAAAAATTCAATGTTCAAACTGTTATAATTGGTGAACCATTTGATCTATGAAAATTCTGCTTAGTACACGTGATTGCTCTCATCCCGCTTATTGAATTTGATACTTTACAGTAAGACTCCACCCATTACAGTAGCGGCCATTTTGAAATGTACAGTATTTCGTTTTTTCGCTACTCCTCCTTCAAATGTGGTTCAATTCTTATGAAATTTGGCACAGATGATCTTTGGAGTGAGCCGCATAGAAATGACCGAACAGAATTTTGATATTTATCTTTGTTCAAAAGTAATAAATGCGCAAACTTAACGAGGTTGACGCAAAAATGGTTCTGAAGCTGTAGCTCAGTCATTCTTTGATCAATTGAAATGAAATTTGGTACACTTCATGTGGACCATGATCTTGGGGTCCATGCCAAATTTGGTGACAGCGCCACCTATGGGTCATGAGATAATAAAATAGGCTATTTTTGCCCATAACTTCTGAACTGCTTGTCAGAAAATTATGATCTTGATGTCTATGGATTGCTTACCTCATGCCGCATCTGTCAATGTGTATTATGCCGGGTTTGACCGAACCACCTGTCTGCCATTTTGATATTTAACATAAATTGTTATATTTTTTGAACTATTTGACATATCCGCACAAAAATTGGTAAGGAGCTTTGACATGATGTCCTGAAGTTACCTGGGAAGTCAGAGTACAGCGCCACCAGGGGTTATAAACTATTACAATTCTTATTGATATTATACTGTTATCTCCTTCTGCTGCCCAATGAACCGTGTCAACTGAGTGGCGCACCTAGTTAAGCGTATGCATTGAGATTCTTAGATCCTGGGTTCGAATCCCACCTGAGTCAGGTATTTTGTTCTTCCTCATCAATTCTTCTAAACCTGTCTGTAGTTCACATGTGTTCTATTTTTCCATGTTTGCTGTTGTTGCTCTGCATTGTGGTGGTTCTGATCTATGATTCCTGAGCCTTGCGTTTTGATGCAATTTATGGTGCTTGCTGTGCTTTGTGTGCTTGCTGTGCTTTGTGTGCTTGCTGTGCTTTGTGAGCTTGCTGTGCTTTGTGAGCTTACTGTGCTTTGTGTGCTTGCTGTGCTTTGTGAGCTTGCTGTGCTTTGTGTGCTTGCTGTGCTTTGTGAGCTTGCTGTGCTTTGTGAGCTTGCTGTGCTTTGTGTGCTTGCTGTGCTTTGTGAGCTTGCTATGCTTTGTGTACTTGCTGTTCTTTGTGTGCTTGCTGTGCTTTGTGAGCTTGCTGTGCTTTGTGTGCTTGCTGTGCTTTGTGAGCTTACTGTGCTTTGTGTGCCTGCTGTGATTTGTGTAATTGCTGTGCTTTGTGTGCTTGGTGTGCATTGTGAGCTTGCTGTGCTTTGTGTGCTTGCTGTGCTTTGTGTGCTTGCTGTGCTTTGTGAGCTTGCTGTGCATTGTGTGCCTGCTGTGATTTGTGTAATTGCTGTGCTTTGTGTGCTTGCTGTGCTTTGTGTGCCTGCTGTGCTTTGTGTGCTTGCTGTGCTTTGTGAGCTTGCTGTGCTTTGTATGCCTGTTGTGATTTGTGTAATTGATGTGCTTTGTGTGCTTGCTGTGCTTTGTGAGCTTGCTATGCTTTGTTTGCTTGCTGTGCTTTGTGTGCTTGCTGTGCTTTGTGAGCTTGATGTGCTTTGTGAGCTTGCTGTGCTTTGTGAGCTTGCTGTGCTTTGTGTGCTTGCTGTGCTTTGTGAGCTTGCTGTGCTTTGTGGGCTTGCTGTGCTTTGTGTGCTTGCTGTGCTTTGTGTGCCTGCTGTGATTTGTGTAATTGCTGTGCTTGTGTGCTTGCTGTGCATTGTGAGCTTGCTGTGCTTTGTGTGCTTGCTGTGCTTTGTGTGCTTGCTGTGCTTTGTGAGCTTGCTGTGCTTTGTGTGCCTGCTGTGATTTGTGTAATTGCTCTGCTTTGTGAGCTTGCCGTGCTTTGTGTGCTTGCTGTGCTGTGTGTGCATTGCGCCGAAGGTGCTTGACCCCGTGTTGCTGCTTGCAGCTATATTTAGGGGTCAAGCACCGAAGGTGCTGAGACACCTATTGTAATTGTTAGTATTATTATTATTATTATTATTATTTTTCCCCAATGGGAGTCTATGGCAGCCCTATGAACCGTACATAGGAAAATGATGAAATTTGGCACAGTTGAAGAGGTGGTCATAAATAGTCATGTGACCAAAAATGGGGTCTTTAGCAGTAACTCTATAGCGCCACCAGTAGTCCAAAAATTCAATGTTCAAACTGTTATAATTGGTGAACCATTTGATCTATGAAAATTCTGCTTAGTACACGTGATTGCTCTCATCCCGCTTATTGAATTTGATACTTTACAGTAAGACTCCACCCATTACAGTAGCGGCCATTTTGAAATGTACAGTATTTCGTTTTTTCGCTACTCCTCCTTCAAATGTGGTTCAATTCTTATGAAATTTGGCACAGATGATCTTTGGAGTGAGCCGCATAGAAATGACCGAACAGAATTTTGATATTTATCTTTGTTCAAAAGTAATAAATGCGCAAACTTAACGAGGTTGACGCAAAAATGGTTCTGAAGCTGTAGCTCAGTCATTCTTTGATCAATTGAAATGAAATTTGGTACACTTCATGTGGACCATGATCTTGGGGTCCATGCCAAATTTGGTGACAGCGCCACCTATGGGTCATGAGATAATAAAATAGGCTATTTTTGCCCATAACTTCTGAACTGCTTGTCAGAAAATTATGATCTTGATGTCTATGGATTGCTTACCTCATGCCGCATCTGTCAATGTGTATTATGCCGGGTTTGACCGAACCACCTGTCTGCCATTTTGAAATTTAACATAAATTGTTATATTTTTTGAACTATTTGACATATCAGCACAAAAATTGGTAAGGAGCTTTGACATGATGTCCTGAAGTTACCTGGGAAGTCAGAGTACAGCGCCACCTAGGGGTTATAAACTATTACAATTCTTATTGATATTATACTGTTATCTCTTTCTGCTGCCCAATGAACCGTGTCAACTGAGTGGCGCACCTAGTTAATCGTATGCATTGAGATTCTGAGATCCTGGGTTCGAATCCCACCTGAGTCAGGTATTTTGTTCTTCCTCATCAATTCTTCTAAACCTGTCTGTAGTTCACATGTGTTCTATTTTTCCATGTTTGCTGTTGTTGCTCTGCATTGTGGTGGTTCTGCTCTATGATTCCTGAGCCTTGCGTTTTTGATGCAATTTATGGTGTTTGCTGTGCTTTGTGTGCTTGCTGTGCTTTGTGAGCTTGCTGTGCTTTGTGAGCTTACTGTGCTTTGTGTGCTTGCTGTGCTTTGTGAGCTTGCTGTGCTTTGTGTGCTTGCTGTGCTTTGTGAGCTTGCTGTGCTTTGTGAGCTTGCTGTGCTTTGTGAGCTTGCTGTGCTTTGTGAGCTTGCTATGCTTTGTGTACTTGCTGTGCTTTGTGTGCTTGCTGTGCTTTGTGTGCTTGCTGTGCTTTGTGTGCTTGCTGTGCTTTGTGAGCTTGCTGTGCTTTGTGGGCTTGCTGTGCTTTGTGTGCTTGCTGTGCTTTGTGTGCTTGCTGTGCTTTGTGAGCTTGCTGTGCTTTGTGTGCCTGCTGTGATTTGTGTAATTGCTGTGCTTGTGTGCTTGCTGTGCATTGTGAGCTTGCTGTGCTTTGTGTGCTTGCTGTGCTTTGTGTGCTTGCTGTGCTTTGTGAGCTTGCTGTGCTTTGTGTGCCTGCTGTGATTTGTGTAATTGCTCTGCTTTGTGAGCTTGCCGTGCTTTGTGTGCTTGCTGTGCTGTGTGTGCATTGCGCCGAAGGTGCTTGACCCCGTGTTGCTGCTTGCAGCTATATTGGTCATTGTTTCTGTTAGTAAATTTTTCTTCTTCCCCAATGGGAGTCTATGGCAGCCCTATGAACCATATGTAGGAAAATGATGAAATTTGGCACAGTTGTAGTGGTGGTCATAAATAGTCATGTGGCCAAAAATGGGGTCTCTAGCAGTAACTCTATAGCGCCACCATCATCTCAAAAATTCAATATTCAAATGGTTATAACTCGTGATCCATTAGATCTATGAAAATTCTACTTAGTGCACATAATTGCTCTCATCCCGTTGATTGAATTTGATACTTTACATTAAGACTCCACCCATTACAGTAGCGGCCATTTTGAAATGTACAGTATTTCGTTTTTTCGCTACTCCTCCTTCAAATGTGGTTCAATTCTTATGAGATTTGGCACAGGTGATCTTTGGAGTGAGCCGCATAGAAATGACTGAACAGAATTTTGATATTTTTCTTTATTCAAAAGTAATTAATGCGTGAACTTAACGAGATTGACGCAAAATTGGTTCTGAAGCTGTATCTCGGTCATTCTTTGATCAATCGAGATGAAATTTGGTACACTTCATGTCGACCATGAACTGTGGGTCCATGCTAAATTTGGTGACAGCGCCACCTATGGGTCATTAGATATGAAAAAAGGCTATTTTTGACCATATCTACTGAATCGTTTGTCAGACAATTATGATCGTGGTGTCTACGGATTTCTTGGCTCATGCCGCATCTGTCGATATGTATTATGCCGGCTTTGACCGAATCGTCTGTCCGCCATTTTGAAATTTTTGATAATTTGCTATAACTTTTGAAGTATCGGATATATCGGGGCAAAAATCGGTAGGGAGCTTCGGCATGATGTCCTGAGGAAATCAGAGAATAGCGCCACCTAGGGGTTATAAACTATAACAGTTCTTATAGAACTGCTTATAACTTCTGAATTCTTTGTATGGCATGTAAGCTCTTTTCTGCTGCTCCTTGAGCTGTGTCTACTGAGTGGCACATCTGTCTAAGTCGTACGCATAGAGATCCTGAGTTCATGGGTTTGAATCCAGCCTGAGGCAGGTGTTAGTTTCTTCTATTAAAGTTTTGTTCTTTCCCACCTATTCTTCTTGACCTGTCTGTAGTTCACATATGTTCTATTTTTGCCATGTTTTCTGTTGCTGCTCTGCACTGCGGTGGTTCTGCTCTGTCATTGCAACGCTTTGGGTACTTGCTGCGCTTTGTGTTCTTGATGCACCTTGGGTGGTCAGTGAGCATTGGGTTACTTCTATGTTGCTTGCTGTGCTTTGGGTGCTCATTTTGCTAAAGGTGCTTGGCCCCGAATCGCTGCTTGCAGCTATATTTATTATTATTATTATTCTGCTTCTTCTTCTTCTTCTTAGCCATAGGCGTCTATGGCAGCCCTATGAACCGTACATAGGAAAATGATGAAATTTGGCACAGTTGTAGTGGTGGTCTTAAAAAGTCATGTGACCAAAAATGGGGTCTCTAGTACTAACTCTATAGCGCCACCAGCAGTTCAAAAATTCAATGTTCAAAGGGTTATAACTTCTGATCCGCTTGATCTATGAAAATTCTACTTAGTACACGTGATTGCTCTCCTCATGCTTGTTGATTTTAATACCTTACAGTAAAACTCCACCCATTACAGTAGCGGCCATTTTGAAATGTACAGTATTCCATTTTTTCGCTACTCCTCCTTCAAATGTTGTTCAATTCTTATGAGATTTGGCACAGATGATCTTTGGAGTAAGCCGCATAGAAATGACTGAACAGAATTTTGATATTTATCTTTGTTCAAAAGTAATAAATGCGCAAACTTAACGAGGTTGACGCAAAAATGGTTCTGAAGCTGTAGCTCAGTCATTCTTTGATCAATTGAAATGAAATTTGGTACACTTCATGTGGACCATGAACTTGGGGTCCATGCCAAATTTGGTGACAGCGCCACCTATGGGTCATGAGATAATAAAATAGGCTATTTTTGCCCATAACTTCTGAACTGTTTGTCAGAAAATTATGATCTTGATGTCTATGGATTGCTTACCTCATGCCGCATCTGTCGATGTGTATTATGCCGGGTTTGACCGAACCGCCTGTCCGCCATTTTGAAATTTCACATAATTTGTTATATTTTTTGAACTATTGGACATATCCGCGCAAAAATTAGTAAGGAGCTTCGACATGATGTCCTGAAGGTACCTGGGAAGTCAGAGTACAGCGCCACCTAGGGGTTATAAACTATAACAGTTCTCATGGAACTGCTTATAACTTCTGAATACTTTGTCTGATATTAATTTCTTTGTGAAATTGTATTCACTGGTTTATGCCGATTGCAACGATGCCTCGTTTGTCATTTTCCAACATTCTGTTCATGTGTTATTGTAAAGCATATGGTAGATTATTTTTTCGCTACTCCTTTTACAAATGTTGTTTATTTTATGCCAGGTACTGCTCGTATAATGTTTGGAGCAATCCGCACAGAAATGACCGAACAGATTTTTGATATTCTGTTCTCTTTCTTAGAAATACCACTCCAAAGTTGACCGTGCCTGTGACGTTGTCTATTTGTCATAGTAAATTAGTGTGACTGTATATTACATTGTATAGCATTACTATACAGAATGATGTTCTTGTCTTCAATCTCATTTGAGCTTTTTGATTCCCATATACATTGTATTTCTGATAGTTCTGCTCTGCACTGTCAGTTCTGCATCTGTGTTGATTGGCACACGTCAATCCTTGAAGCACCTAAGCTGTTTTTTGCTGCCCTTTGAGCTGTGTTAGCTGAGTTGCGCATCTGGTTAACCACATGCCATGAGATTCTGAGGTCATGGGTTCAAACCCCATGTGCAGTGATATTTTGTCTTAACTTTTTTCTCACTTAAGTTTTGTGATTTTCATACAATACATTGTATTTCAGTTATTTGTGCTCTCTGTTGTTATTTCTGCACGTTTGGTAATTGCTGGATATCAATGTTTACAGCTCTAAATCTCTATTCTATAACTTGGACACACCAACTCAGTGGTTTAATCGTTTACTCAGTGGCGCATGCGGTTAGTGCGTTGCTTTGGGAACCTGAGGTCATGGGTTCGAATCCCAGCTCTTACTTTCACTTATTGAGATTTCCTTTTGTGTTCCCTTTAACACGTTCTTCTCGACCTGTCTGGTTTTCCACACGTGTTATATTTTTGCCATCTTTACTGTTGTTGCTCCGCACTGCAGTGGTTCTGCTCTGCATTTGCTTTGCTTCGGGTTCGGGCTCTGTATTGCGCGCTTTCTGCGCTTTGCGCATTTGCTGCGTCGTGTGGTTTTTGCTGTGCTTTGGGTGCTCATTGCGCTGAAGGTGCTTGACCCCGCAATTGCTGCTTGCAGCTATATTTAGTATTATTATTATTATTATTCTGCTTCTTCTTCTTCTTCTTAGCCATAGGCGTCTATGGCAGCCCTATGAACCGTACATAGGAAAATGATGAAATTTGGCACAGTTGTAGTGGTGGTCTTAAAAAGTCATGTGACCAAAAATGGAGTCTCTAGTACTAACTCTATAGCGCCACCAGCAGTGCAAAAATTCAATGTTCAAAGGGTTATAACTTCTGATCCGCTTGATCTATGAAAATTCTACTTAGTACACGTGATTGCTCTCCTCATGCTTGTTGCTTTTAATACCTTACAGTAAAACTCCACCCATTACAGTAGCGGCCATTTTGAAATATACAGTATTCCATTTTTTCGCTACTCCTCCTTCAAATGTTGTTCAATTCTTATGAGATTTGGCACAGATGATCTTTGGAGTAAGCCGCATAGAAATGACTGAACAGAATTTTGATATTTATCTTTGTTCAAAAGTAATAAATGCGCAAACTTAACGAGGTTGACGCAAAAATGGTTCTGAAGCTGTAGCTCAGTTATTCTTTGATCAATTGAAATGAAATTTGGTACACTTCATGTGGACCATGAACTTGGGGTCCATGCCAAATTTGGTGACAGCGCCACCTATGGGTCATGAGATAATAAAATAGGCTATTTTTGCCCATAACTTCTGAACTGTTTGTCAGAAAATTATGATCTTGATGTTTATGGATTGCTTACCTCATGCCGCATCTGTCGATATGTATTATGCCGGGTTTGACCACACACATCTGTCCGACATTTTGAAATTTGTCATAAATTTTTATATCTTTTGAACTATTGGACATATCCGTGCAAAAATCAGTAGGGAGAATCAGCATGATGTCTTGAAGGTACCTTGGAAGTCAAAGTATAGCGCCACCTAGGGGTTATAAACTATAACAGTTCTTATGGAACTGCGTATAACTTCTGAATACTTTGTCTGATAATAATTTCTTTGTGAAATTGTATTCACTGGTTTATGCCGATTGGAACGATACCTCGTTTGTCATTTTCCAACATTCTGTTCATGTGTTATTGTAAAGCATATGGTAGATGATTTTTTGGCTACTCTTTTTACAAATTTTGTTTATTTTATGCCAGGTACTGCTCGTATAATGTTTGGAGCAATCCGCACAGAAATGACTGAACAGATTTTTGATATTCTGTTTTCTTTTTCTTAGAAATACCACTCCAAAGTTGACCGTGCCTGTGACGTTGTCTATTTGTCATAGTAAATTAATGTGACTGTATATTACATTGTATAGCATTACTATACAGAATGATCTTCTTGTCTTCAATCTCACTTGAGCTTTTTGATTCTCATATACATTGTATTTCTGTTAGTTCTGCTCTGCACTGTCAGTTCTGCATCTGTGTTGATTGGCATATGTCAATCCTTGCAGCACCTAAGCTGTTTTTTGCTGCCTTTTGAGCTGTGTTAACTGAGTTGCGCATCTGGTTGACCACATGCCATGAGATTCTGAGGTCATGGGTTTGAATCCCATGGGCTGTGATATTTTGTCTTAACTTTTTTCTCACTTAAGTTTTGTGATTTTCATACTATACATTGTATTTCAGTTATTTGTGCTCTCTGTTGTCATTTCTGCACGTTTGGTAATTGCTGGATATCAATGTTTACAGCTCTAAGTCTCTATTCTATAGCTTGGACACACCAACTCAGTGGTTTAATCGTTTACTCAGTGGCGCATGCGGTTAGTGCGTTGCTTTGGGAACCTGAGGGCATGGGTTCGAATCCCAGCTCTTACTTTCACTTATTGAGATTTCCTTTTGTGTTCCCTTTAACACGTTCTTCTCGACCTGTCTGGTTTTCCACACGTGTTATATTTTTGCCATCTTTACTGTTGTTGCTCCGCACTGCAGTGGTTCTGCTCTGCATTTGCTTTGCTTCGGGTTCGGGCTCTGTATTGCGCGCTTTCTGCGCTTTGCGCATTTGCTGCGTCGTGCCGTTTTTGCTGTGCTTTGGGTGCTCATTGCGCTGAAGGTGCTTGACCCCGTATCGCTGCTTGCAGCTATATTTTCTCATTGCTTTTGCTTTGTAGCTACTGGAAGCCATGTTAAACTTGGCATGACACGGCCGGGCCACCGTACGAGTTAAAACGCGTTCCGAATGGGGAGGGCTAGAAAGTAATATTCAGTTGGTTGTCATATAGACTTTCACCGCTAGATGGGAGTAGATCTTACACAGTGGAGCTTTAAGAACTAAAACTCAAACAGGCATTTTAGTCTTGAACAAGACTTAAGCCCTGTTTGGGAAACAGCCCCTATGTCTATACTGTAGGTCAGGGGTCTCCAACCTTTTTATAAGCAAGGGCTACCACAATGGATAAAACAATCTGGATGGGTACTTACTACTTTCTGATATAGTTTAATCAAAACGTTTTTCTTTTACTTGTTGTTTTATTTTACTTTACTTGTTGATACGTTTTAGTATTGTTTAAAATGTTAAGATAGGTAAACCAAGCCAAGCTAATATTAAAAATACCATGTTGAACCCTCAAAAACTTACTAGGAATACACATTATACTACCATACCAAAGACAAATACACAGGTGCCTTACACTTTTTAAAAGGAAGGAGTTCAAATGTTAAAATATTAATATTTTAAATGAAATGAAACAAACATATTTAATAAGCTATAATTTAATTATATTATTAGATTTTAAAAAAGCTATTTTACTGCAAATATAAGGTGAAATGCCCATTAAAAGCTCAATTTGCACGTTTGATCCAGTTTTTCCACAAAAAAAACTAGTTTTATAAAAGGATACACTTCACAATCACCTGGTGTTTCGCTGCATGAAATGATCTGCCTGATGCGTTCAGTACAACAACTGTACATAATGCAATGCATCACGCCAGCACATGACTTTAAAACCTGTTACGTTAATAAGCAATATATAGACGCGTGCTTTTACTGGTGACTGACCTGCTCCCTTCCTGGAGAATATTTCTGTGATTGATTTTGCAGCATCTCGCTGCGTCTGTCTCTCTCTCTCTTTCACATGTCAACCTGAGACGACTGCACGGCGGGTCAGAACAGCCGCCAGGTCAACATGGCCAGTCCGCCCTGCACACACCTTGTACTACTGATGTTCGCTCTGCTCGGCCCCCTGCGGATTGATAAACGCGCTAAATCCATGCTGCTGACTCAGATCAGGGGAGGAGACGAAACTTGACGCAGCATGACGCCTTTCATTGGTTGTTGCGTTAAATCTTACCCAGATACAATAGTGCTATTTTCTGATTGGCTATTGTGTAGCCTATGTCTTTTTTTTGATTGGCTGATAAGTGGCAGGCTCTAGGGGATACGCGCTTGATTCCTGCCGGTTTCCATAGTGAGAGCGGCGCGACCAGATAACTTTTGTGCGCTGCGGGCCTGCGGCATATATTAAATATATTATAAATAGTTTTCTGCGTGAGAAATACAATGTGTGGCGGGAGTGCGTGACAAAAGACCGAAATGAGTGACTGTCACGCTCAATGCGTGACACTTGAGAGCCCTGTCATTTAGGGGGGCTTAGGAACATTTTGGGGTAGCTTCAGCCCCCCTAAAATAGGCCTAACGACGTCCCTGGTCTGGGCTAAGTTAACGGATGGAAGGCTGACAAACTCCTATCTGTCCTGGCCGGCTGCCTCAGCTAAGGTAAGTAACTAGCTAGGCTAATGTTAATTAAGCAATGTAAGTTAATGTGAAACGCGTAATTAAACGTTTATTAAGTATTTTAATAGTGCTTTGATATGTGTCGTGATTAGTATTATGGTTTGATGCACAGCATTACAATACGGTATATGTCGAACGTCACGTGACCAAACCGGAAAACCGGTTGCAGGTATTTGCTATTGTAGCATGTTATTCCCTGCTAAAAAAAACAATAGACACCATCACAGAAATTCTATTGGATTTATTGGTTTTAATGGGAATTTTATTGGTTGTATTGGAAACTCTAATGGTCTCTATGGGTCTCTGTGGGTCTAGTGGTATGTATTGGTTCAATTGGTGGGACCATTAATCCTGAATTTTGTAGTAGGTTTTAATGGTAAAAGCTAATGGTAATTATTATTTGTGTTCTGTTCTTTTTTGTTGTAATATCTTAATGTATATGAGAAGAGAATTCCTTTGTCAAAAGCTATAAAGTATAAAAAGTTTTCTTTTACTTAGGTTTAAGATGTTAATTAGCATTGTCGTTCCTATAGCTCCTAAAGGCTTCATGTATGAAAACAGCACCATGTCAGCGTAGAGCATACAGAACCGGAAGTGATAGAGCCTGTTTTCCGCTTTGGTCACGTATTACATGGTCAAATCAAAATGTGGCTATTAAATAATCAGAAGAACTATGACCAGGGGTGCACATAACTGGTACGCATGCGCGGTTAAAATAACAAATTCAGACTTCAGACAGCATGCCAGTATGCAAGCAATGGTTAAAACAGTGTGCAAATGCCAACTAAATTAATGTTTTCTTGCACTTGAGCAGACATTTTGACACAAAATAATCTCAAAATGGTGTGATTATAGTAGTACACAGTCTTTTACACCTTAAATGACTATAAGCAGTTGAGAAATCAAATGCGTGCATAACAATATATTGAATCTGTGCACTTAAAGTGACAGTACTCAAAAAAATAATGTGTTGTTACTTAACAACACCTAACTATTGGGTTCTGTCCAATACTTACTCAGCCATGGAAGCAACCCAGCATGTTTAGAGTGTATAAACTTGATGCTCTTTTCAAACCACAGACAAAGAAAATCATAATATTCTTGTCTTGATTGAATAACTTTTTATCTGATTACTTTATTCAGTTTCTGTCCTCTACCTGAAAACTACAGACCAACCTGAAAACATGAACAGCACTGTTTATTTAATTTGTATGTTTGTTCTATTGTATTTATTTGTGCTATTGGTCATAATAAGATTTTTTTATTACTAACCATTTACTTGTCTTTAACAATATTTTAAATTTATATTAGGCTAGTAGTTATTTATGAAGGTTACATGGGTTAAAAACAATAACCAGGCATATTTTATTTAGCCAACATTATCGTCTACTATGCTTAAACCAAACAAATGGCAAAGAGAGTAGTCAGGAGATTAGTGATGATGACAGCATGTAGGATGTCTGTGCCATAAATAATGTGAGTACCAAGCAACATCTCCAGCTACTCACTTGAGAACCAGGACAAAAAAGTTATGTGCACCCCTGACTATGACAACCCTTTTGTATAAGGGCCAGCAGTCAAGAATTGAACAACTTTGTTGCAGTTGCTAACAATGACTAGCCTAGAAATCTAGACGTACCCTAGTGGCAGCAAATTTAATTTGTGGTTCTGGCTTGTCAGGCTAAACAATAACTAAATGTACTGTTGAATCCTAGAGATCGCCATGGACCAGTTTCTCTCAGCCTTGAGAGAAAGGGGTGTTCCTGAGGAGAACCTGGCAAGAATGGCAGAGGACAAGGTGAAGTAGCTACACAATCTTTGACAGGTCATAGGTCCGAGCGAGGATTTGGGAGAAACATGCGGGATTCTAAATTTAAAGAGGGTGCTAGAGTCTGTCAGGACGTCCCCCGCAATGGGGTGTAAGGTTCAGGGATGAAAACACGGCGCTTTTCGGCGCATTCGCTTTTTTTCACATCAGTTTGGGTGACTTGTGTGAATCATGCAGATCTGAAGAGGTTTTTTTACACTGCGCGGCAAAACATCATGTACGGGAACCACTAGTGTTTCTTCGTGCTTCGTATCTATAGTAACAAATTTCTCCCCGAGACCAGAGTTTGGCACCGCGCTTTCCGGTTTCACACCGCATGCGTATGAAGACAGCGTTTGACGCGCGTGGCCATTGTGCTTTCACACCGGCTGTGTTTGCCGAGCATGCAGTTTAATAACAGTATAAAAATCTCAAGTTTACATTATTTTACATGCATTTATGAGCAAAACCTCTTCAATAAGTGTTTTGACGTTGAGCAAACTTGCTAAATTTTCTACCGATTTTCAAACTATGACACTCCATACTTCTAATAAAAAAAATTCATGAAACATGTTAAAGCATCCAGAATTATAACCACGTTAATAATGTTTGTAAGAAACCAAACCATTTGCAAATCGGTAGAAAATTTAGCAAGTTATGGTCATTTAAAAGTACATGCACTATTAAAGTGAGTGATATTATTATTAATGAACCATTTTTTAATATCTAAAAAGTTTGCTCAAAGATCACAGAGATGGCAGCAAAAAAGCAATGTGAATGTCAAGCCCATTATGTTACAGTTTTGCAAAAGTTTGTTTAATAAATATTTAATGGAATTTTCCAAATTAGTGTCAGCGTAATACTGGATTACCTCTCTCTTTATTGACCATACATGTGTTTGCATCCCTGAAGGTTACCCTAGCAACCATTTTGGGCACTCACAACCTATCTCATAGACTTCCATTATAAAATGCCCAGATGGATATCTTTTGCATCACAGGCTGCGTTTACATTTTGCATTAACATGCGATCTCGGTGATCCGTTCACGCAGATCCGATCATCCGTATATCAGGACACGGCGCGTTTACATTTGTCACATAAATGTGGCTCTGTATCTGGATGTGTGATCGGATCCCGTTCAGGGAGACTTGTGGGTGGATAGCTGTCAATCACAGATGGCTACAGCTGTCTTATAGACCGTTTCAGCAGTAACACCATAAACAAGCGGCTGTCGCGGTCCGCACGTTAATTCTGGTAAACTCCGCTACTACCTCTGCATCAGGACACACAGATCGGATAACATTCCGAACACAAACGCGTTTACATTTGTCTTTTCAATGTGTATGTGGACAACATCCGGATACAGGTCGCATGTTAATGCCAAGTGTAAACGCAGCCTGTGTGTCCTAGAGACATAGGGGTGGGCTCATTTTACTCAGGCATACTCAGGATACTTATAGAGTTATTACGCCATGCCCTGGGCAAGCCCTTTATCTCTGCATCAGAACATCGTAGAGACACGGGAGTTTGACCATTTGACTCGTGACTCGGAGTGTAATCACTCTCTAGCAACCAAATACAGTACATCCAAATAAACAAAGCTTTATATTTCCGCATCAGCACATCGTAGAGACACAGGGGTTGGACCGTTTGACTCATGACATACAAACATTTCAAACATACACACATTACATCATCCTCTGTCAGTCTCTCTTTGTCTCACAAAACTCACTCAATAGCACAGACACACACACACACACACACACACACACACACACACACACACACACACACACACACACACACACACATACACAAGAACACACAACTACATACACAGACACACACACGCACACAACTACACACAAACAAACACACTCACATACAGAACCACACACAAGTACACACACACAAACGTACTAGCAGAAACACACATAAACATACACAAAACACACACAAACAGACATACACAAACACATACAAATATACAAACACAATATTACGCAAACATACTCGCACAGACACAAACACACGTACACAACCACACACAATTACACACACAAACACACAATTAAACACAAATACACCAACACACACACACACAGACAGACACATAAACATACACAAAACACACACACACAAACAGACATACACAAACACATACAAATATACAAACACAATATTACGCAAACATACTCGCACAGACACAAACACACGTACACAACCACACACAATTACACACACAAACACACAATTAAACACAAATACACCAACACACAGACAGACACATGAACATACACAACACACACAAAACACACAGACATACACAACCACACACAATTACACACACAAACACACAATTAAACACAAATATACTTACACCAACACACAGACAGACAAATGAACATACACAACACACACAAAACACACAGTCATACACAACCACACACAATTACAACCACACACAATTACACACACACACACACACACACACAGACACACACACACAATTAAACACAAATATACTTACACCAACACACAGACACACACATAAAAATACACAACACACACAAAACACACAGACATACACAACCACACACAATTACACACACAAACACACAATTAAACACAAATATACTCACACCAACACACAGACAGACACATGAACATACACAACACACACAAAACACACAGACATACACAACCACACACAATTACACACACAAACACAATATTACACACACAAACATACTTGCACAAACACACAGACACACACATAAAAATACACAACATACAAAAAACACACAGACATTATACTCTACAAACAGTACAGTATGAATGAATCCTCTGTACATTCCTAAACCTAACCCTCAGACAAACCTACCTACCAAACTAACTACTTGTCTGTCTGTCTGTCTGTCTGTCTGTCTACCTACCTGTAACAAGGTGGCAATAATGACTTATGTCACAAGAATAAAATGATTATTTTTCCTTCCAAAATGTTCCTTCAGTGTTTTCTAAATAGAAAAGTTCTGATATAGGCAGAAGAGGATAGAGTAGCAAAAAATTTTACTCAAGTAAAAGTATATATATATATATATATATATATATATATATATATATATATATATATATATATATATATATATATATATATAGGGGAGAAAAGTGCCAAAAGTAAAGTGTTCTCTAGAGTCAATTGTTTATATGTCAAAGTCAATCTCTCTGTGAATACCTCTTTTAGAGCCTTCTTTTTCTGACTGTGATTATGAAATTATATCTGCTTTTGTGTTTTAGATCGATCAAGACATTGTAAAGTTCCTTGGAGAAGACAAACTCTCTGCTTTTATTCCTCGATATGGAGACCGTGTGTTTGCCAGAAACTGGAAGGAGTTATCCTCAAGTGAAAGGATAGAGGATACAGAGCAAAGGAAACATACTTTGATAAATAGACTAAGAGAGAAGATGAAACTTCCATCCACTGCCACAGCAACCAGCAGCTTTAAATCTAAGCCTACACTTCTTGGAAATAAGAACGCTGAAAAGAAGACAAGGAAAATTGAACTTGGCTGGTTGAACTACCAAGATTCTATGTACAAACAAGTTAGAAGGCCTACTGGTGGTGGAACAAGAGAGATAGTTGTAAGCAAAGATGATACTGTATCCACAATTATTGAAAAAGGGAAAACCCTTTTTTTCCCCAATGGTACATCGATGAAAGGAAAATTAGAGGACTTTGAGGTCATGCTTTCTGTCATTGGTTCTGATGAGCCCCTTGAGGGTAGCGTCACAGTTGGAAGTTTGTTAGAGCAAACTAATTACAAGATCCTCAGACTATACCTCTGTACAAAGCCAAAAGATTGTAGTGATTCTGAGCTTAGTGATGAAACAACAGACATGCCCTTTTCACCTGACACATCCAACACAATTGGGTCAGCTAAACATCCATCCTCATCCAGCCCATCACTGCTCTCCCCTACTCCTGTCAAAAGACCTCGGTACGGCAGTTGGAGTATTCCCAGTGCTACCTCAACACTCCACACAACTCCTGCTTCTCAAACATCAGTCCAGCCTCTTATAGATCTATCCAGTGATGATGAAGTTATTGTATATGAATATAACACCAACATGCCTTGTGAACTTGTCGATGGTCTTGCAGACACACTGATATACTCACCTCTACATGTCAATACCACAATAAGTCCAGATTCCTTGCCAGTTAACAGCCAACAAGAAAGTGGCACAAACACAGTCTCAGAAAATCAAATAGAAACAGTAGTGGTAGCTGAGATGGAAGAAGCTATTATTGACTTTGTGGATTCTGAGCAGGCTTTAAGTTCCACCAGCACGATGGCCACTGATTTCTTTGAAAATCCAGAGAATATAGTGGAGAAGCAAGTCATTGTGATCCGCAAAACACAGTGTGTTGTGGACATGATTAAAGCATTTACAGACGACTTCATACTGGATGCTAATATTTCAATCAGGCGTGTGCTTGAACGTGGTGAGGTTGAGGCTGGAGTTGGGAGTGGGGTCACCAGAGACTGCCTCACTGATTTCTGGGATATGTTTTATGCAACAAAGACCTGTGGAACCAACTACAAGATCCCAATTTTGTACCACAAATTCCAAGAGAAAGAGTGGACTGCTGTTGCTCGCATCTTGGCCTTTGGATGGCAGAAATTTCAGCTATTTCCAGTCCAACTTGCCCCTCCGTTCCTTACAGAGGCGCTATCTCTCTCCTGCTCAGACAATCTACTGGATGCTTTCTTTAACTATATCAGCGCAACTGAGAAGGATGTGCTAACTGAGGCCATTAGCAACTTCAAAGGGGCAGATATGGATGAACTCCTTAGCATACTCAGCAGTCACAACTGCTGTGTACTCCCAACTGAGGAAAATCTACAGAGTCTTGTGGAGGAAATAGCCCACAAAGAGATGGTACAAGAACCAGCATTTATCATAAAGTGTTGGAAGCCAATTCTCAGGTCTATTGGAGAATCCATGAGTACGGAAGGACTGAAGAAGATTCTAGATGATCTCAAACCCAAGGCAAGAAACATTACCAAAACCATCAAGTTTCCAGAATCTATGTCACTGGAAGAAAAAAATACCTCAAATCATCTATTGAGATTTGTAAGAGAAAGAGATGAGAAGGAGCTTGGCCTATTCCTTAGGTACTGCACAGGGTCTGACTTGTTCCTATCTAAGACCATTAAAGTCACATTCACAGCAGAACAGCCACAGTTCGAAAGGGCACCTTTGGCTCACACCTGTAGTTGTTCTTTGGAACTGGCATCTAACTACAAAAACTATGCAGATTTTAGAACAGAATTCATCTCTGTGTTGAAGAGTGGAGTGTGGGTAATGGATTTGGCCTAATAAGGCTTTGTTTGCTTAGACAGCAAATTAAAAACTGCACACACATTTTGAAGGTTAGCAGCGTTATCTTTTATAAAATCCACAAGTTCTATATGTGGAGAGCAGATGCATTGTCATAGTAGAAGGAGATTGATTTTTTTTTTTTTCAATTTATGATCTCTTTAAAATTCAATTCTGACAGCTGACAGGGACTGTGGGAAAAAAAATCACAAAACAATTTAAATGTTACAATGTATTCTTGGACAAGTTGTGTGTAAAAACTGGCCAACTGTTTGTGGTTGATGTTTTTCCATTGTTGTTAAAATTAAACTAGGGCTGCATAATGATTAATCGGGATTAATCTAGAATAAAAGTTTTTGTTTACATCATATATATGTGTGTACTGTGTATAATAACGTATAGATAAATACACACACGTGCATGTATATATTTTAAGAAATGTGTACATGTGTATATACATTTGTATATTTATGTATACATTATATTAAATATAAATACTTAATGTATAAATATATATTCTTTCTTAAAATTATACATGCATGTGTGCATATTTATATATACATATTTATTATAGACAATTCACACACATATACGATGTAAACAAAAACTTTTATTCGGCTATGGATTAATTCCGATTCATCGTTATGAATCCCTAAATTAAACCTAAAAATAGTTCATAAATTACAGTGTAAAGCTATGCAGATCTTCAAACCTGGAAGAGTTATATTGCCAGTAATGTTCTATGTTGTCATTGTCAAATGTGCTATACATATACATTTTAACCACACTTAAAGTAATATTTGACTTAGAACTAGTTTCAGTAGTCTTACCTGAAAAACTCAAAATCTTACAAGGAAATCTTGTAGTTTGTACAATTATTTTGTTTTGATTAATTTGATTTAGAATACCCACCTCCATAGGACCCTGCACTTTCCCGGGTCCATGTTCATGTTATTAAAATGAAGGCACATGTTACTTAAATGAAGGCACTGGCTTATGAGTTTGCAATGTTTGCAAAGAAAATGTTTCATAAATTAAACTATGTCAACTGTTTTTAATTTTCACTGTCTTTTTTAAACTGTTAATGTGTTGTGTTGTGTTGACTAGTCGATGAGTCAGTTCTAATGCTGAATTAGTAATGTCCTGGAAGATTACAGTAATTAGTAATTTCCTGGAAGAGTACAAGGACATATCTGATGAGCATGGTATTTAAAGATTCCTACCTTACAATGATTTAAAAAACAATTCATAGAATGGACCCTATATTTGTTACACTTAAGGGACACAGACTCTCATTTTATGTAAACTTGTCTTTTGGTCCCAAATCTGAGAATATTTTTATTAAACCCAAACTACCGTTTGGGGTCACTCACTCATATTTTTTTCATATTACAGAATAATAATAAACTCGTCCAAACTATGGCATAACACAAATGTAACCGTGAGACTCATGATTGTGACTAAAAGCATCCAAAATAAATCAAAACCCTGTTATATTTTATTATCTGAAGTGCAGTCACCCTTTGACTAGAAATTGCAAAACCGTACGCCAAGAAGCTTCTAAAATTTTCAATTTAGGAATTTTAGAATTTTGAGTATAGATGGAGTTCATATTTAATCTGGGCTCTTATTGGCTGCTTCAATATTTAGTGCAAGTCATCTATTTAAAAAATAATATTTTAAACTAACATTTTAGTTTTCAAATAACAGAAATTAATCTGTTTGGCACAGGTATATTTCTGTCTACAAAAGTAATTTCAAGCATTTAACCGTACACCAGATTAAATTATTTTTAAGATCATAGTTAACATTTTAGTCAAGTGACCGTAAACATTTGAACAGTAGTGTATATACAGTTATGTGCAAAATAATAGCAGTGTAATAATAAAAGTGAAAAAAGTGCAGACATGTTATAGATTGTATTTCCTTATTTCAAATGTATTGAAAACATTACACATTCAATTCCAAATCAAAATATTAACAAAATGTACAAGTCTGTCTTGTTCTTGTAAAGGGAAACAAAGAAAACAAATATTAAAGGAATAGTCTACCCTTTTGCCATATTTATTACCTCAACTTAGACAAATTAATACATATCTATCTTATTTCAATGCGTGCACTGTACAGCGCGTCGTGAATGTGTTAGCATTTAGCCTAGACCCATTCATTCCTATGGTACCAAACAGAGAAGCCACCAAACACTTCCGTGTTTTCCTTATTTAAAGACTGTTACATGAGTAGTTATAACAGTAAGTGTGGTGCCACAAAATAAAACTTTTTTTTGGTACCATAGGAATGAATGGGGCAATTTTGGGAATTTAGCTTATTCACCGTATCCCGTATTCACCGAGTTAGATAAGTCCATACATAACTTTCTCATCTCCGTGCGTGCTGTAACTCTGTCTGACGCAGCCCCCACTAGCTTAGCACAAAGTCTGGAAGTGAATGGCTTCAGCTAGCATACTGCTCCAAATAAGTGACAAAATAACGCGAACATTTTCTTATTTGTGTGTTGTGATTTGTATAGTCACACCGTGTACAAATAACAAGGTGATATGAGACACAGCCATCTCTTAACAGTACTGGGAACTATATTCTCGGTAGACGAAGCACTGCTACTTGGGCAGAGTGATTTGCTCGCAGCACCCGAGAAGCCCTCTGGTGAGGAGCAGAGAGTTCGGTCAGAGTTGTGCACATCACTCCGCCCAAGTAGCAGTGCTTCATCTTCAGAGAATATAGTTCTCAGTATGTATACTGTTAAAAGATCGCTGTGTCTCATATCACCTTGTTATTTGTACACAGTGTGACTATACAAATCACAACACATAAATAGGAAAATGTTCACGTTATTTTGTCTTTTATTGGGAGTAGTTTGCTAGCTGGAGCCATTCACTTCCAGACTTTGTGCTAAGCTAGGTTAGCGGTATGTGCTTCAGACAGAGTTACAGCACGCACGGAGATGAGAAAGGTATGGACTTACCTAACTTTGGGGGATACGGTGAATAAGCTAAATTCCCAAAATCTGGGTGTGTTCCTTTAAGTGCCCTTGCTGGTCCCAAGACCCAACATTATGAATCTGGCCTACTACACAGAAATCACATTATCTTAGTAAAACATTTCAACACACAGCATCAATGGATGCAAATGCCAATGATACTTGAGAAATGTAAATTTTTAGAGAGGCATCATTGCTGGAAATGCCACCACCATCATCATCATTATTATTAGTACCATAGACAGTACATCTGTCTGTATGCTACAACAACATCAGTGATGAGGCTCTGGCAGGAGTGCTCTTATTAAAGGCCTCAGGTCTTTGTAAAGTCGTATTGCCTCTGTAGCGTTATGACACAGTGCTATGTTGTTTTCTTCCATCACCATCAAACAGAGCTCATGCAGGTCATGGTCGCAGGGAATGTCTGTTTTCCACAGGCAAATGTCCTCTTGGAGGACAATTCCAACTCTTTCATACTGTAGTGGATGCAAATAATCTTGTGTATGATAGAGCTCAGGTACATTGTACATCAAACATGGTTTTCCATGATAATTTGGGTGTCCGTTTCCACCTGGTCGAATGCGATGGTTGTCCCACATTGTCACAACGGTGTCTAGCTCATTCTGCAACACAAAAACATGAGAATTTCAATACGTATGATGACTTATTTTGAAAATAGTACATGGAAGAAGCCACTTTAGTCGCCTTACACCGAATATATCGTCATTGTGATTAACAAATGACTCAGGCAATTATTTTAGGAAGGTGACATTATTTATTATATCTCATTATAGCATAATAATGGGGAAATGCAGTAATGTTTTATGCTATGCTGGAGTTATTAGTAGAATAATACCGTGCCCCAGCTTCCAGCACTCAGCCATAGTAGCCTTCATAATGAAGACAAGAGTATTGAATGCAGGAAAAAAAGCCTACATATTGATGCAAAACAGGCTTGGAGAAGAAGAAATAAGTAGTTACAGAGAAAAAAGTCCTGAGAGCTCAGAAGTTTAGACACATGTTATGAGTGTGCTCTATTATGGGAGGATTTTAGTCGTATTATGGTTAATAAATGCACACACAATTATACATGTACTATAGATAAATGTGGTGAATGTATTTTACTAACTTCAAACAAATGCCATTTAATTTGAATCTATGGAATTAGGGATTTAATGATTGTGCAGCGATTTATACAAATACAGACATGTTTGCGAATAAACATGTTCTGTTCTGCATTAATAAATAAAAATTGCTCATGCAAAAATTAATCCATTCATTTGTGGATCAGAATACATGCATGCATTTATTGACATCTTGTTCGAATCAATCGTGCTTGGTTCATTTGGATTTTGGGACTTCCTTTTCGTAGTTTAGGTAAAAGCTACTTGTCTGAGCCTACAGACAGGTAGACAAGTGGAGCAGGTGGCAAATTGATATTTAAGCTGGTTCATATCAAAACAACACAAAAAAACAGCTCTGAGATGTAGGCTACTACACTTTCAGAAATTAAGGTACAAAAGTTGTCGCTGGGACAGTACCCTTTCAAAAATGTACACCTTTGTACCCAAAGAGTGCATATTAGTAGTTCAAAGGTACACAGCAAAATCCCCAGTGTTAAATTAACACTGCTCAGTGTTTATATAGGTCCACACTACAGAGTGCAATCTGTGACTTTATCCTCTCTATCATCATCTGTGTTTGAAACCTAAAATTGCAGTTTACATCTTGTAGAGTTATTCATTAACTTAGATTTAGATGTTTGCTTTGTTTTATTTAAAGTCGCCATTATGGTGATTAGTGTTTGTAGTTGGACTCTTAGTTGGACTTTTTAGCTTGTTTGTTTTTTCTGGCTGCTATAACTTTATGTGTTTAAAACATGTTTGTTGTGGCAAAGTAAAGAGACTGTAGTGCAATATTTGACGACACTTGACCATGCGTCAATATGTTGACGCGTAGGGTATACCTTTCGCGTCATTTTTTGACGAACTGGGGACTTCAATACTATTACGTCCGTTGCATTCTCTTTCCTATTTTCTTACCATTTTCGCGTCGGTTTAGGGTTAGATTACGCAAAATTAAACAGTGTACGCGAAATTAAACAGTTGTCACCTGGCTTGGGGTTAGAGTTAGGTACGCGAAATTAAACATTTGTCACCTGGCGTTGGGGTTAGAGTTAGGTTTGGGTAGGGATGTCATTATGTAAATCTAACCCTAAACCGACGCGAAAATGGTAAGAAAATAGGAAAGAGAATGCAACGAACTTAATAGTATTGAAGTCCCCAGTTCGTCAAAAAATGACGCGAAAGGTATACCCTCCGCGTCAACATATTGACGCATGGTCAAGTGTCGTCAAATATTGACGCCATGGGGTGAGACTGTGTTACAACCGGATATAATGTCAAACATGATCTAAAAAATTGATTTATTATTTTAGTGTTTGCTTACTCACCAGAAGTATTTTTTCTGTCAATAATATGATTCTAAAGTATGCGATCTGGCACTCTTATATCAGTTTGTCATTCTGAAGAATTTTGAAACACTGTACAATAAAAAAATGTACAGACAGTTGTCTAATAGACACACAAACATTAAGAATCGAGGGATTGATCTCAACGATGGTGACAATAAAATTAAATGTTTCATGCTGCAATGCATGCTGGGCATCAACAAATTATAAATCTCAGAATTCCCAGAATGCACTGCGGCATAAAAAATCATAAACATTTTGACAATTTTCTTTGTCACCATTGTTGAGTGTCGTTGTATCAAAATCTTCAGGATGACAAAATGCTATGAGTGTGTAGTATCACATTACTGAGAGAGAAAGATACTTCTGATGAGTGAGCAAACACTAAATTAATAAATAAATTTTCTGGATGATAACGTTTGACATTATGTATCAACCACCATAATAGAATTGCAACATGGTCTCTTCTTCGCCATAACAAATTTGCTTTAAACACACAAAGTTATAGCAGCCAAAAAACCCCGAACAAGCTAAAAATCAAGAGTCAAGAGTCCAACTAAAACAAACACTGATCACAATAATGATGTCTTTAAATAAAACAAAGCAAACGTCTAAACCCAAGTTAATGAATAACTCTACAAGATGTAAGATGTAAACTGCAATTTTAGGTTTCAAACACAGATGATGATAGAAAGAATAAAGTCACAGATTGCACTCTGTAGTCTGGACCTATAGACGGGTTGCACGGCGACGTCACTAACTGGTTGCGCGTGCAACCGAGAGGCAAAAAGAAGAGACGTGCATTGAGTTGTAGGCTAGTAGCTGTGTCTGTAAGTCAAAATGCCAAGGAGTTGTTGCGTGTAAAATAGTACCAACAGAGTCAGTGCTGGGTGCCTGATGTTAACATACCAGTAGATGCGACTATTACGTTACTACCCTAACATTATAATTCATACATGTATCACAGTAACACTGCAAAAATAAAGACAGAAAAACAGATCCAACTAAAATCAAATTTTATTTATATACAAACAATAAAGAACGCTTCAATAATTAAGGGTGTTGCAGTAGCGAATCAGCTCACCAAGTGGGCTTTCTGCCTCCTGGATGCGCGCGCACCCTGCAATGTTTGTAAACTTGCAACCCGTCTTTATATACACTGAGCAGTGTTAATTTAAAGGAAAACAACACCCATTTTTTATATTTTACTATGTTCTAACTCAACTTAGACAAATTAATACATACCTATCTTTTTTCAATCGTGCACTGTACAGCGCGTCATGAATGTATTAGCATTTAGCCTAGCCCCATTCATTCCTATGGTTCCAAACAGGCATGAATTTAAAACACTTCCATGTTTTCCCTATTTAAAGACTGTTACATGAGTAGTTACACGAGTAAGTATGGTGGCACAAAATAAAACATTTGTTTGGATCCTAAGGAATGAATGGGGCTTGGCTAAATCCTAACACATTCACGAGGTGCAGTAAAAAGATTAAAAGTGCACGCATTGACAAAAGAGTGGTGTATTAATTTGTCTAAGCTGAGGTAAGTACATAGTAAAATATTGAAAAACGGTGGTGTTTTCCTTTAACACTGGGGATTTTGCTGTGTACCTTTGAAGTACTAATATACACTTTGGGTACAAAGGTGTACCTTTTTTGAAAGGGTACTGTCCCAGTGACAACTTTTGTACATTTATTTCTGAGAGTTTATTGAAGATATGGACAGTGGAGGACTTACTTGAATAATCTTAAGAAAGCAGAATTGGATGAGACCCTTGTCTATGAAATCCCCATTAAAGTCTCCAGTTGCCTGGAACTCCTGGAAGACGTCCCTCCAATAGCTTGCGTTCTGTCTCCTGTAGATCCCCCACCAGCTTTCGATCCGTTGATTTGCTGTACTGCGTCCTTGGAACACACACGGCCCATGCACAACGCCAGTCTCATCTTCTCGGAAGAAGTGTTGCAGCCTATTAACATGAACATTTTCAGTTCCTAAATCCGATCGGATTATTTTTGGACACCCCCCGAGTCCCGTGACTGCATTCATAAAGTATGCTGCAATTACTTTGGGGTTACTATTGGAAGAGTTTGCTTGCATCCAGATTATATGACGCGAAAACCCATCAATGCATCCGTTTATTCCAATGCCGAAAGGAGTCAGCTTGTCATAAGAGTCCATATGCCATAAATAATTGGGCCCTGGGACACTATAACATCTTCTCCGAAGTCTTGTTCCCAGTGCCGGTCCTAGATGCTGGGGGGCCCTAAGCAAAGCTTTGTGAGGGGCCCTCTGTCAGTGCATTCAGACCCTTATAGCATAGCACACATACATCTCGGAGACGTCTATTTGATGTCTGCGTTTACATCTGCAAGATGTCTTATTTAAATTGTTTTCTCATCTGCAATACGTCTGTGAGACGTCTCCTAAAAGATGTCATATAGACATATTGAAGATGTCTGCAAGACGTTTTTGATTTAGAATGTATGTAAAGCAGCTCTTTTCCTTTATAAGATGTTTTTACACACCAGATGTATTCCAGATCTCCAGATCTTTACCAGACATCTCACAGACGTACCTGTGCTATCTGGGTAAAACCCAGTCAATGTTGCTGTTAGTTAGTTGTTAACTAACCACATAGTGTATTATCTTATAGCTGTATAATATTCCCATATGCACATTACTTTGAAACCCTGACTGATAAACTTGCTGATTATAACATGAAACATGTATTTGCTGATAAGTTGTTTTGATTTAAAATGTGTTGTGAGAAGCACTACAAAATTTACCTGATCTAAATGAATGTAATGAATCAAATTAAATTACATATAAATACATAATGTTAATACACAGGGGTTAAATTGGGATTTGTTATGTGGGGGGGGGGGGCTCTGTGGGGAGGGGTACTTCGAGGGGTAACATGTTTAATACTGATGACAGCAAAGCCACTGGTGTGGTTCAATGACATTCTGGACCTCTGATAGGATTTGATAAGTTTCAGCTTTAAAAGAGCATTTCACCCGTAGAAACATTAATCTTTATTGAAAGTGTTATATTTGTAGTCGAAATGTAACATACATTTAGAATTTGGTGCCTATTTTACAGAGAAAAGGGGTGTTTGTAGTCTCATTCCCTCAAAAAAAGACATTGCACTTCCTTCTTTCAATGATGCAAAATGATGATTTTTACATCATTGAAAGAAGGATGTGCAACACTGAAATCTGTATTTCTCCTGTCTGAGCGGCCACTGAGGAAATGATGCACGACCATTCAAAAACATGACTGGGGTTCTAATTATACAAAGCTTAATGCAAATGGGTGAAGTGTCCCTTTAAAGCTGTCACAGAGGTTGACCCCAAATATTTTAAAAATAGTGTCTGATTTTAAATATTGCAAATCTATGAGTTTGACACCCTATATCCATTTGTTGCACATGTCATTATGCACAACTGATCAAACTTTAAAGGAATTTAAAAGAATCAATCTCCTTGAATAATTCTAGGCATAAGATGCCCAAAAAGACTCAATTAACAAGATAAGGTACAACACACAGTACTGTATCAGCAACATGTCTTAGAAATTAGCCATAGAGATTCCCTATGCTGGTCAGCAGCTACAATCATATAGTTAGGTTTGATTTGTGTAATTATTTTATTATCTATACAATGAGTTATATCCAGTGTTATCCAGTTAACATACTGTAATTAAACGAGTGACATATACTTTAATCCTTTACAAATTTCAAGTCTTCTATTAAGTTTTCTCGACGTGGGCACCATTCTTACCTCTCTCTCTCTCTCTCTCTCTCTCTCTCTCTCTCTCTCTCTCTCTCTCTCGTCAAATTATCCTGCACGAGAGCGCGTTCTTGAAGTTCAAAGGAAAAAGCGTGTGTTTTCGCGGCAATTGCGTCACCCAATTCGCGTCATTTGAATCGCCCCATGCTAGGACGCGTGTCTTTACATTGACTTAATCTGCTCGCGCAAATCCTTTATCTTGTTCCCTTGCTTCACGTTTTTTTCCCTTTATTCTGCTCCAGACGGATAGCTTTGTCTTTGTTTTAAATCAATGGTGGGCATATAATATGCGCATCGTTACCAAATCACTCTTCTGCGTCATGCACGCGGCCGTTTCTAAATTTGAAGGCTGCAACCTCCGGATCATGTCGCATATGCGCGCTGCATACGTCATCAAGCCTGATTTATTTAAGTTAAATAAGCATTTCATTTGCAAGTCATAAGCATAATATAACAATTAACCATTAACTAAGAATAATAGTCAACATTATAATTGTTAATATTCTAAAATAAGTTTTTATGACGCATATGCAGCCTACAAATGTGACCTCTGAAGGCTGCAGCCTTCGGATTGAGAAACTGCCTGCATGTTGTCCGAGTACATATCAGTGATTTAAGAAATCATTAAGTATTTTTAAAAACCCGCACAAATTCGGAAGTTTGCAAATTATTTAAATTATAGCGTCTTGTTTTCATTAAACATAATAATAATTTTTCTTTGATATAATGGTTTTAAATAATTCTGAGATCAAGGGGGCCCTCTAGTGGTGCGGGGCCCTATGCAAATTGCGTACTTTGCGTATAGGAAAGACCGGCACTGCTTGTTCCTCTCCGTTGCTGTACGCCCTCTGGGTCAAGATGTGACTGAATCTCCTGAACCATGTCTCGAGTCACGCGCAGTCCAGCCAATCTGCACCTCTCGTGCATCATTCGGTAACCATGAAGACGACCCGGTCCTCTTATCTGGTTGCTAATGAAGTTAACAATCTCAGCAGCATCACTTAACCGTCGTCTGTAAAGTTGTAACCGGGCTAGTCTTCTCCTTAAATGACGAGGACTAATCTGAAAGCCATCTCTAACAGAAAGGCACAATGCAATTTCTGCCTGTGTTAGACCTTGATTGTAGTACATCCTGATGCGTTGATCAATAATGTGATCTGCCATTTCCCTGGGACACACTTACTGTAGACCAGATAGTGACAGCAGCTCTGAAGGCTGAAATCAGAACGATCACATTAACCAGCATCAAACCATAACAATAAACAACACGGCACATATCAACGCACTATTAAATGAATTAATAAACATTACGTTTCACATTGCTAAAAGTTAAGGTTAGCCTACATCTACGGCTGCGTTTACATTTTGCATTAACATGCGATCTCGGTGATCCGTTCACGCAGATCCTATCATCCGTATATCAGGACACGGCGCGTTTACATTTGTCCACATCAAAGTGGCTTCTGTATCCGGATGTGTGATCGGATACAGTGCGGGGAGGCGCGCTGGATGAATAGCTGTCAATCAAAATGGGTACAGCTGTCTTTAGCCACATAATTTAGGGTTTTCGCGCTAACCGCAATCCCGTATTGTACAGTGCTACTGAGAAGCCAACAACAGAGAATAACTAGCTACCCCAACAACCGTGATGTTCACATTTTAAGCGTTATTTTTTTAGCTTTAAAAGCCTTATCTTTAAAAGCCTTACAGCGTCCGCACCGCGGATGAATGTTCTGTTTAACTTTACCTGAACTTCACCCGCATGCTTTAAATCAACAATAAAATCCGTGTGAAACATGACCGACTCCACTGTTTTATTCTGCCTTAATAACGGGCTTTTGGCTCTGCCTGAACTTATATGTATATTTCTATTTTAACCATACCAACTGTTGTTAGTTATGTTTCCTGGTAATAATATGATTTAATTAAAAAAAAGAGCTAACAAATTCCTGTTCATAGTGCGTAAGAAGTAATATAATTTACAAACACATATAAGTAACCTTGCATAAAACCAACACTGACTAAATGTATTTGGTTAATGTTATTATGGTTTACTGCGGTCAGGCCACCCTCCACTTTGAAAAAGACGGTCAAACTAGCCCTCACGTTTTTTTTCTGTGTGCACATATATTAGGCATTACGGTAAATGCACGAGAGGAATAATTTCAAAATAAAAGTTTCTCACTTAATCTGTTGATATTTCTGTTGCATTCTGTGTGTATTTTAAATCGTTGCTAGGGTATTATGGGTGGTTTCTAGGCTGTTTCTGTTGCGTTCTGTGTGGTTGCTAGGGTTCTGTAAGTGGTTGCTAGGCTGTTTCTGTTGCATTCTATTTGGTTGCTAGGCTTTTTCTGTTGCATTCTGTGTGTATTTAAATCGTTGCTAGGGTATTATGGGTGGTTTCTAGGCTGTTTCTGTTGCGTTCTGTGTGGTTGCTAGGGTTCTGTAAGTGGTTGCTAGGCTGTTTCTGTTGCATTCTATTTGGTTGCTAGGCTTTTTCTGTTGCATTCTGTGTGTGTTTTAAGTCATTGCTAGGGTATTATGGGTGGTTGCTAGGCGGTTTCTCTTGCATTTTTTGTGGTTGCTAGGCTGTTGCTAGGGTTCTTTAAATTGTTGCTAGGGTATTATGGGTGGTTGCTTGGCTGTTTCTGTTGCATTCTGTGTCTGTTTTAAGTTGTTGCTAGGGTATTATGGGTGGTTGTTAGGCGGTTTCTCTTGCATTTTGTGTTGTTGCTAGGCTGTTGCTAGGGTTCTTTAAGTGGTTGCTAGGCTGTTTCTGTTGCATTCTGTGTGTGTTTTAAGTGGTTGCTAGGGTATTATGGGTGGTTGCTAGGCTGTTTCTGTTGCATTCTGTGTGGTTGCTAGGGTTCTTTACGTGGTTGCTAGGCTGTTTCTGTTGCATTCTATTTGGTTGCTAGGCTTTTTCTGTTGCATTCTGTGTGTGTTTTAAGTCATTGTTAGGGTATTATGGGTGGTTGCTAGGCGGTTTCTCTTGCATTCTGTGTGGTTGCTAGGCTGTTGCTAGGGTTCTTTAAATTGTTGCTAGGGTATTATGGGTGGTTGCTAGGTTGTTTATGTTGCATTCTGTGTCTATTTTAAGTTGTTGCTAGGGTATTCTAGGTGGTTGCTAGGTGGTTTCTCTTGCATTCTGTGTGGTTGCTAGGCTGTTGCTAAGGTTCTTTAAGTGGTTGCTAGGCTGTTTCTGTTGCATTCTGTGTGTGTTTTAAGTGGTTGCTAGGGTATTATGGGTGGTTGCTAGGCGGTTTCTCTTGCATTCTGTGTGGTTGCTTGGCTGTTTCTATAGTTCTTTAAGTTGTTGCTAGGGTATTATGGGTGGTTGCTAGGCTGTTTATGTTGCATTCTGTATCTGTTTTAAGTTGTTGCTAGGGTATTCTGGGTGGTTGCTAGGCGGTTTCTCTTGCATTCTGTGTGGTTGCTTGTCTAAGTCTTTGCTATGGTATTGTGGGTGGTTGCTAGGCTGTTTCTGTTTTATTCTGTGTCTGTTTTAAGTCTGTTGCTAGGGTTCTTTAAATTGTTGCTAGGGTATTATGGGTGGTTGCTAGGCTGTTTATGTTGCATTCTGTGTCTATTTTAAGTTGTTGCTAGGGTATTCTGGGTGGTTGCTAGGTGGTTTCTCTTGCATTCTGTGTGGTTGCTTGTCTAAGTCTTTGCTATGGTATTGTGGGTGGTTGCTAGGCTGTTTCTGTTTTATTCTGTGTCTGTTTTAAGTCGTTGCTAGTGTATTATGGGTGGTTGCTAGGCTGTTTCTATTGCATTATGTGTCTGTCTAAGTCGTTGCTAGAGTATTATGCGTGGTTGCTAAGCTGTTTATGTTGCATTCTGTGCGATTGCTATGCTGTTTCTATTGCATTCTGTTTCTGTTTTAAGTCGTTGCTAGGGTTTTATGTGTGGTTGCCAAGCGGTTGCTCTGGCATTCTGTGAGGCTACTTGGCAGTTGCTAGGGTATTATGGGTGGTTGCTAGGCTCTTGTTGTGGCATTCTTGTTGGATGCTATGCTATTGCTCTTGTTTTCTGGGTGATTGCTAGACTGTTGCTAGGGTATAATTAGTGGTTGCTATACTGTTGATAGGGTGTTATTGGTTATTGCTAGGCTGTTGTTGAGATATTATGGTGGATTACTGTGAGGTTGCTAGCATATTAAGGGTGGTTGCTGGGCTGTTGTTGTGACATTCTATTTGATTGCTAGGCTGTTGCTAGCCTACGGTATTTAAATTGGTTGATAGGGTATTGTTATGGTTTTCTTGGTGATTGTGAGGTGAGGCTGTGGCTTTCCTAATGATTGATAAGCTTTTGCTAGGGTATTTTAGGTGGTTTATAAAATTGCTAGGCTGTAGAGGGTGGTTGACACTGAACTGCTATGCATTTAATAGAGAGTCAGTAAAAGAAAACAACCTGTTTCCACAGAATCATTCCACTTCTATATACTAGTACACCATCTCAGGTTGTCACTCCTGCAGTATCACCACAGTCTGATATGCTGTTTTTAAAATAGAGAGCTCTAAGAAGTCCTATAAACTTGCTGTATTTTCTATACATTTGGTTAGATGTTAAAGGGAAACTACCTGTTTCCACAGAATCATTTCACTTCTGAATGATAGTACACCATCTCAGGTTGTCACTCCTGCAGTATCACCACAGTCTGATATGCTGTTTTTAAAATAGAGAGCTCTAAGAAGTCCTATACACCTGCAGTATTTTCTATACATTCGGTTACATGTTGAAAGGAAACTACCTGTTTCCACAGAATCATTCCATTTCTAAGTGACAATACACCATCTCAGGTTGTCACCACTGCAGTATCATCACAGTCTGATATGCTGTTGTTAAAATATAGAGCCCTGAGGTATCATACACACTGTATTTTCTATAAATTCAGTTAGATGTTAAAGGTAAACTACCTGTTTCCACAGAAACATTCCACTTCTAAATGATAGTAAACCATCTCAAGTTGTCACTCCTGCAGTATCATCACAGTCTGATATGTTATTGTTTAAATATAGAGCCCTAAGATACCATACACACTCTGTATTTTCTATACATTCAGATAGATGTTAAAAGAGAACTACCTGTTTCCACAGAATTATTTCACTTCTGAATGATAGTACACCATCTCAGGTTGTCACCACTGCAGTATCATCACAGTCTGATATGCTGTTTTTAAAATAGAGAGCTCTAAGTAGTCCTATACACTTGCAGTATTTTCTATACATTCGGTTACATGTTAAAGGGAAACTACCTGTTTCCACAGAATCATTCCATTTCTGAATGATAGTACAACATCTCAGGTTGTCAATCCTGCAGTATCATCACAGTCTGATATGCTGTTTTTAAAATAGAGAGCTCTAAGAAGTCCTATAAACTTGCTGTATTTTCTATACATTTGGTTAGATGTTAAAGGGAAACTACCTGTTTCCACAGAATCATTTCACTTCTGAATGATAGTACACCATCTCAGGTTGTCACTCCTGCAGTATCATCACAGTCTGATATGTTATTGTTAAAATATAGAGCCCTAAGATACCATACACACTCTGTATTTTCTATACATTCAGATAGATGTTAAAAGAGAACTACCTGTTTCCACAGAATTATTTCACTTCTGAATGATAGTACACCATCTCAGGTTGTCACCACTGCAGTATCATCACAGTCTGATATGCTGTTTTTAAAATAGAGAGCTCTAAGTAGTCCTATACACTTGCAGTATTTTCTATACATTCGGTTACATGTTAAAGGGAAACTACCTGTTTCCACAGAATCATTCCATTTCTGAATGATAGTACAACATCTCAGGTTGTCAATCCTGCAGTATCATCACAGTCTGATATGCTGTTTTTAAAATATAGAGCCTTGAGCTATCATATACACTCTGTATTTTCTATACATTTGGTTACATGTTAAAGGGAAACTACATGTTTCCACAGAATCACTCCACTTCTGAATGATAGTAAACCATCTCAGGTTGTCACTCCTGAAGTATCACCACAGTCTGATATGCTGTTTTTAAAATAGAGAGCTCTAAGAAGTCCTATACACTTGCAGTATTTTCTATACATTCGGTTACATGTTAAAGGGAAACTACCTGTTTCCACAGAATCATTCCATTTCTGAATGATAGTACAACATCTCAGGTTGTCAATCCTGCAGTATCATCACAGTCTGATATGCTGTTTTTAAAATATAGAGCCTTGAGCTATCATATACACTCTGTATTTTCTATACATTTGGTTACATGTTAAAGGGAAACTACCTGTTTCCACAGAATCATTCCACTTCTGAATGATAGTAAACCATCTCAGGTTGTCACTCCTGAAGTATCACCACAGTCTGATATGCTGTTTTTAAAATAGAAAGCTCTAAGAAGTCCTATAAACTTGCTGTATTCTCTATACATTTGGTTAGATGTTAAAGGGAAACTACCTGTTTCCACAGAATCATTTCACTTCTGAATGATAGTACACCATCTCAGGTTGTCACTCCTGCAGTATCATCACAGTCTGATATGTTATTGTTAAAATATAGAGCCCTAAGATACCATACACACTCTGTATTTTCTATACATTCAGATAGATGTTAAAAGAAAACTACCTGTTTCCACAGAATTATTTCACTTCTGAATGATAATACACCATCTCAGGTTGTCACCACTGCAGTATCATCACAGTCTGATATGCTGTTTTTAAAATAGAGAGCTCTAAGGAGTCCTATACACTTGTGGTATTTTCCATACATTTGGTCAATTGTTAAAGGGAAACTACCTGTTTCCACAGAATCATTCCACTTCTAAATGATAGTACACCATCTCAGGTTGTCACCCCTGTAGTATTATCACAGTCTGATATGCGGTTTTTAAATTAGGGGGCTCTAAGATCACATATACATTCTGTATTTTTATAGATTCAGTTAGATATTAAAGGGAAACTACCTGTTTCCACAGAATCATTCCACTTCTGAATGATAATACACCATCTCAGGTTGTCACTCCTGCAGTATCATTACAGTCTGATATGCTGTTTTCAAAACAGAGAGCTATAAGATGTCATATACACTCTGTATTTTCTATATATTCGGTTAGATGTTAAAGGGAAACTACCTGTTTCCACAAAATCATTCAACTTCTGAATGATAGTACACCATCACAGGTTGTCACCCCTGCAGTATCATCACAGTCTGATATGCTTTTTTTAAAATAGAGAGCTCTAAGGAGTCTAACACATGCAGTATTTTCTATAAATTCAGTTACATATTAAAGGGAAACTACCTGTTTCCACAGAATCATTCCACTTCTGAATTATAGTACACCACCTCAGGTTGTCACCCCTGTAGTATTATCACAGTCTGATAAGCTGTTTTTAAATTAGGGCGCTCTAAGATGTCCAGTAAACTCTGTATTTTCTATTAATTAAGTTGGATGTTGAAGGAAAACTACCTGTTTCCACAGCATCATTCCACTTCTGAATGATAGTACACCATCTCAGGTTGTCACTCCTGCAGTATCATTACAGTCTGATATGCTGTTTTTAAAACAGAGAGCTCTAAGATGTCATATACACTCTGTTTTTTCTATATATTCAGTTAGATGTTAAAGGGAAACTACCTGTTTCCACAAAATCATTCCACTTCTGAATGATAGTACAACATTTCAGGTTGTCAACCCTGTAGTATTATCACAGTCTGATATGTGGTTTTTTAATTTGGGGGCTTTAAGATCACATATACACTCTGTATTTTTTATAGATTCAGGTAGATGTTAAAGGAAAACTACCTGTTTCCACAGAATCATTCCACTTCTGAATGATAGCACAACATCTCAGGTTGTCACCCCTGTAGTATTATCACAGTCTGATATGCGTTTTTTAAATTAGGGGCCTCTATGATCACATATACACTCTGTATTTTCTATACATTCAGTTAGATGTTAAAGGGAAACTACCTGTTTCTACAAAATCATTCCACTTCTGAATAACAGTACAACACCTCAGGTTGTCACCCCTGCATTATCACCACAGTCTGATATGCTGTTTTTAAAATGGAGAGCTCTAAGGTGTCCAATAAACCCTGTATTTTCTATACATTCAATTAGATGTTAAAGGGAAACTACATGTTTCCACAGAATCATTCCACTTCTGAATGATAGGACACCATCTGAGGTTGTCACTCCTGAAGTATCATAACAGTCTGATATGTTGTTTTTAAATTAGGGGCCTCTAAGATTTCATATACACTCTGCATTTTCTATTCATTCGGTTAGATGTTAAAAGGAAACTACCTGTTTCCACAGAATCATTCCACTTCTGAATTAGTAAGCAAATAGACAGTGTTTTGTAAATTTTTTCCACTTTGGTATCTGTGATGATACTGCAGGAGTGACAACATGAGATGTTCACTTCTGAATAATAGTAGGAATGATTCTGTGGAAACAGGTAGTTTCCCTCTAACATCTAACGGAATGTATAGATAATACAAAGTATATATGACATCTTAGAGCCCCCTAATTTAAAAAACACATATAAGTCTGTATTAATAGTACAACATCTCAGGTTGTCACCCTTGTAGTATCATGCAGAAATAGAATGGTACTGTGGAAACAGGTAGTTTTCTTTTAACATCTAACCTAATGTATAGAAAAGACAGAGTGTATATGACATCTTAGAGCTCTCTATTTTAAAAAAAGCATATCAGACTGTGATGATACTGCAGGAGTGACAACCTGAGATGGTGTATTATCATTCAAAAGTGAAATGATTCTGTGGAAACAGGTAGTTTTCTTTTAACATCTGACGAAATGTATAGAAAATACAGTTTGTATATGACATCTTAGAGCCCCCTAATTTAAAAACAGCATATCAGACTGTGATGACACTGCAGGAGTGACAACCTGAGATGGGGTACTATCATTCAGAGTTGGAATTATTCTGTGGAAACAGGTAGTTTCCCTTTAACATCTAACCAAATGTATAGATAATATAGAGTGTATTTGACATCTTAGAGCTCTCTATTTTAAAAACAGCATATCAGACTGTGATGATACTGCAGTGGTGACAACCTGAGATGGGGTACTATCATTCAGAGTTGGAATTATTCTGTGGAAACAGGTAGTTTCCCTTTAACATCTAACTGAATGTATAGATAATATAGAGTGTATTTGACATCTTAGAGCTCTCTATTTTAAAAACAGCATATCAGACTGTGATGATACTGCAGTGGTGACAACCTGAGATGGTGTACTATCATTCAGAAATGGAATGATTCTGTGGAAACAGGTAGTTTCCCTTTAAAATCTAACTTAATGTATAGAAAATACAGTGTGTATATGATACCTCAGGGCTTTATATTTTAAAAACAGCATATCAGACTGTGATGATACGGCAGGAGTGACAACCTGAGATGGTGTACTATCATTTAGAAGTGGAATTATTCTGTGGAAACAGGTAGATTTCCTTTAACATCTAACCAAATGTACAGAACATACAGAGTTTACTTGACATCTTAGAGCATTATATTTTAATAACAGCATATCAGACTGTGATGATACTGCAGTGGTGAAAACCTGAGATGGTGTATTATCATTTAGAAGTGGAATGATTCTGTGGAAACAGGTAGTTTCCCTTTAACATCTAACCAAATGTACAGAACATACAGAGTTTACTTGACATCTTAGAGCATTATATTTTAATAACAGCATATCAGACTGTGATGATACTGCAGTGGTGAAAACCTGAGATGGTGTACTATCATTCAGAAGTGAAATGATTCTGTGGAAACAGGTAGTTTCCCTTTAACATCTAACGAATGTATAGAAAAACTGCAAGTGTATCGGACTACTTAGAGCTCTCTATTTTAAAAACAGCATATCAGACTGTGATGATACTACAGTGGTGACAACTTGAGATGGTTTACTATCATTTAGAAGTGGAATGATTCTGTGGAAACAGGTAGTTTCCCTTAAACATGTAACCGAATGGATAGAAAATACTGCAAGTGTATAGGACTGCATAGAGCTCTCTATTTTAAAAACAGCATATCAGACTGTGATGATACTGCAGTGGTGACAACCTGAGATGGTGTACTATCATTTAGAAGTGGAATGATTCTGTGGAAACAGGTAGTTTCCCTTAAACATGTAACCGAATGGATAGAAAATACTGCAAGTGTATAGGACTGCATAGAGCTCTCTATTTTAAAAACAGCATATCAGACTGTGATGATACTGCAGGAGTGACAACCTGAGATGGTGTACTATCATTCAGAAGTGGAATGACTTTGTGGAAACAGGTAATTTCCCTTTAACATCTTAACGAATGTATAGAAAATACTGCAAGTGTATAGGACTTCTTAGAGCTCTCTATTTTAAAAACAGCATATCAGACTATGATGATACTGCAGGAGTGACAACCTGAGATGGTGTACTATCATTCAGAAGTGGAATGATTTTGTGGAAACAGGTAGTTTCCCTTTAACATATAGCCGAATGTATAGAAAATACTGCAAGTGTATAGGACTACTTAGAGCTCTCTATTTTTAAAACAGCATATCAGACTGTGATGATACTGCAGTGGTGACAACCTGAGATGGTTTACTATCATTTAGAAGTGGAATGATTCTGTGGAAACAGGTAGTTTCCCTTTAACATCTAATCTAATATATAAAAATACAGAGTGTATATGATACCTCAGGGCTCTATATTTTAACAACAGCATATCAGACTGTGATGATACTGCAGTGGTGACAACCTGAGATTGTTTACCATCATTTAGAAGTGGAATGATTCTGTGGCAACATGTAGTTTCCCTTTAACATCTAACCGAATGTATAGAAAATACCACAAGTGTATAGGACTGCATAGAGCTCTCTATTTTTAAAACAGCATATCAGACTGTGATGATACTGCAGTGGTGACAACCTGAGATGGTTTACTATCATTTAGAAGTGGAATGATTCTGTGGAAACAGGTAGTTTCCCTTTAACATATAGCCGAATGTATAGAAAATACTGCAAGTGTATATGACTTCTTAGAGCTTTTTATTTTAAAAACAGCATATCAGACTGTGATGATACGGCAGGAGTGACAACCTGAGATGGTGTACTATCATTTAGAAGTGGAATTATTCTGTGGAAACAGGTAGATTTCCTTTAACATCTAACCAAATGTACAGAACATACAGAGTTTACTTGACATCTTAGAGCATTATATTTTAATAACAGCATATCAGACTGTGATGATACTGCAGTGGTGAAAACCTGAGATGGTGTATTATCATTTAGAAGTGGAATGATTCTGTGGAAACAGGTAGTTTCCCTTTAACATCTAACGAATGTATAGAAAAACTGCAAGTGTATCGGACTACTTAGAGCTCTCTATTTTAAAAACAGCATATCAGACTGTGATGATACTACAGGTGTGACATCCTGAGATGGTGTACTATCATTCAGAAGTGGAATGATTTTGTGGAAAGAGGTAGTTTCCCTTTAACATCTAACTAAATATATAGAAAATATTGACTATAGCAATGTTCTGTCAATCCCCTGAACAACCCAAGCAACTAGTAACACTAGCAACCACCCATAATACTGTAGCAACTACCTACCATTCACTCACAGACACTGTATTAAATGCATATCGTTCTGTGTCAACCACCCTGAACAGCCTAGCAATTTTATGAACCACCTAAAATACCCTTGCAAAGAACACCCTAGCAACAGTATAGCAGCCACCCATTATACCCTAGCAACGGTCTAGCAATTACCCAGAAAACAAAAGCAATATCAGCTACCAACCAGAATCATACAACAGCCTAGCAACCCCCCATAATACCCTATTAACTGCCAAGTTACCCCACAGAATGCCAGTGCAACAGTCTAGCAACCACCCATAATACCGTAGCAATTGCCTAGCAACCACACAAAAAGCCAGAGCAACATCCTAGCGACCCTCATATTTCCATAGCAACCACACAGAATACCAGAGCCACAGCCTAGCAATCACCCATAATACCCTAGCAACAGTCTAGCAATCACATGGAAAACCATAGCTATACTCTAGGAACAGCCTAGCAACCACATATAATGCAACAGAAACACCTTAGCAACCACCAATAATACCATTGCAATGACTTAAAACAGACACAGAATGCAACAGAAACAGCCTAGCAAACACCCATAACACCCTAGCAACTACTTAAATCAGACACAGAATGCAACAGTAACAGCCTAGCAAACACCCATAGTACCCTAGCAACAGTCTAGCAATCACATAGAAAACCATAGCTCTACCCTAGCAACTACTTAAAACCCTAACAAAAGCATAGCAACCAACCAGAATGCAACAGAAACCGCCTAGCAACCACACATAATACCCTAGTAACGACTTAAAACACACAGTGAAAGCAACAGAAACAACCTAGCAACCACACATATGACCCTAGCAACGACTTAAAACATACACAGAATGCAACAGAAACTGCCTAGCAACCACCCATAATATTCTAGCAACGACTTAAAACACACACAGAATGCAACAAAAACAGCCTAGCAACCACAAAGAATGCAACAGAAACAACCTAGCAACCACTTAAAGAACCCAAGTAACCACACAGAATGCAACAGAAACAGCCTAGAAACCACCCATAATACCATAGCAACCACTTAAAACACACACAGAATGCAACAGAAACAGCCTAGCAACCACTTAAAGCACCCTAGCAACCACACAGATTGCAACAGAAATCGCCTAGCAACCACCCATGATACCCTAGCAACCACTTAAATCACAGAGAATGCAAGAGAAACTGCCTAGCAACCACCCATAATACCCTAGCAACGACTTACAGTGTGCAACAGAAACAGCCTAGCAACAACTTAAAGAACCCTAGCATCCACACAGAATGCAAGAGAAACAGCCTAGCAACAATCCATAATACCCTAGCAATTACTTAAAAGAGACACAGAATGCAACAGAAACAGCCTAGCAACCACACAGAATGCAACAGAAACAGCCTAGCAACCACGTAAAGAACCCTAGCAACCACACAGAATGAAAGAGAAAAAGCCTAGCAACCACCCATAATACCCTAGCAACGTCTTAAAACACACACAGAATGCAACAGAAACACCCTAGCAACCACCCAGTATACCCTAGTTACAACTTAAAGACCCCTAGCAACAGTCTAGCAACCACACAGAATGCAAGAGAAACAGCCTAGCAACAACCCATAATACCCTAGCAACGACTTAACAGACACAGAACGCAACAGAAACAGCCTAGAAACCACCCATAATACCCTAGCAACGATTTAAAATACACACAGAATGCAACAGAAATATCAACAGATTAAGTGAGAAACTTTTATTTTGAAATTATTCCTCTCGTGCATTTACCGTAATGCCTAATATATGTGCACACAGAAAAAAAACGTGAGGGCTAGTTTGACCGTCTTTTTCAAAGTGGAGGGTGGCCTGACCGCAGTTATGGACTGTACGTGTTTTAAAGTAACTTAAAATGTGTTAAATGAGACAGAAACAGCCGTTTGACCAGAAAGAAGAGCAACATTCACATTGATTTGTCGCCATGGAAACTCAAACATTATAACGACGATCCTGAATTCTGCCATTAAATCTCACTATGAATAGTTGTAACATATAACATATGCCTGAATAACTGAAATACAGTTAGCAGTGTTAAAATGCTTTTGTATATCGATTTATTAAGATACTTTTAAGCGTATAGCTAGCATTGCTCCACAAATATGAATTTATGCGTCTCTCACCTGCGCTCCATGACCTAACATCCTTTATTTTTGACAGCTTTCAGTGAGAGGAGATGATAGTGGGCGGGGTTTTGTGTGACGTTGACCTGTAAATGCAGATACGATGGCTGGATTGCGTTTACATTACAATGAGATCCGATCACAAAGCGTCCTCGACTACCTCTGCATCAGGACACACAGATCGGATAACATTCCAATCAAAGACGCGTTTACACTTGTCTTTTCAATGTGTATGTGGAATACAGGTCGCATGTTAATGCCAAGTGTAAACGCACCCTGAGTTACCTTAAGCAGCCGAATAGAGTTTGTCACTTACCGGTAGCCTAAACAAACCCAGACACACATCAAAGCACTATTAAATGAATTAATAAACGTCTAATCACGTTTCACATCACATTGCTAAGTAACCGTACGCCTACATTTACGTTACCTTCGTTGAAGCAGTCGGATATATAGCCAGCTAAGAGTTTGTCAGCCTCCCATCTGCTAAACAAGATCTGCTAAACAAGATCAGCCTCCCATCTGCTAAACCCTAAACAAACCCAGTCAACTAACAAATAAACGTGTACAAATGGATCGCACAACTTACCGATAGGATAGAGCTTGTTGCAGCCAGTGGCGCTAGGAAGCAGTCCGTGGTGGCAGCGCGAGCGCATTCGTATGAATTCAAGACGAACACATTATTGTTATAAAAAAAATAAAAATAATAATCTCGATAAAACAATATTTGTTATGTCGTTATAACGAATTAATTATTTCGTTATCTCGAGAAAACAAACTTTGTTATATCGAGATAACGAATTATTTTTTTGGTTATAACTAAATAATTAATTATTTATCTCGAGAAAACAAACTTTGTTATGTCGAGATAACGAATTAATTAATTCGTTATCTCGAGAAAACAAAATTTGTTATATCGTGATAACGAATTAATAAGTTGTTATTACAAGATAACAGTGCTTAAAAAAAATAAATCCATACAAAATAAAAATAAAAGTCCATGGCCGTTCTCGGCTTCCGTAGGACCCACACAAAATGCAAGAAGATAATATATAATATCTAATGGATGTTATTCTTTATTTAAAGTTAAAGTATAGAGATAGAGAGCAAGTTTTAAATTTTGTTGTTTAAATTTGTTGTTCGATTATTATGTTTGACATTTTGCTTAATAATAAAATGTATTTTAGAGTTTGTTTTCTTGCCATTTTATACATATAACGTCCTGGGGACAGAAATGACATGGATTCGGTGGAATGGCCCATTGACATTATATAATATAATAGAGGTTTTTGGGTTAAAGTGTTTTTTATGTTTTATGGCTCCTTTTTAAATGTTTGTAACATGTTTCTTCCAAAATATGCAAAAAAGAAATCCAATGAATAAAAAATCTGATCATTTATCATAGTCTGTCAGATAAACAGAAGGTAAATTAAAAGAAATGAATTATTCTCAGAAAGCAGCAGAGGGCGCACTAACACAACTTCAATGAAACTAAAGGCACAGATTCCTCAGGAGAGCTTCAGATAAAATCCAGCTTCTAAGTGAATCCATGTAAAAAAAAAATCAGTTTATGATGCAGTCACAGTTAAAATCATATAGAGCCAAAAAGATGCTTGACTAAGCTTAATGTATAAAAAAAGATATAAAATACTGTTTTAAAAGAGTCACAGTTAGCTCTCATGTTGCTTCAGGGCAACGCTATCCAACACTCACATTGTGATTTAGTCACCCGATTCATCACCAAACAACATCACTCATACAAAAACATTTCAACTAACCCTCCATCAGTGCTCCAAACATCTTTATTTTCCTTCCTTCTTTCTTTCTTTCTTTTATATTATATTTAACAAGAAAGTCATATTAACACATCAAATGTTATTAAAGTCTGTGTAAAGTCATTCCAGAGAAATGTTTCTAAACACATTATTAATGTTAGAAATGTAGGCTACGTTACAAAGACTGTGAACTATATTGTACTTAATTGTGGAGTTACTGTACACCATTAAAAGGTTTTCCACATTTCTGTGTTCAGGATTATTTGGGTGGGGCTAAAAAGGTGGCTCCATGACGCACTGGAGCCACAGAGCATGGCCCCGCCCCTAAAACATCCATTCAGGTTGTAGTGGTATTTAAAAGTTAAGAGAGATGGCAGCTTTCCCATTAGTGGGTGTGGTTTTAGCAGCGACACCGGACACACCCCCACCCCTTGAGAGCAGTTTTTCCAAGATTTTGATAACTTATTTAAATTACTTGGTTTTTTAATTATTTCAATAATTTGTCTGGGTGATCAATATCACAATTTTCTGTTGTGTGACAAACTGAGAACACATTTAAAATCGGACTTTACATGGACTTTAAAGATAGATAAATACCATCCATTTTCATGATTTTGTTTAGACAAATCAATATAAAGAACAAATAAATCAAAACTGACATCAGAATAATGTTGTAAAAGCCAAAACACATCACACTGATCTCATAAAAATGAACTAAAAGACCTGTATAATGACTGTAAAGAATTTTTTTTTAAATCTCAAATATTGAGATATTAATGACAGAAATGACTTTTTTTCACATAGTCAGTCAATGCCCCTTGATAAAGTTATTGACTGACTTTTTTGTACATATTTTTTATAAATTATCTTTTCTGAGACAATAACAAAGGTTTCAAAATAACTTTAGGGTTGGACACTTTAAAAGTCTCAAAAACGCACTTGACGAATGACCTTTCTGTTTGGTTATGGCATTAAGAAACACTGCATTATTTGGGTCACATCTCAGTATATGGACGTGTTATGCCATCAGGTTAATGTATTGTGACTGCCGGTTGCCCCTGTGATGAAGCCCTACAGCTGTCCCCGAATCAATAGATGTCAGATGAGTACTGGGACAAACCCCAGGCTTCCTCTCGCTAACAAACGGCAAATGTGCTCTCGTTCTCAAGACTACAGGATTAATCCACTACAAACTTCGGTTACCCCCTAAACCCCCCATCTATCAGTTAACAGAGACTCATACATCTGCTTGGACTCCAGAGATCCCCGTCATTTCTAGATTGGTCTTATGATTCATATAAAGATCAGAGTCAAACAGATGGTATAGTGACAGATCACTGCTGCATTATAATACAGGTTCAATGTGAGTTAAGCTTAGTATGGACATTACATTTATTTTAAAAAGATAAAATATTAAAATGTACTGTTTATGTGATACAGTTTTGGTTTCTTAAAGTTTCTTGAAAGGCACACTGCAAAATGTGATCAATCATTCATAACAATATGGGGCGGTTACCCGAACAGAGTTTAGATCAGGGGTATCCAACCTTTTTGTGAGCAAGGGCTACCACAATCGATAAAACAATCTGGAGGCCTACTTTTGGATAAAACTTTTTTTGTTTTACTTGTTTATTTTATTTGAAATAAAATGTTACACTAAAGAAGCTAAGCTAATATAAAAAATATGTAATAAATAAATATTAAAATTGAGGTTATTAATAGAATGTGCTTTGGCGGGCAACACATGGACTCCATGTTGGAGACCACTGGTTTAGAGTAATCCAGAACTAAGCCTGGAAGTAGTTTTTACAAACAAAACAATATTGGTGTGGATCTTAAGACAAAACTGTGGCCCAGATATATCAATACAAGATGTTTTCAAAGCTCAAGCATGCATTTTAGTCTGGGACTAGGATAAGCCCTGTCGGATAACCACCCCTATATATGTTTTAACATTAACTCATCAAAACAATTTAAGCAATTACAACTTTTTTAAGTTACAAAACTAGTAAGGATTTTTTTTAATAGTAAGCTGTAATGTCATGTACAACCATTTTTAAACAAACAAAAAAATTAAGCAACCTTTTTTTAATGTGTACCTGTGTGAACATGATGGGAACTGGCATATATCCAATAAAATGACTTTTTGAACTGTGAAAAGGTTAATAGGCCTAATATAACAGGTTTCTGTACAGAAAAACTAATTTAAGTCTTTGCATGATAAACAAATTAGTCTAGACCTCATATATATTACTCCTGTTATGATTGCATTAAAAATGAACTGAGAATAGACTTATGCATGTAATATTTTATTGCAAACAATGTCAATTCACTGAGAGGCAAAGAATTCACTCAAATGAGAACAAGATCAGGATCTCAGATGATTTTCACTTTTTTCATTACTGACATTACTGACAGTAGAATAGCATTTCAAAATCTACATATTCTGCATCACAATGCATTAATGGTGGGCGCTTTTATTATTGCAACAAGGCCTGTTTTTCCTCTTGCATCACATGTGAGGATGTTCAGGGGTTGAATTCGTACCCAGCAATTAGTTTGATTATCTTAAAAATACACACTGCACTACAACACATCAGACAGATGAGTACTCTCTGCCGAGTCTATTTTCCGGACGGTTTGCTGTTGTTATTGCCTGATTTAGTGCGAGTTGTCGAGCACAGAAGGGTTAGCAACACAGTATCTATTTAAATGTAACAAATGTAACACGCTCTTGCCCTGAGCTATTGTTTGTTGTGTTGCATGCTTTAGTGACCCTATTCGAACACATGGCACATTTAAATGCAAAGCTCACTTTGCCATATTTCATTATTAGTTTATTATTAAGAGTTACTCATGTCGTATTCTCAGCCTGGAAATCACAGCTCAATCCTACATATCAAACACGGATAAAAAAATAATACTTGATGTGTGCTAAGCTACAGAAGGACAATAGATGACTTCTATAGGATACAAAATATTTTTTTTGAGTAAAACCACAGTCTGATACAAACTAACTCTAATCTTTTTGCTGTCTTCTGTGGACATTTCTTAGCCATTTTCATACAAATCACTCACTATTAGAAACCTCAGAGAAACCTTTTGGCCTTTTTTAGAGATAGCAGATGGTTTAGTCTAATTTTTATAAAACAATTGAGTTTAATCAGAATACACAAAACCTTCTTATTTTCTCCTTTCTAAACACTTGATTGGACACCGATGCACCGATGTATCGGCCGCCGATATTTATCGGCCGATTTTTGATGAATTTGAAACCATCGGCATATCGGCAATGGCACGAGTAAGGCCGATACCGATTGTTTATTAATTAACTGCATAAAGAAATCTATTATATGTAAAAAAAAAATGAGTTAATGTTGTTAATAAAAGAAATGCTAAATAGCAAAAACCAACTTTGAAGGTTGTTATGCTATCTTATTATATTTGTTTTAGCTTAATTTGTGCCTCTCTTATTATGTTGGTCAGTTGAATGTTAATTAGATCCAATCCATGTTTAGTAAAAATAATTTGATGCAGAAATAAAATAGCTAATAGACCAACTGTATAGTATTGTATACAAGTGTTTAATATCGGTATCGGCCAGAAGTTGTCTGTTTAAATCGGTATCGGTATTGGCCCAAAAAAATCCTATCGGTGCATCCCTACAAAAAATCATGTTTCTAGTAATATGAGGTCAATGTAAACTATTTAAGGTTTTTGTTTAACTCCAATCTGGCATAATAACATCATTTGTATAAATGATAAGTACTCCAAATGTAGACTGTGGGGTAAAAATAGATGTAATTTATAAATGACTTCCACCAGCTCACTGTCACAGCTAAAAAGGTCGTTTTTGTTGCTATTACAATGTGCAGGGAGAATGGATGGACCTGATGCAGAATACCCAAAACAAAGTGGGAACATGAGCTCAAACAAAAAAATGCATCAGGACTCTAGCATAAAACAATAAGTACTGAAATCTTTATTCAAAAATAAACTTTCATGGTCCCAAAAATAAAATAATAAAATATTAAGGCTTCATGTCTACCATGCATGTGTGTAAAATAAATTCATTATTTACTCAATTCAACACAGCTTACGAGCCAGACTCACAAATAAATAGATATCAATAAGATATGATTTTGCTGGGCACTTAGCCTAAAGCAAGCGAGAAAATGAGCTCATTCCTCATAATTAATTTGGTGACACACACTCGGTGTATTCTGAACCGAGCAATACGTTTCTACTAAACGCTATTAGATGTGGGGAGTGACAAGCATTTATTTGTCCTGTCAGAGAGTCTAACAGCCTTGTTAGCTTGGATTTCCCTCTGTCAGGTCACAGTCTGTCACGGACACTGAGTCCTCTCTCTCTCTCCATTTACCACGTTAATGATGCTAGCACAGTACATCATCTCTGACAGGTGTCAATCATTTTATCCCTCCTCTATACTGAACCTGATTTCAGGGGTCATACACAACTCCATTAGTGTATGAATTATGGTTGTCCTAAAATAAGAAATGCATGAATGTCATTTCATAAATAATACAAAATTAAACTAAGTGGCAATTGTTTAAAATAAAGACACCTAATGGACACTTTTAAAATTGTGTTTATAAGAGACTTTCTGGTGGACACTTTGCGAGGATTACAGGTCTCCATTTATCACACTGTACAAGACTTTTGTCTTTTAACCATGTTGATTGGCCTGCTGCAGTTAAGTATGGCATACTGTATCTCATTGTAGCATGGGCGCTTGATCTTTTAAGTGAGTTACTATCACCCAGAGATTTGCTATATGCTTGACAAACTGATTTTGATCAGACTGAGGTATTCAGATAGCATCTCCCCACATAAAAATACTATAGTATAATTCCTTATTTACTATAGTAAACTGTAGCACAATTTCTATATTACAGTTTTTATATTATACATTGCTACATTTTATATTATGCTAGGCTACTATAGTAAATACTCAAGTGTATTTTATCATGTGGGATCTGTCTGGAGCTAAACTAAAGGGGGGGGGGGGGCTGGGGGGTTCACAAATATTGCTGAAAACCCCAAATACTCAGAATACACCATCCTTATCATCCAAGAGAAAACTGGGTTGACAAGGACTTAAAAGATACAAGAGGATCAGTGATATTGAATAAAATAATTCATACAGTATATAATCATACAGACTACAGTGAAATATAAATCAACCAATTGTTCAAATTATGATCATTTAAAGAGGGCATATCATGAAAATCTGACTTTGTCCATTTCTAAGTGCTAGGTCCCCGGTGCTTCTGTCAACCTAAAAAGAACAACCCAGTAACTTCATTTTGGTAAACCATTATTTGCAAGCATGACAAAGTAGGTCATTGACATTTCACTCCCTTTGTGATGTCAGAAGGGGATCTTATTATAATAATACCGCCCCCTAATCTGCATTATCTAACCCAATGTTTCCCAACCCAGTCCTATGTGGCACCGCTTCCAGGATGTTTTTGATCGCTCCTTATATAAAACACCTGATTCAGCTTCCTCCCAGACCGCTGGAGATCTGTCTGTCTCCCGAATGAACACTAACAAACTGATGAGTTAAATCAGGGAGAGATCAAAAACATTCTGGGAGGAGTGCCATGTAGGACTGGGTTGGGATTCACTGATCTAACCAAGGGACTGCCATTTAGTGCAGAGAGACAGAGGGAAAGAGAGAAAATGATTGACACCAATCAATTTCAACAAACCACCATTATGGCGATCAGTGTTTGCATTTCATCATTTGCATTTAAAGGGTCACATTCAAAAACGGCAAATTGTTGCTCACACCTATAAAGTGACAATTTTAATATGTTATAATAAATTATCTATATGTTTTTTTTAGGTAAAGCTTCACATAAACACTCTGAGGACACCAAAGATTTATTTAACATCTTAAAAAGTCTTGTGAAATGTCCCCTTTAAGGTAAAACAAAGAATTTACAGCAGCTTTTATAAGAACAAAATACCAAGAGTCCACAAAGTCTATAAGTGATACTTATCTCTACTTCGATTGTACTTTGTAATTAATAAAGAAATTTCAATTTTAGAAACAAGTTTTATGCATTACAGAATTTATTAGGCTATTCCTTGTAGTTTATGCTTTGAGTATTAAATTCAATTATTAAACTGATATTACACTTGTCCTAATAAATTATAAAGCTTAGCTTAAAAAAACTTTAAGAAAATTGTATGAAAGAGAGAGAGAGAGCAAGGGAGATAGAGAGAGAGAGTGAGAGAAAGAGAGAGAGAGAGGCCGGCTGAACAGATTTCTCTTCACGCCTGGTCGGGTTCTGGAGAGCCGCGTGTCGTGAAACAGGGAACGATGCACCTGGCTCGCGTCTCTTCTTTTATTGACAGCGCGATAAGCCGTGCGGTTTCCAGCATCTTCTGAAGAACCTGCAGCCTTTCTGTGCCTCTTAATTGTGGATACGTCAAACAAAAGGCTGAATAATGCATCTGTCCTCCATACCTGCCGCAAAACCCTCCGAAGAACCAACACAACCCATTCATTTACTGTTGCCCATTTGCACGATGTCTATAAGGACAATAAGACGTGTTGGTTCACCTTTATTTCATGTTTAAGGAGCAGTGTGCTCTAGTGCCGTGCTTTCAAATCCCTTTGATGTACAGCCTACGTTGTATAAAGTTAAATTCGTTAATTCTGCTCTTTATTTAACGCATTAAAAAGTAAAAAAATACTCACAGCATAACCAAACAGTTTTAGAAAGACGGACACGGGCTGCTATAGTGGAAACAAACAGATTGACTAAGCGTGCTGCTGTACCGGTTAACCATTTGATTTTCCAGCTGAATGAGTAGACTATGGTAAATAAAATCTTGTTCAATATTTGCTTAGTAAACGGATGGCAACCCGGAATGAAAGGGAGATTCACAAAAACAACGTTTGACATTTCGGGACCGTTTCGAAAAAGATATCTGTAGTGCTGCATGTTTTTACTTTGTGCAGGATATTAATAGATTCAATAAATGTTAAATATGTCTTTATGAATGTATAAATGTGTAAAAACGTCACTATATCATATTATGCATATTAAATAGTATAAAATAAAGTTTTATTGAAATATAATATAATCTTTTTTATTTATATTTTTTTCTATTAGGCTACTAGGTTATATTCATTTAATAATGATATCTCATTTATATTATCTTATAGTCGTTTTATTATAACATTACATCAAGGATTCTTTTTTAATATTTTGAAAATATTTTGAAAGAAAAGCCCAGATTTTTAAAAAAAAATCATGACTTAAAAGACTCCTAATTATTTACCCGGCATATAAAAAACAATCCCAGATGTAGAAAAAAAATAAAGAGTTCCCCTTATGTTCTGTATGTATGATTATATGAGAGCTATTTTACAATGTGACGTAGCGCACCATCTGACCAATCATCGACAAGCTACGTCTGATTATTAAAAAAGGAGAGAAAGTTTACAGGGTGAGGGTTACATCGGTTTTCATTTCAAATCCAAAAGGGATTCAAACGTGACAAAAACCTGGAGTCATGAGATGATTTTAATTTATTCAAGCGTGACATCTAGGCTTATAACAGCAGGATATTAATACCAGGACAAAAATATTCCGGTAAGTTTCATTCTTCATTCTCATTTAATACATGAAGTAAATATATGTGAAGTAAATATACCTTTTTTTTTACTAAAGGCCGCCTTTACTAAATGAAAATACAGAAATTAGACATTGCATTATTTTACATTTTCTGTCAGTAAATGGCAGTCAGTATTTATTGCTTAAATGATCGAAAACTTTAAAGAAAAATGGTGGGCCTACAGCTAACATTTTTTTATACATGCAGTTGCAAACACCTGACATAAACCGGGAATCGCAAACAAAAACTTTAAAAAAGCTAACCTGTGAATTACATGTTTGGTATTATATATATGCATTAACGTTTTGACAATTAGTTTAATTATTTTTGCATCATGTCTAAGCTAGGCCTATTGTGAGTCATTTCTCTATTTTGTAGGCTACTTAACATTATTTTTATTAGTTAGGCCTATTTGATATATTTGTGGGTAAATTGTCTAATTTATTAAAATTTAGTTTCATTATACTTTTTTGTTTTATTTTTCATTTATATATGTGCTCCTATTATGTTGCTGGATTTATTTATTTTAATTTTGGTGTTTTTATTTTAACGAAGGTTAAACAAGTTTAGTTAGTTTTATCTTTCAGTCCATTCGTCGACATCAGGGATAACCGGACAGAGTTTAAACCGTCAAATAAAAATGAGGCAAATTAAAATAAATAGATCTATGAAAAATACCTTTACATATAAAAATAGCTTGTGAAAAGCTTAATAAAACTCTTAATAGGGTAAACATGAAACTGTTCACATAACTGTATGGAGAATGCAGTTTAATGGCAGTATAATGGCATCCCAGAGAATAATTAATTAAACAGTACAGTAAACCAGTTCATTATTTTCTCTTTATATTGACGCACTCTATTGTTGATGGTGTTCTACAGTATGACGTCACTCCCCACATTAATAGAGGAGACACAGTGACCACTATGGCCAACAGCGAAACAGCGACAACATTAGGGATTACCTTTCACGAATTGGTATTAGCACTTACTAATCCCAGTAGGGCTAATTGCTTTGCGTGTAAAATTGCTATCTCCAGGGTTCATGTGATGTGTTGGGTTTGTATGGCCTGGAGGGTGAAGATGTCCCCTCATCCTAAACACACCTCATTAACACAATGAGGATTTATAAGTTATCTAAAGAACAAATCAACAGATAGGGTCAATTGTTTCCCTTAAATTACAATGGGAATTATTGTTTACATTAGTTAAAGCTTTAAAAAGAGTTCATATTAATTACTTTGTGTAATGATTTGAAATATAATTAATTACCAATAAACTGAAAGTTATCATATAAACACAAAAATGAGTATACAAAAGTAAATTGTCTAAATCAAAATCTCTTAAAAAATGTAATAATAATATTTTCCCTATAAAACTGTAAAAAATGCTGCATTTTTGTCAAAAAATATGTTTGTTACTTTAACTTAACAAATTAAGTTAAACTATTTCAACTTGTTTTATGTTATATGTCAACTTATCACAAGTCAAAACTTTTAAAACAGTAGGTTAAATTGATTATACAAATATAAAATATTTGTTTTAACTTCATGCTGCATTTTTGCAGTAATGTTACTAAGCGTGTAAAGTATATTTGGATATTGTCTGATCGTTGCATTGATAGTGGTCGCCACTAAATCACATGAAGCAATCATTAGGTTTTTCCTATCTACTTCAATAAAAAGGAAATCCAAGGATCGATAAGGGCTAATTTGTGAAATAAGACAGAAACTCTGCAGGGCCCATCGGGACAGATCTGTTCCGCTGAGATTTCTTTATACCCCTCGGCAGTGTCGTTTGTCTCTTTTTAGTGACACAGTAAGATTCGCATTGGCTCTCAGGGGCTCTCATTCACCTCTAGATAGTTTACTGAGGAGCTTTGACTTCTCCTAACTTTGCATATGTCGGGGAATAAATAAATGCAGTGCCACTGTTTCGTACGCACACCAATCTCATCCCCCCTTAGTTTGCGCATCTCTAGTTGAGAATGCTTCGGTGTAGTAGGCTACAGATGACTAAAGCCTGTAAAACAAGTGAACGATGACATTATTGAAAAAAAGTACGTAGCCACGTGGACACAGGCGTAACCTCCGCGCTCAGATAAGGTGGTACACGCGCGTGAGTGTCAACAAAAGCACGTGGAGAGTGTTTGCGTTTGTTTTACTGAGACCATTTGCAAGTGCACTTAATGCACAGAGCAAACAGGTTCTCTTTTTAGATTCACAGCTGTCAACAGGTTGCTTTCTTCTATCAGGGTCGTGGAGGATCTCTCAGGACTTAAAAGCCCAACAAACCATTATTTACACAGTAAATCACGGAATATTTGATTAAAGAGAGACGAATAAGGTTGTAAGATTTCACTTTTCACGTCAGTGTAATTATAACATAAGACTTTATTAGTCGTGTCACACATATAACATTATAATATGCAAGACAAAAACAATTTAATGTAACCATAAAACAGCTTTACAAAATTTAACACTGATTATCTACTTCTAGTATTTTTTATTTTGTTAAGGATTTATTTCTATAGAGCTTTTTCATTGGTTTTTACGCAAAGTACTTTTTAGCACAAAAAGCATAGACATGAGAGTAAATATGGCTAATAGAAAACAAGAAAATTATAAAATATAAAAAATACATGGAATAAGTTGTTTTCCGTATGTCTGATTATATAAATGCACAGGAAAAATAAGCACATGAATTACGCCGCTGATTGCAATGTAAAAACAGAGCAAAGTATTACAGCTTTGAATGGGTTAAAGCCACTGCATTTTTTGAGGGTGGTGTGATTTAGGCACAGCACACAATAAAAACAAACTGAATCAAAAAATATTTTATTAAGCAATATGTATTAAGTTTGAGAGGGGGCGCTCAGCATTTACATGAGTTAATTCAAACACGGCCTGTTTTCTGCACTAAGGCTCTGATTTGTGCTGACAGTGGGTCAGAGCTTCTCTAATGGTCCAGTTAAGACAGACTGATACATCATCACCATCACCAATCAGCATAGGTGTATGTTCAACCCTCTCTCTCCACGACCCACTCTTTCTCTCTCTTTCTCTCCCGTGCGCCTTCACTTTCTCACTCCCTCTCTCGCTCATTCACTCACTCGCACACTAACGAGGGAGCACACACACTCACTCACTCTCACAGCTCCTGCGCAGCACTGACATCTCCGCTTACTGTCAATCTGTGTCTGCTTCACAGGGGATTCCCTATCAGAGAGAAGGACGCTGGAAAACTTTATATTTTTTTTAAGAAGACACTGTTGGACATCCATTGTTTATTACTCAGTTTTACTCTTTAGCCTGGAAGGGCTCAGGCGGTGGAGCAATGCCTCAGAAAGGTGAGTGCATGTTCAATCTTAAAACTTCAAGTTAGTGTGCGACGCAGGTGCGACCACACTATTTACAGGAGTGCTCCATTTAATCCACTTTATTAAGAGCAAAATATTCTTTGTGATACTTCTTATAATTGATAATAGTATGGTTGGTGTTGCCTACGTCATAAAAATAAATAAGGTTAGATCTGTTTATAATTCTATAATTAAAATGAAGGGTCACTGTTGGATTATTTGTCTGCTGTTTTATGCAAAAAAATATTTATGTTTGAGAAAAGTATCATTTTAATCTAAAACAAGAAAGAGTACGATGGCACATTAGGCCTGAATAGTGTTTATTACGAAGAACAAATGCGCTGACCCGTTTAGAAAGGGTGTCAGTTTAATTTTTCCAAATATATTGCCAGCTAAATAATTTACCCGAATCTTAGGGGCTGCTTGCTTTATAATTGTGTGGTAAAAAAACCCTAAATATCCTAAATATTTAAGCTTTAGTTGTTGCAAGTGTTTTTCAAATACTTCAAAGTTTAGTCTTCAGTCAGAGACTAACTTACAGCGCTTTGCTCAATTTACCAAAATAATTACATATTTTATATGTAAAAAATAAAATGCCGAACTTTATAATTTACCGAAGAAATTAATAAACGATAAAAGGATAACCACTACATTTTATTAACTTTAAAATTGTAGACATCGCAGCTATTTTAGCATTTAGCAAACTTTAGGCCCACTTCTTCCAAGTTGTTTTGCTTAACACGTAGCATATACACTAACTAATAAACAAATACTAGTCAAGTTTGTATCTGTAACAGTAGCGCTAAGGACGCTAAGTCCCATAAACATTCGCTAAATAAATGTAGCTCCAAAGACAAAAGCTTTTCCAGCGATGGCACTATAAGATGATTACAGCATGTTAATGTCAGATCCTTAAAAACTTCCCACTGCGCCTTTGTACCGATACAGATGCATGTCTGCATGTGAATGATGTTTATGGAGAACACAGTTTCCTGAATAAGCATGTTTAATTAAAGCAATTGTAGTTAAGGATTACACAAACGAAAGAAATGCAGATGAGATCCTAGTTAACCTCATAAACAACAACAACAACCGCTTATACACTATCTTAGATAAATAATTAACCGAGTCTAAAAGCACCTTACAGCGATTGCAAATTAAAGAGCACAATACAATTAACATTTTTCTGTGAAAGCGATTAAGGGGCTAAATAGTTGATTTTTCACTGTTAGTGTAGAGGTTAAGTAGCTGCCTGGCATGCGGTTTGTAACGAAATGTTTTTCAGACAACGCTGTACTACAAAATCGGCACTCGTATATTTTTTTATTATTTAATTTAATTCGTTACACTACCCTTTCTGTTTTTATTTTTGAGAACATGTTTAATCTCGTCTCACTTAATATATTAAAAATTCCTAATTTAATATAAAAATAAGTTCGTGTAATATGTAAAAAAGTTTGCCGTTTGTGGGAAAAGTTTAGCTTTAATTTTTAGATAACATTTTTAAAGTTTAGCACAATGTCGGCCGACACAAGCCCATGAGTCCTGGGAAGAGAGAGCGCATGAAAACAGACCCAGCAGTTTTGTTATTGCAGCGTCGGGTGAGAAAACGAAACGAAAGACTTTCTCCTTCGCCGGGCCCCTTTTTAGCGATCACACTGAATAGATCCTTTATTGCAATTGTTTTTTTCCAATTGAGCGCCCTACTGGGCTGTTGCATCCTTTTACAACCCCTAACAACCCACACCCGTTACACAATCACCTACAGATATTTATAACGCGAAATTACTTTTCTATTTCCCCAATCCACACAAACAGAAACACGCATTTGGGTTCGGGCACCGGGGTCACGGCCATCAGGAAAGTGACAGTGCTGGTGTGTGTGTGTATGTGTGTGTGTGTGTGTGTGTGTATGTGTTTGGTCGTTTTGGGGGGGCAGGGTGCCCTCGGCTCTTTGTATTCGGGCAAGTATTGGTACGTTTAGTGGGAGGCTGTGTTGCTAGTTGCAGAGGCCGGGTTGTGCTCGCAGGGTTTGGGTAAGGTAAAAAGAGGCGCATTGTTGAGCTCCAGCATGCTTTGTTAGGACTCTCTCACCCCCTCCCGATCTCACTTTTCAGAGCACTGATGCGAAGTAGACAGCGTGTGTCACTGTACACTTTTGACGGGAAGATCTAAAGAGAAGGAAAACATTTTTACAGACCACCAACAAATCCATGCGTGAACTTTCATCTGTGTGGAGTTACATTACGTTTCATTGCTCGAAGCAGTGTGATGTGCACACCTCACTAAATGTATAACTTTCATAAACTTTCACAAATTGGCAGGTGCAAAATCCAGCGTTGCGTGTTATAAACCATTAAATTAGTTACTTCAATCAAAACACTAAAATCAGTAATATTTGGATGTATTATATGGATTTAAAGCGGTACTGGTAATATTACTAATATTACTTTTTTGCTTTATCCTAGGAGCAATCTAAATAGTCGAAAAATGTTTTAAGCGGACAGTCAACTCTGTTACCAGGCAAGTTTTTAAAAGATGAAATTAATTTAGAAAGGCTAATTCTCACAAACATAATTTAACTTCCTTACCCGCCAGATAAAAAACAGCTTGATTTTAAGATGCACCAAAGCATCGGCTAAAATGAAAGGACACAACTGTTGCAACTGCAATCTGATAATACAATGATTTCAAACTAACCCCTACTTATTTTTTTTGTCATAAATAGAATATCACAACCAACCCACGTGGGAATCTGGAGTGGCCTCCATGATGCAAAACAGTAAGTGTGTTTTTTATATTAAGTGTTATTTTTTATATTATATCTAAATGTGCCATAGTAACTTAGAATATGTCTCTTAAAAAATAATAAGACCTGCTTTTCTAGAGCAGTTTGGGGATTTTTCTTTTCTTTGCGGCTTAAATTTTTATCCATTCAACTTTAATTGCATTGCATTTTTAAATGAGGCGGAAATTTTAATTACAGAGAAGTACAAAGGTCAAAAAAGAAGTACAAAAGTGATAAAATAATAGAAAGTGTGTATTTGTGATATCGAATTTTCTTAGCACAATTTTTTGCAAGATAGCAACAATTATTTCATTATTTAATTATTATTTCATTATTTTCATTATATTCATATTTAAAAGAAAGGCAAACTATCTGTGCGAGCCAATTGTATATTACTTACGCGCATAAATAAACTGAAAACGGATATGTGATCAAATGTTTGATAATGAGTAAAAAAATATATTTTCATCGCTGTCTGACTGAAAATTGTGTATAGATGAGCAGACGGTACCAAAACAGATCTGAAAAAGGACACATGGATTATATTTAATTATTTAAATTATAATTAGATTTTTTTAAATGTTTTTTGTGTTTACTTGAAGCTGCTCCAGGAAAAAAAACATTATGTTCGCCTGTAAACCGCATTGCATCACAGTTTATGCATTTGTCACTTAATGTGAAATGCCTTTGGAATAATGAATGTTTATTTGTTATTATTTATTTGGAAATATCCAATATGCTCCCATAAAGATTTAAATCAACGATTGTATAGGAAAAAAGGGTACAGAGAGAATTGTTTTGGCAAAAAAATATTTTCTGTGTACTAATGAGGGATAGCAGGTAATGCATAGACTTAATGTCGACTAGTATTTATAGTAAAGTTCCTAGATACTACAGGCTATTGTTTTTAAACATTACCATAGTAAATATTAAAGTGGGCTATAATACAATATTTACTACAGTTTATTAACTTACAACAATACTACAGGATAAACACTATCAAAAAGTCTAGTAATTACTATGACATATTATATAATGTGCTACAATTTACTATACTTCAAATTAAAGTATAATACAATATTTTATGTGGGTTTTTTCGAATTTACTTAAAAGTGTAAGCGACATTGGTCGCTACTAAAATAAATGAATCATATTTTTTTCGAAAAAATGCTCTTTATCGAAGCAGTAAATTTGGTTTTATTTCGTCTGGTTATACTCTGGATTGATGTTGGTCGTGTAGTGTTAGACATGTACAACATATGTTACCTCATTAGTAGAGATGTAATAGAACAGTTGTATGATTATGTCGGGTCACATCTACAGGGAAATACACGATTATTAAGCGTTAACCTCTGAACTATGAAATGATAGACCTGGTGATGATTCTATTTAATAGTGACATCGATCAAAATCTAAACATGTAATAAAGCCGCATTCTTAAATCTATTAAATCAATCTAATCCAGGAATGATTAAAGACAGAGAGGATGAGAGTGGATTATTTAAGAAGATCTAGACAGATTACAAGACGATTGTTGTGCAAATCATGAATATATCAGTGCTTTAAATAAGCTTCATTAAAATTAGTCCAGGATTAATGTTATTTCAAGTGTCTATATAAAATGTATTTAGTTTAGATCCCTTAAAATGTTTCATTTACATTAGGCATTTAGCAGATGCTTTTCTACAAATGAATATATGTTCAAAATTTTATTTTATTAGTCCAAACCATTGTTAATTAAATATGAATCAACTGGATTAACTCACATAATTAAGTATTTTTAAGCTTTCCGAGGCAAACAGTACCACTTTTAACAAATTTACATAGTTAAATGTTTTGGAAATACGTTTTCTTATGGTTGCATTTGTTAGCATTAGTTAATGCATTAGCTAATATGAACGAACAATACTTCTGCAATATTTATTAATCGAAGTTCATGTTAAATTTAGCATCTACTAATATATTTTTAAAAACTGTAATGCACAAAACTCTTAATGCACAATGAACTAACATAAACAATTGTATTGGCATTAACAAAAACTAACATTGTTTTTCCATGCATGCATTTACCAATTTTAACAACCTTATTGTAAAGTGTTACGATTTTTTTTAAATTAGGCTCTTTAAGATTTACTAATTTGTACAATAGGATTATTTTGGGACAGATTTTTTACAAAATCCAAACAGTCTGACGTGTTAAAAAAAAGTTTTTCAGTTTTAATGTGTAGAAACACTGCACGCCCCCTTTCTCAGGCCCGCGCGATGACCCTACAGCTACAAATAAAACATAGTCTTCCTTCAAGGCAGCACAAGCACAGTCCAATTTCGTCTGATACCCAAAATGCAGACAGAAAGGGTTGTTTTATCATGCTACTGTTTGTCTGGACGATGCGTTTTCAAAAGCAAAGCGTTGTCATATAATGTGACAGTCCTGCCACAAGCGCTTCAGCTGATCTTTTCAATGAGCCCGCGCGCCTGATCCGAGGCGACCTCCGCCTATTTCCAGAAATTAAGCTCAAAGTTGACGTGCACCTCGCTTTATTCTAAAGACAAATGTCAGAGAGTCTCATCATATTTCCCCCCTCTTCTTCTTCTGCTATATTTGGAGCTTATTTATTGCTTAGGAGCTCGGGCTCCTGCAGTCAGAAGAGAGAGGAGAGAGAGACACACATACACACCGGGAGGCTTTCATAGTTTTGGTTTTTGGCGTTTTTGCATTGGAATTTTCGATCACTTGGTATGTTTATGTTTCACCTTACTCATGCTGACCGGTCATTCTTTATATAACAATATTTATGTTATATTGCTATACTACAATTTATGCTTCTAATATGCGTTTAAAATTGTGGATGATTTTGTAATTGTTATTGCAATGAGTTTGTGTTAATTGGTCTCTTAAGGGCGTTTTGTGGTTCACTGATAGTTCACTGATGGTCGTCTTTATTAGAGATTTGTTAGTCAGGTCCTGTGTAACACTTGGCACTGTGTTGTGTTCTCTTCAGGACATATGAACAATGTGATTATGAAAATTTCAGTTCACTTGAATGGAGATGTTTTGACTCGTAGGTCAGTCGATTCTGTACTTGTATTGATCTAAGTCTGGTGAATGATGTTCAGGTTGTTAACTATGTAGGACCAGCATTCAAAATGTACAGTTTACAAAAGGTAAAGGTTGGCATGGCTCATTAATGATAACTTTATAAAGCATTTTAAACGAATTGTCCTTCCAGTTTCACTTTACATTTCAGTGTAATGGTGCACTATATAACTGTACAGTTACTGCTATTATTACAGTTGAACACACTGTTGTGTTATACTGTTTTCCCTTGCAATCGGACACAGTCACAAAGAGATGCTTTAAGACGTGGAGCTTTATTTTTAACAATGGGACACCTATTAAACAGGATTTTCAAAAGATAAGCCAACTTATTATGTCTTCATGTGCTACAGGTCACAGTGGCGTCAACCAGCTCGGCGGGGTCTTTGTGAACGGCAGACCCTTACCAGACACCACCAGACAGAAGATTGTTGAACTCGCTCACAGTGGAGCACGACCCTGCGACATCTCCAGGATTTTACAGGTGACCATTCAGAACCATCCACAAGCTTATACAGTTATAATCAGTGACTCCGATTATCCATCATGGTCACACACAATGACTATAGTACACCTTACATCTTAATTTAGTGCAATGAAAATAATACAAATTTGCCAGCAGGTCCACTACATAATAAAAAGCAAATTTGTATCATAATGTATTTATGCAAATGAAAAGACTCGCCATCGAACATTTCAAGCTAAATGAAATTATCCTAGCAATTTTAAGGCATATTTTCTGTGTTCATAGACCCATGATGATGCAAAAGTCCAACTGGACGATAACAACGTAAGCGTATAATCGTTTGAAGTACATTACATTACTCCGATCTAGTCGTAAATAATGTATGTGAATTGTGTACATTGTTGTCCATTCAGGTGTCGAACGGATGTGTGAGTAAGATTCTGGGAAGATATTATGAGACCGGCTCCATCCGGCCGCGAGCTATTGGAGGCAGCAAGCCGAGGGTAGCGACGCCCGAAGTGGTCAACAAAATAGCCCAGTACAAGAGGGAGTGTCCATCCATATTTGCCTGGGAAATACGGGACAGACTACTATCCGAAGGGGTGTGCACCAACGATAACATACCCAGCGTAAGTCTTAAGTTTTGTTCATTAATACAACATGATGTATTGTAGTAGGAAGAGGCACAACCCTTATGAAAATTAACCATGGTTTTATTGTGGTTCCCATGGGTTTACTACAGTTACCATGTTTTTTTTTGTTTTAACTGTAAAACCATGGTTAATTTTTGTAAGGACAATAACATGACATACTCTTTTAGGAGCTTGAATGCCATCACAAACAGTGCTGACTGATGATCTTTTTACACCTTTCAGGTGTCGTCGATAAACCGAGTCCTGCGCAACCTGGCTAGCGAAAAGCAACAGATGGGGGCAGATGGCATGTATGACAAGCTGAGGATGCTCAACGGGCAAACCGGCACGTGGGGGACACGACCGGGATGGTACCCGGGTACCTCTGTGCCCGGGCAACCGAATCAAGGTGAGACTGTCTATTAGTGATGATAAAACATAACAGCATCTTATTCAATGTTAGTGATATACAACTATATAATATACTATTATTTTTTTATATATAAAATATATAGGAACAGTTTGACAACAATCATAGCAAAACAACAAGCATAATAATATAAAAAAAGAATAACAACCATAACAAAGACACAACAATCAACAAACAAAAAACAGCAAGCATAATCATTTCTATTAGCATTGTTTATTAATAGAAAATAAATAACTAAATTAATAACTCTTAATTCATAAGTATTGAGCTCAAGTGATTAATAAAATTGAAAATTAAAAAAAAAATTTAGGTAAAAAAAGTTGGTTCAACCCAAAAGAGAAAGTAAGTTACATGGTTGCCTTAAAATGAGTTAATTCCACTTAAAAATGTTAGTTGAACAACTAAGTTGAATTAACTCACAAATTTAAGGCAACAACATAACTTGCTTTTTAAAGTTGAACCAACAAATCTTTTTTTTTAAAGTTGATTAATATTTTTTTATATTAAGTTATTTGTTTTAGTTATTTGTTTTAATAAGTAAAGTAGTTCAGCGATTGTGTTTGCACTAATTCATCTATTTATCATCCGTTACAATACGGCTTGTGTTTGAGTCGTGGACCTGCGTGACAAGAAAGCGGGTTTTTAGCCGAGGTGTCCACGCGGTACCACCTGCCCCCTCCTCCCTCCAATAACCTTCACATCATTTGCACCCCATGGGGAGTCAAAGAAAAGCTCTACGGGCTCTCAGACAAAAGATGTTTCTGTCACACGCAGGAATTTGTGACAGGCAGAGTTCTGTCCTCTGTAATTGCTCATTAGAGTTCGTTTTGTCTTTTATTTCCAAAGAACACGCACATGCTTTTGGTTACAGGAAACAATGTAAAAAAAGTAAATCTAAATGAATAGTTTGTTTCTAATTACTGTAGGTTGAGTAATTCTTCATAGAATCCTGGCTAAACCAAATCTTACATCATTTTTATTTTAAAATCTATCAAATCAAAGAACGTTTTTTGTCGGTTGCGTAGAAAGATAATATTGTTTAAAACTAAAGTTTTAAAAGTAAAGGTGCCTCATAATGCCATAGAGCAGGTAGGGGTTTTAAACGTTTTGTTTAAAACTGTTGACCTAAATTATTTACTTGAAGTACCCCCTGAGATTTTAAGTAAATATTTCAATCTAATAGCACATCTGCATGTTTATCTTCAAAAACATTTATTTTTTATGTGTTTATCAGTAGTATTTTACATAGTTATTGCTTTTATTACCTGTTATTGGGCCTTCATCTGGTCATTTTCTGGTACATTATGGGGCAGTGCTATGTAAGAGCTGTCCAAACTGAAAACATCTTGCACTGACACATTTTAAAATACATCAGTGCCCTTTGTTTTGATTAAAAATGCACAGAAATAATTTTTTTAGTAGGGCATGTTTGTTAAAACTAGTTATATTTCCTAATTAAACTAAGGCCTAGTTCTGGTTTAAGATAATCCCTGTCTGGGAAACCAGCCCAAAATGTATTTGTCCATTTCACATGAGTTTTTAGTTTTCTTATATATGGTAGTGTTGTGTAATGCTTATATGACATTCAGAATAAACAAATAAAATTTAGATTTTTAAATTTAATATATTATTTAATTTATTTAATTTTTCCTTTTTTTACATTGTATAATTTTTAATAAGTAATTAATCGTTTTTCATCAACTCAATTCCCTTGCGAACCACCAGGTTTTTGGGAATCCCTTCCATAGAAGAACCATTTTTGGCTAAAAGGTTCCATAAAGAACCTTTACATCCAAAGAACCTTTTGGTTTCACAAAAGCTTTTTTTACACTAAAAGCCCTAATGCTGTTTGTACTCAAAAAGTCAAGCAATCATGACTTAAATTTAGCATTTTGGATCCATAACTTAACTATCTTTTTAACTTATTAACTTTAAAAAACCATATACTTAAAATTTAAGTGTAATTAACTTAAAATTATCAGTACAAAATTCTGTAACCTGTGAGGAATACCCATAAGCCCTTGCGAATTAAAATTTTGAATTATTTAATTTTGTTTAAAGAATCTGATCATCTGATAAGACATATAATCTGTTGTTAATAAAACATTTTTTAAGTTTTACACTCTTTGTAGCATTATTTATGTTTTTGTTGTAAATTATAGTTTTTTTGGTGATCAGTGTTTCCTTTAGTATGCATGCACCACTTTCAATTAATTTTATTTCTCTCCACTATAATGAAGATTCATTTGAACAGTGCAGTTTTTTGTGTGCTTCTGTGGAGAATTAAGTTCATTTATTGATTGACATGGAGTCAGTCCTGAATAACTTTTATTATATAAAGTTAAATGAGAATTTAAGTTCAGTCTTTTTGAACACCACGGGAACGTAATTGTTTAAATGCACTGTACAAACTCCAAGTTTTGTGAACTTAACAATTTAAGTTCAGTCTGTGGCCACCAATGTAAGTGAACTTTAATATATACATTTTGGGGAGACCCATTACTTAACTGAATCGAGGGAACAAGTTTACTCAATAAAATGAATTCAGTCAAATTATTAGTGTTTTCAGTGTAGTGGCAAAATGTTTTTTATATTGAAGGTAAGAAAGAAACCAAATGGTTCTTTGAGAAACAAAACATGGCATTGTGAAGCACTTTAATTTTTTAGAGTGTTCTTTCTATACTGTTTGGGCTAAAATGCATTTGCTTTAAAGCCGCGTGCAACAATGCAATCTTTTGAAGAGTCCTATAGAAATAAATTTGAATTGAATGTCGTGTGGGTGTGCATATGAAAACAGAATTAAAATTTGTTGCTGAAGTCAGCTAGTTAATGCAGCGAGAACAGCAGGAATCCGATTGGAGCAAGCAAGGGTCATCTCCTGTTGAACATATTAACCCTACCGGGCGTTAAACAGGCCTGGTCTGGTCGTCTTTGATTAATGACAGTGCTGTGTAGAGGTTAACATACTGAACTGAAAGGTCTGTTGACTAGATCCTTGTGTTGTACAATACCGAGCACTGCACGCCTCTTTTTGTTGTTCCCCGTCCAATTGTGCCTGCGGGAGATTTCGGGCCGTACGATAAAGGGCTGGCAGCTCATCTCTGTCTGTGCTGTTTAATGGTTTCCCTTATTCTGCTGGTATTGTGTCATAGAGAAAAGCGCCTCTCTATTCAAGGGTTGGTGGTCACCTCAATGGGTCCCTGGACACCCATACGGTGAATAGCCTTAAAGACTTGCTATGCATTATATGTGCTGGAGAATGTCTGGGTGTTAAAGCATGCAGCATTCATTTAACGCATTCTTTTATAAGTTTGTTAAGGAGGCGTAAATATGCGACTAATGCGGTTGCGGTCTTAAGGCGCATTCAGATGCATCTTAAAATGCACCAGTGCACATTGAATATGCGATGATGTTTTGTTGACTATTTATGAATGTGTCCAGTACTTCTATGTCATTTATTCCATGAGAAATTAAAGATCTAATGGTCTTTGATTTTTACAGATAGCTGCCAGCAACAGGACAACGGTGGCGAGAACACAAACTCTATCAGCTCAAACGGAGAAGATTCGGATGAGACTCAAATGCGTCTTCAATTGAAAAGAAAACTGCAAAGGAACCGAACGTCATTTACTCAGGAGCAAATCGAAGCACTAGAAAAAGGTGAGCATCGTAAGACTCAACGACATGACTAGCAACGACAAGGATACACACAAACCAAGAGTTGCTTTGGACAACACTCATGTTTTGTTCCCATTGGTTTCAGAGTTTGAAAGAACCCACTATCCCGATGTTTTTGCAAGAGAAAGACTTGCAGCCAAAATTGATCTTCCAGAAGCCAGAATACAGGTGAGTTCAAATGCCGTTTATAATCGTCAAGTGTTTCATTCTGATGGCCGTTGTTTATATCTGAGCTGTTCTGTCCCTGCAGGTGTGGTTCTCAAACAGAAGAGCCAAATGGAGGAGAGAAGAGAAGCTGAGGAACCAGAGAAGACAAGCCAGCAACTCTTCCGGTCACATTCCCATCAGCAGCAGCTTCAATACCAGCGTCTATCAGGCCATACCACAACCCACCACTCCTGGTAAATGCCAAACTATGACCTTAGCTTTCGAAAAAATAATACTACAATGTGCTCATCATTATACCGTGTGGCCAAATTTGACCAAATCTTTAATGAAAACATATTTTTACAAGATGTAATATAAGTCTCAGAAGTGCCTAGAATGTGTCCGTAAAGTTTCATTTCAAAATATCCCACATATAATTTATTATAGCAAGTCCAAAATGTCCCTAGTTGGGTGGGAGTAAAAACGCGCTGTTTTCGTGTCTGTACCTTTAAATGCAAATGAGCTACAGCTCCTCACTCCCTTACCAACAGACAGTGAGCGATTTCGCTTAACATAGATCTTATAAACACAAATAGATGCTAACAAACACATTTAGAAAAGCTTTTGGGTAAAATTAACCATTCAGTCAGTGGCTGTGGGCGGGGCTTTATCAGTGTGACATCACATTAATCAGAGAATCAATACAGCATGTCTAATAAGACTGCTTTGGTTAAATGGGGATTTAAAAAAAGGAGAGGGTGGATTTTTGTCAATGTTGGGTTGTTATGTTCACACGCTGCCAACACACATTTATGTCCAAACATCTTGTAAAAGTGGATTTTGCATAATATGCGTCCTTTAAGATTTTAGGACAAATGAATGCAAATCTGTAAATATGTATTAGTCTCAGCAGTAAGAGTTTTGGTGATCTTTGAATAGTTTTTGGTAAATATGTCAATTTTATTTAACGCTATCTCATGGCAATTCGTAGGTATTTTACGAGATGGCTAATTCGTATCAATTCGTACAACCAACTTCGTACATTTTTTAACGATTCGTCTTTACCCCTGTGACGTAGGGGTTTCATTTGTGGCAGGGTTTCGTTATTGTTTTTTAATGATAATCGTATGTTTTTGCAAGATTAACTTCGTACTAATTCATACGAATTAGCCAACTTGTAAAATATGTATGAATTCTCGTGAGATCAGGTTGATTTTTTGTATCATTTAGTCACATGAGATTGGTATATTAACTCTTTCCCAGTCATTGACGAGTTATCTTGTCAATCTGCAATACCGCTATTATACTTCCCATACTTTTAAAACCCGGAAGTATCGCCCTAGGGCAAACAGCTGTATGTTCATCTAAGTTTTGAGGATCCCTTTGTGTCTGATCTCTTTCAAAAGTACTTTACAAAATTAAAATGATCTCAGTTTTTGCTCAAAATTTGGTATTTTTGAAGAAACCTAACCATATTTGAGGAAGATAAAAAAGAACTAATGAAGGTAGGATGAAACAGGTTTTCTTATTTGAAACAGACGGTCTGTTGTTTCACTTGATATATTGTATTTTTATATACTCAGTCCCTTCAGAAAAACGCGATTATGCGATCGCATGATTCAACGCATAATCAGCCAAAATTATGTGGGGGTCGCATTTTTTCAAATCCGCCACACTTTTGCAGCATAAATTGCAGATTTCGGTGTGCAAAATATGCGGGTCTTGCATGAGTTCATAATCCCCACATTTTCGTTGCAAAAATCAAGAAAGTTGAAAAATATTGCATTTACTTCACACATGCGCAGCCATGTCCCCTGTTGCCATGGGAATGTTATGAAGTGACGTAATTATGTGATGTGAACATCATCGAAAAGCTGCAAACAGTTTTTACAAGTTCCCGCAATTTTTGCAAGTTTCTGCAATTTTTGCAAGTTCCTGCAATTTCATCACATAAAATTGCATAAATATCCTGCATATTCCATCACTTTTTTTAAATAAACATGCCGCAAGATCAAGGATTTTTGCCCGCGACAATCACAAAAAAAACTGGGTAAATTTAAAGAAGAGCATTTTCTGGAAGGCATTAAACTTTTGTGAAAATCATGACAAATGCTGGCAGGGAAAGAGTTAATACAACTCCACTATAACAGTTATCTTTTTAAATTTCTTCATTTTTTAAAGTACAATATTCAAATCAATAAACGACACATTTCCTCAAATAAACCACATTTTTTTCTCCACCAGTGTCCTTTACAGCAGGATCAATGTTGGGCAGATCAGACACGGCCCTGACTAACACATACACCGGTCTGCCTCCAATGCCGAGCTTCACCATGGCCAACAACCTGCCTATGCAAGTGAGTAACATCCTCCAAAACAGCACAATGTCCTGCGCGATGTCTCCTTGAACGTCTCCTATCCATCACCAAACTATTTCCACGTGTCAGAAGAAACCAGTAGAATAAAAACACTATATATTTTTTTCTTTATAGCCAAGCCAGACATCTTCCTATTCCTGCATGCTGCCCACCAGTCCGTCAGTGAATGGGCGGAGCTACGACACATACACACCCCCTCACATGCAGGCACACATGAACAGCCAATCAATGGCAACTTCTGGTACCGCCTCAACAGGTAGGCAGAAAAGTTCATTGTGTACCCGGCTTGGAAAAGCTAGTCTATACTTTCAAATTAGTGTTATTTTTGTTCATATCTACATATGGACACAATATCGCACAACCCTATAATTTTACATGCATGACTTTGTTGTATGTATGATTGTGTTTTTCTTTTGTCTCTCCTAATATTTTATACGTAACACTTTTGTTCCTTCGTAACCAAGATTTTTTTCTTTAATAATGTCTAATCTTGATTCAGTATAACACAACAGTAAAATTAAACTAACTAACCTTTATCCTGTTTCTGTGTTTAGGACTCATCTCTCCCGGAGTCTCTGTCCCTGTTCAAGTACCCGGAACTGAACCTGACATGTCTCAATACTGGTCAAGATTACAGTAAAGAAAAGAGTTACTTCACCCTGTGACTTCCACACTGAGACACTAATGGACGTCTACAGCAGTATTCACGAAAAACACATGCAGATATAAGACAAAGTTCAGTCTTCTTATACTCAAAATGACACTTGGACGCTTTAAAGTGACACAACAACGGCTTAAAAAACTTTAATGGAACAAAACATCGAACCTCTGCTACATTACCATCTTGCAATTCTCTTTTTTTGTATTTGTACATTTGCATTTATATATAAAGACATTGGGAGAAATCAAACAGCCAAAAAATATGTTGACCTTTCATCTACTCAAAACGGAAAACCACAAGTCAATATATTGCGACTGTTTAAATCAGGATACGTGTCAAGACTTCATGCAGTCCCTGTCACACCTGTCAATCAGAAATATGCCACCAAGGAGAAAAATCATATTTGTTTGCCCACTTTTGGAGAGATAACCGCTATAAGGACGAAATCAACTTACCCACAATGGATTTAATGACTGTGATCAACATGCATGATATTGTATAAAGGAACAACAGCCATGAAATACATTTGCAGTTTGTTTGTGAGGGTTTGGAGCAAAATCTTTGCTGGTTTAACTGATTAAGAGGCTGTTTTATGTTCGATAATTTATAATTGTAAAGAGAAAGCAAGAAATTTGCAGATAAAGCACGATAGACTGTACCACAAACAAATGACATTTATACGGTTTGTTACCGTTTTATTACGGAAATTCAGGATATTTTCATTCTTATCACCCCTGAAAAAATCTATAAGTTTTCACAAATTTTCATTCGTCAGTAAAACATTTAGGTCAGGTACAAGTGGTCTATTAGTTATAGTTGTATTATAGTGTACTCCTTCGAATAATGTTGTGAGACTAGAAATATTTAATTCAAATAATTCATTAAAAATGCTTGACAGAGTTTAAATACGTACGTGTTTGACGGTTGTTTACAAGTACATATCAGACTTAACCATTGTTGATTGTAAAACAGACCAAAGCCTTCATATTTCATCTAGTACACAACGATTCTGTCTATTTTATTGTTAGTATTGTGTTGCAGCATTTTGTAAAAGAAAATATTTTACATTCTAGTACACTGGCTTCGAGTATATTTGACTGCGGCTTAATCTCGCAGTCTTTTATTTATGATGGACAACCATTTGTGTTTTAAAAAAACTGTCGACATCTCTTGAATTATGCGTTTTGTTGTGTACCTTAAACATCAAACACTTGTAATGGTTTTTGCTCTGGAAACGAAAGGTCTACCCTGTCTTGCAGATATTTCAATTTAACTTTATTTAAAAGCTTTCTAAATGTATTTTGTGAGAACTATTAAAAACAATTTTGTACAGTATCCCTTGTCTCTCTTATATTTTTGTGCTCACTGTAAAAAGTTTGTTTAACTTAAAAAAGTAAGTTACTGAGTTGCTTTCGAGTTAATTCAATTAAAAAAATATATATTATTTGACAACTTTTTTGAGTCAACTAATATTTTTAAGTTGAATGAACTCAAAATTTTAAGAGGACCAGGTAACTTACTTTTTTAAGTTGTACCAACAAAAAACAGTTTTTACAGTGTAAAGTTACTAAAATACAACAAGCTTAGACTAAACAAAAGTTATTTATTACAGCAGCATTTGCAACCTATTAAAACAACACATTGTTTTCAAATAATATACATTTCTACACTGTAAAAAATCCTTGCTGACTTAAATTTTTTGTTGAGTCAACTCAGATTTACAAGTCATGTCAACTTACTACTATTTATCTTGACAAGAGATGAGTTGCTACAACTTAACATATTAAGTTCACTGTAAAAAATAAAGGCTAAATTTACTTTAAAATATAGTGCATCATTTTTGCATAAAATTTTTTAGGTAAGTTTGCTTAAAATTCCATGTAATACTTACTTAAAAAAAATGGTTGCAAAAATTAAACACTATTTTTTTAGGTAAATCCAGCCTTTATTTTTTCAGTGTTTACTTTTTTCAACTACATTTTATAGGTTATAACAACTCATCTGTAGTTATAACAACTAATCTCTAGTCAAGATAAATAATATTAAGTTGAAATGACTTGTAAATCTGAGTTGATTCAACAAAAAAATTTAAGGCAGCAGATAATTTTTTACAGTGTACAAACTACCTGTTAGTGGATTTAAAGGCACAGTAGCCCGCAAAAAAAGCCTCTTTTCTACCCCACATACCTCATAATCACTAAAGAGCTCGTGAACAAAGACACCAGCCGACTCCACACAACTCAGACATCACAAAAACACAGCACAATAGAAACGGCCTACACCATTCACAACTGCCAGCTCTTGTTTTGGTAGAGTTACGATGGTCTAAAAGGAAGAAAAAAGCATGGGGGGAGGAAAGAGAGAAAGAAGAAGCGAGGGGAATAAAGCAGCCCGAGCGAGTCCAGGGTGAGCCGATAGTGAGATGAAGCGATTGTATGGCAGAACGAGTTATTTTGCATCACTTGCTGTCTCAGCGGGGAGGTGGAGGAGTGAAACGGGGAGAAACGTTTCAGGGGCCGTCGCCTGATCCTGCTTATACCCAGGTCAGGTTGTGGTCTGTGGAAGTTAAAGACAACCCAAATCTTTCTCAAACACTAACCGGCAGACAAACTAAAGTGACATGTTGAAGAAGTTTCCAAAGTAAAGATGTGCAAGAAAAGTTTGGAAAAATGTGACAGAACGCACAATTTGTAGCAGAAGTTATATTGTATACTGCATACAGTATAGATATTCATTTCTTAATAAATTTTTTAATTCATAGTTTACATGACATTGAAAGATGTGCTATCATGCTTTAAAAAATATCTTAGGACCATTTAAATAATCAGCAATAAGTTAAAAGTTGAATATTTTGATAATTTAAAAACAATAATTTATTTGTTTATTTCATTGACGTTTTAAAGTAAATTTAAAGTCTTGAGGTTGTAAAAAAATAATACTATAAGTAAAACTAGTCTCTTTATCATAATAATACATTGTATATCTAATATTATTAATAATACAGCTACCTTAGTAACTTTCAATGGCAGGGGACTATTTTCAGGGACTGCGTAATATCACTACGCCTGCTGCAGCCATGTTACGGCAGCAAAGTCCTTGATTATTACGCCAGAATGAGAGTATAGTTCCTAGCCATATCTGCCTAGAAAATCTCAACTTTTAATTTTCTGCTGGTCTTAGTACACAATGTAACTACAGAAGAGTCAAGTTATAAATAGGAAAAATATCCAAACTCTTTGATTATTTTTTAGCGTTATACTAATGGTCTAATCAGATTCAATGCATTATGCTAAGCTATGCTAAAAGTGTTACCGCCAGACCCGGAGATCAGCTGAATGGATTCCAAAATGGTAAAACTCAAATGTTTAACTCTAGGGGAGCTGGAAAATGAGCATATTTTCAAAAAAGTGGAGTGTAAAATATAATTACACGGACTGAAATATGGTCCCACAGCTTAATAAAAGAAGACCATGACGCTTTTGGCATTTTTCACAGAAAATTTATTGTGAGCAAATATTTATGAGCCAGCTAAGCTTATTAACATCACAAAGCCAAATGTGTCTCTTTCAAAATGTGTAAAAGATTGTAAAGATGCATTTGCATCACATCCTTGCAAGATCTAGAGAGATCTAAAGATAGCAACAGTTCGGTATGTAATATCTGACTCATCTGAATAATTGTGACTTGTCTCCTTGTTGTGCCATCACTAAATGCAGCACAATGCTCATTTATAATGAGTGTAACTGTGTCAGTGCAGGTGTAACCATGACCCAGCGCTGGTGGATTGAAGCTTCAACCCTCTCCTGTCCTTCAACATCACACTGGGTGGCGTGGATGAGTACAGGAGCTCTGGGAATACGCTAGAAATCTAGGTGCTTGTTGCCTGTGGCTGCGCTACCACATCCTCCTGCCAGTTCAGTTTTACTCACCCGACTCACCGTCTCTGACAGATCTGGAGGCAAATGCAGTCTCTGTAAGAGAAACAGAGAGAGAGAGAGAGGGCATGTCATGTTAAAAGTCCATTTTAAAATTTTAAAGGTGCCATAGAATGCATTGAAAAAACACATAAAAGGTTTGTGGCTGTATTAAGTGCAAAAATGATCAGTTTTATATGTCCATTTACAACCCTAGGATTTGCCTTCAGAATGAAATGGTCTATTATTACCTTATTTTAAAGGGTCATGAACAATAATGTTGAGCTCTGCTCTGATTGGCTGTTTCTCAAAGCAGCTCCTTCAGTAGCTCTGTGTGTGTGTAAACAGATCTTATGTTTGAGTCTCTTTCAGATGAAGATACAGATTTTAAGGAATAATTAATTGTTTGGAGATTGTTAATGGACGTTTCTGAGTGGTAAGTTTTTTTTTCAGTTTGGACCTGCAAAACGTAACTGTAACGTCAATAGTAGAACTTCATATAGCATATAGCATTAACTAGCATATAGCATTAAATAGTATATAGCACTAACTTAGCAGTCACAACTTTTGTTTTTAGCATTGTACAACATTGCACTTAAAGGAATAGTCTACTCATTTTCAATATTAAACTAAGTTATTACCTTAACTAAGAACTGTTGAATCATCCCTCTATCATCTGTGTGCGTGCACGTAAGCCCTGGAGCGCGCTGCGACACTTCGATAGCATTTAGCTTAGCCCCATTCATTCAATGGTACCACTCAGAGATAAAGTTAGAAGTGACCAAACACATCAACGTTTTTCCTATTTAAGATGAGTAGTTATACGAGCAAGTATGGTGGTACAAAATAAAACATAGCGCTTTTCTAAGCGGATTTAAAAGAGGAACTATATTTTATGGCGTAATAGCACTTTTGGGAGTACTTCGACTCGGCGCAGTAACACCCTCCCTCTCCCATTATGAGAGGGAGAAGGGGAGCGGATTTTTCAGGCGAGTCGAAGTACTCCCAAAAGTGCTATTACGTTACTTCAAGAACTATAGACTAATACTATAACAGGCTTAAATAAACCCAAAACATAAGTCCACCTACAGTTCTCACGGACACGTGTTTTATCAACTGGCTATCCTCCAGACAGTGATGGACCATTTTCTCCGTGTGGCGCGCATGTACGCTTGCGGTGTGAAGCGCGTCCGTGCTATTCTTTGAGATGTTTTATTAACTGGTTAGTTATCCTCCAGACGGACCATGTCTTTCTCTCATTTCGGTCATGTGGCACATCCTTGCTTGCGCTGTGAAGCTCGTCCCTGCTATTCTCCGCACACTTGACGGCCTTTTGTGCATCGAATTTGAATCGACCTAGTTAAGGTGGTAGGGTTTGCCAGCTAAGGCGGGCCGCCCGAACTGCAAAGAACACCCTGAACACGTATGGATCAATCTAAATGTGGGCGATCTAAGATGTCTTAATAAATCAGCTGAAGACGCCTGATTCATCTTCCAGTCTCTTCAGTAAATACCTGCAGACTCAAGACAGTAAAGAAGGCATCACAGGCCGTGTTTACAGACAGACGAAACCAAGTGTGTGAACACAAATCGTGTTAGACGCTCGGTCACGCACCTTAAATGGTCCGAGAGAAGTGTAACTGTTAGCTTGCATCTAAACCCCTTCAGGGAGGCTTGAGCTTTTTGACTGCTCGGGTGAAAGATTTGTGGCTTACGGCTTATAATCGAGTGATTTATTAAAGCACCACACGAGTGCAAATCTCTAACAATCCAAAAGCTTGAGCTACAGAGGATATGATGAAAGTTTATACACACATTATTGCAGTATTAATACCATATCATTTCTATTTCCACTGATTCTCTCTCCCTTCAACTGCTTTGACTATAAGGTGATCTTTATCTCCCGGTTGATGTTTATCTCCAAACAAACAAAGCTCTTCCAAAGCTCCTATTATGTGTTGGACAGCAGGTAAGCTGTGTTCCTAAAAGCTCAGGAGAATCCATAATTTCCCCGAGCCTTTTCCGCACACCATCAGAAGATTCACATCCTGAAGCCCTCAGGACAAGAGACACCCAGGAACAAAATGTCTAAGCTTATCAGGTGGTATTCTGAAGAACATGAGAAGTGAAGTACAGATTACAAAAGGTTGGGGCCTATAAGTCAAAGCAGGTGGGTCAACGAAGGATGAGTATGACCATAGAAGCTTAAATAAATTAATTTGTGCATTTCACTAATATAAAATGTGACCCTGGACCACAAAACCAGTCATAACGGTCAATTTTTATTTTATTTTAACATAATCTGAAAGCCGAATCAGCTTACCACTAATGTATGGTTTGTTAGGATATGACAATATTTGGCAGAGATACAACTATATATATATATATATATATATATATATATATATATATATATATATATATATATATATATATATATATATATATATATACATCCATCTGAAAGCAGGTGATGGCGATTTACTACTAATCACCGAACCAGCTTTATGAGACAATCTTGAGAATCGCAGGCGATTTTTGCCCAGCTCTAATATATATTTACAAAATATCTTTATGGAACATGTGCTTTACTTAATATCCTAATGATTATGGTAATCATTTTGAATTTACTTTAAAAAAAGTTGAATTTACTTAAAAAATTAGAGTAATATTGTTGCCATAAAAAAATTAAGTAATGTTAACTAAAACTAAAGTACATTTACATTGATTTAAAAAAAAAAAAAACGCCTCCACTTAGTTAAGAGTTTTTTTATCGTTTATATTACTTTTAGTGTTATAAATAACTGACTATAAGTCAGAGCTTTAACCTCTATGTCGTTAAAGTGATTATCAGTTTTTATTCTGTGAAAAAGCATAAATAATCAAAATATTCAGACAAAAAAATGATTATGGGTATTCCTTAAAACATGTACTGATCATTTCAAGTTCATTTCACTTGAATGTTTCATTTTAATGAATTTTATAAGCTTAAAAAGTTAAATAAACTAAGATTTTTTTAAGTATATGTAAAAAATGTAAATATTAAGTGATTTCATTGTTTAAATAAAGAAAATATCTGGGTGTATTGTTGGCTATTGCTTTAAATATACCTGTGCGACTTATGGGGTCCAGGGTCACAAATATTTAATACTTCATTTCTTCAGAGCAAACTAAATGGTCTAAAGTATCTCCAACAGGAACCATCGCAATATTAAAGTGTAATAAAGACAGAAAACACAGCACAGTGATTGAGATATTTCTTGTCTGCTATGTTAAAAGTTCACTCTGAGTAAGTGAGGAAATGAAATCACATTGTTATTTATGAGTCACCTCTAGCACAAAGATTTCAGGACAAATCATGTCCTCATTACCCCTTCACAAACAATCCTAAACCCCAGGACAAGCTGAAACAACTGATATTAGACACTACAGACGGCGTGACTAAGCATGACACAAACTCTGTAAAGTAAATCAATACAAATTTGTATGTCTGAAATCAAACTGTGACGGAATTGTTAAAAGAGAAGTGCTACATTAATTTGTTTTCAATATAATGTGTCTGTCAACAACTCACTCACAAAAAAATGAGTTTAAACCACTTGAAGAGGCTCTTGAGAGGAAACTTAAGAGGGATTTGGTTAAGAGGTTTAACTAATAACACTTCACACCGAACAAAACCTCACGCCGAGCCTGCAGCTTCTTCCTATTGCTCTTAATGACACTTGTGAGAAATCACCTCAAGACTCTTCAATGGGAGATTGGGTACTTTGTCTGAAATCACTTAAACTCTACTTAATTTAACAGAATACATCTATAGATCTATAGGTATTTCCTATAATATATTTATGTTCCTATCTAAATATTTCCACAATTCTATCTGAATTTTATCCACAATATTTTCACAGAATTGTTGCTTTTCATGAAATAATTGATTAAGACTGAAATTGTGAGTTTCTTTGTGTATGACGAACAGTTCTGTTAAATACAGTCAACACTTTAATACCACATTGGTAACAGGATTTGACGGTAACAGAATTGATAATCAGAAACCATGATTTTCAGATGTACAACACATCTTAATCAGGAAATATTATATTGTTATGGCATGTAACACAAAATTATTAAAGGGATAGGTCGGCCAAAAAGAAAATTACCACTTGATTTACTCACCCTAAAGAAATCCGAGATACATATTTTTCAGGGTTCAGATTTTTCAGACAAATACATTTTCAGTTATTTAAGAAAGGATGTGTTTATTTTTACACATTTTTTCTGCTTTTAACACATTATGTGTCATTCTCAACATCTGTTCTGACGGTGTAGCTCTTCCGAGCTTTATAATAGTTAGAAACGGGGTCTACTTCCTTCAAGTATCCACTATTAACATGAATATTTTCTGCCCTTTAAGGTTGCTGGCCACCAAACTTGGAGCTGAGTGTGTTAAACAAAGCCATAATTTTGGGGTTGCTCTGGTACTTGATGATGTTAGCTGGGTTTTGTGCCACATCCTGGAAGGCTGCCATCACATCTGGGTCCTCCATAGCCATGAGAACCTCTTTACAAGCGAAAATAACTAGTTTCCGGTAACAACGCCATTTTGGACTCCTCTTCTTTTACTAGAGAGTTTTAGCATAGGGAACGCATGCTGCCAAATTGTGTCATGATGTAAAGGCATAATGATGAACGTGGGGGGTGGAGGCACAAAGCAGGGAGAAAAACAACAATTGCAGTCACAAGTAAAAAATTTGGATTTTAAAGAAAATGGTGAAGGATTTTGATATAAGACAAGGATTTTCAGTTATCCCTATCTGTAGCTAAAACAATTCACAACGCACGATTCTCGCAAGAGTAACTGGATCTTGTGCATCATACGCAACGCTACATTCTGGTGCATGCATGTTAGATTTGATCGGAAGCTAGATATTATAGTTCATAACGCTTTTAATATGGATATTTTTCTTACAAAATTGTATCGACTACCCTCAAAAGGCCTGGATTTATCCCACTGGAGCTGTTTGGATTACTTCTGTGAAGGATGGATGCCCATTCTTTGGACTTGAAGAAAGTGGACCCTATTCTAAAAGGCCGTTCACATTGTAACGATAACTATAAAAATATTGTTTTAACTTTTCTTATTGTAAAGAGAATAGCGGAGTTCACACCATAACGATAAAGATACAAAGAACCGTATTGTTGAATCACTTGCTAGACGATTTTTTTTTTCCCAACTGATGAACGATATACCAAAGTGCAGCTCGCATTTGAAATGACAGGCACTGTGGAGAAGCTGAGGTCCAGGTGTCCAGCGCTGATGCAGTGATATTAACTTCATAATGTTTTTATTCTACTACACTGACTATTACACCAAAAGGTAAAATATTAGATTACAAAAACTAAATTCACTGTTTAGAAATGCGCGAAATGCAGTGTGTTGAGGACATTTGGTGTTTATAGACATTGTAAATGCAACAATTACAGCATATTTATACATTTAATGACACGTGATCAATTACAAGCATTTTATTTAAGGAAATAAGCAATATTAGTTAATGCCATTGAAGGTAAAGGATCCGTGCAAGTACTGCGCCTCGTGAGCGAATTAGCATAAAGTTATCGTCCGATGATGTGGACGCTAATACATTTATCATTATAGTTATCGATATAATGGTAACAGCCCTTAAAGGCGGAGTGCACAATGTTTGAAAAACGCTTTGGAAAAGGGAGTCAGGCCAACTACCAAAACTCACTTGTAGCCAATCAGCAGTAAGGGCTGTGTCTACTAACCGACAAACTTGCCGGGGTTGCGTATGTGTGGGACGGGTCTATCAAAAGAAGGTCCAGATTCTATTGGGGTAGGGGCATGTATATTTAGGTGATTTCAAATATCAACATTGGCTTTCAAACATTGTGCACTCTGCCTTTAATTATTATAAACCTTGGAAGAGCTAGGAGAACTCAAAGATCTAAGACTTTTCTATGTACACAAAAGGCCACAATAAAAGTCCACAAAGCACAATGCCACAGATGTCGCAAGTCTTGAGGGAGCGTTCAATTGTCATGCTGACTGCAGGAATGTCCACCAGAGATGTTGCCCGTGAATTAAATGTTCATGTCTCAATCATAAGCAGAGAATCCAACTGGCCTCACAACCACAGACCATGTGTTACCACATTAGCCCAGGACCTCCACATCCAGCATCTTCACCTCCAAGATCTTCTAAGACCAGCCACATGGACTGCAGTGGATGGATTATCTCGGAAAAGGAGAAGTGCTCACTAAGGGGCTGTTTACATTTGGTATGTAAGATGTGTTTTCGTCGATCGGAACACAAGTGGACGAGAGAGACACATCACGTTTACACCTGGTATTTAAATCCATCACTTTTGTCCACTTTCGACCGCCTCTGTCCGAATACTGTGAGGAGGTGGTCTGTCGAGACGGTGGGCGAGTCTCTCTACTGTCATTTAAGTATTGAGTTTATATGGAAGCGAACTAATATTATGTCAAACTCCACTGCTTTTGTTGTAAGTAAACATGCTGCACAGTGTTTTGTACAAGTATATGTTAGAGCTTTCTTCAGCGCAATTTATGAAATAGGATCGCGCAACTTTCACACGCTTGCAAAATGAAACTGCGGAGATCAGCCGCTTTAGTTTTATCAATGAAAGGCTAAAAAATAGCGCTGTTCACCGTGTGTTCGCGCCAGAAATCAGAAAAGACGTAAAACATTGTGTTCAGTGATAAAGCGAACACCACCAGTTCGCTTTGAGACGTGGGTATGTCCCAAAATACCACAATAACGATGGCCCAAACCGTAAGAGTACTTTCGTACAAGGTGAAGTTTATTTACAGTGAATGAGAAGATAACCAAAAGTGATATATTTATATTTACAAGTGCAGACAAAAAAAACAAAATACCAAATAAATAAACAAAAAGGCAAAATAATGATGAAAACGTATACACAAGCAAATATCAACAATATATCAAACAACTTTTCTCCACTTCCACTCACTTTGGTCGACTTGGTAAACAAGTCCTTTGGATGAGTCTGGCCTCTCTCTTTATAGGCCAGACTCCTCCCCTAAATCGGGAGCTTAATTCACAGGTAAGTATAAATTAATTAAAACCCTCCTTCATCTTCAAGGATTTTAAATACACATCTTCATTTAAACATAACAATAACATTTATCTTTTAAAAGCTAAATACACATATTAATACATAAATCAAACGCAATAAACACTTAACATTAACATACAAAAAATAACAATACCCCTTTAACAAAATAAATGGACTCGCCAACCTTCGGGTGTACTGCGCCGGCGCGGCGCACTTTGATGACGTCATAAGCGCGCGCCGCTCGATCGCTCAGGTTTGCCGGCACAGCGTGTCAGTCCGAAGGCAGCTAACCAAAACAAACAAACAAAACAGCGTGGGTGCAAAGACAATGTATGTGTATGAAGGGTCCAAGTTTTGGATGCTAACAGAGGGGAAGAGTGGTGTGAAAACATGTCCATGTGCCATCAGAGTGTGCGTGCACTCACAGCTTCGACAGCCGGGGAAACGGGATGGATTATGAGAGGTAAGTGAATGCGATGTGTGTATGTGTGTGTGTGTGGTTGCCAGTAATGATTACCCAGCGGGGAGGGCTAGTTCTCCTCCGTCACATTATCCCCCCCCTCTCTAAGCCGCGCACTGGCCGGGAACCGAGACAGGTAGTCGGCGACCACGTTCTGCTTTCCAGGACGATGCCGCACCTTGAAATTATAGGGCTGTAGGCTGAGGTACCATCTTGTGACCCTGGAGTTTCGGTCCTTCATGGAGTGTATCCACGTTAATGCCCTGTGGTCTGTCTCCAAGTCAAACTCCCGTCCCAAGAGGTAATATCGGAGACTTTCTAGGGCCCACTTGATGGCGAGGCATTCCTTCTCCACTGCCGAGTAACGTGTCTCTCGTGGCATCAGTTTCCGGCTGAGGTAGGTGACAGGCCTTTCTTCTCCTGTTGCTCCCTGTAACAGAACTGCCCCCAGGCCTGTCGCCGAGGCATCCACCTGTACGAGGAATCGCTGGGTAAAGTCTGGACTTTGCAGCACAGGATCAGCACATATCCTCTCCTTCAACTTGACGAAGGCATTTTCGCAGTCCTCCGTCCAAGGAATTGGATTCTTGATCCCTTTTGCAAGCAGGTTTGTGAGTGGCACTGCTAGAGTGGCGAAGTCTGATACAAATCTTCGGTACCAGCCGATCAGTCCCAAGAAAGACCTCACCTCCTTCTTCGTCGTGGGTCTGGGGCTCCTCCTTATGGCTTCCACTTTGTCCACCTGAGGACGCAGCTGTCCATTTCCCAGGTGGTATCCCAAGTATCTTGCTTCCTGCCTTGCCCACTCACACTTGTCCACATTTAGGGTCAATCCTGCATTCTGGATCTTCTGTAGGGTGCTCTTTAAATGTTGCAGATGCTCACCCCAGGAGTTGCTGTAGATGACCACATCATCCAAATAAGCAGCAGACCAACCTTCACAGCCTTGTAGCACTCGGTCCATCAGCCTCTGAAAGGTCGCTGGTGCCCCATGAAGGCCAAATGGTAAAACCGTGAATTGGTGCAGCCCAAGTGGTGTCCTAAAAGCTGTGTACGGTCGTGATGCTGGGTCTAGGGGTACCTGCCAGTATCCCTTGCAGAGATCCAAGGTTGTAATGTATTTCGCCTTCCCGATCCTCTCCAGCAGATCATCAATCCGAGGCATCGGGTAAGCATCAAACTGAGACTGTGCATTCAGCCTCCTAAAGTCTATACAGATTCTCAGTGTTCCATCCTTCTTCGGGACGATGACCACTGGACTGCACCATTCACTAGTCGAGGGCTCAATCACACCAAGCTCCATCATCAGCTCCACCTCCTTCTTCAGTGGGTCCACAAGCCGTTCAGGTACCCGGTAAGGCCGTTGTCTTGATGGTGTTGGGTTGCTCAGATGGATGTAATGTTGAGCCAACTCAGTCCGCCCAGGCCTCTGGCGGAAGAGAGCAGGGAACTGATCTAGGAGGTACTGCAGGTCTTTACGCTGGAGGTCCTCTAGGTGACTCAGATCCACCACAGACGCTCCTCTCTTGGCTATCGACTCCGCAGGTTCTTCCTCCACACAGTCCACCTCTTGTACCATCAATGATGTTTCTGCTGCTTCCTTACCGGCTGGCTCTCTCCACTCTTTTAGCAGGTTGACGTGATATGTCTGCTTGGTCTTACCCTTATCTGGATGGTGTATCTCATAGGTCACCGGTCCCATTTTCCGGATCACACTGTATGGTCCTTGCCACTTGGTCAACAACTTATTGGCCGATGTCGGCAACAGGAGTAGAACCTTCTGTCCAGGTAGGAACTCGCGCTTCCGTGCATATTTGTCGTACCATAATTTCTGCTTCTTCTGTGCCTCTTTTAGGTTCTCCTTCGCCTCCTCTCGGTATCGCTCAAGCCGATCTCTCATCTCCAGTACGTACTGTACTATCCCTTTCTCCTCAGCTCCACTTGTAGTGCCTTCCCATCCTTTTCTCAGAAGGTCTAATGGTCCTTGCACCTGCCAGCCGTATAAGAGTTCAAAGGGCGAGAATCCTGTTGACGCTTGGGGAACCTCTCTGTAAGCGAACAGAACAAATGGTAGCCACTTGTCCCAGTCTTTACCTGTATCGTTAACAAACTTCCTCAGCATGTTCTTCAGAGTCTGGTTGAATCTTTCGACCAGTCCGTCGGTTTATGGATGATATGGGGTTGTTCTGATTGCTTTGATGCCTAGCTGGCGATTCAGTTGACCCATCAGCTTTGATGTGAAGTTCGTCCCTTGGTCGGTGAGAATCTCCTCTGGAATACCAACCCTGGAAAACAACTGTACCAGAGCCTGGATGACCTTCGGTGTTGTAATAGACCGAAGAGGGAATGCTTCTGGGTACCTTGTAGCGTAATCGCTGACCACCAAGATGTACTGATTTCCACTGCTGCTCTTTTCCAAAGGGCCTACGATGTCCATCGCTATTCGCCTGAAAGGACCAGAGATCACAGGGAGAGGTTGCAGGGGTGCTCGACCCCGCTGGGATACAATACTGGTCTTCTGACAGATGGCACATGTATTGCAGTATGTCTGTACATCAGTGTATAATGTGGGCCAGTGAAAACGTGAACAGATGCGTGCATGTGTTTTCTGTTGGCCGAGGTGACCGGACCAGGGGACTGTGTGTGCAATATGTAATACCATAGGGCGACAACATGTGGGGACAATCAAACGTGTTACATCATCAGTTTGTAAATATAACACATCATTCAACACCACATATCTCTCATTGCACACATTATCATTTTTCCCACATTCAACTTTTTCAAACAATGGTTTTAATGTTACATCACCCCTTTGCAAAGCAACAATATTCTCTGGGATCTCCCAGCCATCAACACTGAGACCTTCCACTGAAGATTCAGCGACTGGTGTACCCAGGTACTTTTCAAACCGCCGTTGTTGGCGTGACTTTCTGGGGCCCTTGGTTCCACCCTGCAGCAGACTATCATCAAAGTCTGGCAGTGGTTGGAGACCTGCCTTAGCTTGGGCTCTAGTCAACACAGGACATGACAGGTTAGCAATGGCATTCTCATAAACATTCACATTCTTGGTTGGTAACAGATCATATATGACAGGTATATCTCTACCAAGAATCATGTCAGCAGGTAAATTGTCAACTATTGCAACAGTCAATAGAAACATTTGATCACAAATACCCACAGTAACTTCAGCTTGAGGATACTGCTTAATATCCCCATGAACACATTGAACAGATGTTGTCATCAGATAATCAACATTATGAACATAACATGGTTTAATAAGGGATATAGAACTCCCAGTGTCCACAAGTGCCTGTAAGGTTTGTCCATTAATAGTCACATCACAACAATTTCTCAGGTTCCCAACAGAGTCTCGTACATTGTCCTCTTCCCTTGGAACGTAACAATAACCAGTCAATTTTGCCTTTCGTGCAGGGCACACAGATGCTTTGTGACCTGACTGCTGGCAATAGAAACAAATCAACCCCTTCCCCAATGATGGGTGTTGTCCCTGGGTGCTCGTATGCTCCACACCACTTCTCTGAGCCACAGCATCAGTATTACTCTGTGTGAAAGTGCGTACAGTACCTTTGGGGTTTTGAGTGCGAGGACCACCACGGTGAGCATTCAGGTACCTTTGTGCCAGCTTCGCCGCCTCCAGGCCTGATCTTGGTTCGTGCTCCTTCACCCACGTGCGTGCATCATAGGGCAGAACCCTGAGCAGCTGCTCGAGGATGACGATCTCGCCGATCTCCTCCTTTGTGTGATCCTTCGGCCGCACCCAACGATTGAAGAGATTCTTCAGCCGGTTATATGACTCTGTGGGCGACTCACCAGCAGGAACTGTAGCCGCCCGGAACCGTTGACGATATGTCTCAGCCGAGACGTCAAACTTAGCCAGAAGTGCCTCCCTCAGCTCAGAGTACTGCTCCGCCTGGTCCTCGTCCATGGCCAGATACGCCTCCAACGCCTGCCCTGTCAGCAGCGGTACCAAACGACAACTCCACTCCTCCTGAGGCCACCTCCATGTCTTAGCAAGACGCTCGAAACGCCGAAGATAACTCTCGATGTCCTCCCCTTGTTGAAAGACAGGTATCTTCGGCTCTGCCCGTTGTAACGGCTGATTGGGAGCAGGGAATCTCGGAGAGCCTACGTCAGGATCTGCATCATAATGACCCGTAACTCTCCGTGCTGCCGGGGTTGGTAGATCCATACGCAGACTTCCCATGTCCATCGATGACTGAGCAGGAAGTGCAGACTGCATTATGGTCTCCCGCAGACCTCGAAGCTCCAGCATGTGCCGCTCTTCCCTCCGCTCTTGTGCCTCCAAGAACTGGCGCATCAGAGTCACCATCCCCTCATTAGCCTTAGACCCTGGTGAGACGGGCTTAGGTTGTGGTAAGTTGCGCTTTGGTGATGTACCGGAACGTTCAGTAGGCGACCCCTCGTCCTCCACTGACTCCGCAGCGTTCCAGGTCACATCCTCCTCCACTGCCTTCACCTTAGACCGTGCCCGGCCTTTATGCTTACGGGGAGCCATCCCACCGCTGCCACCAACTGTGATAAAGCGAACACCACCAGTTCGCTTTGAGACGTGGGTATGTCCCAAAATACCACAATAACGATGGCCCAAACCGTAAGAGTACTTTCGTACAAGGTGAAGTTTATTTACAGTGAATGAGAAGATAACCAAAAGTGATATATTTATATTTACAAGTGCAGACAAAAAAAACAAAATACCAAATAAATAAACAAAAAGGCAAAATAATGATGAAAACGTATACACAAGCAAATATCAACAATATATCAAACAACTTTTCTCCACTTCCACTCACTTTGGTCGACTTGGTAAACAAGTCCTTTGGATGAGTCTGGCCTCTCTCTTTATAGGCCAGACTCCTCCCCTAAATCGGGAGCTTAATTCACAGGTAAGTATAAATTAATTAAAACCCTCCTTCATCTTCAAGGATTTTAAATACACATCTTCATTTAAACATAACAATAACATTTATCTTTTAAAAGCTAAATACACATATTAATACATAAATCAAACGCAATAAACACTTAACATTAACATACAAAAAATAACAATACCCCTTTAACAAAATAAATGGACTCGCCAACCTTCGGGTGTACTGCGCCGGCGCGGCGCACTTTGATGACGTCATAAGCGCGCGCCGCTCGATCGCTCAGGTTTGCCGGCACAGCGTGTCAGTCCGAAGGCAGCTAACCAAAACAAACAAACAAAACAGCGTGGGTGCAAAGACAATGTATGTGTATGAAGGGTCCAAGTTTTGGATGCTAACAGAGGGGAAGAGTGGTGTGAAAACATGTCCATGTGCCATCAGAGTGTGCGTGCACTCACAGCTTCGACAGCCGGGGAAACGGGATGGATTATGAGAGGTAAGTGAATGCGATGTGTGTATGTGTGTGTGTGTGGTTGCCAGTAATGATTACCCAGCGGGGAGGGCTAGTTCTCCTCCGTCACATATATGTTAGAGCTTTCTTCAGCGCAATTTATGAAATAGGATCGCGCAACTTTCACACGCTTGCAAAATGAAACTGCGGAGATCAGCCGCTTTAGTTTTATCAATGAAAGGCTAAAAAATAGCGCTGTTCACCGTGTGTTCGCGCCAGAAATCAGAAAAGACGTAAAACATTGTGTTCAGTACCCTCAGATTAGATAAATGGGCGGAGAGAAGGCGGTCGCGTGGCTGTTCGAACACATTCAACCACATGTGCGTTTACACATAAAAGCAATCTAATCGAAAGGGTTTTCGACTACCTCTGAATGTGGTTGAAAGTGGTCGAAAGTGGACACGTTCAAAACGTTTTGAACACCGTTTACACCTGGCATTAACGTCGTCCACTTGTGATCCGATCGGTGAAAACGCATGTTAATGCCAAATGTAAACAGACTCTAACAAAGATTTAGACAGATGTGTGAACAATATTTGAGAGAAATTGGCCTTTTGTGTACATAGAAAAAGTCTAAGATCTTGAGTTTAGCTTATGAAAAATGGGGGCAAAAACAAGTGTTGTTCAGTGTATATAATCACCCCTATGCTATGATTCACCAAACTATAAAAAAGAAAACAGAGCTGTAATGCTTGGACATGTGCTGTGTGCATAACCAAAGCTCTGCATTCCAAGAAAAATGTTAAATTATGCATGAAAGCACAAAAGTTCATCTTAAACTTCCACGCAATGTGTTTCTCCAAGAAAAAAGTGGACATGTTCAGAGCGAAACATCTTGCATTTAAACTGCTTATGTAGATAAGCTTCTTCAAAGGCAACTGGAGAAGACACTGAAGATTAGCTTAGCCACCATCATTACCTCTAACAATATAAACCTTCATTTTCCTCTTTCACACAGCTCACAATGAACAGCGTAACACGACTCAGTGTATCTGCTGATGGTCCAGCATTATATGCTATTAGCCATCATCAGTGTATTAAGAGCATTACAACACAAAAGCCTGGTATTAATGGATTCTTTAAGAAGATGAGACTAACTCAATCTCAAGTCAACCATCATTATTCAATCTTTAGTTCTAAACACTATAAATACATATTCAAGATACTTATGTTGTAACTTTAGTTTGTATATTTGGGTCTCTCATAGCTGGATTTAAATTATGTATATACATGTCAAATTACACAAGACTATTTCCTAACATTATATGTTTCCAATCAACAATTTGTGATTTCCACATGGTGTGTTCTTTTCAATTAATCGTGTTTTAACAAGTACCAATAAGTGCAATTAAATACACCTCTGTTTCGCAATGCTCAGAGATGGCATAAGAACCATTCGGACATGAAATAATGTGAAGTAATAACTTTTGGCACTTGTGATATATTATTATGCTAAAAACTCAAAATCACTCTCACAGGTTATTCAAAATCCAACCAGGGCAAGCAAAGGTAACGAAAACATTGAATAACCCGCGATCAGTATCACTGTGGATGTATGTTACCCTCTGGTCAGCCGTGTCCAGTGCGTTCTCCATCTGTACTGCAGTGACTGCAGAGGTCATGAATGAAGGGGTCAGGAGTCTGGGGGTAATTTTCACCACTCTCAGTTCACTCGTATTTGGAGAGGTGCCACATGAATGTAGCCTGGGTGCTGTTGTATTGTTGGGTGTAAGCGGGGAGCCTAAAGGGCCCGGCTGGGTGGGATATGAACACATGGGCAGGTGCCCTAAAGGTACTCCGGAGAGCGGAAGGCGCAGAGGACAAACACATGTAAGTGCTGCTTTCAAGTTCGATTGGTTGTGCTGAGAAATGACGGCTGCATGTGATATGACAGTATTCACCACCTCTGTTTTCACAAGCTGATACAAATATTAATTTAACCCTTTAGCATAGGACGGGTGAAAACAAATGGAAAGTGACTTTTAAATGTAATGGGGATTAGCTGATATGTATCTGCACTGTAAAAAAATGCATCGAATTTTAAAGTAATTTCAACTTAAATTTTTTATCTTGATTGACAACTAGTTGTTGTAACTTATAAAATAAAGCTGAGTTAGTTATTTTACAGTGTGTGTGTTTGCTGTTGCATAAACTGACTGTTTCTTGTTGGGATGACGGTAAACTATAGGAATTTTATTAACAGGAACATATCTAAAAATATTTCTTATTTACAGATGCAATCATATATTGGCAAATAATTGGTATGGAATAATAAAAGCAATTTTCACACTATAGTTTAAAAACAGCCGATAGTCATGGGCAGTGTTGGGGGTAACGCATTACAAGTAACATGCATTACGTAATAATATTACTTTTCTGAAGTAACGAGTAAAGTAACGCATTACTTTATAAATGTACACATTAATATTTGAGTTACTTTAAAAAAAAAGTAATGCGAGTTACTTTTCTGTTTAATTAATTAAATTTTAAAATAAAATAATGTACTGAATTAAATTGAACATATTAACATGAGCGGGAACAGTTTGAGTCAGAAACGGAGATAGCAGGCAAGAGCTTGACTTTTTTGCGATCATAAAAACACCTGCAAGGCCTGAAAGAGATCAAGCCTCTGCCAAGTAAAAAAAAGTAAGACAAAAGTAACTTAAAACTAACGTAAGCATTTCTTTCCATGAAATGTAACTAAGTAACACAATTAGTTACTTTTTTGGGGAGTAACTTAATATTGTAATGCATTACTTTTAAAAGTAACTTTCCCCAACACTGGCCAATATATCCTGCCAATCAAAAGAGAACAGGAAAATGCAATGAATTTTGCTTTATATATATATATATAAAATGTAAAGAAACAACACTAATTTAATGTTCAATATTAATAATAAACCTCAGAAAATGTAATTAGAATTAAGTTAATATAACCACCTTAAAAATATTTAAATATTTAATATTAAAAATATTTTTATCTCTACTTTTATTAAATAGCGTCCTACATTCGGGATTAGATCGATCCAACCATATAGAGTAATTTTGAATAAAAGGAATTACAAATGTCTTTCAGGCAACATCTGCAAGTAAATTTTTACCCCCTTAGTCAAAATAAGTTTAAAAACGAATAAAAACGTATAAAATAGATCTTAAAGCAACAGTCCGACTGAAAAACATGAAGGTTATCTGGCTTTGCTCGAGGGCATAACAACAGTGAAAATTGAACTGTGCTTGAACCAGCGACTTTCAGATGACTAATTCAAATCTTTACCTACTAAACTACCATCACCCCACTGTTTCCTCTGTAATGTTACAAGAACAAAGTCAAACGTCTTGAAGGAGCCTCATCAACTTTGCATTACAATGAGAGCGAGAGAATTAGAAAGAGAAGAAATAATGAATAGAGAGTTTAAAGCATGAATCCTGTGTGTTGACATGAACACTGGAGGTTTTTTAAGCCGTCAGGTTTATTCTCAGTGAAGAGACTCTTGAGTTGAGTTGTTTGCAGTCACACTTATGAGGTCTGAAGCTCACTTCACTATTGGAGCCGACAGCACTCTTATACATCTGAAGCTGCTATTGAGACCACTTATGAAACTTGTGTTTAAATGAGATGCTTCAGACATACTTAAAAAGAAAACAATGTCTTCAAGGAGCCTGGTCAACATTGCATTAGAATACTTGAAATAGTACGGCTTTACTGTAAATTTAAATGTTGCTTAATGTATGGATGTTATTGAATTATATTTAAAAACTCAAAAATAACAAACTGAAAATATTCTTTGATTCTGATAAAAAAGGAACCAAAAATATAGAACCAACATATTTCACTGGTTTTCTCTCAGGAGCTTACAGCAACCCAAAAGGCATCACACATAAATGCAAAAGTGGGACTTTTCCATTCTGTTATCCACCTTCACAAAAAAACAAGCCCCTGCCCTCCCCCAAAGCAGAAGTGGGGTTCACACACAGTTTAAACACATTAAGAGGTCGACTGTGGGTTACTGTGCCACCTCCTCTATGGGTCTCACCGGTCTGTCGGGCATTGGGCAAGCGAGTGTCAGGCACCACAGAGACACGCACTTCAGGCGGCATGTGTGGTGCGTGCTACTATGTGTGAGAGGCGGTGGTAGAATACAGAAAAAGCAACTGATGGAGGCTACAAATGGAGGTGTGAGATTTTATCACTCGGGCCAATAAGAGCATCCCACAAGTTTAGGAGAAGTGTGGGCATTTGTGCGAGTGTGACGGTGAGCTAAAGGCTTCGGCTGTCAGCCGTCCCTTCTCTTTATTCGTGTGCAGGGCCGTGAGGAAGGAGCTAATGAGCCAGCAGGTATTTTCAACTATGAAGACGACACGAGAGGAGGAACACCAGCGATGAGAGCGAAGAGAGGCGGTGGGAAGAAGCCAGACAGAGGAGAAATGGTTTTGCGGCAGATAAAGATAAAGCTGGTATGGATGACTTGGCTTTCGCAGGACTGATGGGGAAAGGCTGCAGATGAGGAGACAAAAAGAGAACTATACGTATGAGAGAGATGTGTGTGTTAAAGTGCTTCACAGAGTGTTAATGAATTGGGGGTGTAATCCATCACAGGTTGTAACTCTTCACAAGAAAAAAGTCCCCTTAGCCAAAAGGACAGCACTTGTGGGGACAAAGAGGGGTAAACTGAAGACTTCATACTGCAGGCCTGAAGTGTTGTTGCTATTAGTAACCCTCCCCTATTGAACCATCATCTGTACATCAGTAGTCTGACCTTAACCATTAACAGTGAGCTGACTAGTTTCCCAGACAGGATTTAGATCGAGCCAGGACTAGACCTTAGTTACATTAGGACATTTAACAGTCCCTCCAGTTTTTCGTGATCGCAGAACTCAACTCAAAATCAACAAAATGTCAATTTTTTGTGATTGTGCATAACTTCTCATTTCATCGCAAATTATTTTTTTCTTTCATAAAAATAAATAAAATTATCTAATATTTTTATTTAGTGAGCTGACTAGTTTCCCGGACAGGATTTAGATCAAGCCAGGACTAGGCCTAAGTTACATTAGGACATTTAACAGTCCCTCCAGTTTTCCACGATTGCAGAACCCAACGCAAAATCAACAAAATTTCTATTTCGTGCAAAATTTCTCATTTCATCGCAAAAGAATTGCAATAAAATATTTATTCTATAAGAAAAATAAATATAATTATCTAATATTTTTATTTAGTGAGCTGACTAGTTTCCCAGACAGGATTTAGATCAAGCCAAGACTAGACTTAAGTTACATTAGGACATTTAACATTCCCTCCAGTATTCCGCAATCGCAGAACCCAACGCAAAATGTCATTTTTTGTGATTGTGCATAATTTCTCATTTCATCGCAAAAAATTTTTTCTTTCATAAAATAAAATAAAATTATCTAATATTTTTATTTAGTGAGCTGACTAGTTTCCTGGACAGGATTTAGATCAAGCCAGGACTAGACTTAAGTTACATTAGGACATTTAACAGTCCCTTCAGTATTCCGCAATCGCAGAACCCAACGCAAAATCAACAAAATGTCATTTTTTGTGATCGTGCATAATTTCTCATTTCATCGCAAACATTTTTTTCTTTCATAAAATAAATAAAATTATCTAATATTTTTATTCAGTGAGCTGACTAGTTTCCCGGACAGGATTTAGATCAAGCCAGGACTAGGCCTTAGTTACATTAGGACATTTAACAGTCCCTCCAGTTTTTCGCGATCGCGGAACCCAACGCAAAATCAACAAAATTTCTATTTCGTGCAGAATTTCCCATTTCATCGCAAAATAATTGCAATAAAATTTTTATTCTATTAGAAAAATAAATATAATTATCTAATATTTTTATTTAGTGAGCTGACTAGTTTCCCGGACAGGATTTAGATCAAGCCAGGACTAGACTTAAGTTACATTAGGACATTTAACATTCCCTCCAGTATTCCGCAATCGCAGAACCCAACGCAAAATCAACAAAATGTCAATTTTTTGTGATCGTGCACAATTTTATCGCAAAATAATTGGATTTTTTTTATTCTATCATAAAAATAAATAAAATGTTCTAATATTTTTATTTAGTGAGCTAACTAGTTTCCCAGACAGGATTTAGATCAAGCCAAGACTAGACCTTAGTCACATTAGGACATTTAACAGTCCCTCCAGTATTTCGTGATCGCAGAACCCAACTCAAAATCAACAAAATGTCAATTTTTTGTGATTGTGCATAATTTCTCATTTCATTGCAAAATAATCACAAAAATTTTAATTCGATCATAAAAATAAATAAAATGATCTTATATTCTGTCATTAAGACAACTTTGTGAACATTTTTGGCTTTGTTTTACTAACGCACATGCACATCTTCCAGCACGCACCCGGCTATATAGGCTAGCAATCCTGCACCCTATAGTTAAATCTCATGACCACACAATTCAGAGTCTTCTATGGGACAACCCCATAATTAACCGAACACCCTGTTAGACGAAAGCAGCATTAATTTAATTGCGTAACCTATCCGACACGTTTGACTCGAACCCACAAATTTTGCTGTAATTAGAAACCATTATTATTGAGAGACATCGTGAACACAAATAAGCACAGGACCTTTAAAAACAGCTGTCTATCAGTGTGTATGGAATCGAGTCGAAATAGTCTTATAGAGTTTTAGACCTACAGGCCGCCCGTGCTTATTGATTCCTGTCCCACATCCGCACTGCAAATGAAACTGGCACACGTGCGCACGCCTCCTGTCAGCGCGAGAGAATCCTTTCTCCTTTCAGGCTTTGCACTTAAAAACATACATACAGTACACACAGGTCAAAATGTCCATCCTGATTAGGGCTGGGTATTGGTAAGGGTCTCACAATACAATACGTATCACGATTCATGGCCCGTAATACAATGTATACTAGGGGTGGAACGGTACACAGAAGTCCCGGTTCGGTTCGTACCTCGGTTCAGACATCACGGTTCGGTTCGGTTTCGGTACAATGTAGGGAAAAGCAAAACAAAAATGCAAAAGGCAATTTTTTTTAGTACTTAAGATAATCTAAAAACATAGGTGTCCTAATCCGTGTTATTTTGAGATGTCATGAATATGAACTGAAATGCATACTATCTCGTATAACAAAAATGTATAAACTTGTACTCATCTTTCATACAAAGATGGGTTTCAAATGTATTACAAGTTACCTAAATACATTTTTAAATTACATTTTAGCACATTTATTTCATATTAAATGTACTAAAGAACAAAAAAATGTAGGCTTGTAGGATGAATTAATAGGTGTGTACGACTTCATGAGGAGCTGCAAGAAACGACAAGTGGATGACGTCAAAGTAACGCGAGAGCGATTTGAAATCAGCCTCCTCCGCAAGATTTCTTGCGCTACTCTGACACTGATGGCGCTGCGTAAAGTTGAGAACACTTAAAAAACTGAAAGCAGCTAAACTCGACATAACTGCCCTGCGTTTGCCTGCACTTCGTCCATTAATTGTATATTAGCAGGACAATTTATCTCCTACTTCTCAGCGTGAGAAATACAAGGTGTGGCGTGTGAACTGACTGAAATGCGTGTGTCTCATGGTGAATGCGTGAGACCCAAAGCGTGATTAGATGTACTTCCACTCACATACCCAACAACTGCTGAACAACGCCGACACACAGTCCTCGTCTTTTCCACCACTCTCTCGACTGTACTACTCTAACTGACTGGAAAAGTGAAGTTTTGCCAAACTTGCGATCTTAAAGAGGCCAGCAGATCCTCATCACCATTTGCCATACTCGCTGTCGCTGCTATCTCACTAACTCTCTCTCTCTAGACCGTCAACCTGACAAAAAAACTGCAGAGTGCCAGAGAATGTAACCGGGCTTTGATAGAGCGCATACATAGGCGGAGCTTGGCTGCATCTGCGCCAATCAGAGCTTCAGAGCTAAAGCGGGGCTACAGATTAGCTGTCCCTAAAGAACCTGCATATCTTACAGTAGTTGATTATTTTGCACGCAAGTGTTTTTATTTTCATACCGTGTATTCTCCGTTTAAATTCATGCACCAAACCGTGACCCCCGTACCGATTCGGTTCGAAACGAATATATGTACCGTTCCACCCCTACACAATACGATACAATACGTAGCATGTTGCGATAAATTGCAATGCTTTTTCTTTTTTGTATCAAAAAATAAAAAAAAGAGCTGATTTTTTTACTTTTTTTTTTTTAAGCCAAAGTGCGTTCACACGAAAGCTGCAGGTGTTTTTACATTTCTGCCATTTTTTCCCACTCCGGCTAACTTCGAGACATTGGCCATATACAACTGGACAGCGACAACAACAGCAGAGGTGGAGGAGGTCGGTTGACGCACACAGAGGGATTATTAATTGTTTAAAATATCAATAGCAGAGATTGAAAAATCGATACACTATCGTGGGAAAAAAGTATAGTTAGCCGTATCGTTATTTTTGCACAGCCCTAATCGTGATAACAGATACACACAGACGATTATATAACGCACAGTTTTGGGAAAATGTTGTTTTGGTCATCTGGTTATTGGATCCATGCGTTACTTTATAGTGTTTATCAAAAACAAACATTACCTCATTAAAGCACTGTTTGTATGCATGTACATATTTGTCCTATTTTTTTTGTTTCACTGTACTTATTTTATTATTTACTTGAAAACGTACTAATTTAAAATTAAGCATTTATCGTTAGACAAATCGCACATTTTAAAAAAAAAAATCTAATTGTCATTTTAATTGGAAAAAAATGACAGAAAAAAGTTGCGAAGTAGTTTTTAAAAACATACTGTAAAAAAGATTGGTTTGCATCTTGAAACAAAACAATGATTAACGATCATATAAATCGATCTTTGTACAGCTTGTACTGACATATCTTAAAATATATCAGTGTAAAGTAATCACTTATAGTTAAAACTCATCCTCAAAATATAGGTCGTAATAAGCTGCTTGCACAAATAACCTATGGGGTTGTATTTTTGGAAAACAGTCTCAGGCTATACAACATCATACAGTGGAGGAACATACACAATATATACGACCTAACAATTTACGAATTATAGGGCACGTATTACATTTTGCAAACTCTGTGTTCGTAGTCAGATGTGAATATAGATGCAGACAGAAGTGACTTGCAGTAAAAATAAATAGATAAAACCAGGATAAATTTTGTGGTTAAAAATGATCTTCTGAAAAAGCACCGGTTGGAATAAAAGCATTGAAACAACCTCATTTCAACAAAGAAAACCTTCTGTCCACCAATGAGAAGAAGAAGAAAGGTAAACAAGAGAGAAGCAGAGACAGACAGACACAGACAGAGAGTGCTTTGGCTACAGTTTGTGCTGTGCAATTGAATTTCACACAATATGAGGCACCAAATGACATGTAAATCATGAACAGCGTCCGACTCGCTTCTCCGCGACAGAGTTAAATACCGGAGGTGTTAGAGAAATCATACGGCCGCTCCAGAGGGCCGGGAGAGAGAACAGCGGGGGCGCAGAGGCGTCCGAGACACTGAAAGGTCTTTCTCGAGCTCGGCTGAACAGCCAATCTGGCGGGCGCACGCGCACGCATAAAAGATTGCTTCAAACCCTGGGCCGCCACAATGAGGACGAGCCCGTAATTGTGTTTGTCCACCTGGGTATAAAATAAGCATTCTGGCGTTGTACCGCTGGCTTGCTGAGCTGCTGAGCCCTCGGCGCAGGGGAGCAGACATGAGTGGATACACTTCATTACCTCCTAGATTCCCCCTCCAATTACCCCTAAATAAATACACACAGACTACTGGCAACAACAATGACATATAGCCCGAGCCGAGGATGAACGTATCTGAAGTAATCCGTATGCATATATATAAGTGCTGTCCGATAATGACCATAGAGAGAAAAAGGTTCAGAGAAAAGTCAAAAGACAATCAACATACACAAAGACAATTTTAAAGGTTTATATCAATGTTCTTAAATATTATTCTGTCTATATAAAACTAAAATAGCTGGGTGATGTAATAGATGTAACCAATTTCTAGGTATAAAGAAGACAACTTAAATTGTAAAAAGTGTCAAACGTCAATACACTCTAACTAAGGTTCAAATAAAACAGAAACCCCAGGAAATGAGAAGAGGAATCAGCATGTTGCTTATTGTTGTGAAACAGAGGGGCATTTATCTATCAGTGATCTAAATGGATCACAATCATGGTAACACTAGAGCAGATGAGCAGTCAGTGCACCTGCCAAAAGCCCGTTCCCACATCAGTGCTTTTTAAGTCTCGCCCAGCGAGAGACCAATCACACTCACAGAGGCATGAATGATCACGGCCATTCACAAAGAAGGAGAAGCGCGGCTGCTCGTAGCCAAGCTAATGATTATGACTAAAAAACTGCATCCTGTGCAGCTGAGTGAAGCTGACAGATGTGAACTGACACCGAACATGGAACGAGTTCATCAAAATACCAGTACGAATGACAACTAGTTGGACAGCATCTCAGCTATTGCGTTTGTGGGTTAATGTGCGTCCCGTGCATTGTCAGTATTATGCCATGATTCAAGGAACACGGCACACCTGTAGACGAGCACCACCTTGGCTCTGGGCATTCAGAGTCTTTCGTGGCATTCCATCAACAATTCCCACAGAGCAGACATGTCTATTAAGAGATATTAAGACTTCTTACAGCCAGGTTTTATGTAGCTAGGCTTACTATAGCTCGGTTTCTTATAGCCAGGGTTTATATTGTAAGGTGTTTTATAGCCAGGCTTAATAAAGTCAGGCTTTGAATAGCCAGACATCTTAAAACCAGGCATTTTATAACCAGACTTCATACAGCCAGGTTTCTTTTAGCTGGGCTTACTATAGCTCTGTTTCTTATAGCCAGGGTTTATATTGCAAGGTGTTTTATAGCCAGGCTTAATAAAGTCAGGCTTTAAATAGCCAGACATCTTAAAAACAGGCATTTTATAACCAGACTTCATACAGCCAGGTTTCTTATAGCCTGGCTTACTATAGCTTGGTTTCTTATAGCCAGGGTTCATATTGCGAGCCATTTTATAGCCAAGCCTCAATAAAGTCAGGCTTTAAATAGCCAGAGATCTTAAAACCAGGTAATTTATAAACAGACTTCATACAGCCAGGTTTCTTATAGCCGGGCTTACTATAGCTCGGTGTCTTATAACCAGGGTTCATATTGCGAGCCGTTTTATAGCCAGGCTTAATAAAGTCAAGCTTTGAATAGCCAGACATCTTAAAACCAGGCATTTTATAACCAGACTTCATACAGCCAGGTTTCTTTTAGCCGGGCTTACTATAGCTCGGTTTCTTATAGCCAGGGTTTATATTGCAAGGTGTTTTATAGCCAGGCTTAATAAAGTCAGGCTTTAAATAGCCAGACATCTTAAAAACAGGCATTTTATAACCAGACTTCCTATAGCCAGGTTTCTTATAGCCTGGCTTACTATAGCTTGGTTTCTTATAGCCAGGGTTCATATTGCGAGCCATTTTATAGCCAAGCCTCAATAAAGTCAGGCTTTAAATAGCCAGAGAACCTAAAACCAGGTAATTTATAACCAGACTTCATACAGCCAGGTTTCTTATAGCCGAGCTTACTATAGCTCGGTTTCTTATTGCTAGGGTTCATATTGTGAGCCGTATTATAGCCAGGCTTAATAAAGTCAAGCTTTGAATAGCCAGACATCTTAAAACCAGGCATTTTATAACCAGACTTCATACAGCCAGGTTCCGTATAGTCCAGCTTACTATAGCTCGGTTTCTTATATCAAGGGTTCATATTGCGAGCCTTTTTATAGCCAGGCTTAATAAAGTCAGGCTTTAAATAGCCAGACATCTTAAAACCAGGCATTTTATAACCAGACTTCATACAGCCAGGTTTCTTATAGCCAGGCTTACTATAGCTTGGTTTCTTATAGCCAGGGTTCATATTGCGAACTGTTTATAGCCAGGCTTAATAAAGTCAGGCTTTAAATAGCCAGACATCTTAAAAACAGGCATTTTATAACCAGACTTCATACAGCCAGGTTTCTTATAGCCAAGCCTACTATAGCTCGGTTTCTTATAGCCAGGGTTTATATTGTGAGCTTTTTAATAGCCAGGCTTAATAAAGTCAGGCTTTAAATAGCCAGAAATCTTAAAAACGGGCATTTTATAACCAGACTTAATACAGCCAGGTTTTTTATAGCCAGGCTTACTATAGCTCAGTTTCTTATAGCCAGGGTTCAAATTGCGAGCCGTTTTATAGCCAGGCTTAATAAAGTCAGGCTTTAAATAGCCAGACATCTTAAACCCGACATTTTATAGCCAGACTTCATACAGCCAGGTTTCTTATAGCCAGGCTTACTATAGTTTGGTTTCTTATAGCCAGGGTTCATATTGCGAGCCATTTTATAGCCAAGCTTAATAAAGTCAGGCTTTAAATTGCCAGAGATCTTAAAAACAGGCATTTTATAACCAGACTTCATACAGCCAGGTTTCTTATAGCTGGGCTTACTATAACTTTGTTTCTTATAGCCAGGGTTAATATTGCGAGCCATTTTATAGCCAAGCTTAATAAAGTCAGGCTTTAAATGACCAAAGGTCTTAAAACCAGGCAATTTATAACTAGGTTTCCTATAGCCAGATTTCGTATAGCCAGACTTCATATAGCCAGGTTTATTGTAGCCGGACTTACTATAACCAGGCATCTTATAAGAAGGTTTCCTTTATCCAGATTTTGCATAGCCAGGCTTTATATAGCCGGATTTCTTATAGCCGGGCTTACTATAACCAGGCTTTTTTTAGGTCTCACTGTTGCTTAACTTACAGATGACTGAATCTGAAGAAATGACAATGTCAAAATGTTCCTGAGAAAATAAGTGGGGCACCTAGGTGAAGAATGGCAATTACGAACTGTGGCATCTGCATGTCCAAGAAGATCAGCACATTCACATCAATTAGTGACATTAGCGATTAACATCAGTGCATGCAGAGGCAGGATTTATTACATAAGAAGAGGCAAATAATGCGAAGATGGACAAAAAACTTGCATATACATGCACAATGTATAAACTAAATGTAGAATTAACAAGAAATGCATAAAACGTGAATAACACAATAATGCCACAATAATGTGGAAAAAAGTAGTACAATTTGCTGTTCTGACTTTGATTGATGCAGAATTTACTTTGCTTTACACTATTGTGCTTACAAAATAATAAAAGCAGAAAACCCTAATAGTCCTGAAATGACCCCAGTTAATTCTTCCTATATTTCACCCCAAGCACAGGCAGCTGAAAGACATTAAAATGTGTTAAAATCATTGACTCTCTACAGAAACAACAGCCTCATCAGTTTTAACAATACACCCCACCCAACCAATAAAACCATAAATACATGCAGAAGTGAGACGATGGCTTCAGTCTAGCCAGTCTGACCCACAGTTATGAGCACATTTGCATGCTAAAGCCGGTCTGCATGCTTAATTGATTAGCAGTCGACCAGGGCCAAAACCACTTGAAGCAAGGAATAAAGCACATACCCCTAGGTGGCCATATTGTTTGGGGCAAAAACTATTAATGTATCCACTGCCAAAAAAGCCTTAAATGAACACTAATTTTTCGCTTGTTCCTGGCAGGGTTTCCTGCTTTTCAGATGCCTTTCAGAGGGAAATTAATTATCTCAGATACATGTAGCACTTCGGTGGGTCTGGGCTTATTTGCATTGAGGAATATTCAGCAGAAGTAATGGATGCACAATCAAAATACTGCCATCGAATGAGAGCAATTTTCATGTGAAATTTTCCCCTTAAAATCTCAGTGGTGCAACCTTATCATACACGGGTGACATAAGAATACGAAACCAAAAAAAGGTGCACGAAATGAACCGGGAAAATTAAAATGGCTCTATCAGACTGTCACAAAAAATCCAAGAAACGTCACAGAATGACAATAATGGCTGCCCATGAAAGGGTGGAAAGGGAATTAATGATATGGCAACATGACAGTTGACGTCTTCAACTAAATGTAAAAATTTACATTGCAATTACGGGGAAATTTACATCTTAATCAAGTTTGTGTTCTGTGCTCCGTTAGCGTTTAGCATTGGCAGTATTAGCTTTGGAGACGCTGTGCCACCTCAGCCGGAAACAGAGATCCGGACAGCCGCCATCTATGAAAATACCTCAAATTAACGCCTGTGAATCGCCGCTTTTATGATAAACAATAAAACATTAATAATAATATTTAAAGATTGTGACAATGCTAAAAAAAGAACAGCTTGTGTGAAGTGTGAGGTTTTAATTTAATCGGCTATTCTTAAAAATGTAATTTTGTTGGTTTCTATTTTGGTCAAATCATGACAGGAAGTCCTGAAAATGAACATTTACTTTCTTTTTTCCCAAATTTAACCATTAAATCAACAAACATAAGACAAAACACACACAAAAAAAATCAAGAGATAGAAGAAATAAAATAAAACATGTGTTACCAACAATACCAACAATTGTGGCCTTTAAAATATTTTAACAAGTACATAAATAAGGCCAATAAATACCACTCCACATTTAAATATTTTAAGCACTTGAAACTTGATTTTTTCGGTTGATGTTTTTTAAAGAGAGATAAAGACATGTTTCTAGTTTCTTGGCTAACATCTTAGTTAACTTATAATCAACAATAATGAGTGAAATTGGCCTGTGGGAAACATATTATTTTTTTAGGAGGAAATTGTTGGAGGAAATTATCTGGAATAACTGATCATTAAATATGTCAAAATTAGATCCTTAAATGCTTGATGAAGTTCAGATATATGTGTTATTATGCAGTATATGAATGGCTTTCTTGTGTTAGCAGAACCTTTACATTAAACAGCAGACAGTGAATGTGGAGAGCTGAGAGGTCAATAAAAATGATGGCCACTATAATATATTAAAACTTAAACCATCCTCGTTAATTTCTTAATGAAGCACCTCAGATAAGACAGAGTAATATACACCTCATTAGCTTCATGAAAATCCCATTAAGAATAAATAAATCAACGAGGAAAACTCAACACCACACTCACACCGAGCACATAAAACAAATTCTTGTGACACCAATCCAAGCCTCAGATATGGCCACAGTATAAATCATTAAAAGGTCATCATATCCAAGTTAGTATTGCTTCACTGACAGACATTACCATTTCCTTAAATGAACCAACATTAAGGAAAAGTCCTGCTAAAAGTAAGCACCCCGTGTAACTGACTTTGTTTCAAGATGGACTGATTTGTACAGAATCCAGCCAATCAGATTGTAGTTACACTCTTAAAAATAAAGATGCTTCACGATGCCACAAAAGAACCATTTTTTGTCTGTATGGTTCCATTAAGAACCTTTTTGTTTCAACCATAAGTTGTCCTGTTCAAACACCTCTATCAAATTACGTATAAATTAGGAGTCAGTAAATGTGCATGATTAAGCATTGTGGATGGGAGGCACGCCAGGGATAGGTAAGCTGTCACCGGTCATTAACATCATCGCCGAAATACATGGAAGCAGGAGAGGATGGGGAAAGTGGGCGGAGACATTCAGGGCGTGAATTTGATGGGAAACTTTTTCTACCAGCCTTCAAAATCGACACATGCCTGTAGACTCATGGGAAACGCTATCACGCAAACACCTTGTATCTCAATAGTTGCTGTCAAAAGGAATTTACGTCAATACAAAGATGTAAAACTCAAATATGAATAGCTGTCAAGGTATGCAAAGTGAATTTAAATTAAATAATTTCTGCTTATGCCTTATGTTTTATTCTACACTGCAAAACATTTTTGTAAAAAAAATTTTTTTTAAGTTATGTCAACTTATCACAGTTAAAAACTTAAAATAATAGGTTGATTTGACATGCAAAACCAAGTTGTTTTAACGTTATTCTGCATTTTTTACAGTGTAATAATTTAAACTGTATAGTTAAAATATCTTTGTAATGTGATTGGCTTTGACATACTGAAGCTCCGCCCCTCATCAAAATACCCCTGTCACTCAGCATTACGCCCCTTCATGAGCTGCGATGGGAAAGTTTGTCCAAAGCAGAAATAACCAAGCTAGGCTATAATTCACAAAGCCAGGGTCACAAAACCTCGGCCACCGCAGAGTTGGACTTTGGTCTTAACAATATTCTTAAATACAGACCCCGGACCCTCCTATTCTTAACTCATGAATAATCTATTAAACTACATTAAAGTGCATTGAGTCCTCATCAATATGCATTTCCAATGACCTCGGTCATCTGTTTGAGTTCCTTTGAAAAGCGGGCCAGCTGTAGGTGTCGGGGTAAAGATGGTCATAAAATTCATAAAGGTTTTATAGCCAGTAACTCAACGACTGTGTCTGTTTAAAGACTGCGTTTTGATTTATGTGACCTTTGAAAGAACTCTTCCCCATTCATATTAAAGTCATGTAACACAATTAGCTTCATTTCAGGGGTCAACACCAAGTGGAAATAATATAACTACGAGTAGGATATGCAGATATAACGTATTTTACTAACAAATCGCAAAATGTTATTATGCAGATTTCAGAAACTAGCTGACAGCTGAAAGTAGGTTCTCAGAAAGCCCTTGGAGCATTTTGAAAGTGTGGGAAAGTTATTTTTAGCAGCCATGCCAGAACCAACAGAGAAGCCTGAGCACTTTTACATGGACATCTCCTGTTCGGGATCAAAATTCCACCTTTGATCTGACCGACACGGAATCAGTGGAGGGGCGATGGTGTGAAGAGCTGTGCTGATGAAGGCAAGATTTGGCCAAACTGTGTCGCCTTGAAAGTGTTTCAATAACATCACAGAAAGTTTGCGTTTTTTAAGAACGCTATTTAATGTATAGAGACCAAAGCTGTGAGCTTACTTATAAATAATATTGCAAGTCGAAATTTAAGTGTAGCATCAGTAAAGAATTGTTCACTTTAATCTGCTTGATTATGATCTGATTAACAATTTGTCTCATGCTTGTTCTAGCTTAGCTTAATTTATTTAATAGAATAGATTAAAGTCACTTAAACAAAATACTATTTATCTCGACCTTACAGTACATACCTTTTAATCTAAAGACATTTGCTTGAATGTCTCCAGTAAGTTTTGTAGACAATGCAGTGTTACTCACACATTGACTTTACTTGGGCAGGCCGCCTAGGTATATTAACAACCGCCCAAGTATCACATTTTGTATTTTTTTGTTCTTTCGTGACAATAGCATTTTGTGTGTTAGCACGTTGTGTCTCTTTCGATGAATTCGGTGTGCGTTCGCATGCTCTCTGTTTTTTGACGAATTGGGTGCGACATGAATCGAGCTCATTGTCACATTGTATCTTTTCATATTTCTGAACTTAAGCTGAGTTGTTTGCATTAGAGGTCTTCAAGTTGGACCCGGGATTCGTATGGTTCCAGGTCTATATTTTAAATGGTCAGTTGGGTCCGGGTTGGTCCCAGTTGAATTATTTCAGGGTTGATTAACATTGTGTGTAAAACCAGAGTCAATCGGAGAACCAACACACTGAAGCTCATGTGCAGTTTCAAGCGTGCCTCCGGTGATGGAGATAAACACTGGCTCTTGTTTTGAAAGTCACGACCATGCGCTGGACTTTCGTTTTCCATTTTTTATAATAATGTTATCTGTTCAATAAATTGGTATTGGGTTAGGTCACAGTCACACATAAATAGTTGTTTGTCGCACGTATAGAAGACAATTGTTGTTGATCAAAATCAAAATCAAATAGTTATTTTAATAACAAAAATATTTATTAAAAATGTATCTAAAATGGATGACTTTGCCGAATAATAAAGAAAAGGCAGCCAATAAAAAAACAGAATAGATGTTATCTCCTTCAATAGTATTCAAATGAAGAATTTCTTTTGCTAATTCTGATTTGTTCAGATTTTGGGGTATTTTAGTTACTTTACTTTATTAGTATCGAAAGTAAATTTGTTGTGCAGACAGGAAATTCAGCCATCCATACATAAGACAATCCTTAAAACAACATATCAAAAATATTTGAAGACTTTGTTTCCAAAACGAGATAACTAATTTTTCAAAAATCTTGTCTTGATTGTGCATTCCAATTAAAATCAATCAAACTGCAGTTGTTTTTTTATTTAAGCATTCATAACTAAAACAAAATACAGCTAAGCAGCACAATAAAACACAATAAAACATGATAACTTTTATCTCGTTTTTGGAACCAAGTTGTTCATATACTCTTAAAAATAATATAAGAATACAAAATGAAATAAACAACATAACAACATAATTGCCATGTTTACAATTGTGTTAATTCATAGTTTTCATAAATTTCATATTATTTTAAATTTTGGAAAAAATATTTGTTTAGTGACCCTAAACTTTTTAATGATATTGTATAAATTGGGGGTTTCAAAATCAACATTTTAATAGCGCGTTAACGTAAATTTATTTTAACAGCACTACTGTAATTTTATTAATGTTCAATAAACGCAACGCACAATTTCTGTTTGCCCCTTGGCCTAGCCAAGGATAAATGTTGGATAAATTGAGACGTAGCTTTAGACAGTAAAATGTCATCAAACGTCAAAAATTATCTTTATTTGTACATTTTCAGAAGTGTACCTTCCTAAATGCTTAACTAATACATAAAGGATGCGTGTCCAACCACTTGTGTGTCTGAGATTTGGTTTCGGTTTTAAAACATGCAGGAATTATAAAATAAAATGCAAGACTTGCTTGATGTTAAATGAGTTAATAAGAGAGATAAAGTTTGGCACCTGACTAATGTTAAAAGAGTTATTAAGAGCAATAAGACTCAAAAACGATCTCCGAACGATGTCTGTATTGACAAGAATTCACGCAGATATAATCTGTTTTGTCTTAAGTGAATGTTGGTGGAAAAATATCTGATGTGTAACATTATATTAGATCCTTGCATTACAGTAGATCTTAAAACTACTCAATGTCAATCAAAGAATAAAAGACAAAACTTTAACATATATTGATATTGTTTTTACCAGTGATTTTAAGGTATGGATGCAGTGATTTTGTTTTTGAAAAAAATCTTTAAAAAACCTTTAAAAAATATTTTTGCTGACACTTTCATTAATAATAAACATACATTTGCATATAAATAAATCTACATTTGTCCACACCCATGTTGATTAGAGTTTTAAAAACTTGAAAAGTGTTAAATTAAGGTAAATTTATCAGATAAACAGATAAAAATGTGTGATTAATTTGCAATTAATCGTGAGTTAACTCATGACAATCATGCGATTAATCTAGATTAAATATTTCTTCTTATATCTATTTTTTTATTATTTGTTTTTGTTTGTATTGATTTTGTTAAGATACCTGGATTATATCAGCCATTCTGGTCTATATATTGTGCCATACTATTAAAAAACTTCACAATTGATTCACAGGACGGCTAGGAGTTCGACTCAATGCAGAAGGGCCATGGCCCAAATTTCAACCAAACCTAAACACCACCGATCAATCAAGATCTCGCCCCGGGAACTAAACATTTAAAACTCTGACACGACAACAAGAAAACACTTACTAAAGGAATGCTTGAGCGATTAGGAGAATTACTAAACGAATGTTCGTGACACATCATCTTAAATATGCCCACACAAGTTTGAAATATCTGCTAAAACTTCATTGGCATTTCATCAGTTTGAGTAAAACAATACAACGTCTCCCATTTAAAACAGCCCTCAGCTCAATTTGACACGAATGCCTCTTCATAACCCACGACTAATTTTAAACAAATCCTGTGTCCCTTAAGGTGTGTTTTTGTCTCAAGTCTGGGTCACGGGTCATTCAGGGGTTAATAATACAGTTTAATGACATACTATCTCCAATATCCATATCACAACTGTCAGTTGATCGTCATATGCTCGATGTCAAGCGACGGATCGATCGGCACGCAGGTAAATGCAAGAGTGTTTGTTAATAACGCTCTTCCTCGTAACCCTCTCTCTTTCTACCTGCCGGAACAGGGACAGGGGTTAATTCTGACCGAAGGGCATTCTGGGTAATTGACTGCTCATCAACCGCCAACTGAACTTTACCAGTCAGTCAAAGACAAGCAGGTTAACGCTTCTCTGGGTAACTGAGTGACAGCATGTAGACCGACCTGAATTAATTACATTACAACACAGACACCTCGCTCCAACAGACAAACATAACCTCTGTGACCTAGCTCGTGAATCAAGTTCAGAAACATTTGATTACATTTTTCTAACATTTAACCATAACAGACTGCAGTAATACTTAAAATATGACAGATGACTGAACGTATTTCTACACATTTTTTATAATAATATTAGGGCCGGGACTCGATTAAAAAAATGTATCTAATTAATTAGAGGCTTTGTAATTAATTAATCGAAATTAATCACATTTTAATCACATATAAATATTTGATCTGAAAACATTGAGAAGTTATTTTTTCACATGAATTTTTAGTATACCATGAATAATGACTGAATACATAAGCTTAAGCAACAAAATATTGTTTATTTTTGTTCAACCAAGTCGTTGTACTCGGAGTCGGGCTAATGTCCACGCTAGCTGCTATGTGTTTTGCATTGAGATGATACTTGAGGATTGATGTGCTGCGGTGATATGTGATTCCTAGTTTTAGACAAAAAATATACAATTTAAGTAAATTTCTGCGTAAAACAAGCAAAAATATCTGCCAATAGGGTAAAAAACCCTTAAATAATAGAAATTTTTGCTCATCAAGAAAACACATCTTGATTTAAGAATTTCTAGATATTAGAAAGTTATTTTTTGCAGTGTATGTATGTGTATATATATTAGGAATGCACCCATACCGATACTGGTATCAGGTATCGGCCTCGATACCACATTTTCTAAAGTACTCGTACTCGTTAAAAGTCCCCCGATACCAGGGATCGATACCACCGTCTGAGAAATGTCTATGTTTGAGCGGCGTGTAAGGGGTTAATGCCTCTTGTGTTTTCCAAAAAGGCAGAGTTTACAACAAACTGGAAAACTAGTCCATTGTTTTTTTGTTAAATTATATGACTAAAGCTGTTAACTGTAAATTTAAATCATGTTTTTTATTAAGTACTCGGTATCGGCAAGTACTGAAATGCAAGTACTCGTACTCCAAAAAAGTGGTATCGGTGCATCCCTAGTATATATATATATAAATGTATATTTGTATATGTATGTATATGTATATGCATGCAACACTTTCAGTCAGGACTTTTTTGCAATACAGCACCCATAGAACCTTACTGGTTTTATAGAACAGTAAAAAAATACAAATGAAGAGTTTCGTTGCAAAACGAGATAAATCCGTTTTAAAAATTTTTGTCAAAACATGTTTATTATTACTGTATGTTATCATGTTATTATTTTGTTTTATGGTGCTACTTAGCTGTATTTTTTAAGTTATGAAGGTTTAAATCAAAACAAACCAACTGCAGTTGAATTGATATTAATTGGAATGCACAACCAAAAAACGAGATTTCTGAAAAAAAAAACTGAGTTATCTTGTTTTGCAACAAAACTCTTTAAATATTAAAGCAAAAAAGTATATATTAACACATGTTTCATGAAGTAAAATCACTAAGGAAAAATAGTCTTATGGGTGCATCGGTCATAAATCAATGACTGGAACTAACAGAATTGATAAGTATTAATCAGCTGTCTTTTTCCTCTAGGCCAAAACAAAATATGAATATTATTCCCTATATTGAATATCAAAAATTATATTTCAATTCTCAATTTCCTTCTAAGAATCTCATTCTGTAACACTGTAATCCTAAAAAAATATATTTTTCAATGATATTCACACACCTAAATATTTACTGAGATCTTTGCATGTCTATCATGGTTTCAGTGTGTACTGATCTTTCTGAAGTCATGACGTGGCCAATCTTTGATTGACATGTGCACTATAAATGACCTGACTGACACACACTTGGCCTGTCAATCAACCTTCAAACACAAACACGTCTATGACCTGTGATTCACACTGACTCATCTCGAACAGACGGTGAAGAGGTTCGTGGCGTTCTTTGTGGAAATGAAGGATGCAATAATGGCAATCGTGTTGCAATGTTATCAGCAATATGTTTAACAGGGGATCGAACTTCAGTAAAATCAGACAAATACAAATGTGTCCTCTACTGAAGGGCTGATAGAGACGAACCGAAAACACACAGACACGCTACCTGCAACCCCGCAGGGCAAAGTCAATGACATGAATTTCATTTCACCTAATGTAAACCCTTCACAGCACATTTGTTTGCGTTCGTGACTGTACTGCTTCAACAGTATTTGTCAAAAGCCTGCTTGTTGGCTATATAGATCAGGATGTAAAAATTTAATGTGGATAAAGCACATTGCACTCAATGCACATTATAAAAATATATTCTTATTTGCAATGACATATGCAGGATCAACGCTATCTAATGGCAATTTGCACGTATTTTATGTAAGGAATAATTGACGACGGGCCACTGAATTATAAGAAAGTAATGCACACCAAGGTGGTAATGCGGCACGACACGAAGCTAATTATTTTCAAATAATTCAAAGGACCGGAGTCAATTATTCCTCTTATACGACGGTTACCACAAACATTACTCTGGTGCCTATTTTTAAGACATTTGACAAGTTAGGTGTGCGGTTATCAGAAATTAATGCATACCCATGGAACATTTCTCAGCCAATCAGAAAACAGCATTCAACAGACCCGTGGTATAAGAGGTGGCTAATTCATATTAATTAATATGAATAGATTTTTGTATGACTTGCCTTTGCCCCTGTGACCTTGGTTTAGGGGTGTGGTTTTGGTATAGTTTTTTATAATCGTTCATTTTTATACGATTAACTTTGTACGAATTCATAAAAATTAGTCAACTCGTAAAATATGTACAAATTCTCGTGAGATCAGGCTGGGAGGATATATTTCGATTGGATAAACAATATATTTAAATACATGGGTGAAAAGCATAGACTGTATAAAAATATGAATGTCGCTATCATGGCAGCGCGTCATGACGCGTCACTCTCAGATAGCCAGAAATGGGCAAAGAGATAGTGATAGTGACAGCAGCAGCAATCCACCTGTCAGTCAAGTGGCCACACCCTTAATTATGCAGAATTTAATGCTTAACTCTTTCACCGCCATTGACGAGATATCTCGTCAATTGAGAGAAAACGCTTCCCCGCCAATGACGAGATTTTCCGTCTTTCCGCAATACCGCTATTATCCACCAGGTGGCGCCCTTCCGCAACTTTTAAAACCCGTAAGTATTGCCCTATGGCAAGCGGCTGCATGTCCGTGTCTGTTTTAAAGATCGCTCTGAATGGGATCTCTATGAAAAGTCCGTCACAAAAATGGAATTATCTCTCCTTTTTCTCAAAATGTGGTGTTTTTGCAGAAACCTACCCATATTCAAAAGCTGATTACAAAAGAACCACTAAAGGTAGGAAGAAACGTTTTTTTGTTTGAAAGCAGATGGTCTGTTCTTTCATTTGGTATATTGTATGTTTATATATTTAAAGAAGAACATTTTCTGGAAGGCATTAAACTTTGGTGAAAATCATGAAAAACGCTGGCGCTGGCTGGCAACTTTTTTTTTAAACGCTGGCGGTGAAAGAGTTAATATAATTCAAACAAATGAAAATAAAAAAATCCCTCATCCTCAAAGTCATGCTATATAGACCAAAACCACTTTTTGTATCAGGTTGTAAACATATTTTTCTCCTGTAAAGTTGAACATTTTAACATTGGGGGTCTATATGGGATTGACTTGGGATTGAGTCGATGAATTGCAGTTTAAGTCATTTCCGTGCTAGAGAGACCGGAAGGTTGCCCCTTGGTGATTTTCAGATACATCCCATATTGTCCAAAACTGAAAGTCACACTCAAATTCTTCAATGCTTTAAAACCCCAAGCTTCATTTCAGGCCGACCACCACAAACTTCAAAGAGTCGACTGCTCATTAAACAGCCATTGATGGAAGCCACCTTGACTTTTATTGACTCTATAAATCTACCGAGGAGTGGATGAGAGGTCTCGGCCTAAACAGCGCTGAAAACTAAAGACTCTTGGTTCTTGTGGGACAATACACTTTCAGATTAACTATTAACAGCTTCAACAGTGGAGTTTAATTGGGGGCCAATGGTGGGGACCCGAGCCCTTTCATTTGTCTCCATTTGATGGACAGACACTTACTGGCTAGATTTTGTGAGTGTGTGTGAGACAACTGAAAAGTTTATATTGGTAGTAAACACAACCAAAGTTTAAAATGAATGCCACATGTGAACAAATCTAACTGATTTACCGAAGATGAGATCTTTACCTCAAAAATACTTGGATATACTAAAACATATTATTTTTTACTTTTATTAATTTTTATTAGACTACTGCACAACAGCATATAAAGTTTTTTTATAAAACTATTATGAACAAATTTTTTTTTTTGCTAAAGGTGTAGATTCATGTGATACTGTGAGCATTATAATCTGCTGTGGTAAGAATATGCTAAAATTGCTTGGTCAAAAGAACAAAGTATATATTTTATAAAGACGCAGCCTGTTTCAAACCAGTAAAAATATCCATATCCAGTAGACTCAAATAACTCACTGGCAGGAATGGCGCATTATACAGTAAATATTCATTTAGTTTGAAGGATTTTATAAAAAACCTATTAAGCAACGCATTGCATGGATTCATTTGGGAACATTGTGTTTGAGTACCATATTATCACCAGAGAAAATAAGGTAAACACTAAAGAGTTATCCTGTGTAACAGCTCAAGTTAAAATCAATCATTTCAACCTTTTCACATTGACACTCAATAGCTCAGGAAAACAAACAGGAATAAGTGAAGTGTAGCTAATGAAAACATCAATTCATAACCATCACCTCCTAATATGTGCACTTGATTGAGAGATGTAAAGAGAATAAAATGAGCAATTAAACTAACTTAACTTATCTCTTCTAACTCTTTAGGATTTATGGTCAGAAATTGTTAATGGAAACAATAGGTTTTAAACTACTGTTCTTTCTGGTATTTGCTGAGAGCCTTTTGCCCAAATGTTAAAAATGAAAGGATTACAATGTAAAAGATTATTATTGTGTACATAAACATGTAATAATGGATAGTTTTTGCATATATCGGAATTGCCTATATGATGTAATGACGAATAAAATTGGTTTCCTCCCTGGAGAAGCGTTCAGTCTTTGCTCTTGCAAATTTCAAAATGTACAGTAAACAGGGAATCTGCCATGGTGTAAGCGCAACTGGTTTTAAAGGGGATGGAAGATGAGACTCTGATTGGTTTATTGCACGTTACGCCCAAAACTCACCTATGGCTCATTAAAAGAATAGGTACAAACATTCGCACTGGCCGTTTTTCCGTCGTTAAACTATAGCAAAAGTGGATTCGGACACGCCCTTAGTGCACCTGTGTTTCAGATCATGCGCTTAAATCATTAAAATATGGCTCTTCTTGCTCTTCTTACATGGAATAAAAAAACTAATGGTCACAACTAGTCCTTTATATATTTACGAAAAATGTGTATGTTTGATGGATGTTATGGTGTATATGATGTGTGCAGATTTTCTTGCTGTATCGTGACATCATCATTGTGAACTCACCTCGATTGTAAACTGCTTTCTCTTTAGTTTAAAAGCCAAGTCTTTTGCATCCGGTACCTCACAAACCAGACAGTTCAGACGGGGCACCTGACGCACATGTAGGAGACCTAAACAGAGAAGACATCGACAGCCAATGAAATAAATTAAAAACTTGATTTTATTGAACAAATATGTGCCACCTCTTTGCATGGCGACACCGTTCCTGACACGGTGATATGGGCCAATGGCATTTAAATAATAGTGAGATTATCATTTTTATATAGTATAATGTGTTTTAGCAAGACTGCAACACTGCATTGATCAATCAACATCCAGTACAGAAACAATCGGTTTTTAATAAATCTGAATCTGTGCCACAGCAAAAAAATTAGAGCAATGATAAGACAAGTAAGGAATAATTGACGACGGGCAATTGAATTATAAGAAAATCATGCACACCCATGGTGCGTTACACCGCGGGTGTGCATTATTTTCTTATAATTCAAAGGACCGGAGTCAATTATTCCTCTTATACCACGGTTACCACAAATATTGCTCTGGTGCCCGTTTTTAAGACATTTGACAAGTTAGGTGTGCGGTTATCAGAAATTAATGCATACCCACAGAACATTTCTCAGCCAATCAGAATACAGCATTCAACAGACCCGTGGTATAAAGAAAAGTAGTTTATAAAAAATGACCATTATAAATGATATAATGCACATAAGATTAGAGGGAAATAGGAAATAACGTTGACCAGGTTTTGTTTTGTCTGTCTTGACTTGAGAGTTTTACAGTAAGCTATCGCCTTTCACACTGGTCACTATAGCATTGTATAAACCATTATTTTATTAGCTGCACCAATGGGCAGAAACCAAAACAGACGAGAGATGAAGTTCAGCGGAGGGATGAAAAACGGGTTGGTTAAGGAGAGAAAGACTAGGGTGGGGGTAAAACAAGGTCAGTCAACACAGGGCCGTGTTAGGATGAGAAAAACCTTTTACACTTACTCTTTTCCTCTCAGTTATGCTGCTGTAAAACCAGCACTGTGTGTGTGTGTGTGCCTGTGTGTGTGTGTGTGTGTGTGTGTGTGTGTGTGTGTGTGTGTGTGTGTGTGTGTTTGTGTGCGTGTGTGTGTGTAAACGAACCCGTGCGCTACACTGATTCTGCTCGAGTTGATTCGCTTTGACAGGTCTCCCAACATGCTTTGTGCTCTGAACGAACCACAGAAGAGAAAGAGTAGCCTCATATATGTCTTCACATTCATTAATATCTTTATAAGGCCTTACAGCAAAGCACTAATTCATAAAAAATAGTACAAATCATTATCAGTGGCAAATGTGTACATTATTTTTCAAATAAAAAAACAATAAGCACACACGGGTTAAAGAGACATCTGTAAATGATTCACTTGTTAAGTGTGTATGGTTTTCAATTGTCTTATTTATGTCCAAGCATCTGAAGTATAAATAATACGATGAATGATACTAGGAAATCCTTAAAGGGTCAAAAAAAAAAACATACTAACATACCCTTGGCTATGTATATTGTGTTGGACTTAATGAGACTATTTCCAGTGCACTTATGTATTGCTGTTCTTGTGTTGCCATATTTGCTTCTATTGTTTACCTCACTTGTAAGTCGCTTTGAACAAAAGCGTCTGCTAAATGACAAAATGATATTATGAGATTTTTTTAAAGATGTAAAATAAATACTTGGTGTCCCCAGAGTGCGTATGTGAAGTTTAAGCTCAAAATACCCCACAAAATTAAAATTGCCACTTTGTAGGTGCGGGTCCTTTAAAATGCAAATGAGCTGAGGAAATGCAAACATTGATCACCATAATGGTGGTTTGAAATTGAAATTCAATTCTGCTGTCAATTATTGTTTCTTTTGCTCTCTCTCTCTCTCTCTCTCTCTCTCTCTGAACTAAATGGCAGTGCTGTGGTTGGATAGTGCAGATTAAGGGGCGGTATTATTATAATAAGACTCGCTACCTACATCACAAAAGAGGCATAATCTGAAAGACCTATTTTTTTCTCATGCTTGCAGAGAATGGTTGCTGGAAGATCTTTTTCACATTTTCTAGGTTGATAGAAGCACTGGTGACCCAATTAGAGCACGTAAACATGGAAAAAGTCAGATTTTCACACTGTGACTCCTTTAAAGAAAAGTGTGCACATGCCAACCCAACAATGCAACCAACAGAAACAAAAAGTACATATATGCACACTTTACTTTTTGCCAAAACATTATATTTGTTTACAAAGAAGTTGTACGTGTTTCAAAAATGTCATGAAAAACAGCTGCTCTTATGCATTCGGCATATGTCTGTATCCAAATTGACTTACAGTGACTTACAGTTGTTTAATTCGGGAAGCACTAAACAGGTATAATCAATCTCAAAACCCACCAACAGTTTTTTTCTTTTTAATACAAATACACATTTGTTCCACATTTGTCATGAACGAAATTTAACTGCAAAATAGGTTTGCCCGGTTATGGCAAAAATCTTAATAGTTAATTCCTCTGTAATTGTAATTATTAATATTTATTAGATCTTTATCAAAGTTTTATAACTTTCTATGAGGCAACTGCATATTGTTCATAAACATTCAAAACAAACAGTTCCTGAAATACTTGATTAGTGTTTGTATATTTTCCAGAAGTCAACACATTTCGTAAATGTCTTATTTTTGGTATCGTCACGTATCTAAGTGAAACGGATTTCAAAATGAGAAAAAACGTAGGGCGATACTTGATTTTGTCCATCGAAAACTTATTGGAACGTTGGAAGTTGGGCCTAGGGTTGGGCATCATTTCAAATTTATCGATTCCGATTCCAAATTCGATTTCCCTTATCGATTCAGATTCCTAACAATTCTTGGGTTTCGTTTCCAAAGGTGTAAAAAACAATAACCAAAAATTTGATTCCCAACCCTTGTTGGGCCATGCTGCTAAATGATAATTACCGCCCTTGTGCCCTTCTTTTTTGAGAAGGTTAACGTCTTTGATTAAAGTCATCAAGGCATATGAATTTTTAAGAAATAATAAAGTGCACAGATTATTCATTTATAATAAATACTACACTATTATATATATAAAAAAATATTTTAAATTTTGATTTCATGGCGACTTTAAAACATCTTAAAGGTGTAGTCCACTTTATAGATGGGGCCCATTGACTTACCATAGTATTTTTTTACCATAGTGGACTACTCCTTTAAGCAATCAAAATTGTTATATTTGAGGTGGACAGGCAGGTGCAGATCCAGAAAAATATTCCTCATACTCACTATAAATGCACTGCTTGCATATCCAAACACAATAAATGTGTGCACTTTTTTTTTTAATTGTTAGTAGATTTTTCTTTATTTTTTAAGTGTAATGCACAGCCAAGCTTAGTCATTCCAAGGGGCAACATTCCGGTCTTAAACGTAAACTGCAATTCATCGACTGGCCACTACAGGCTGGCTTCAAAAGGAAGTCAATCCCATGGCCCCCTAATGTTAAAATGCCCAACTTTACAACAGAAATAAATGTGTTTACACACTTTTTGCCAATTTTCAGTTATCCGCGAGTGATGCACATTGACACACTGCCAAGATGGTGCCGGCAGGCCCAGTCAACTATAGGTTTCAAAAAAGCTCTTAACAAACCTATGAGTGACGTTACAGACACTATGGCAATTCTTTTACAGTCTATGGGCCCTATCTTTGTCAGTGACGCATGTATAATTCGTATTTTGCACCGGCGCACAGTTTTTTTTCCCTCCACAAACGCACGTCGGCAAACTAGGGAATGAACTTGCGCTCCTTGGGCGGTTCAGCGCAGAAAAGGAGGCGTGTTCCGGCGCAAACCATCCCTGATGCTATTTTGCAGTTTCAAAAAACAATTGCGCCACTGACCAGATAAAAATAGTCTAAAGTCAGTGGCGCGTTGCGCGTTGTTTCTTTATGCTATTTTAAGGGCGCATGCTTGACCATAAGCGTGCACAACGCGCACCAATTTGCTTATCTAATCTACACAGATGCAACAGTTATTTTTGCAAATCATCAATTGTTACAATAAAAAATATTAACACATGAGATAAGGAGAATCATAGTGGTGAGCATTGTGGTGATAGTTTTTATTTATTGTGTGGCTGCTTTAAAAAATTATCATGCAAATAACGATTTAAATATTTTCATAAGTTTGTTGTGTGGCTGTATTACGTTTATTTTATGTAAATAATAATTAAAATGTTTTCATAAGAAACCTTAATGTATATGAACTTGATTTGTAAGTGTACTCTGGGGTTGGACTGCTTGCGTTTCTTGGCCTTTAGCGGTGAGGGTGAACGCAGTGATGTCCTCTGCTGGCGTCTTCGGATTCCCCTGTCTCCTGACATCATTGTAGCGCTTGCGGCGCAACGTCCTGGGGATGCCAGCTGATGAGACAATTGTGGGTATTTCCTCTCACGCCTGTTTAACCGACGCTGATTTGGGCGGTTTTCTCCCATCCCCATACAAAACAACGTCTCTGTCTTTAACTGCTCTTACAAGAACGTCGGTCTTCTCGGCTGTGAACCGCTCCTGGCGTGCGCCTGGTAAATCCGTCATAATAATAGCAACCCGTCATGGAACTTGCGCACTTGCGTTTAAGGGAATGTTGGATGACGTTCTGATTGGTTTATGTGACGTTACGCCCAAACCACACCTATGACTAAGGAACCTACTTCAGACCAACCCCTTATTGATTTGCGCCTGGCGCAAGAGTTATTTCTCCCGCCGGGAAAATAGCAACAGCGCCCAAGATCCGCCCACAAAGTCACTTGTGCTTTGCGCTTCGCACTTGCGTTTCAGATCGTTAAAATAGGGCCCTATGAGTTACTCCCACCTTATTTCCCTTTGAGACCCACTTGTTGGTCGCGGTCCCCAGTTTGGGAACCCCTGCTCAGAACACATTGCTCAAATTGACATCAATCACATAAGAGTGCACAGGCTTTGGCAACGTGCATATGAACGTACAAATTAAATCTCAGGTGATTGATATTAGTAAACCACACCTACTTCAGCCAAACAGGACCTATAGAGCAAATAAGCAACATGGGAAAAAAACAAGATGGGGAAGTGAAGGAGGAGAGAGAGAGATGACAGTCTGTAAACAAACTGACCTTTAAAGAAAAAGGGAAAGATGAACATATACCACATGCAACACAAAGAGATGAGGAGGGAAAGACTATATGATGAAAAACAGGTAAATAAAGAGAAAAAACTACAGAGTCTGAATCTGTAGTCTGACCGTATGAAAATATCGATTTTGAAACTCTGCGGCCCCTGAGGGTTATGATGTGTGCTTGTATGGGGCGGAGGGGGTGGGGGTTTGGGTTAGTGTTTGCCGTGGCAGCTGAATCTCCCCCCGGCCTGTCTGCCAAGGAGCACGTCTGATTGAACAGAGTCACACTAACGTGAGCTGACAGCCGGAGAGACGTCCACCCTGCCTGCCCCACCACTACTAATGCACTTTACTGCACACGCGTCCGTCTGTGTCGACTGATGCAAAACACACAAATAAGACCAGGGACCAATAAAACAACATTTAAACTAGATTGGAAAATGTGTGTAACATTCGCCAGCATCATTCTGGGGTATCCGAGTGGTTGCCATGGCATTATTATACAGCTGCTTTGATGATGTGAGTGGTCTTTAGCATGTTGCTACTACATAGTTGCTATGGTGATGTGAGTGGTCTGATATTAGATACGACTCGGGATTGAAACTCAGTTGGTAGAGCATGGCATTAGCAGCGCAAGGGTCATGGGTTTGATCCCAAAAAACACACAACATTGCACTGTACTGGAAGTCATTTTATGGATATTAAGAGCGTCTTTCAAATGCACAAATGTAAAGTATATGCAACAATATGCAATATGCGACAGTAATATTGGTTTCATCAAACATCACAAATGTGTGTGTTTTGGCATGTGCTGTTTATCTCACCGTGGTAATCTTTGTAAAGTGGGTTGGTCTCTTTCTCTGAACCTTTGAATGACTCCAGAGCGATGGCTGTGTCACTCAATCGGATTATTTTTCCCATTACAGCTCGGTTCTGTGAGTGAGAGATAAATGGGTAGAGGTGAACAAACCAGACATACATGAGAAATACGTCCAATGAAATATTTACAAGCAGCGAAGCTACAACTTAGTTGTAGAAATGAAGAAGGCTGCTTGCCCAAGTGCCTGCTTGATTTATGTGCTTTTTGAAAATTTTATAACTTTTGAAGACAACACAAAATGAGCCATTTGAATGGCTTTCTATTGATCCATGCACACAAGAAAGGTTGGAAGAGTGCAGGGATTCTTTCTTTATTTGGCAACATAATTATTGAAATGCATTGAGTCTGTGCTATGAATATTAATATGTTTGAAAAAGGTAACATTGCTTTTCCAAAAAATCTGATGACTAAAGGCCGGAGTATAGTTTGTTTTTTTTACGTGCATGTGAACGTACTAGCGCGCTCGAACACACAGCCCTGCAAAGTATAGTTTATTTGGCACAGACGTTCGACACATGCGCATTGCGACAAAATGCAATGCATCTCCTGGGCTACATAATACATTTTCAAGTATGCGCATAACAAAACAAAAATCTGGCGGTGCACGTAAAGTGCGCACATACTATTTTAATGACGACATTTGCGTCACGCGCACTGTATGCGGACCCTTGCGTATGTGTAAAACAGAATTATACTTTTAGCTTAACACCTGGGGGTAAAATTCTGCATATCTAAATGAAAGGAGAGTCTCCAAATCACACACCATCAGTAGTCGAAAGTAGCATGTCCCTTTTCTTTCTTTCTTTTTTCTTGTAAACGCCATGCTAGCTTCTTTGGATATGTTCAGTCTATACTTTACCATTACAAAACTATTACATACTTTTAGGGCATAGTATAAGTAGGCGAAATAGGATGCAGGCTTAGGGGAGTTAGCAACCAACCAGAAAATCTTATTAAAGGATTACTCCACTTTCATAAAAAAATCCCAATAATTTATTCACTCCCATGTTATCCAAAACGTTTATGTCTTTCTTTGTTTAGTCAAGAAGAAAGAAAGAAAGAAGTTTTTTAAAGAAACATTCCAAGATTTGTGTGGACCTCAACAGTTTACAGTTTCAATGCAGCTTCAAAGAGCTCTAAACGATCCCAACTGAGGCATAAGGGTCTTATCAGTGGCGGCTCCTGACTCCTCATCCGAGGATGCGCTAATTCAAAATAAGTGTTCGGAGTATCATGTGTGTGGTTCCCTTTTCCAAAATATGTGTCTTGCGTGTCGAGAGATCCCGTGTGCATCACGTGTTTTTTCAAAATAAGTGCCTGTGTCAAAACCATTTATGATAAAAGAGACGCTCACGTTTACAAAATACACGCAAGACACCCCCTTAACATTAAACTCTGATTACGCACGAGATTATGCGAGTATCTGGCAAACGCGAGCGTCTCTTTTATCATAAACCCTTTAGACACGTCTGCAGCAGGCACTTATTTTGACACACACATGACGGGCTACATACATGTTGTGACGAACTTCGCATCGTGCGCCCTCAAAAAAAGAAGTCACCGGCTGCCACTTGGTCTTATTTAGTGAATCCATCATCATTTTAAAAATAAAATAAAAAAAAATTACTTTTACACCACAATTTCTCGTCTTGCACTAGCTGTGTTAAGGGCTCATTATAGTTGTGCGTAGGTTCTACGGCGTAGCCGCAACGGCCTAGGTTACGCGTCGGTTTTAATATATACTTTTTTGTCGTTTTTGTCGCTGGTAAGCAGTATCCACACGTGACCAAAACGTGAAAAAGCAGCTTTGCCAGAAAACCCACAAAAAAAGAAGAAACAGCAACTTATTGTGTATGTTTTGAGATGAACAGCAATGATGGAAGTAAATAAACAGTGACTTCTGTTGCAGTTTGAGTTAAATCACTCCTCAACTTGGCCCATGTTTGTTCTCATCGTCGCAAAAGAAAATACCTATGATGCAGTTGTTTTTACCTGAAAGGAGGGGTTCTAGTGGACCAATCAAAGCGTTTACGGTCCAAGTAGAACAGACGCGCTGTTAAAATTTTGGCGAGGTGCACGTCAGACTATGCCGAGCTACGCTCAGGCTACGGATAACTTATGGTGTAGACTTTGCGCACGACTATAAATTGGACTTCACGTGTCAGTGTGATCTTAGCATTGCGTAATCACGTGGAAAGTTCAGTTGTTACATATTTGAAAGGCACATTTGCGGACCATTTTAAACAATAAATTTAAGATAAGTCCCTTATGACTCGGTTGGGATCGTATAGAGCACTTTGAAGCCGAATTGAAACTGTAAACTGTTGAGGTCCACTAAAGTCCACTATATGGAGAAAAATCCGGGAATGTTTTCCACAAAAAAAATTATTTATTTTTGACTGAACAAAGAAAGACATAAATATCTAGGAGTAAATTATGAAAGCGGAATATTCCTTTAATAATGTGTCCACAATGTTTGCCTAAAAACGCACCCATCAAATTTCTTCATAAAATCTAAAAAAAATTATGTTAAAGCTTAGGAGATAGAAAAGCATCTCTATTAAACACAACATCTCATAATATTCCTTGTTGAGCAATTCATCATCTGCACCTTGCAATGCAACATCAATGCTTGAGTCGTGTAACATTACATCAATCAGATCAGAGAGGAACATACGCTTGGCGCTCAGACACACTGTGTGTGTTTCATTCTCTCAAACACATGCTCGCAAAATCTGTCTCATTTTCCTCTGGTTGCACGGCTCACACGGTGTCACCATACGGCACAAATCTGGACAAATGTAACTTAAAGCCACATCATTCAAAGAAAGATCCAAAGACGCCATCGAATCCCGGGTTTAATCATATCTCTGTAGCATCTAAAACTGAAAATTAAATTATAATATTTTCTGTTACATGGTCCAGCGATGTCTTTCAAATCATCAAGCACATCACACTGCTACATATTTCATTTCATACTTCAGAAAGCTCTATACTGAACCAGCTCATAAGACATCAGCAAGTGAGGCGTATCCTTTATTAATTTTCTGTACATCTGGGAGATGAAGCTTTAACCTGGAATAGGTAAAAACCCACATTTGCAGGATCATCAGACAATATGGATGAATAAAGAAGTAGTTTAAAAAAGTGAAAGAGAGCGAAAGTAAAATAGCATAGACATCGAGCAGGAGATCCGTAGAGAGCTCCTCCTTCTGGCCAAATACAAAACAGAGACAGACCCAGAAAAAAGGACGAGGGGAGGGGAGATCGTAAGAAAAGGAAATACAGTAAGTTTTGAAAAATTCATCTCTACATGACTCTTGAATATTTCATAGCTCTCTCTCCGTGGCAGCTGACAAGGACTAATGCAGTTTTCATGCATCTGTGTTCGGTCCTCTTTTCTTTCATTCCCTCTTCTACAGTATAGTGCATGTGTGTATAAAGAAGTGTACCCGTCTGTGACCCCCAAATCTACCATTAAACATTTAAACCAAAACCACTGGTGACAATCTCCAAAACCTCACACCACCCTACAGCTACATCTTCAACACAGTTTACACATTGATGTTAAACAACGCAACATAACAACGCAACTATTGTGTTAACAAATCGAAGATCAAAATCCAGGACGATGCCCGAGTTACTGAAGATATTCGATATTTTGTTGTGTCATTCATGATTTACTGCAAAAATGACTTTCTTTCTTAGTATTTTTGTCTTGTTTTCAGTACAAATATCTAAAAATTATTAAATAAAGATGTATTTCAAGTATATTTTTAGAAAAAAAAAACATAAAATTTAAGTGAAATTGTGCAGATTATTTTTTTTGCTTGTTTAAGCACAAATTCACTTAAATTTTATGTTTTTTTTTGTCTAGAAATTAGTTCATCAAGAAAATGCATCTTGAATTAAGAGATTTTTAGATATTTGTATTGAAAAAAGGACAAAAATACAAAGTAAGAAAGTCGTTTTTTGCAGTGTTCATAATAAAACCACAAACATTTTGTAGCTGAAGCCTAGTGTTAATTTAAGCTAAAACGTGATGGAAGTAAAAAATAACTTTCTATACAAGGAGCAGGTGTTATATGAAAAACAGCTGCATAAAATGACTTTCTTTCTTAGTATTTTTGTCTTGTTTTCAGTAAAAAATATCTAAAATTCTTAAATTAAGATGTATTTTCTTGATAAGCAAAATGACCTAAGAAAATACGTCTAGTTTTTAGACAAAAAATATACAATTTAAATACATTTTAACTTAAAACAAGCAGAAATATCTGCCAATGGGGTGAGAAAAAAAAATCTAAAAATGAGTTTTCTTTTTTTATACAATTTAAGTGAATTTGTGCTTAAAACAAGAAAAAAAACTGCCAATTGGGTGAGAAAATTTTGCTTAAATTAAATGTTTAAGAAAAAAGAAAACTCATTTTTAGATTTTTTTTCTCACCCCATTGGCAGATATTTCTGCTTGTTTTAAGTTTAAATTTATTTAAATTGTAGATTTTTTGTCTAAAAACTAGACTTATTTTCTTAGGTCATTTTGCTCATCAAGAAAAAGCATCTAAACTTAAGAATTTTTAGATATTTCTACTGAAAACAAGACAAAAATACTATGTAAGAAAGTAATTTTTTGCAGTGTAAATGGCCCCTCCATCAAAAAAAATTATAATAATAATAATTAACCGAATGTTCTTGGCATGTATTATATGTTCATCGAATACTTTTGCTTCGAATGCGTCCCCTCGTCCCCTCCGGTCATTCAGAAATAACAGTTTGTTGGCAGAATCCAACAAATGGTTTTTTACAAAGTGACATCGCCATCTAGTGGTCTGCCATGCATTACACTTTTGAGTTTTCACCGATCCGTGTGAACACATCTTTTTGACAGCGCTGTTTGTGAACAGGTAAAACTTTTCCATTTTTTACTAACGTATTTTCCTAGCTATAAGTCATAATTTGGCTGGTGCTGCGTCTTACAGTCAGGTGCGCCTTTGTAAGTCAGTATGAATACATTTTGACATTTATGAGGCAAGAGACAACATTACAGTTTACAACTGCGAGTCCGCCATATGCTAGTCCTGTATTTATATATAATATGTAATTTAATGAATTCAGTGATGTGGAATGACGAGCCTGCGAACTTCATGCTCGTTGGCTTGTTCGGTTAATTTAGACTATTCAAACATCCAGGTAAGTTATGTATGCTATTGTGCATCTTGTAAATAACTGATAATATTACTTTAACGTACAGACATCTATTCAGCCTGCTGTTCTGTGTGCTATTGTTTAGTTGAATAACTTGCCTTTCCAGATTAAATGTCTGTTCTTCGGCTTGGATTTTGTGAAATAATTTTCTAAATAAATGCGACGTACAGTCTACTGTGACTTATATGTGTTATTTTGTCTTAATGACGCATTTTTTTAATGATGCAACTTAAACTCCGGCACGACTTTTAGTCTGGAAAATACGGTACATTGTTGTAATGTAAACATAGCTTAAGACGCTAAGATTCGTTAAGTTGATATTTATTGTTATGAATGTCACTTTTCACTGCTAATCCACAGAGTTTAACCCTTCAATATACAGTTAATACTCCATGATCCATGAAAATTTACTGCATTTACTCAAAGGTCTACATGTTTACAACATACCCGTCACACAAAACCACATTCGAACCAATCACATTCTCCACTGTAAAAAAACACTGGGTGCCCCCCAGCCTCCCCGAGAGGGGTTTTAGCACTTTGTCTCCAAATGGACAAAGACCAGTGAGATCTTGTCTTTTGAAGCACTCTTAAAGCACAGCAGCCATGAACTGACTCTCGTTGGCTAATGGAGGCACAAAGAAAAGGGCCTCTCACGAACCGAGAGGCGCTGAATGAGCGAAGCGCCCAGAACGATTCGAGACTGACCATTGGCTGGCTGAATGTGAAGATGAGGGCCTCAGACAAAGGACGTGGGTTCACGCGCCAATGAAGACGATCCTCTGAAGGCCAAACATACATGTAGTCAAACAGATACACACACAGGCCCCCTGAACCTCAGCCAAGCGGAACCTCATTCATAGAATAGAGGGGGGCGACTCTTTGACTCCGGGCTCATGGGGCGGTTTTGGTGTGCCAGGGTCGACAGACTTATGGTGACCTCAGTGCTGGTCCATGTGACTGACAGTCAAGTTAATAAAAAACTCTTAATGTTATTGAGGCTGATCTTGATCTTGAAGTTGGTCATGGAAAACTCTCATGTCTTGAATAAGTTTTGTAAAATTTTAAGTATTGTTGGTTACTGTCGCCATCTGATGAAAAGCCTGCCTATAATTTTATAATTTTACGTAAGTCCATTATTATTATTACTATTATTTATTTTAAATAAATAAATACATAAAAAATAAAACACACACACACACACACACACACACACACACACACACACACACACACACACACACACACACACACATATATATTTAATATAAAATCTTTACTATAAGCTTTCCTTTGCATCTAAACAAATGCTTTTATTGCCACCTTGTTTATTATATAAACATTTGGTATATAAAATAAACTTGATTTTACTATTCTGATGCAAAAACTTAAAGATGCAAAAACTATGCCAATTTTACAAAATGTAATATAAGTCTCAGGTGTGTCTAGAGTGTGTCTGTGAGGTTTCAGCTCAAAATACCCCAAAGATCATTTATTATGTCCAAAATGAGCCTATTTTGGGTAGTAGCAAAAACGCACTGTTTTCGTGTGTGTACCTTTAAATGCAAATGAGATACAGCTAAGGTTCAGGTAAGCTTCACTACCTTACCAACAGACATTGAGCGCTTTCATTTAAAATAGATCTGATTCCTGTGAATACAGTCTGAGTCAATAGTATCTCACTTTGGAGATATGGCAGACAGCGTACAACTCACTGAGGGTTGAAACTTGTAGTCAAGACCACCTAAACCGAGACCAAGTCATGACCAAGACCAAGACAGGCCGAGACAAGACCAAGACTTTAAAGGGATTGAGACCGAGTCAAGACCAATACCAAGACAGGCCGAGACCAAGTCAAGACCAAGACCATTGCAAATCTCTGCCTTAAAACACTTATGATAAAATGTGGAATATGCATATTGGCACTTCTTGTGTGTGTGTGTGTGTGTGTGTGTGTGTGTGTGTGTGTGTGTGTGTGTGTGTGTGTGTGTGTGTGTGTGTGTTCCATCAGAGAAGTTTATAAAATAATCAAAGGCATTGCAGATATGGTGGAATTTATCTTTGTCTATAAGCAAATAAAAGTGAACAAACACTAAAGAGCTGAAATCAACTTAACCATTTAATCTGAACTGTCTTTCCATGACTTGCCATTCACTTAATACAATGCAGGTGTTTTTAGTAATAAAATTAGAAAAACTTTCATTGGGAGAATCTTAAACAATGCCAACATCATATGCCAAATTGAATAAACTGCATAAAATGAATGATAAAAAATAAATTTGTGATGTGCACTGCAAAAAATGATTTTCAAGAAAAAATGTTCTTAGTATTTTTTGTCTTGTTTTCAGTAAAAATATCTAAAAATTCTTAAATTAAAATGCTTTTTCTTGATGAGAAAAACTACCCAAGAAAATAAGTCTAGTTTAGAGTTAAAGTTAGAGCAAAAATATCAAATTTAAGTGATTGTGTGAATAAAACAAGCAAAAAAATCTGCCAATGGGGTTTTGCTTGTTTTATGCACAATTTCATATTTTTGCTCTAGTTTTGTTCATCAAGAAAAAGCATCTTAAATTAAGAATTTTTAGATATTTTACTGAAAACAAGACAAAAATACTAAGAATTTTTTTTCTTGAAAATAATTTTTTGCAGTGTGCCATCAGTTGTGGTCTTGACCGGTCTTGAAATAAAATTCCGAGTCCTCTTTGTCTGAGACCGAGACGAGACAGAGTAAAAATGCGGTCTATTCCGAGACGAGACCAAGACCTTTAAAAAGTGGTCTTGAGACTGGTCTTGAGACCGAGACCGGTCTCGAGAACTACAACACTAGTTGAAACTATGGTAATGCAGGACTGACAAAATGACAAGTGTAATGAAACTACTTTGGTTTAATAGGGATTAAAGGAGTGTGTGTTCTTTTTCATTGTAGGGTGGTTGTGTTCACACACTGCCAACACACATGTGTCCAAACACCTTGTATAAGTGGATTTTGCATAATATAGGCCCTTTAGGTGATCATTGCTGGTGCAAAACTTGCAGTATTGATGCTGTCATGGCTGTTTTTTTGTGGTTGCTAGGGGTGTTCTGCATTGACAATTTATGTAGAAATTTAAAGAAACCACTTCATTTATCTTAAATATTATAAGTGAAAGAATTTACTATCATAAAAATGAAATTTAAGAGAGAACTTTCACAATCACTCTTAAGCAGAAAACAGAAGAAAAGAATTAATGCCAGTAAACAAACAATCTGATTGGTCATACCTGTATGAGGTGGGAGGGCACAGTCACCATAGCGACTGAGAGTGAAGTACGTAACAGGGCTCGTAGTGCATAAAGAAAGGTGGTGAGGGCGTGGCAATGTGCGGGATTATCCATACAGCACAGATTGTCACCCCACAACGATGATCCAATAGAGTGAAGACCCAGACGGAGGACATTTCGAACTTTAGACTAAAGAAGTGGAAAAAGAGAGATTATCATGAAACATTTCAATTTCAAACAAGTTGTTCTGGACAAAAATGATTCACATTATAACATTATCAAAAGTTATATCTGTTAACATTAGTTAAAGAGGACATTTCAAGACTTTTTTCAGATATGCAAATAAATCTTTGGTGTCCTCAGAGTACACGTGAAGTTTTCGCTCAAAATAACATATTGATTATTTTATTGTAACATGTTAAAATTACCACATTGTAGGTGTGAGCAAAAATGTGCCATTTTTTGGGGGGGGCCTTTAAAATGCAAATGAACTGATGAAATGCAAACACTGATCACCATAATGGTGGTTTGTTAAAATTGAAAATCAATTGTTTCTTTCTCTCTAATCTCTCTCTCTCTCTCTCTCTCTCTCTCTCTCTCTCTCTCTCTAATCTCTCTCTCTCATGTGTCCTTTAAAATGCAAATAAACTGATGAAAACAAACACTGATCACCATAATGGTGGTTTGTTTAAATTTAAAGTCAATTGTTTCTTTCTCTCTAATCTCTCTCTCTCTCTCTCTCTCTCTCTCTCTCTCTCTCTCTCTCTCTCTCTCTCTCTCTCTCTCTGCATTAAATGGCAGTGCTGTGGTTGGATAGTGCAACAATAATAAGAATAGTAATAATAATAATAAGATCCCCTTCTTACATCACAAGGGGAGCCAGATTTCAATGACCTATTTTTTCACATGCTTTCTAGTTTTTTCACGTTTTCTAGGTTGATGGAAGCACCGGGGACCCAATTATAGCAATAAGACATGGAAAAAGTCAGATTTTCATGATATGTCCACTTTAACATGCAATGAACTAATATCAACAACTGTATATGCATTAATTTACATTAACAGAGTGCTGAAAGACTATATTGTTCAATGTTATTTCATGTTAGCTAATCCATTTACTAATGCTAAGAAAAAAAACCTTCATGTAAAGTGTGACCTATAACACTGTTAATGAGCTTAAAAACGATTAATAACTCAGTTGGTAGAGCTTTGTAAAGGTCATTGTCATATCAACATATATTTTTATGTTACTTTACAAATTAAGTTAAACAGTTTTAACTTGTTTTTATAAGTTTTGTCATGTCAAGTTGTTTTAACTTTTTTTACAGTGTAGGGAACACACAAAAAATAAAAAAAATGTAAAAAATACATCAAAATAATTTATTAGGAATTTATGGAATTATAAAAAGTGAGCAACTCGTGGCTAAATGATGGTTTCATTTTCAAAAAATAACAAAGCAAAATAAAATCACATCACACATTATGCAGAAATAAGACCAGGAGAGTCAATTTTAATACCAAGAAATCAGCCAATTAGAGGCTCTCGACAGGAAATGATAGAGATAGAGAGACATAGAGAGAAAGAGAGATGAAAAGCAAACAGAACAGTACACAAATAGTATGTCAAACATAAGTGTGCAATGACTTGTGTAAGTAAGTCAGAAGTGGAATCCTGTTGGTAGTGAAAAGTCTTTTGTCTGCAGGAGTAAGGGGTCATGTACCTCGAATCAATGAAACAAACAATCCAGCCAAAAGCACTCAACACACGGTCAGGCCACAGTCGAAAGTGATTGGACAACATCTTCCAATCAGGACAGTTGCCTGACACGACCACAATGTGCCTGTCAACCTGAGAGCCAAGATGTCTGCTTCCAACAAGTGCCAGCAAATTCTTGGCACATTAACCACCAACAGAGGCCAAACTGAGGGGCCATGGGTACAAGTTGTGTCCTCTTAACACAAAGACTGGGACAGAGTGACAGAGACAAGGGATTTATTCACAAACACATTTATTCTTCATCTGGTTTCTACAGCAGACAGAGGAGACATATCTCAGAGACAAATATCTATACAACTGACCCCAAGGAGGTTCTGCTGGTGGCACAACCAGGATTGGAAAGTCTTGGAGTCACATAATCAGATTACAAACAACTGCTAAATGTAATTCGATACAGTTAAGAAGTGTAGTTCCTGTTTTACGCATATGTGAGGTTCCACGTACAGTGGGAGTGACGCAAATTTCGTCATCAGAATAGCATGCGCACAATGTACATGCACCACCACATTTTTTTAACCGCACGTTAGGTTGCACATGTGCGTACAGGAGAATATTGAATGTAGCCTAGGAGATGCATTGCAATTGTCGCCAAAGCACATGCAAGTCAAATAAACAATGCTTTGCAAGGATTAGGCTGCGCGTAGGTTCATAAACATAAAAAACAAACAATACTTCAAAAAATTCAGTAATAATTTGTAAAAAATTAGAATACTAACAGCATTACAATATTTTAACTCTTTCCCTGCCATTGACAAGTTATCTCGTCAATTAAGAGAAAACACTTCCCTGCCAGTGACGAGTTTTATGGCAATCCATGACAACAAATGAAGAATTTTTTTAAGCAGAGGGTCTATATGTTTATATATTTAAAGAAGAACATTTTCCGGAAGGCATTAAACTTTTGTGAAAATCATAAAAAATGCTGCCGTTGGCTGGCAACTTTTTTTTTAAATGCTGACGTGGAAAGAGTTCATTTAAATTAAATCAATATGATTGGCTAAGGTGCCTCTTGCAATCCAAGTTATGGTTTCTCCAAGCTGTGCTGCTTTGTATCTCTCAACAGCAGACATCTCAGACCATAACTATATTGTTTTAAGTCAAAAGACTTTGAAAAAACACAGTATAGTTGGTGATGTAAACCTCAATGTTTGACTGTGTTTCCAAAGCTTCGGGACGGTTCTTCAAGTTTGGGTGTTCCTGAGGAACCTGCTTCCTTCGTTCCGTCAGCAAAGTATTGGGTAAACTCCAAAATACAAGATAGAAAAATCCTGGGCTATCCCGCTAAACCAATTAAAAAAATCCACTACTAATTTTACTTGCACTTAAATAGCAGTTGGACAACTAGTGATTGTTTAAACATTACAAATTCGTCCTTACGTCGTGTTGCACAATTGAGTCACCAGTGTGACAAACGTTTTGATGTTCTCATTCAGAGCATTCTTGCTTTGGTGCCCATGTGCTCTCAACCTCATCACATTCGGTGACCCTTTGCCAACGCAACGGCGCTGTTTGATGATGTCAGCTATGTTTCATCTGTCGGCTTTGTGACAGGAGATCGAGGCATTTCAGCCCAGGGATGCAAATCAGAGACACATTGTAAAGAATGAATAATACAGTACAAATATCTAGAAGACAAAGCAATAAAAAACTAGACTGGAAAGATTCATATTCAACCACATTCAAACAGAAAAAGAAATATTAACAATAAAAAATATCGGAAATCTATAAGCCAGGAGATTTGGGTACCAAGAAATGTATTCCTCATGATTAAATTGTTCTTGTTTAATAACGCATACAAAAATTATTCCAATTACGTTATAGGTCAAAGGTCATACAAGTCACACGACAATGATAACATGCCGGTATGTCCGAAATGTATTCATACTGCATCCACAAATACTATATAGACAGCCTGACCTCATGAGAATTCGTACGTATTTTATGAGTTTGCTACGAAGTAAATCATACAAAAACATATGGTTATTATTTAAAAGGAAAAAAAAACAACCCTTAACCCCGAAGTCACAGTGACAAAAGCAAATGATAACAAAAATGTACAAATGTGGTCGTACAAATTAATACAGATTATCCACCTCGTAAGATAGGAACAAATTCCTATGAGATTGCGTTGATATAGAAAATACTATTTTAACAATAAAGCAGTAGGTACTTCATGTATTTTAGTACATACATTTCCGAGTACGCAATTTTAGATGCAGCGAGTATAGCCCCATTTGGACGGGATTAGTTTTACAGGGAGAACTCTGAGAAAATCGTCCTTCTGTGTTTTTTTAATCCCTTCTGAATTGCCTATGTCTGTATTTTTCTCTCATGACCTCCGTAAAAATTACAGAGCAATTTACCTACTGTTTATCGCCAAACTCGTCCGTTTTCAAATGTCTGTGTTTGGCAAAAATATATTATTTTTGTGTTTTGGCCAACGTAATCTACCGTAAAATCTAATTAACGTGCGTATATTGTACTTCCTGAGTGCCATTTATTCAGACATGTATGTTTTTTCATTCGGCAAAATAAACTTTTTAAATAAAGAGTAGGGCTGGGTATCGATTCAGATGTTCCAGATCGATTCAATTTCAATTCACAAGCTATCAAATCGATTTCGATTCTCGATTCAACGGGTCGGTTTTTATACTCGATTCTCGATTCAACTCAATGAATATAGATTTAATTCAAATACTATATTAATAAAAAATAACAGTAAACAGAAGTTTACAAGTGGGTTATTAATATAAAGAAATTAAAAGACACAACACTATCGTCGCCGTCTTGCTTGCGAAATCTAAAATGCTTCCATACCTCTGACTTTTTATGTGAAGGTGGCATCAATGTGGATGAAGCAACTTAAACCGCCATTTTAAGCACTGAATGAATAAATAACAGGCTCGCCTCTCGCTCCTTGGTAACATAGCACAAGGCAAAAAAGAGGGTGACATCTAGTGAAGACGACTAGTAATCTGATTAACGTTAATCTTACGTTCAATGTTTGCAGAAAAAATATGGGGAAAAAATAGATTCTGCTCTTTGAGAATCGATTCTGAATCGACCACGTTTTAAAAAAAAACGATTAATCGAAAAATAGATTTTTTTGCCCAGCCCTAATCAAGAGGAGACAAATCTTGTACAATGCCGAGACTGACCACTGTAATATCAGTATCAGGTAAGAAACTCAACCTTATTTTTGTCCACTCCATAATGGTAATTAATGAAAATAATAATTTGAATTTTATGAGTTTATAATAAGCAGGCAGTTATATAAAACACGTACAGTAAGCTACTTTAGTAGGATTTTTTATTTGATTAATTGGTACATAAAATCAGAGACATCGTGAGGGACACATTGAAACTCAAACGTCGTTTGGAAAACGAATCCCGTCCGAACAGTGCTTATCTGTTAGGCAGTTTTTAGGTGTTTTCTGGATTGGTTGCTTGGTGGTTACGGATTGGCCAAAAGAGCCCCATGTCTTCATAATATATTGAGCTCTCTATATAATTTCTGCCCTTAAAATTTACTGCACTTTTAATTAATTAACAGATGAAAGCAAGCAACTGTGATAAGAAAATCTGCAAACATTAAGTTCTTTCAAAAATTTAATTTACAATTTTCTTGCATAGTATATAAGACTGAAAATATGTATTTAACATGAATGTTATAAGCGTTAAGAGTTAAAATCAGATAAAATATACGCTCAAAGAAATCTTCTAAGTGTGTCTCCATATAATGTAACAATAAAGACATGGTTATACTTCATATTTAGCTTATTTTTTATTTATCCTTATTTATCCTAAATTTGACCTTAATTTTTACTCTGATCCAGTTTGATGGAGAAAACTCTTCAACTGATTTAATAACATGTATTTATATAATTTAAGCCAATAAAAGCTTAGTTTTGAAACTTTTAAAGACTCTATACTTAAAACAAATATCACTTTGATACAAAAATCTTCATTTAATTTAACTAATGCATTAACTTCATTGAATTAACTGATATCTTCTGTGATCTTGACACAGGGTTGGTCAGAAGACTCGAGTTCACCACATGACTGAAGCCACATTAGTGGCACATAAAGTTGAAAACTGATTAAAAATAGCGAGTGTAACCTCCAGCGGCCCGGTCCCACGAGCGCTTGGGCAGATGTAGTGCTGATGTTAAGACAGACTCTATCATGGGGCCGTTTCCGAGAGGAGTCCCGGAGGGGCCGAACTCCCATGATTCTCAGCAGGAGCTAATGAATATGAACAGACAGAGGGCATATTGCCCAGCGTCTGTCTTGGCCTGTTTACCACAAAACTAATAGGACTCAGCTTTAAAGAAGAGGAACCCAGGGGAACCCATTTCCCTTCAGAGAGCTATCTGAGCACAACATGGAGAAAGTGACAGGAGGATGAGATGAGAAACCACAGAAAAAGAGGAATAAAGGTGGAAATAGAAAACATGTAGCTTTTTATGAACCGCTTGCATTTTCCTAATGATTACAAGTAAGCAGCAGTACAGAGAACAGCCTTGTAAAAACACAGCCTGTGGCACAACACCACCATTGTTTCAGAGGTGTGAAGGCCTTAGACCCTGTTAATTGTGCGTTTCGTTGTAGCCTCTTTAATTGCTTCAGGGTCACCGCCGGTTAAAATTTCTCAGCCCGACAGCTGACGGGTGGCTTCCTCTGAAGCAGAGAAAAGAACAAATAGCTAAATAAAACAAGTCCACCGACCTGCGGTGCGGATCCATCAAAGCCTTCCTTCCGGATGACCGCCTGGATGGACTGGAGGAGAGCGTGATAGGGTGACGAAAACTGGCTGAGACCCACAGAAAACAACAAAATGTACAAATTATACACCAGCACTGGTCTGTAATAACTTAAGAAACACATTTACATGTATTCATTAAGTAGATAAAGAAGACAGACATAGAGCATTCGTTTATAACCAGGTATTAAAAATTCATGTACAGTTATAATTTTTAAAATTGCATCAGGTGAGGGACTAAAAAAAAACCCTTAAATTTAAGCATTATTTGTCCTATACTGTTTGTCCCTTCAAACAAAAATTATGTGTAAAAAGTAATGTGTTTGTTGAAAAGCATTTGTGTTTACAATTTTTGCATGATGATTTATAAAACAAATTACAATTATTATCTCACAAACTTGTAATAAGGGAGGTAAGGGTCATAACTAAGGATTTAGGGGCGTGTACACCATTTTTTTTTTCAAGGAAAGCACCACGCTTTTCAAAAACGCCAGCTGCTGTCGTGCTTTGTCCGTGCCGAGTGCCAGCACTAGCCATTTTTTCCGTGGCCAGCGATGAGCGCGCAGAGTTGAAATATTTTAAACTTTGGGTGAAACGTTCAACTCGTCTATGACACTTTTCACTTAGCTGTCCAATCACACTGAAGAAGGGACGGGACGAATACGTACATCGTATGTATCGTACAATGACTGATAAATAGAAGAGAAGTATCATAACAACCAAAGTGCTCAGATGAAGAAACGCTGGCAAGTGCCCACAGTTGGCGTACGCCAGTCGATGAATCGCAGTTTAAGTCACTTCCGTATTGGCTTCATCAGAGAGACTTGAAGGTTGCCCCTCGGTGTAAACGCTTTGGTGTACAAGTCCCCTTAGGCTATGTTTAAACGACTACAACAACTGGGCCATTTAAAAAAAATGTCACATACACATGACAAGATTTGCATTTACGCAAATCTGTAAAGACAATTAAATACACTGCATTACGAATTCCAAGCCAGTAGATAGTGAAGAAACACTACACATCTGTGCTCGTAAACATTTGACAGAGCGATAAATACAAACAATCAAGACAGTGAAACCATTAAGCTGTTTTGTTTAGATGGACGATGAGGTTTATTACAACAAGTGACCCTTGTTGTACAAAATTTTGTAGTCAACAAGGTGATGACAAGGCATCACTATCAAAAATTAGCACTTTGAAACCGTCTCCAGTGTGTTTTAAGTATGACAAAATGTTTTCAGGACCCCAAAATGTCGTAAAAGCCTAGTAGAGAACATAGTTATTGTTCTTATGTTATCACTATTGGGGTGAGATTTTACATTTTTGATCAAGTAAAGAATTGTATAGTATAAACGAAAGTCATTGAGTTTTAAAGTTTAAAGCCTTAAAGTTGCAGAAGTGGAAAAACAGATCAGTTAAGTCATTTATTTGTTCTATTATTTTAATGTAAGAGTTCGAGGATTCAATGATTAAAGATTATAATGATCAACACAGGTCAAATGCTGATGATATCCATGTACTCTTCAATTAATGGCACATGCCAGTAACACAAATCGCTTCGATATCACAAAAGCCTGTTGACTCAGGTGGTAACCCTGGCAATATGTAGACGCGGGGAAATACAGCACTAATTAAATCAAATGAAATGAAATGAATTAAAAGACTCGTGCACCTCCGTCAGCTCCGGAGAGCCCCTGAGGTGTGCGGTGAGTTTAAGCGTGTATTAACGGGACAGTGACTCTCATGGCGGTGACACAGCGCTTCTATGTTTAATCATGGGTGAGATGTGACTTCCTAACAAGAGAGGTACAAACCCTTGACCTGCAACCATACTCTCTTTTTCTCTCTTATCTTCAATATTTCGGATGCAGTATTATGACAACTGTGTGTGACTATTAGTGGCTATTACTTTAATAATGCAACAGTTTGTGTGCGGCATTTTCACTCATTTTGACCACACTGTGTACCTCTGCATGTAGCTCAGATAGACATCAATTATACAGAGATCCAAATGTGAAAACTTTACAGCACAACTAACCAACCTCCGGCTCACCCAATGTACAGTGTTATTGTTCAGAGTTTGATCTGTTATAGCTGAGGACACTTTGTGGACTTCTCAGTTGTGTTTCATTTAAGTATCAACTTAGTCTCAGATGTTTCTACTATAATTCCTTAGGAAATAAAACAGAAACAAATGAGACAATTGTTGAAGTACAAGAGAGTTGATTTTTGAAGGTTAAATGGATAAAATAATCTGGATTTGGGCAAGTCTAATGAGAAATGTTTGAGATCGTCAGTAATACTGACTTGCAGGTTTGGCAAATGTGAGTCAGGTTGAAAGATTGTTTTAAGATTGTTCATTTGAAACTCTAATGGAGATACCTGTAAGATTTCTGGGTCTATTTCTTTCATCTAATATTCTGGAAACTTAAGAAATTTCAATTTACTCTCACTGTAATCCAGTGTTTGAATTAAGGGGGGGCTGAGGTGGTCCCAGACCACCTATAAGCATGGAGGGTCCCCCGTAAATCCCCAAAAATTTATTTGGGGGGGTCCCCTGGTATTTATTAAGATTTAAAATACTATGTAATTTTAAAATGATTGTGCTTGTCCAACTTATCCAAACGATTTATGTCTGAAATGTGTGTAAACTTTTAAGTGCACCTTGCACTGTTTTCTAGAGGAATTGACAGACTGTTAGATTTAAATTTAGGATTGGGTTAGGGGCTTTAAAAAATATTTTTAACTAATTTGAGGGGTAAAAATGGTTAAGGTTTCAGTTGAAGTTAATTTTTATTAAAACGTTGATTCAGGACCAACAAAAATTGTTGATTCAGGATCACATCGCAGGATAACTTTTTGAAATTATGGCAACCCTATAATGACGAAGGGGGCTTAGCTAGGGGACCCCCATAATCTTTGAAAATTTAAACTTTGTTAATCACATTGATGTCTAGGAAAAATCAATGAAATATTAAAGAGATCTCATGTTATCTTTCCGACTTATGGGTCATGGGTGGTCACAACTATTCACATCCCAGCGTTCAGTCATTATGGAATTCCCATATGTGCATGCACTATTTCATAGTTTTTATGAATGTACTACTACTCTCAAATGTAGTGATAATAAACATTATGCAATTTCTTGTTCAACAGTATCGTGTATGTAGGCACTGTGCCGGTCATTAACCCCTCTTTAGATATTTAATTTGAGCCGGCGGCTATTGATAAACCCATATATGTGTATTACGTTTAGGTTTGCATCTTTGTACATGGCAGAGAAACATGTATTTGAATTACTTTCTTTTGATTAAAACCTGGAGAGGTGAGATAAAGCCTGTCAAAAATCAAGAGGACACGCCCACAGCACAGCAGCCCAGCGGAGCGTAATCGTTTAAGGTGGCGTCCACAGAGGGTAATGGCCGACAGGTGAGCTAATTAAGATCACAGCGATGAGGGTGCGAGGGGGACGGGAGGAGCGCGAGTCCGTCTTAAACAACACGCTCCGCTTTCACCTGGAGAGCAATTTGTGCCAATTACGGCACGTAGTGAAACGGAGCGATTTAACAGGCTGGAAACGGCAAGGGGCTTTTCGTTCTTTGAAGTGTGAAACGCAGAAAGACAATGAGGTTTTCTTTGCATCTCAAGACATTTGGTCTGTAATTTAACCTTGCTGATTAATTGATTTCTCGAGCAGTTTTTTGTCCGGATGTGAGTTTCACAGCAAGTCTGAAATGCAGTATTTGTGTAGGACTAAACTGTCTAAAAGCCACGCTAATGACTAAAAGCTTTACGACACCATTGTAAAATGCCATAAAATGATGATAAACCAACAAGCAAGGAAACAGAGAAGGATGAGCGATGCCAAAATTCCTAAAGCGACATCTACGATCACCCTTCATGCACAAGCTGTTCCACGGATGCTCTCGGCACACAGGAACACGCTTACGACACGAGTAAACACGCCTCAATAACACGGCCCCTTCACTACGGTGCTGTTTTGCAGATAAACAGTTTGAAGACCTCTCTGTTTGCAGACATAAAAAGCAGAGAGTGGCTCCGTGATGCACGAGCTCCAGATTGATTTGTTTGCACTGCGACTGTGCCGTAGACTTAAATGTAACCAAACTCTCAGGCATCCTCGCAACCATGAAACAACAGCATCGCAAACACCATTCAGAAAACAGCGCTTTTTACGAAACCTTTATTATGGCTCTACACCTGCCATAAAAAATGTGTTTGCAGAAATATTCCTCGGAAACATGAGATCATCCCTGTGGGAAAATTATTCTACTTAGAGATGTGGGACGATACTAAACAGACTGATAGGATTGATACATTTTTTATCATTTTAAAAGAAAATGTTTATTATTGACTGTGCCTAACGGAGTGTCTCCATATCGCACAGAAACTGTTCAAGATCTTCCAAGACAAGTTTAAATAGTTATAGAGTTACTGGTAACAAGGGTTAGGGCAGCCATTCCCAAATAGTGGTCCGTGTAAAGGCAAAATAAAATATAAAATAATATATTTTTTAAAAATATGTAGGCCTATATTTATATATTGGCAAATGGACTCCAATGGCTTTTCCTTTTGACAACTTGTTTTCATTTTTATATATTTTATTTTATTGATGGATATTTCATGTCTTGCTGTCTTTTGTTTAATTCATTTTTAATTGCTCGAAATAAAGAATTCATTAATTAATTAATTCATAGCCTTTATAGGCAATTTATATAAAACACAATGTTTATAAATGGAATGAATAAGGCCTGTTGTTAACTTGTTATTTTAATTTCCAGTTAGTTTCTTGATCTCGCATTTCTGAACTGTTTTGTGGATGTGCTGTTAAGTGGACTTGAAAACTCTGAAGATTAATAATCCCTTAAAATTGCTAAAGGTTTTGATATGTTGACTATATCCAAGTGCTAGTAAGCCTATTTAGATTTGGATATTAATTCAGGACTTTGTGTAGACATATTTTATTATGAGTTTATGAGGTGGTCCGCGGAAATTTTTGATTACACATAGTGGTCCACACACACAAAAAGTTTGAAAACCCCTGGGTAAGGGTAAGTTAGGGCTTAAACATAGTAACTACACAGTTACTTAGAAAGTAGTTGCAAACATAGCATTATGCTGTGGTCACACTAGACCAGGGCTCTTAACCTTTTTCAAAACAAGGGCGCCCTATTGTCCGCTACAAAATTTGAAGGCAATCCCACTCATAATATCTACCCAATAAAATATACCAGAGATTGGCATATATTCATTACAAAAATAACCAAGCACTAAGAGATTTTTAGGTGATTTAGCTTATTTTTGAATAATTTTAGGTCATCTTGAGGCCCCCTTCGAAGTTTACTGAGGAGGCCCCTGGGCCTTTGATTGAGAAACACTGCACTAGACCTTTAGCATGTGAAATGTTATAGACTCCTCTGCATACATGCATGGGCGATATCACGTGCCATGGCATTGGTTTTTTTATCCACATTGTGAATTTCGACAGGCTTACACTGCTATAGTTTTTGATATTTTAAAGCGGTAAATAAAATATCATCTTTGATATTGTGAAAAGTTCATATTGTGACATATTGATCTTCTAGTTTACATGTCTTTATGTGATAAACAAAAATTCTGTTCACTTTTTGACTTGAGCTTTGGAACGCATGGAAATGCAAAACGTCTTTTGCCTACGCATTTGCATACAGTGATCACAGTAAGTCAATGGAAGTCAAGGGAATCAAAGTCTAGCGTGGCTGTGGTATTAATCCAAATAGTCATGAGTTTACTGTCACTTTAGGTATTGATATAAATAAATAAAACATTTTCAAGCTTAACTGTGTTTTGGAAGCAGCACTGTGAATATCTGGTTAAAGTGAAAAATATACCTTCAACGAGTTATTATAATCTGAGTAAACTCCTTCAATATTACTCACCCTGATCCTGTGGTTGTTGGCGATTCTTGTAGTGGATAAAAACTGTGACACTTGACTGCTTGCCGAACCTCAGGCTCCATCGTCTTAGACACGTCATAGTAATGTCCAAATCTCAATGATGACGCTAATGCAGTCTATAAGAGACAACATTGAATGCATAAAAAAATCAATAAAGCAATTCAATATTATTAAACCGTTTTTATAGGGGTCGTGACATTTGCAATCACATTTACTTGATCTTATGATAACAGCATAATTAATACATCCTGCAATCTTCATAGGTTAAAATGGCCTCCTTTTTAATAACAAAATCAAAATTTTTTCGTTCTCCGGAAAAAACGAATAAAAAATGGCTATATTAATGACGTGAACAGATTCATTTTCATATAACCTGCTGAGAACGATATGCATATGCGATAAATGCCTTCTTTAGTGGTACAAACTTGTGCCTGTGAGATTGTTTGGCTGTCTGTGAGATGAATAAACAAACATGCTGCGTCTGAAATCGCCTACTTCAATACTATATAGTACGCGAAAAGCAGTAGGCGAGGCGAGTAGTATGTCCGAATACATAGTATTCGAAAAACAGTATGCAAAAAGTACCCGGATGACCTACTACTTCTGGTTAGATTTTTTACGATGGACACTTCACTATCCCATGATAGAGTTATCTAACGAAGAAGATGACGCATCATCATATTAGGCTGTATTTGTGCTGGAATGACATGACGTTATGACGACGTATGTCACGTGATGTAGCAACATGGCGGATGTAGTTCCTCCGAATCACATTCATACTACCAGGATTCATACTAAAGTATACAGTACCTACTGTTTTAACGGTAAGTAAGTAGGTACTTCATCTCATTCAGTACCTACTGTACAGTATGCGGTTTCGGACGCAGCCACAATGTTTAAAAAAGACCATTTAAAAAGCTGTTTGAAACTGCAGTTTTAGTGTCAGTATGTAGCCTGTCAATCATAGAAGTGGGCTGGACACAGAGCCAGGCCTTATGCTCTTAAAGGGAAAGACAACAAATAGGCATGGGCGGGTATGAGAGTTTGGTAACCTTAAAGGGGTCATAGCGTGAAAATCTGGCTTTTTTCATATTTAAGTGCTATAATTGAGTCCCCAGTGTTTATATCAACCTAGAAAACATAAAAAAGACAAACCCAGTAACTTAGTTCTGGTAAACCATTCTCTGCAAGCATGTAAAAAATTTCGTCTTTCAGATTTTGCATGTTTTGTGACATAGGTAGCAAGTCTTCTTACCACTGCAAATGCACAAATGCACAGATTTGATCGTAAAGTGTGAGTACGCAAAAATCCACGGCAAAGTCCATATTTATAAAAGCTGTCTTTGATGTGGAAAAGTGCTTAGCGCCACGTCTGAGCAGACATACACATTTTTGCTTGTCCAATTGCTGCAGGTTTTTGGAAATACAAGCCATTTTTGCTGCTCGAAAAGGATTTAAACACTGACAGACGCTCGGTTATGTCAATTACATTAATTAGGAATCGTTTAAAGGCGGAAATATGCAAACATTTTCACGTCTGAAAGTGAGGCATACACACGTATTCTATGCATACATTGCGTTTTATGAATCACTCGTGCTCGCTTTTTAGAAATGAACGTAAGATAAAATTTAGGACGTTTTCTACACATCATTTTATAAATGAGGCCCCTTGACTCTTTTGAACCTTGGCATACCTTGAAACCGGTAACTGGCCCATGCCTACATGCAAATCAAACTTTTTCAATAAGACGATGAAAAAAAGGGTGGAAAAATGGTCATAAATGACATACATTTTTATGCTTTTCATAAAAAAAACTTAAAGGAATAGTCAATTTTCTTAAAAGAAAAATCCAGATAATTTACTCTCCACCATATCATCCAAAATGTTGATGTCTTTCTTTGTTCAGTCGAGAAGAAATTATGTTTTTTGAGGAAAACATTGCAGGATTTTTCTCATTTTAATGGACTTTAATAGAGCCCAACATTTAATACTTAACTCAACACTTAACAGTTTTTTCCAACGGAGTTTCAAAGGACTATAAACGATCCCAAACGAGGCATAAGGGTCTTATCTAGCGAAACGATTGTCATTTTTGACAAGAAAAATAAAAAAGATGCACTTTTAAACGACAACATTTTGGATGACATGGTGGTGAGTAAATTATCTGGATTTTTCTTTTAAGAAAATGGACTATTCCTTTAAGTAATATTATCCATATTCCTAGGGGAACATAATAAAATATTAATAAAAATGTCATGACCCCTTTAATAACTATAATTCAATGTATAGCATGATATTGTACATGTAGATTCAGAGGACGTAAATGTCACCCAATCTACTTCTGCTGGGGACACGTTCAGTTGTCCTTTAAGGTAAATTTTTGTAACAAACTAATTCCAAATTATATGATACACTGCATAATTTAGCAAAGATTTAAAATAAATATAAAATGTATAAAGTGACACATAATTTAGGACACATATACATGTTATATGGTATAGATGTTACCACTGTTTCTTGTACATACATTATTTACAAGTGTTTAATTGTCGCTTTGCTTTGAAAGTACATTTTACTTACTAAAACTTTTTATTGACTACTGTGTACAAACCAACAGATGATAAGTCAGATAATGAATGAGGATTAGGTTTTATACAAGACAATGAAATGTTAAAAGACTCTGTAACTCTCATGGTTTAACTATTGTCGGACAGTAGGAAACCCTGAGGATTCATTAAGCCATTGAGAACATAATTACTTTGTGACGAGACCGAGCACTCGGGCATAGAAAAACACACTTGCGCACAGGCAGATGTTTTCCTGAAGTTGCAAGGGGGTCTGGACTTTCCTCCAGAGTTTCTAATGAGGTACGAGGTGAACCTCTAATCTTTTCCTGATCTGGATCAGCGACTCTTATGTGCTCCAGCACCTCCTTCGGAGACTGACAGCTTGCCGCTCATCCTCGTTTAGTGGGCAGGTCGGGTCGACCCCTTTAACGTAACGGGACGGGTTTTGACTGCCTGAACTTTGATCTGGTGTCTCCATTGAGAAAAAGAAAGGAGGGGGGCGCTCTATATTTAGGATGCAAATCCCTTACTAGATTTGCTGGTGCTTTGTGAAGAAGACTGAGGTATGAGAAAGGTTAAGGAGGGTAAGTATCCCCTCTGAGACTGATGAGGAATCGCTGATGGAGAAACTGGAAGAAATAAGGAAATAAGTTGGAAAACATCCAATAAGAAAGAAAAAGTAGGAAACAGATGCAAAAGTCTTCCAAAAACGAGTGAAATCTTCAGGGACTCGCTTGTGTGCCCCCTAATCTCCATAGCAATCTGGATTATGGGTTGGCGGGAGGGGTCTTTTCTTAAAGCGGAAGAAAGAGGGGCGCGCGGACGCCACGGCGAGGCCTGTGAAGGGATTTGGGGGTGCTGAAGGCTGCTGGTTCATTGTAAAGGGTTTGAGTTTGAATAAAGCCTCCATGTTCTCTTGTCTGTTCTGGTTTTAAGTCCACCTATAACCAGCTAAGCGTGAGTAATCCACCTAAACCGTGAATGAAAGCTGGCAAAGCCCATTCATTGCAATTGATATATTTATTACAGGACACTATTTTTCCCACCCCAGCCTTTATAAAACGACGTCTGTGATAGAGAGAAAGTTGAAAGATATACTCGGTAATGTGTGGATAGATAAGTGTGGGAAAGACAGTAAAAGATTCATTGAACAAAAATGATTCTCAGCAAATGAATCAGTTGACAATCAAACAATCCAATGCATCAATTTCAGATTCAATTATACCCAAGCACTAAATGATATATCAGTCTGCAATACTAAATCTGGTCACCTAATGTGAAACACCACATATATCTGCAGATAACAGATGCAATACTATATGTGCTATACTATATGTCAATATTTGAATATCATGACTCACACAAGCGTTAAGCGTGAGTGATTTACATGTCAAGTCAATGCAAAGACCCGACAGACACACATCCTGAATTAATAGAATTGAGCGTTATATATACATACATATTTAGACTACAAGCTAGCTAAATCCCGCAAATTGAGCGTATTCACGTCTCAATTTCATGTGCGAATGACGCAAGTTAAACAGAACCACACTATGGTTTTATTTGAAAAATGTACACTTTACATAGCAAATTTTAAACCCCTAATGTATATTGTGAATAAATTTAGAGGAATTATTATTTTATTCAGGGTAAACCTTGTTTTAACAATTGTTTGTCCAACTATCATTAATACTTTTTTAAGTTTTCAACAAGTATTATCATTGACTAAAGCAAAAAAATGTGTTAGAGTGAATGAGGGGGTCATTTGTGTTTTATAAGAAGAACAGACATCTATACCTGAACTTTGGGTTGGTTCTGGTAGCGCCAGGCAATTGCCATTGTGTCTTGATTCTCTGGTTCACGTGGTTGGGCATCATTCATCTTTACACTGCCAACATCATCCATAATTGGTGAAGGGAGTTCCTTCAGATATAAATACATAACACACACAAAAGACATAAACATAACAAAAGAAATAAACATTAAAAATGATAATACTTTACAACAAGGATGTTTGTTAACATTAACCAGCCACTGAAGACTTCAATTATCACACATTTTAAAAGTTACATTTATGCATGTTTTTATGACTAATGACTAATTTAATGACTAATTTAAAAGCATTATTATTTTGTTATTTATACAGTATACAGAGTGGCAAAAACATAAACAAACCTCCTTTGTGCCCCAAACTTAACTTCCGTTAGACTTCCACACGAAATCAATAACAACAGAGTCACACTAGAGTAGATTATTTCTGATAACAAACTAAATAAATCACAAGTAAATTACTTTAGTCCAAATTAAAACGCATCAAGCATTACAATGAGCTACATTACTGTGTAAAATGTATCTATAGCTACAGATCCTTACATTTTTGCCTGGTTGCCAAATCCACACAGCGGTGCCCCATGCTCATTATTACCCCTCATCTTTTGAAAACCGATATTTTTTTATTTTCAACTAAATGAAACTATTCTATACCAAAACTATTTGATTTGTCATGATATAAAAAGTATACTGTATACAATATTTAAATATGTAGAAAAATTTATTTTATATTTACAAATAGTCAATTAGTTCACCCAAAAATGAAAATTTTGAAAACATTTTGATTGCCCCCACATTCAAACTAAAGAAAACCTAAATTATAAAAATTAGGGGTGGTTTCTCGGACATGGATTAGCTTAAACTAGGACTAGGCCTTAGTAAAATTAGGAAATATAACTAGTTTTAAAAAACATGCCTTACTAAAAACATTACTTGTGTGCATTTTGAGGCAAAACAAAGGGCACTGATGTATTTTAGGATATGTCAGTGCAAGTAGTTTTCAGTTTGGACAGCTCTTACATTTATTTTAGTCTAGGACTAGTCTAATCCCTGTCTGGGAAACCGCCCCATGTTATGTTAGTATATATAGTTTAAATAAAATTAATACTTTCGTGTTCCATATAACAAGATTTATTCAATATTAATTAAATAAACAGTTTTTAATCTTTTTAGATAATATGTACTTCTGGCACCTTTTTAGTTTTCAACAGCACTCCTGAGTCAATTAGTGACAAGAAATGACAAAATGAAGCAACCGAAACACAAATAACACAAATAATAGGTGAATACAGGAAAGTGGGCAACAACAGGCCATCATTAAACTCATATTAACTGGGGGGCAATCAGGGGCGAGAGAAAGAGCCCACTGTCCACAGTCATTAATGTGAAACTTGTTAGTGCTCACAGGTAACTCCCTGAGCACTTACACAAACATTCATCGTTTAGAGAGAGAGAAAGAGAAAGAGAGAGAGAGAGAGAGAGAGAGAGAGAGACTTTACAGTACACACTACATACTGCCTTCTAGTTTTGTACATCATTTTTGTGCACTAGGTAGCAAAAGACCACTAGTTAACCACTAGCAAAATGTCTCAATTCTCAATCATATAAGTAACAAAATAAAATCTCAGCAGATATTACTTATGAAAATGTGAGGTCAGTTTGAGGGCAAGGCATTGTGGGATACGCACAAGCACAATGTGCTCTGTTTGCATTCTGAATATTTTGGCAAATGCTGTAGGTCGTCAGGATACTCAACTCTATGCATACAAAACATTTGCATACCACACACAATGTACATACAATGAACTGTATATGAACTAGAATTATATACTACAACTAGCATGCAGAAGAACACTGTATAGAAAAAGAGACGTTTCACAGCGCTCACAGACCTATACGCTGGTAAATCTGGAGATTTATAAAAGTTTATTGTGTTGAAGGCCAAAATCATTTATGCGTAAACAATGCATCTCGAACTACAACACAACAAAACTTCCCAAAGATCCCAAACTTTGAGTGATTCATTAATGTGAACTGACGCTCTTACCTGCATGATCTCGTCAGGGTGATCTCGGGCAGATGCCAGGAAGAGTTCATGTCCACACACAACACCTTCTGCCAGGAAATATTTGAGCAGCGTTCTGGAGTAGCTGTCATATCGGTCCTCCTCTGAAAAAAACAACCAGCATCAATGTTAAAGCTATCAAGCTCTGTTGATGTTCCTCCTGACAGGAATATACTCAGATCAGATCAGAAACCCAACAGAGAGACTTAAAACAAGATCAACTTTAGAGTCTGGTGATGCCAAACACTTCATAAAAGGTGCAATGTCTATCTGACAGTACTGAAGCTGGATTGTAATGCATTTAATGGTCACTCCATCATCACAAAGGGCTGAAGGAAAGGCGGGTGCTGGATACAAAACAATAACAGAATGCAACATGTATACGGGGTCACTTGTTCAAAAAGTTTAATCTGAATCTAAATGATCCAGATTTTAGAAATGTCATGTTTTGCCATCCAGAATCAGGTTAACCATCTAACTTTTGTCCTGGTTTTTTGTTCAAAGCAAAATTGGATTGGATCACCCTGATTCAGATATACACTGTAAAAAAAATCCGTAGAAATTGCAGCTGGGTTGCCGGTAATTTACCGTAGATTTAAATTTATGTTTTTTACTGGCAACATTTTGTTCAAAGTTAAATGAACATTAAACATTTACAAGTCTTTTTCTTTACAGATTAAAACTAAAAGAACAGGATTAAGCAAAACATTCTGGGAAACAAAATCTGAAGCAAAAACAGAAAAAAGTTGATGATGATTTCTAGTTCCCAGAATGCTTTGCATTAGGCTGATATTGTACAGTTTTATTCTGTAAAGATAAAGACTTGTTAATATTTAAAATTTATTTAACTTTGAAAAAACTCTTTCCAGTAAATAACATACATTTAAATCTACGGTAAATTACCGGTAACCCAGCTGCAATAAAATTGTAATTTCTACGGATTTTTTTTACAGTGTACACTTTTTCAAATTAGCAGATCTGGATTACTAGTGCTCTAAATGCATTTACTGACTATTAAAAACAGCGGGTAGTTTGTTCCCTATGGAGTCAGTTAGTTTTTACTTGAAGAGACAATAAAACAACACAACTTTCCCTTACTTTTTATTATTTCAAAAAAAGATTATACACAAACACATGCATTTTTAGTCACAAAGAGGCTAAATGTCTGGTAGTTTACATTTGTAGAGTTGTCGGTTGTTAAAACTACTTTTGACTGTTTGGTCTCTGATGATTATGATTTATATATGACAGCTAAAGTTAAAGATTACTTTTGTTAAAATTAAATGTTATACATTTTTTGTTTGCTATTGACTGCTGTATGAGGCATGTATAAGGACTGTTTTCTTTCTGTAGCCCAACGTTTGACTTTGAATACTTTATTATTATAAGGGTTGAACTAATCAAGAGCAAAATTTCAACAAAAAATATATATTTATAAATATTACATGATATAAATGTTGTTAGGGTTTTTTTTTAGTTTTATTATATTTTTGTTCCCTTATGCTAAATAAACTTTTTGGGATCAAACAATTCCCAATTTTTCTAAAAAGTTTTGTACAACACAAAGTGATGATTTGATCCAGAACAAAAACTTGACTGGAGTTTGTGATCCAAACCAAATTCAGAATCCATTTTTTTTTTTGGATCAACCCATTTTGAAATTTTGATCTCATCCGATAGCCGAAATCCAAATAAATTACTTTTGAACAACTGGCCCCTGTGGATGTGATTTCTAAGCCTATCTGAGAAACAAAACAGATAACTTTCTTAGTAAACAACAATTTGTCTACTTTAAATATAACGCATGATAAATAGGAACACTATACTGAGAAAGGTTTAATGGTGCAATGGTGTTTTAAAGAGGACATTTTAAAAAAACTTTTTTAAGATAAATTTCTGGTGTTCCCAGAGTGCATGTGTGACGTTTTAGCTCAAGATAACATATAGATATTTTATTATAGTATGTTAAAATTGCCATAGGTGTGAGCAAAAATTTTGCCGTTTTTGGGTGTGTCCTTTAAAATGCAAATGAGCTGATTTAATGCAAACACTGATCACCATAATGGTGGTTTGTTGAAATTGAAACTCAATTGTGCTGTCAATTATTCTCTGTCTCTCTACTAATGTTTTTTTTCTGCTGGTAGTGTCGAGTGTTTTTACATCACGTTTTAGTATCAACTCAGCTCGCTTGAAACCCCAACGAAGGTGGTCTAAAAAGTATCGAAAAAATACCAAGTGGAATACCCCGCAAAAGTAAGCTGACCTGATCCAATTGTGAGGTACTATGCAATGGAAATAGGACTGGGAAAAGATTAATCACGTTTAATCGCATACAAAATTTTGATTTTTTTTGCATAACATAAGTGTGTGCTTTTTTTTGCATAACATAAGTGTGTGCTGTGTGTAATTATTATGTACATATAATACACACACATTCATGTATGCATTTAAGAAACATTTACATGTGTATATTTATTTATTTATATTTTTATATATTATATATATATATATATATATATATATATATATATTATATTATATTATATATATATATATATATATATATATATATATATATATTTAAAAAAATTATATATAAATAATAAATCTGACATTAACATATGTTTATTGTGTGTGGTTAAATATACACAATAATTACACACAGTAAACACACATATATTATGCAAAAAAAATAACTTTTATTTTGTATGTGATTAATCGCGATTAATCTTTTCACAGCCCTAAATGGAAAAGCACCATAAATGCAGATTAAGGGGTGGTATGATTATAATAAGATCCCTATTTGACATTACAAGGTGAGCCAAATTTTAATTACCTATTTTTTCACATGCTTGCAGAGAATTATATACCAAAACTAAGTAACTGGGTCGATCTTTTTCACCTTTTCTAGGTTGATGGAAGCACTGGGGACCCAATTATAACACTTAAACATGGAAAAAGTCCATGAAATCAAAACGGACAATTCTTATTTTTACAAAAAAAAAATGTTCACAATAAATAATTTATCCATGTGGGTCAGGTTTTTTTATATTGTGTCCATATAAACTTAAATCAAAATCTCTAAATGTACTTCCACCCTCTTATGTCGATCCTTTTCTGATGATGTCAGCTTCTAAATTTACATAATAACATCTAAAAACCCACTCACAACCTGACGATCAACCTCATCCTCTCCACCACACACAATGACAGTTTTAACTTCGTATTCATTTACATAAACACCCTTAAATCCACAAAGGTCCACAGCCTCTTTTTGACCTCTCAAAGATTTCTCCAACAGCAGAAGAGAATGATGGGCATCCCAATGTCCATTTCCTGCTCTCGCCCACAAACCCAGATGCCTCTCATATTCCATCCTCGGCAAAAGGCAAAAAAATTCCTCAGCTCTTCAATTTGTCATCGGAAGAACTCCCCTCTTCCTTATTGATGTGTTTCTAGGTCAGCAGGCCTTTGTGGCTTTCAGCGGCCCGACAAAGACACCCAGATGGGCCCACTCGAGATGGGGCCTATTGTGATGCCGCTTCTATGGGGCCTTACAAATAAAACCTGCGGGCGCTATTAGCCTAGCGGGGGTGTTTGTGGGGCGGGATGGGATGTGTTAGGGGTGAATATCTCTGATGTACAGCTTTGGCACATGTCAGTCATTCGAGAACATCAAGAGTTTGGACATGTGGAGACTTCCTCTCTTTTCTTATGCAGAAAGAATCTAATTACACTTTAAGAGTCATTTATGTCGCATTTTGGGATGTTTGAAAGATAGTAGGAGTTTGTGCATGTGCGTATGTGTGCATGAGAGAGAGAGACACAGAGAGAGAGAGAGAGAGAGAGAGAGAGAGAGAGAGAGAGAGAGAGACCGTCACTCAAAGCTGCAGGGGAAATTTGGGTCAACACTTCTGCCCTTCTGGTTCCATATGTTTGCTGTCCCAATGAGTCACCATGACTAGTACAACGAATCTGAAATAAATGAGCTACATCTGGGGCAATAGCATCTAAAATTTATTTTCCATTTAATTACTAGAATGTGAAATTAAACAGCTCCGTTATTAAACTTCACATTATTAAAATTTGTCCCTAACTTTTAGGCGTAGTTTTCCGGACAGGGCCAATACTAGTCCCAGCCTAAATTGCATGTTTGAGCTGCTTTAATTTTAAAAAACCTTTCACTGACGTCTCAAGATGCACACCAGTATTGTTTTTTGTAAGGTTTGTTTGTTAAAACTACTTAAAGGTCCTAACATAACTAAGACTTAGTCCTGGATTAATCTTAACTTTATCCGGGAAACAGTCCAATAAAGTTAAAAATCATTACATGACATCCATTACACAAGGTGCAACTTTCAAGGTATAATTGGTGCACTTTCATATATTTTATATGGGTCCCTGCTTGGAGATGTAATTGAGCTCGACAACACTCGACTCATCATAAAATACCATGAACAATCCACTTCCAATGAAGTGAAAATGGCACAAAAGAATGGAAGAGAATAGAAATAAGGAGGCATGAATATAAGATCCTCATGAATATGCTTTTAATATAATGGGCCACGTTGAGTAAGCTGTGATGTTTTTGAAAATTTGGAAAATTAAATTACTCTACTCATGATGGTTGTCATATAAAAAAATGTTTTATAGGGCTAGTTGTCATTTCATCATTGCACTTTTCATTATCAAAGTAATGTCACAATGAAAGTGAAATGAAAATCTTCAATTTGTTTGGAATATTGTGGTATTCTTAACAAATGACTTATCTTTAAATTTCATATTTTTTTTTAATTCATGTGCCCTCATAATCTTTAATCAAAAACATAAATCTCCTCCTCTCCTCAAATTGATAATGATATGATATGGCAGGTGGGCAGGGTCTGAGTAAAGATCGCACCTATTAGCGAATAGCAACATGACCCAACTTCAAACGATCCAATCAATTCACGATTGACAAATTTAAATCCTACTTTATTTCATTTCAGAAGCCATTTTACTCGGATATACGTAAATCGGAAAAAACTCGGAAAATAAGACAATCGCTACTTCCTATTCATGGCGACTTTAAAATCAATGTGTTCTCAGTTCAGCCATAAATAAAATACAAATATCTTTCATTCTTAACCTTTAACAAATACATTCATGCCATCTGAATAAATCAAAAACATGTTATTTGGAAATCTGGTTGAAAGTTACTTAATAATTATATCATACTGTGACCCTGGACCACAAAACCAGACATAAGTCCCACAGGTATATTTGTAGCAATAGACAACAATACATTGTACAGTTCAAAATTATTGATTTTGTATGGCAAAAATCATAAGGATAATAAGTAAAGATCATGTCGAATGGAGATACTAATAATTTTTGATAATGTTCTACCAGAAATATATCAAAAATGTATTTATCATTAGTAATATGTGTTGCTAAGGATTTTATTTGGACAACTTTAATGGTGATTTTCTCAATATTTCGATTTTTTGCACCCTCAGACTGCAGATATTTGAATATTTGTATCTTGGATAAATACTGTCCTATCCTAACAAACAAACCATACATTAATGGAAAGGTTATTTCTTCAGCTTTTAGATTATGTATAAATCTTAATGAAAAAACTGACCCTTATGTTTTGTGTTCCAAAGTCACGTATGTCATATGTCTATCATAACTAACATCACACATCTCATCTACAATCACCTGTGATTTTAAATTACATTTAAGTGACAACTACAGATTAATTACATAGATGAAAACTTCAAAGAAAGCAAAGTGGGATACATAAAACAAATAAGAATATATTTAACCATGATTTATAATTTACTGACCTTTTTATAATCAGCAATTACAGTAATAAGTTTGATTAGTCTAATCAAACAACTAAACTGACTACATTGCAAGTCATATTATACTACAATCTAATGTCAAGTCATTGTTAAAACATGTCTTACCTACAAGTAGCAGAGATCCCACTGCAAGCCCACCACCTATGAAAGAGTGACAACACATAGTAATGTGTGTTTGTAACACTTGACAATAACATCTCATTAATTAATAATACTTAATGCATTAGTTAACATGATCTTACCATGAGTTATTTATTTTACTGCATTTTATCATCATTTTAATGTTAGTTAACATCAATACAATTGTTAATTTAAGTTCATTGTGCATTAACTAGCATGTTAACAATTTTTATTAAAAAAAAAAATATTAGTAAAGGTTAATAAAGATTAATAAATGCTGTAGACGTGTTGTTTGTTGTTGGTTTATGGTATCTAATGTAGTTAACTAGTAGTAACAAATTAATCTTTATTGTAAAGTGTTACCAGTGTGTTTTATAGGTTTTGCTGAAGAAACCAATCCTGCATTGTCATTACTTTTGCTCACATAGGTACATGCCAAAACAATCAATATCTTACCTAACTTATAGAAACTCAACTTTAAACAATTCTTATGCTTCTAGTTTCGTTAAAAAGATATTTAAGTCACACTATTTAAACTCGTTAAAATATTATTGATGGGATGGGAGACTCAAATATATTGCTAGCGTGACAGCGCCTCAACGGATTGTGAAATGTTGTTTATTATCGACTTCTAAAAGGGCATCATCAAAACTTTATTACAGACTTGATGTCCAACATTACAAACATAAAAAAGGTAATACACAAATATCACAACAATACGAAAAAAATACCTAAAGGTCTCACTGAGATACCAATGTCTTCACAACCTGATAGCTTTAATGTGAGATTTACTGTACTAACCGATGATGTAGTCAAGTGAGGTTACACCGGTGGAAACTATCAGCTGTCCGTTTTGCACAGACGGTCTGGTTCCCGGGATAGAAATGAGTTTGCTGCGGGATTTCTTCTGAAAACTCGTTGTGTTTACACCGCTCATGCTTGTCCTGGGAGCCGCCATTGTTATTCTGTGTTGACAGCGGCAGCGATGACGCAACGCGCAACAGCCAATCAGCGATTGAATTGTTTCCCCTGACCCAATCAAAACTCTCCATACTCAGGAGTCGTGATACGAAAGAGGTCAAGGGTGGCTGCGGCTGCGTAAAGATCACGTGATTCATAAACACAAACAGCACGCTGACAGCGGACATGAATGGGGTAAGAATACTCTTAAAAGACCGATTTATTTTCGTTATAACTTAGAGGAAATCGGTATGATATTCCTGCTACAGGTCTCGTTAGTAGATGTTTAGATAGACAACCACACGGGCATTCAACAACACTAAAGTCACGAGTCCCCTTGAACCCAGAGCCTCACTATCAGTGAAGCGTCAGATGATTACAGTTTTTAATAAGATAATTTATTTAAATAAGTATAGTGATACACACATACACACAATTTGTGTATAAAAGTACAATTATTTGATGTAATCTCTCAATAAATATGAGTGTAATAGCATAATAATTATACTAGGATTACAAAAGTGGTTGCATTAGTAGCACTACTGTAACAGCTTAAAATGTCTGTTATCCTGGACGTTCATGTTTGATGTTAATCAAAATGTATGATTTTCAGTACATTTTAATTTGGATTGTATATCAAAGATATAGTGACTGTTATCGAAACATCGTTTGACACATGAAAACTAGATTCAAAGATAATTTTCATTCATGTATAACATTTGTTTTTTAGATTAAAGGGGATATTTTTAGGATGTCAAATAATTGTTTGGTGTCCCCAGAGGACGTGTGTGAAGTTTAAGTTCAAAATACCATACAGAGAATTTATTATAACATGTTAAAATTGCCCGTGTGAGAAAAAATGTGCCGGTTTTGGGTGTGTCCTTTAAAATGCATATGAGTTGCACTAAATGGGAGTGCCGTTGTTGAATAGTGCAGATTAAGGGGCGGTATTATCCCCTTCTGACATCACAAGGGGAGACAAATTTCAATGACCTATTTTTTCACATGCTTGTAGAGAATGGTAAATGTTTCCAACATTTTAAAAATAATGTGAAGTCCAGTGTTTCCCACAGGATTTTGAGAGACTTGTGGCGGTGATGACGTCCCACTCTAATTAGCATATATGTGACGTCATCACGTGTTTGCGTTTGATCCGGTTTGATCGAGTGTTGGCACCTGAAATATGTTTCACTTCTACTCTTTGATCTGTCACGTTATATTGCATTTTAACACAACTGATTGCTATTATTTACATATTATCAGTTCTGTTGTCAGACATAAAATGAGCAGACTATAGCCCTATTCGGATGGGATTAGTTTTACGGTTGTAGATGGCGTAAGGTAATTTTACCACAGGACGTCTGTAATATTGATGGTCAATTCGGACGGGATTAGAAATCTCAGTTAAACATTCAGAAGTGGGAGGGGTAACTCGATTGCGCAGCAGGTCACCTCTCTCGTCGTCATGTGCACGTTGCTTCTTGATATCAACATGACACAGACGAGAAAAACTCGAAACACTGTGTTTAATTTCAGTTTGGGGAGAACGTCAGTTTCAGGAACAGTTCTGTGCCTCTGAGAAGTGAATTTGACTTTTTAAAGTTTGTGTCGAGTTATTCAGGAACTGACTTGACACTGACTTGTTTTTTCGCCTAGAATACAAGTAAATGCTTAAGCGCTTTTATATTTGAAAGAAACCCGCAAAATAACAGGAAATTACGAAACGTACGTGTATGTTTACAGATGGTATATAAATCACCATACATTTGCTGTTGCTCTTCTCATCAATGTCTTGTTATGAGCCCCTTTTTATTTAAATGCGAGTTTTATTGTCGCGTATAGCGCAGACAATTGGGTGCAAATTCAGAAATATGAGAGAATACACAGTAACTGTTACACAAAGTTACTACAAAACACGTGCGCAGGCATATAGCATTATAGAGAGGGAGAGAACGCGGGGGTGTGTGTGTGGGAAACACTAATGCTAACCTTTCGTCAAGTCATCGCCGTCTTCTCTGTCAGTAAAATCTGTGACTGTTGACGTTTACGCGAAAAAGAAAGTATACGGAGGAAGAGGAACGGACATTGAAACACCGCCACCTTTTCACGCTCGTGAGAGAGAGAGGGAGAGAGAGAGAGAGAGAGAGAGAGAGAGAGGGGGGGGCGCGCGCTGCATGCAACATAGAAAGGGAGGGCGCGCTGGGTGCTTGCAACAATGAATTAAGACGTTTTTAAACAGTAAAATATAAATGTAAATGGGGATCATGAAAAATCTATTTGTGGCGGCCAGCGCTGATTCTGTGGCGGTGCGCCACGAATAAATCAACGTACGGGAAACACTGAAGTCTGCCCACACGGTTAACTAAACCATACCGCTTACTTGCAATGATAGAAGATTTGTCGGTACATTCAATAAAGCTATTTGAGTAGATAATTTCCCCCTTATCCCCCCCTTATGCAGATATCAATTTTATATTCAGATATGCCAGAGGGCTGAGATATTACGATTGTCAGCTGATGGTTTTAATTGTTCAAAAACATCTTATTCATGCATCTTAGTCTGTACTCGTGTACACCACAAATAAAAAAGGACAATTTTATTTGCTATTAATGCAACTCTCATGAAGTAAAAACACAAAGTCTTCCTTCTGCTGCAAAAAATAGTCCCTGATTGACTGTAAACATATATTTACTTTGCAAAGCTGTGCAGTGATACACAGAATCATTAAATGCAACGTCCATATATGTGTTTCATCAATAAACCACAGCTATAGATCAGAATAAAGCACTGGAACTAACCGTTTTATAACAAACATATCTGAGGTTTCAAGTAACAAGACAGTCATTAACCTCATTCACACAGCACTTTTATCCCAGACAATTTGTGTAAAATGTGTGAACGCAAACACGTCTCGAAAATGTTCTTGGATCTCTCCCGTAAAAATGACCTAGCAACAAGAAGTTATGGTTCAGATCAACATTTATGATGAGTAATGTCGCCAAACTTAGGGCTGTGCAAAAATATCGATACAGCTAATTATCATGATAGTTTTTTCCACGATAGTGTATCGATATTTAAATCTCAACTATCAATATTTTTTTTTAAAAATCTAATCCCGCTGTGTGCGTCAGACGTCCTCCTCCGCCGCTGCTGTAGTTGTCACTGTCTAGTTGTCTGTTATATGCGGTCATTCGGCCAATGTCTCAGAAGTTAGCGGTAGTGAGAAAATGGCAGAAAATTTAAAAACACCTGCAAAGCCAACTTGTGGAAAAGCACTTTGACTTGAAAAAATAAAGTTTAAAGAAAAATTCAGCTCTATTTTTTTACATCTTTGATAAAAAAAGAAAAAGTATCGCAATGTTACACAACATGCAATGTATTGTATCGTATCGCAAGGTTTTCCCGCAGAAAATGTGTTAGTTAAGGTGGTAAGGTTGTGCAGGTGGGCGGGCCGGGGGCGTGGCAATCAAAGGGGCGGGGTGTACGCGTCATGATGAAAATATTTTTATTTAAACACTCAAATAACACTCAATTTTGAAGAAACTATGACAGAAAATGAACACATACTAGATTATTAATAAATTAAATGTTTTATCAACCGGCTAGTTATCCTCCAGACATTGACGGACCATGTCTTTCTCTCATTTCGGCCATGTGGTGCGTGCCTGCTCGCAGTGTGAAGTGCGTCCACGCTATTCTCCGAGACGCACTTGACGGCCTTTTGTGCAGCGAATTTTTTTTTTTTTTTTTGGACGACCTTGTTAAGGTGGTAGGGTATCCCAGCTTAGGTGGACCGCCTGAACTGAAAAGTGCTGCGGGAAACCATGTATCGTGATACATTGTATGTATCGTGATGCGTATCGTGAGGTCTTTGCCAATACCCAGCCCTAGTCAAACTGGACTGAAGAAGAAATCAGGGAGCTCGTCACTACCCACGCTGAAGCTGAGATCATTCACCAGCATGACAGAACAATGCATCACGCACTCCATATGATCTTGTCATAAACAAAAATGCATGTGCGTGGTTTCTCAAGAGAGGACTTTTAATATGCCACGTGTCTTTAAGGGATCTTTACGGCATTTGTGTGAATGCATGCACAGATTATCGAAAATCATTGGCAGTGTGAATAATCCAAAAATCAAACGACCCCGGACAAATCCTGGATGCATTTTCCTTGTATTTTCTGTAATCTCTGTGTCAAAAGGGCTTTAGTGTGGAATACATATTGCTTAATTTATTACTGATTATATCATAAAATATTATTATTTGTCATGAATTGCACCATCTTGGGTTTTAATTGGTGCCTTTTTTGCTGATAATCATGTTATTTTTATTATGTCACCTTTATCGACTCGTTGTATCTGATTGTTCCACACAGTGCTAATGCTAACAGTCATAACATGTCAGATGTTTCCTGAGCAGCATGTTTGGTTTTTCCCAATTTAATTCTCTTTGCTACCACAATCTGAGGTCATGAATGTAGCTGCGTTGCCCAGGAGGGAAGTTAGATTTTCATCTACGAAGAGTTTGTTTTTCAAGTGTTGAAAGAAAAAGAAAATCTTGAATACAAAGACAATTATAGGGTTGTGAAGGGTTGCTATTATTTGTGATCTACAGGAAGGTCGTGTTATTTCTTTCCTCTCTTTCCAAAAACAGCATTAATTTGTATTTTTATTCTGTATGTGAACTGAAGGATATCTGTCACCTGAAACAAAGCGGACTAATTTTAAATAGCGATTGATAGGGATTGGCACGGACTCAATGGAGAATTGTTAGCCCAAACAGAAGGCCTAACTTGGCACATCTGATAAGATCTGTTTGACTTTCAGCTCCATCTTTGGTTCAGGCTGCAGTCAAAGGTCATTTCAATAAAGATTAGTCTATTTACATCACGTCATTGTAGTAGCACTAGCTCAGCATCCTTTCAAATCGCTTCGCTTGGCTGTATAATTGGCTTTAGCTATTATCTGCCTTTTAAAATTCATTTGATTTCCATTGGCCTATTGTACAAATGAAGTGATGGAGATAGGTCATTTGTTCTGACATCTGTCCGTCATCAACCAACCAGGTGTCATTGTTCCAGCTAAATTCGGATTCTGATATCAGCTCTGATAGTCTTCATATTACCAAATCTCCAAGTTCTCTGATCCCTTTCACTGGATGTGAAGGACCAATGAGAACAAAAAGAGAGCGATCACAGCTCCCCCTTAAGCTGCCTTCTGCTACACAGATCAAGAACATCAGTGATCGCCTGTCCCCGGCATCCTTCCATCTGGGTTCTCCAGGGAACGCCATCTTAGTTAACACTATTTGGATCTATGTAATCTTCTTATACCCCGCAGAACCGCCAGACCAGAACCTCTCGTGGATGTTACAATCTAGATATGTTGTGATAATAAGCTGTGACATTGCCTGCACTTGGGCTGGGCGATATATATCAGGGGATTCTCATGCGTGTTTCATCAGTAAAGCCAGTTCCTTTATTCGTAGTAAATCGCCATCAGCTGCTTTCAGATGCAGTGGTGTTTACTACACAGAGCCGTACTTCACTGACAAGCTGGGCCATATCAGGTTAATTATTGCAGGCGATATGTCCTCAATAATTAATGCGATATGGCCACCCAGCACCATAGGTCCAATTGCAGCCTGGTTGTTTCTGTTAATGGAACTAGGTGATTATGAATACAGTAGGTGAAAATAAAACGTATAATTTTCCCCTCATGATTCTCACTAGTTGCGTTTCCATTAACCTTCAAATTGAAATTGTGAAGTGAAAATATGTCCGATGGAAACACGTCGATTTCACAATGGCAACCACGATATATCGCGCAGGGAAAAAAAAGGTTTTATACTTGCATGAGGTGGTTTTTAGTAGGGGTGTCAATCTGACAGTTTTTTTTGTGTTACGATAGAGTATCGATTACCGAATCTTCGCTAGCAATGTGATGTTTGCCGATACATCAAACATTTCTTTGATGCAATTACGATTTGATTTGATTTATTTATTAATACTTTAATATTATAAACCTAGTTAAGAAGTTACATTTTTAATAGCTCACGAATGCAACCAAAAACATAACATAAACGTTTAATTAATTCTTTAAAAAAAAGGCAAAATCTCGTGTCCCAATTGGAACCTTTAAACATCAAACTAAAAAAAAAACTTTTTAATAAAGAAAAATAAATAACGATTGAAAAAAATTGGTTTGTCCAATCCATTTTCCAAATACAAAATATTTCCAAAATCCACGATTTGCGTCCGATAGCAGTCACAACGTCTTCTGCCTCTTTCGCTATTTTTATTCGCTCTTACAACCGCTTTGTTGGTGCATTGCATTCACTTGCTGAGACTAGCACATGAAAATAAACAAAAATGCGCACTTTGGCGGAAATGTGTAGACGGACGTTTTGTCAAGGAATGAGGATGCGGAGAGTGTCAAAATAAAGGTACCTTATAGCGATATTTTATGTGTGGCATCGATTGATCATATCGTTAGAAATGTAATTGATAAATTGATCCATATCGACACCCCTAGTTTTTAGGCAATTAAAAAAAGTATTACACACTGCAATGGACAGTTTTTCGTAAATTTTTTCACAGTGTTTTCCCATTTACAGGTCACCTAAAATATGTGATCATTCTTTGACCATGTGAATTCTTTGACCCTATACCCTTCCAGAAACACCCTATTAGGGCTGTGACGATGCATCGCGTTCCCCATTAACTCTTTCACCGCCAGCATTTTTAAAAAAAAGTTGCCAGCCAGCGCCAGCGTTTTTCATGATTTTCACCAAAGTTTAATGCCTTCCAGAAAATGTTCTTCTTTAAATATATAAACATACAATATACCAAATGAAAGAACAGACCCTCTGCTTTCAAACAAAAAAAAACCGTTTCATCCTACCTTTAGTGGTTCTTTTGCAATCAGCTTTTGAATATGGGTAGGTTTTTGCAAAAACACCATATTTTGAGCAAAAAGCAGAGATAATTCCATTTTTATGACGGATTTTTCATAGAGATCCCATTCAGAGCGATCTTTAAAACAGACACAGACATGCAGCAGCTTGCCATAGGGCAATACTTCCGGTTTTAAAAAGTTGCGGAAGGGCGCCACCTTGTGGATAATAGCGGTATTGCGGAAAGACGGAAAATCTCGTCATTGGCGGGGAAGCGTTTTCTCTTAATTGACGAGATATCTCGTCAATGGCGGGGAAAGAGTTAAAAGTACCTGTCTGAAATCAATTCTGAATCGCAAGGCTCCGATTTTGTGTTTCATGAACAGCTTGTGCATGTACGGCTCTCTGATCAGTAGGAAGTCCTTATCAATCTAATAAGTTGTTTATAATGTGCATTTAAAAAAGCAACACTCGTCAAACACAATCATTCAAAATATTCTTTATTATCATGAAAATACCTGAAACAATTTGAAGAACAGCGATATAAATATTCCTGTAGACATTTCCTGGAATACCGTTTGTAATGATACTTCTTCTGTGCCACAAATGGCATTTCTGCACGAGAGCGCCCTCTGGCTTTTGGATGTGCCGGCATTTCACCGTAATTCATAAAAATTAATTCATTGAGAAAACAAGCATTTGCACGATTATTTGTCACATCCCTACACCCCATATGTGACTGCTCCCAAGTATAAGGTTTTTTCGTTACCATTAATACTTGAATAACTTGCCTGCGTCTCCTTCGTTTAAAAATAATGTCGAGTGTAGTGGCTACGAAATACGAAAAACTACCAACATCCATCGCCATGACTTTTGGTAAGACTTGTCTTGAAAGGAAAAATTATGTTTTTTTCATAACGTATGTAATTGGAATGCCGTAATTTCCCAATAGTTTTTATTGACATTAAGAAAATATCGCTAAAGTTTTGCGCAAATCTTTCACGGAAACCAGGCTAATTATGAGCAGTACCGCAGAGACATCTGGACTTGTTGTTGTTCTCAGCTATCTTCGGAGGTCAGAAGACTGTTATCACATTAGATTAGTTGTATTGACCTTCACACATCAGTCTCAACACTTGAATTGCTCTTTGTTCATTTTTCTCCGAGTATCTTGCTATTAGCACTGATATGGGTCCTCCTGTACAAAGATCTTTGTTTTATTTTAGTAAGATGTCATGCAGTATCTATCTGTTTCTGCAAACATGGACACTTGGGGGTGTGGCTTCATTATTGCATTTTTTTCTAATATTCATACACATCATACAAATTTATAGAAATTAGCCACCTCGTAAAATACTTGAATTCTTGGCCGATGATGAGGCTATCTATTTTTCTATTTAATGGCATATATCTACATAGACTACATATTTTTTTCCTTTTTTTGACAACATTTTGCCTAAAATGAGATCTGATAGTTAGATACAGCTCTGCTTTTGTCGGTGCGACAAAGATGTGATTTAATTTCAAAAGTTTGTGTTTACAACAGCTTTATAGGATTAAAGAGCATTTTAATGCCACCTGCTCCTCTTCTCCCTGAGAACTTTTCTTCCTTCTGTTGCATTATGGGCTTTTTTGGGAGTCCGGGATCACAGATGGCTCTCCAGAGATGTGCCTCTGTGTAGCAAATAAATACATATACATTGTACTGTGTAATCCTGGATTAAGAGGACTTCGAGTTAATTATCCAATTGTTATACACAAATCATTCTAGTCTTTCACTTCCCCATCCGAGTCTAGTTCTTGCTTCAAACACACAGGGGAATTGTCAGAAATAGAGATTTAATCTGAATTGTCTGTTCTGTTTTTGGCTAAAGTCCATTTGATTCGTAGCAGCTGACTCACTCGGCCCCTCTTACGCACAGACAGGGTGCCGGTGGAAAACCAGGCGGCCGCATATGGACCGTCTCTTGATATCATTCACTGGCCGTGTAATCTTATTATGCTAAATCCTTAATCCTCACCTACGCTGGACGGCCACAACAGTGACGATGCTGGTGATTGGATGACTAGACGGTTGCCGGGCTCCTGGGTTCTCCAGCCCCCCATCACACATTGGGATGAAATATGTCTGCGTTATGGACATGATCCGTCTCTTGAAGACAGAACGAGAGAGATGGCAAGATATTAAGGGGCAATATTTAAGTAGAACATGTTCCTGGATCGACTTCCTTTGTTCTTCTTGGACAACTATGATTTTATCAACCAAGTAAAACACCTATCTTGATCTTAACCCTAAAATCAGAAGACAGGGTAGGAATAATGATCCAGAACTAGCAAAAGAAAATGATTCAAAAAGTAATTTCTATGTTAAAGGAATAGTTTCCCCATAAATAAGAACAAACTTCATCATGTTGCTCCAGATCCGACTTCTTATTTCTTCTGTGGAGCACAAAGAAGCACCATAATGATGCCACATATCGAAGACTTTGATATAGCGTACAAGTCATTTGGACCAATTTTATGAGGCAGGGTTAATAATGTTGCCGTTGATGGTGTGATTTGGTCTTGGCATGGAATCTGGATTGCTATCGATTGCAGAAGAAAGACAATAGTTTGTCTAAAGCCCCACGCTGGACTTTGATAGACAAACAGCTGGTTTTGTCACTGCCCCCTCCCAAAATACAACTACATCCAGTCAGGCTGAAACGTTCCTGGGCAAAGAGGGCCTTTGGGTAGATGTTGAGGTCTCCTACACTGTGTATCCTCATGAGGATTCAAAGGTATATTTTTGATGAATTAGATGAGATGTTTCTCTTTCAGAGACAGACACCTGACTCTTTGTCTGGGATGAGCAAGTCGGAGATGTGGGATTAATTCCGCCCCATATTGGAGTCATTCCCGAGGCAATAGGGCTTTGGTTAGGGCTTGGTTTCATTCAGTTTCTGCTCGGCTGGGTCTCCTTAATTCCTTTGGTTTGTTTCAGGAGAAGAAATTGAAGGTTTATCCCTCACTGGACAACATCCAGCAAGAGTGTTCTTGTGAACAGACGCTATTGTGCTGGAACTTGATTTTTTGAGGTTTTATAAAGCATTTCAAAGGCAAAAAAAGCATTTGCCTTGTAAGGGAGGTTTCGGGGAGGTGTACAAATATGTAAACACGACCTTTATTGACTCGAACGTTCTGCTCATTTGCTAGCTCGATGACTAAGGAAAAGTCAATAGTTTGAGAAGGGATGGACTGTTTATTCAGACAACACAGCACAGCTTTATCAGTTTAAGTGCCTGGGTGAGGGCAAACAAAGGACCTGGCGTTCAGTTGCCATGGCAATAGCAAAACTCTTTTTTTTTTTTACTAAAGGGGATGTAGGACCATCACCTGCTCACACAGGTGTAGATTGGGTTTGTCTCAGATGGGGTCAAACGCCTGCAGGTCAGTCATTGAGTCTCGTTGATGGGCTCCTGAGAATGAAACACCAAAAGATGGTGCCATCTCTAATGATCACTTTGGTTTCACAGTTTTTACAGTTAGCCATTAAATGTGTGAGGTGCAACAACATCACCTCAATGACAAAATGTTTAATAACCTCACTCTGCCCTTTGGCACAGACAGGACTCTGCAGGTACTTTGTGTATAGACTATATAATGCATGCGCACATAATTGCGCCTGAAGTTGTAATTTCGTGAACAGACGCTGACGGTTTTTATTTCTGCCATTTTTATTTTTTCATACTGGAATATTGTTAATAATTTTTTTTAGAAAATTATTTATTTTAATAATGTTGGTGTGAATAATGTGATTTGGTCTTGACAAGGAATCGGGATTGCTATCGATTAGGGCATCATATTGATTAATCGCGACCAATTGTTTGCAGAATAAAAGTTTTTGTTTACATCATATATGTTTGCGTATAATTATGTATATAAAAAACACACACACACAAAAAATATTTATAGATTAAATATTTATATATTAGGGTTACCATACGTGCCATTCTTCCCGGACGCGTCCTGTCCAGGATTTCGGTGCGTCTTCCAGAAGTCGTATTTTTTGACCGCATACGTCATAGAGGATTATTATTATTATTATTATTATTACAGAAAAGAAACCATTAAATTTTTAGGTAAGAATGAAACTACGATTGTATGTCTTATGTTTTTAACTAAATGGCGTATCCGGTCAACAAATACGACTTCCGGAAGACACACCGAAATCCCGGACAGGACGCCTCTGGGAAGAATGGCACGTATGGTCACCCTAATATATAATAGGTGATGGTTATATTTTGTGTACAGACGTTTACGCATTACGTTTTAATTTTGGCAATTTTTTGTACTGGATTATTGTGAATAAGTTTTTAGAAAATTATATAGTAAAAGTTTAAAATACTAATGGTAGAAGTTCTATACTAATAGTAATTTAGCAAAAAGATGAATCATATAAAAATAATTATTAGATTAATTGAAAAATAATCGTTATATGTGTCAACTAATCGGACAAATAGTCGACAAAAAAATTATCGTTAACTGCAGCCCTAGCACTAAAGGGGGTCGCACATCGGGGGAGAAGCGCTGCGTGTAGGACAAATCGCAGGTATCACACACTGGACGTGCACATTAAACAGCACGAGCTTAGTCAGACAGAGTCTACTTCAAGATGCAAAATATGCGTTAGCAGCCTATGTTGACCGTTAACGATTTGGGACAAATATGAGGTTTTTTTAATGTTAAACTATGTGAGTGGCACTTTGTAGCACGGCAGGGATTTCAGTAGCGTCCAGAGTCACAGCGACAGCTGCCGTCAGACGCCTCCGGTGTGTTTAAATTCATAGAAAATAATGTGTTCTATTTTTAGATACAAGGCGCGACGCAGCGCTTCTTGTCCAGTGTGCGACCCCCTTAAGTGATTTTCCTTTAAAACTTCTAATGCATATTTCCGCGGTTAGCAGATTAGCTCCAGACATGTTGAGCTTATGTGAACAATGCAGGTTTTAGTCTGGTCTGATTTCATGCCCAATTTCTCTTTCCAGTTTCTTTTCATATAACAATACATGCACTATCTATGCAAATTGTACATTTTGATTCGGTGTTTTGTTTCTTCATTGCAGCTTCTATCATAAGTGGCAGGATGTTTCGCGGTTTCGCCGTTAAGGCCCTCGGCTTTGTTGGTTACACAATCCAGTACGGCTGCATCGCTCACTGTGCATTCGAGTATATCGGAGAATTTGTGTCTGTAAGACATTTTCTTGAGAGATTTTGTTGAAAGTTGTCTTTACTAAAATGGGAAATACATGAAAATAAAATTTTTATTTTAATCAAAATTCACCCACAACAGTGTTCAGGACCTTCCATGGAGCCCACCATCACTAATCACGATGTCGTGTTCTCAGAGAGAATAAGTCGTCACCTCTATCGAATACAAAAGTGAGTGCGTTCCCAATATTATCTTTTTATACTTTTTTATATCTTTTTATATTATTTTTTTGTTGTTGTTTTGTTTCTTTTTTTTAAAAGTTATTTTGCCCCATTATTTAACTAATGTTCCTTCAGAGGAGATATCATCATAGCCAAAAGCCCCTACGATCCAAAGATGAACATTTGTAAGCGAGTTATCGGACTGGAGGGGGACAAAGTATGTACCAGCGGACCATCCGACGTCTTTAAAACACATACTTACGTGAGTACCTCCTGCGATTCTCCCCTCAAACATCATTTGAAGTTTTTACTGACATCCAACTAGTTCTGTCTGTCTTTGTTGAATTTTTTTTTTTTTTTCATTGAAAGTGCCACTTTTACACTATAGTGACCTTTGTGTCACCTTCACTGTGTGCGCTTTTACATTTCCCATGCATTCACTTATGATGGGTAAAATATGTACCTTTCGCAATAACAAATGCTTGTTTCTCAGTTATTGTTGGCTGAGAAAGAATGTAGCCACCTTGTCACTGAAATAACTGCTATTGCTGTTTTATCACCTGTTTTTTCTCTATCTCTCTCTTTCTTCACCTTGACTGTGTGCGGTGCTGGTCTGTAATTTTTATCGAAGCTGTTAGTGTTAGTGCCAGTTGAGTAGAGCAGGTGATGGAGAGAAAGAGGAGACGAAAGATGAGGCTCGTCTCTCGAGTCACGTAACATAAAGAGATACAAAACCTCAGCCAGATTTCTGCAGTTCATTCAACCCCAAACGCTTAACATGTGGACTTGAGTCAAGTTTAGTTTGTAGTTTTGTAAATAATTTTGAGGAAAAGTTAAGATTAGTTGACATTGTTATGCAGCCAAATTTAGACCTAGTTTAAATGTCTAGCTCCATCTTGTTCAGATGTCTCTTTGTTTGAATTGGGGATGTTGGGTAGGATGTGAATGTCATAATATTGTAAAACTGCAATTTTGAAATAAACAATTATGTTTTAAAAAAAGAAAAAGATAAACAGCTCAACAAAGTGGTCAAGTTATCTTCAAGTGATCAAGAATCTGTTCATACTGTACAAGGAGAAGCCGGAACTTTAGCTCTTATATTAAAGATAATCTGGATAAGATTTCAAAATCTTAATATGATGAAAACCTCTTTCCATTGAGTTGTATCTGATGACAGTATTATGTGAGTTGTCCCATGTTTGGCTGAAAGAACAACAGATGACAATCGTCTGAGATTTCTTGTAGATGGGATCAAACATATGTTTCTATGTTAATGAGGGTCGTCTGTGAGAAGACTACACGCTGACATATGTTTATAATAGCAACTCATTTGTTTGCAATACCTGAGGTCAAGATATCAATGTGTCCATCATGTTTGGTCATTTAATGGCATAGATTTAGAAAAAAATATGATTTTGTTAAAAGTGGAATTCCAGGATGATCCCATGGGATTCTGCAGAAGAGGATGGAAAATAATAAGATTTACATGAAAGTTTGTTCATTGGCAGATAGTGTTGTGTTTATAATGTGTAGCTTCACATATAGAGGGGGTGGAGGGGACTTAATTAGGGGCTTGACAGCCCCTCTCTCCCCGTGTGATGAGATTATTCCTAATTGATGTCAGTGCAGATCAGGCTTCGCTCCGTTGCCGGCCCAGCCTGGCAGGTCTGTCCGTGGTCTGGACCCATGGAGCGGTTCAGGGAGGTGTGGCTTCACTCCTTACAGAGGGGATGGGGCTATAAGCGGTCAGTAAAGATGATCCCAGATAAGTCATGTGATCTTTCTCACTGATAGGAATTTCCTCTTTTTCCGGCTTTAGTGTAGGAAGAAAGTGGAAATGTTGTGACAATGCAGCGTGTCACATGTAAATGCATTTCCTAGTGCGGTGAAGGATGTGCAAATGAAATAATAATAAACGCAATATTTGTTGAATTGTTAATTTGAATCAGAAATAAAGGTTACACACTCATTTTGTGCATCATCCAACATTTTACTCTTTTCTATATTGCGGTGATCTAGGTACCAAGAGGGCACGTTTGGCTGGAAGGCGATAACCTTTGGAATTCCACAGATTCCCGAAGCTATGGCCCCATTCCCTACGCCTTGATCCGAGGACGCGTTTGCTTAAAGGTATTAACGCTATAGTCTCTTTTTGACCTATTCACTTCCCCTAAAGCCAGACTACAGGCCTCTTGAGTTTAAACTACTGCCCCAATGATGTTTTAGATGCAGTTTTTGTTTTTAATGTGAAATCCAAATGGTTCCTTCATCATTTTCCTTTTATTGATATTTAGCAGAAAAAAAACTTCCTAAATATCGGGGTTTTGTCTTGAAACTGTGTTCAGCTGTCATCTCGTATACTGTCATGTGCCCGTGACCCTGTTAAAGGGTCTCACCTTTTGTAAGCCCCCTCACCTTTTGAAAAGCCCCTGACTGGAGAGTTCAGAGGCAAATAATACAAGAAGGGGGAGTTGTGTCCCACAAAGAAAATATTTTTTATTTCCACATTTATAATAAAATCAAGTCGTGAAACTATCAATTGGTATAGATAATTACCATAACGTTTAAAATGAATAATGTGTTTAAAGAAATTTTCCCTTTTTTGCAGTTGTGGCCACCACACAATTTTGGCGTATTGGCTGAAAGTCCTAATGATGGACGCATTTTATGAAGAAACAGTTTTTGTGTTTTATATGTACTGTAAATGATAGTTTGCTATGTTTTTAAATAAATTCATATTTATGATATGTCCCTTTCATTATTTATTTATTATAAACAGAAGTGTTTTTTATGAAAACCATAATGCAGTCGATAATTTCAAATGCTGCTGGCTGCAGTAAATGCTGTGGATGAGAGTTCACTATCAAATAGTTGGCCTATAAGTGACTTTTTTTAACAACATTTCATTTTTATGGTGCGACAAATAGACAATCTGGTAGTTTGTAAAAAATGCTCTTTACTTAATTTGAGCTATATATATAAATATAGAATTTGTGTCTGAATTTCACCGGCGAGTGACGTGAATTTCACGCGCAAATGAAGCGAGCTGACTCATGTTCAAGCCATCCAAGTATGCGTGAATAGCTCGATTTATTCGCGTCTGGTGTGAACGCACAGTTACATTGGAATTTGTGTGTACACAAATGAAACTTAAAATTAAAGGCACAATATGTAGGATTTTCACCACTAGAGGTCGCTATTACACAATAACAAAGATGAATCTTAATGACGTTAAGAAGGACAGTGGAACGATAGGAGATCGTGTTTTTACCATCCAGAGTATGGAGATCACTAATCATGATTCATGGATGAGGTAATAAATTAATATTTTATTATCTGTACGTTTGATTAGATTATTTTATGCCATCGTAATAAATTATCTGCAAGGCACAACAGTTGTGTGTTAGATGCCACTTCTGCATTTGTCCACTAGTGTTGCCATAGTTCCTACAACTAGAAACTGAGGATAGCAAGGATATTAAGTCACTTAAAGCCAGACAATTACAAGGGAGACGGGATGAGAAATTATTATGGATTCCCACTGAGAATTTTAAAAAGTTTTTTTTACAGATATTGAAAGTCAAGGAATTTTCAGGGATTTTTATTTAAATTTTAGTTTCCATTCATTAAAATGTAATTCGCTTGTTAACTTGTAACATAAGGAAAACCATTTCTGGGTCCAAACCTCTGCTCACTACAATTTAAACCGCTGTTTATTGGCACAGTTTATTCATGGAAATTCAGCTTTTTAGTCAGGGAATTTGACATTTGACTTACCGTGCGTTCACACCAGAGGCGGCAAAAACGCACTATTCACGTGTAGTTGAACGCTTGAACATTTTGAGTTTCCCCGCTTCATTCTAGTCATTCGAGACATTCATGTGGAAATTCGTGTCATGGGAGGGGCTTCTGCAACTCTGCTTGCTTCCTGTAATCACGTCACTACTAGAGCAAGCTCCTGATTGGTTAATGCGACGCGTTTTTCCGCCAAAGTTCAGATTTTTCAACTCGCGCGTTTCCCGCGGCAAAGCTCAATTCGCGTCAATCCCGCGTCTTCATTCGCGCTGCAAGACCTCCAGACATACGTCTTAACATTAAGATCACTCACGCTTGATGTCTCTACCGTGGCTGTTCTGAACGCAGCATTAGAGTGGAAACCCTGTTAAACAGGAATTTCTCTGGATTTACAAATCCTTTGGAACTTTTGGCATAATGTAAGTACACGACTGCATGAAATATATTACACTGTGATATATCCTACATATTGTAGCTTAAACATCTGTTGGTTTTAGAAAGTCTATGATAACAGTTTAACTCAATGAGGAATTATTAATCAATGAAAAAACATTTTCATTGAACTTGTCAAAATCAGTTAAGTACTTTTTGTTTTGTTACAGCAACTCATCACTAGTTAACATATGAAATCGTTAAGAGTTGAAAAGATTTATACATTGAATTTGTTTATACATAAAAGTTCAATGTGTTGCCTAGATGCCACCAATTTTCTGTGACAACATGCCCCAGTAGTGGGCCATTTAGTTGACTGGTTCAGAGCTATATCAAAAATATTTTAGTTAAAATTCACAAATCTTATTTTAGGTTGTTTTGAAGTAAGTGTTTAAAACCACCATAAAATAATTTTTGTGCAAGTTTGAAACAGAACCCTGTGACAGCTAGCCCTGGTCTCCAGTATATTCAGCTTGATCTTATGGGAATTTTTACATATTTTACAAGTTGGCTAATTGTTAAGATTATTTAAAAAAATATACAATAATGAAACCCCACTCCTATGTCCAACATTGCAGAGGCAAAAGCAAATTGTACAAAAATGTAATACAAATTAGACACCTCATAAAATCTGTACGATTTGTGTTGATGATATATTTGAAAATAAAAATGAAGACCCCATCATGTTGGTTTATCTTGTAATTTGTTGTAATCCTTGGCACAAGCAAATTAACTGCATTTAATAAAAGTCATTTACAGTGAATCTGGAGAATGTTAAAATTTCATATCTTACATAAAAAAAGAGAAAACAAGATAATGTGAATCAGCTATATTGTCAAACCCAGATGTCCACATAATGTGTAAGATCACCTTATATCCTCAAAGTTAATTCATCAAAAAAGTGGGAAGATTTGAACTCTCTTTCAGGAGATAAAATATTTTCTTTATGTATGATGAACGTGTAGTATGAATACTGGACGTTATACTGTGGATCCGCCATGTTTGCACCTGTGACCCGTATGTTATTAATATGGCATACTAACAACAACCACCCGGTGTACCATGAAGAAGGTTCCTGGTTGATAAATTCACAATTCCAAATATTTTTTAAATCAATCTCCTGTGGCTTTATGGGACAGCAAAGCATCCAGTGGTTGCACACTTTAAAGTCTTTGGAGATGCTGTAGATCATCGTGATATTGTTCACATACTGTTTTGTGATTAGTACATGTTCGGACACATGACTCATTTCTATACGTTATGCATAATATGCAGGGACGGTATATTGGGAAATGGGAAAATCTTGGCAATGAAACAAGTGCTTGTCTTCTATGCTGCACAACCTTATGTCCTCTTTATAACTTTTAAGGTTTTGGTTTATGTTAGAAACCTCAGAGTTTGGATCTGTGATGTAATTCACCATAAAGGGGATGATAAATATTCTTGATTATTATGAAGTTAGTCTTCTACACATCTTCATCAAAGACAAACTCCTTCAGGAGCTCTCTCTCTCTGTGTTTCTTTGTCCGTGTTTAAGTAATGAGGAATTGACTTGCAGAATGCATTCGTCTTTAATCAAGGTTTTAATTAAAACTTCACAGCATCATTTGATCTCAGCTCAGGCTGACATCAAACACTCACAAACTCAAGAAACCATCCTCTTCATTTGGGTGAGACTTGCTTTCGTGTGCTGATCTGAGGCCAGGTTGGTGTTTTGCTGTTATAGATTGAGATTCATATAAAGGGGAACATCAGCCAACATGGGATCCATACCAGACAGATGGCATTGTGGGATAGACTGTTGTGATCAGAGCCGTGAGGATAATCAATAGATGAAACCTACTGATCAAAGCCATTGATTTCAATCTGAGCAAGGCTTTAATATGACTTTGCTCACTTGTCTCATCACACAATAGTTACTACAGCTGCTCTTGTGGTGGTTGGCACAGTTATGCAGTATGGTTTGAACTTGCTTAAAGCAATCTCAAAAGCAGAAAATGATTATCAAGCTCCGAAGGGAATAGATCCAGACTCTGGAGGCAGATCTGCACTGGATCCACTCCAAAGTCGGCAGCTCCGGTGAGGATCCGGCCCTTGCTATCTGGAGATGAACACAAACCCTAAAGAAGCCCCCCTTGATCTTCGTTTCCTCCAGTGGTGGACTTTAATGATAAGGACTGTTCCCAGACCTGAGGCGATAAGAGCTCAGCTCATTCAGTACAATAATACAACAGCGCCGAGCAGTTCTGAGGTCTGTGGCATTCAACGCCATTACTGTCGCTCTCATCGACTGATAGTGGCAAGAATACTGGAGAATAAACACTGAAGTCTTCTAATGGAGGCCAGGCTACATTTTCCCCAAGGCCAGAAGAGATGGGGCAGAGACGAGGGGTCAAAAGAAGCATCACTTTGTGTAAGAGCCGGCAGATTCTGACAGTCGTGACCTACATAAACCCTGTGGGTCTGCATACACTTATACTCAATAAAAGCATTTTTGAAATGCAAGAGTTTAAAACCTGAGTCCATAAAAACTCGTTTTTGTTTCAGTTGTCTCCTGCTAGGCTTATTGACCAGTGCATGAACTGTATGGAGCGCAAATGACAATATGAAACTTAAAAAAGGAACTTAAATGAGTAAAATGTCTTTTGCTTCAAGTTTTGGTTTATCCAATTAAGCACCAGCTTATAACCACTAAAAAAAAAACCTGATGGTGGCACACCTTTCTAAGGCTACGTCTACACTAATGTTTTTGTTTAAAAACACTTTATCTACCGTAGCGTTTTCTAAAAGTTGCTAATCCATACTGGTACTTCTGAAAATGCTTACCTCTATGCGTAAAACGTAAGACGCAGCAACATGCGTCATTTATATCAAACGTTTATTCACTTTCCGCCTCTTTGAAATGCAGTCTGGTTGACATCAAAATACCACGAGAGCATTTGGAAAGCAGTCTCCTTCGTATGATTTCTCGAATCACTCTCATGGTCCTTTGATGTCATCTGCCTGTTGGTTCTTGCGGCGTCGTGTGAAGTTGAACGCACCCATTGTTTTCGAAAAGCCTCCGTTTTCACAGTCCACACTTTAGTGTGAAAATTGTGTTTTCAAATGCCTCCACTTTGGAGAGCATTTTCAAAATGCATCGGAAGGCCAAAGTGGAGAGAATATGATGCATTTTAGTGTGTCTAAGGGGCCGTTTATAAGAATCAGTCTTTACTTTTACGTAATCTGACTTTTTAAAGTCCCCATGAAATCAAAATTGACAATTCTTATTTTTTTACGGAATTTTACAGTGAACATTATCTGTGTGTCATTGTTTTTTTTTTAATCCATGTTGCTTTTTAATCAAAATCTGAAAATGCACTTCCGCCCTCTTCTGAAGATGTCAGCTTGTGCGGAAAGCCCATTAACCCCGCCCCCTCCACCTGTGAGATTGCTGCGAGTTCAGGTTTTTCTAAATGAAAAACCTACTTTTTTATATCCAATCAATTCACAGTGGAAAACACAAGACACGCCCACTATTTTTCACAATATGGAAGTAAAGTTGATCGTGACTTCCTGTTTATGGGGACTTTAAACACGACTGATCTTTCAATATTATTTACCCACATACGTTTAATCTAAAAAGGTGAAAGTTAACAAAAAATAGGGATATGGTACAGAGGCGTAAATTTTTAATATGCAAATTAAATCAAAACAATTTTTTTAAGTTAACATTTTTTGGACTAAAGAGGAAGATCTTTGAAACTCCATCATCCTGGATATCAAATGCAGTTGACAAAACTCAGCACACAGAGCAACCTCTGCATGACAGGGTTAAACAACTAGATCTAGTAAATGAGTGACCGCAGTTACACGTTCAGTAAAAGCTTAACCCTGCAAGCAATTTTGCATTTAAAAGATGTCTAATAGCCGTTTGCACAGACACCTATATGCTAAAATAAGGCGTAATTAGGGCTATATGTATACCAACAGGTGTACATTTTGACTTGTTTTGTTCATACAACAGCAAACATCTTTGAGAAAAAGTAATAAAATCATATCATTTCAGCTAGGCCTTTATAGTGGCACCAAATGAGAGAATCCTTCCAATGTCTCTGCATCCATGTACTGTAGCTCAATGGGTAGCATATGGTGCATGGGTTTGATTCCCAGAAAACACATACTGATGAAATGTCCCAGACAGCAGACAACTCTGGGCCGGATCCACAACGGATCTGCTGACTTCCCCAGAGTCGTCTGCTGTCTGTGGTACTTTGAATGCAGTGCAGGTCACTTTAGATAAAATCTTACTGTGTTATAGCGGCTATGAAATAATGGCTGAACACTAATGAATGACTAATGAATTTAGTACACTCAAGATTACAAGAAACTAAAGAGTGTCAAAACTCTTGCGTGAAAGTAAACTTTTAATGGAGAAGAACTGCTATCAGACTTCAGCAGAGCTTTCACAGAAGGTCATTGATCCGGCGTTTAATTAAGGGCGGCATTAGACCTTCTAGCACATTTAACACAACTTTGATGTTCAGTCATTGATTCAATTTCCTTAAAAGCCTCACAGACACTGATACGCCTTCACGGGATTACATCGACTCTGCCTCAGAAGTTTAAGAAACCTGCACACGTTAACACGTCGATGTTGTCTCTGCTGAAATCACTGAAGCAAAGTATGTACTACAGAAATAATACATCAGTGCTGTTTAAAGGATTGACGTCCCTCACCGTAAACTAATATAGCTACTAATTAGTGCTATCAAACGATTAATCGCGATTAATCGCATACAAAATAAAAGTTAGTGTTTGCCGAATATATGTGTGTGTCGTGTGCGTTGTTATGAATATATAAACAAAGACACATATAAAAAATGTAAATTTTATATATATATATATATATATATATATATATATATATATATATATATATATATACACACACACACATGTAAATGTTTCTTAAATACGTACATGAATTTCTGTGAATTTAAATAATAATTACAAACAGGCATAGACATATATTATGCAAACACAAACTTTTATTTTGTAAGCGAATAATTGAGATTAATCATTTGACAGCCCCAATACTAATATAATTTACTAATATATCAATTAATATACTAATTTTATATTAAAATGCTGTTTTATTATCTTCTTATATGGGGCTTAAAAAAGCACAAACATCCATCTTTAAAGTAGTCCAAATAACTCGGGTCGCACAGTTTGTACGTTGGTCGACAATTTTTATTTTTATTGTCATGAATATATGTATGTATATGAATATATATGTATAGCGTTGCGTGAACAGTGCAAAAAGTCATGGGTTAGATCCATACTGTAAAAAATATGGAGCTAGTGTCTGTGACGTCACCCATAGGTTTGTGAAAAGCTTTTTTGAAGCCAATAGTTGGCAGAGCTTGCCGTCGCATCTTGGCCGCATATCATCGCGCCCCACTTACGGATAACCGAAAATAGGTAAAGAGGTACTGGGACGTGGGTGAAGCTCAGGTGGCTGGTTGCTGAAACCATGCCCGCCTAGCTCGACTGTAGTGACAGCCATGGCAGCTCACCTGTCACTCAAGTGGCCACGCCCTTAATTATACAGAATTTAGGAATAATATAATTTAAACAAAATACAAAACAAGTTACAAAAAAATTATCCACCTAACAGTTGTCATGAATGGCAAAATTAACTCTATAGACCAGAATCACTTTTTGTACCAGGCTGTAACCATTATTTTCTGCTTTTAAATTGGGCATTTTAACATTGGGGTCTATGCGATTGACTGCTTTTTGAGGACAGTCTCTAGTGGCCAGTCAATGAATTGCAGTTTAAGGCACTTTCGTATTGGCTTCATCAGAGAGATCGGAAGGTTGCCCCTCGGTTTGGTCCACAATTATTTATAAAATGTATTGAATTAAAGTGTCTTCCAAATGCACAAATGTAAATAATGAACTTTGTTGGCCTAATGTATTCATAGGAGTATACATGCGCAAAGAGTCATTGCTATCAATAATCCTTCATTAATAAAATAACTTTTAGTAATAATCTTTTTTTCAACAAGTTTATTTTTATTTAATGGTATTTTTAAATGAAAAGAAATTAATTCTGACAAATAAAATATGTAGCATACATCAAACTCTTTAACTGAACAAAAAATATCAGTATTTGATATCCTATAATTTGTCTACTTTACTTCATAACATTTTTTATTATTCTTATACAATAAATAGTAAATATTTATAAGAAAACATTTTTAATCATTTGACAACAGAATGAAGTGTCAGGTAGCACAGACCGTTGAACTCAAAAGGTGAATAAATTCATCATCTGGTTCTTCTGGACAGCAGTTGTTTGGACCGGCACGCATGACTGTGTTTCCAGCACTGCTGGCTGTCTTTCCTTTACCAGACCAATGAATCCAGACCTGTGAAAATCTGGTGCTGTGCGCCTTACAGGCCCATCATCAATCTTCCAAAGGCCTGGTGAGCCCTGTTGAAGCCCAATGAATGGGAGTCACCGGGGACCACGGGTTTGGTTGTGAGTCTGCTCAGGTTTAATCTGGACATCACAGTGGACAGCAGATGGACGTGAGAGCTGAGCGAGCCAACAGAAAAGAGTACGGCCGAAGAGAAAAACAACAACATTAAAAACAAGATAAGATTTTATTTAAAATGACATTGAAATGATTCAGTGTGAAATTAATCAGCTGTGGATGTTTAAGCATCACTGAGGATAAACTTGACCAGAGTATAAGAACACAATCGAGAGCAAGCTGCCACTGTAAAAAAAGATTTGATGGTTAAAAGGTTGATGTAAAATTTACATCAGTTAATTTAACTTAAAAATATTAGTTAACTTAGTTAAAATGTTAAGGGGCGGTTTCCCGGACAGGGATTAGACTAGTCCTAGACTAAAATAAATGTAATAGCTGTCCAAAATGCAAACTACTTGTACTGACATATCTTAAAATACATCAGTGGCCTTTGTTTTGCCTCAAAATGCACACAAGCAATGTTTTTAGTAAGGCATATTTATATTTACTAATTAAACTAAGGCATAGCCCTGGGTTGAGCTAATTCGTGTCCGGGAAACCACCCCTAATAGTTTAAATGTTGTGTGAACTAATATTTTTTAAGTTGAATAAATATTGTATAATTTTAAAGCAGCATGCACACTTAATTTTTTAAGTTGAATGAACAAATTTTTTTGTCAAAATATTATGAAGTACCTTTTTGATTATTTCAAAGTTTGTGCATTAAATCTTTTGATTTCATGGGTTTATTTAAAGGAAAGGCAACAAAACGTTTACTTTCTTTACGTTGTTGAAGTAGACTACAGTATGTAACATTTTGACATTATTTTTTAGATTTTGTAATTTATTTATTTCTTTAATAAACATGAATAAGCTGATTTTTAAAGTGAAAGGATTTTCACACTGTAAAAAAGTTAATTCAACTTAAAATCAAGTAAGTTACCTGGTTGCCTAAATCTTAAGTTAATTCAACTTAAATACACACAACTTTTTGAAGTAACTAATATTTGTAAGTTAAACTTTGTCTAGTATTTTAGTATTTTTATGGTCATGAATATATAATGTGTATATAACTCAACTGCTATAGCATTGCGTGAGCAGTGCAAATGGTCATTGGTTTGATCAAACAATTTTTAATAAAATGTACTGTAAGTCGCCTTGGATAAAAGCGTCAAATTCACAAATGTAAATACTGAACTTTGTACATTTTATAGGCCTAATGTATTCATAGGAGTATACATGGGCAAAGAGTCATTGCTATTGAGTAAAATAAATTAACAAATGCCCTGTCCTTCAATAACAAAATACCTTTTAGTAATGAATCTTTTTTCATCACTGAGGATAAACTTGACCAGAGTATAATGCTACATACACACCAAACGCAGGGCATTACTCGCTCTAGATTACTCGCGGGATTTAACTTTACATTTTTCGCTCGAGTTGAATATTTTAAACTTGGTCGAAGACGCGTTTGAGGTGAATAGCACGTTTTCACGGCAAACGCCCCGCCCATATCGCGTCATTGGCATCGTCTGATTGGGTCTTCTTTGCATTGATTTTGTTTATAATCTCCTCGCGCAAATCGTTGAACTCGCATCTGGTGTGAACCCAGAGTAAGAACATAATCAAGAGCACAGTTCGCTTTACAAAGAGACATACTAAATATTAGTTAACAAGTTTTATTTCAAGCTGCCTTCAACCTAAAAAAGTAAATTACCTGGTTGACTTAACTGATTAAAATGTTAAAGTGAAAGGAATTTCATACACTTAAAAAAGTTGATTCAACTTAAAAATATTAGTTGACACAACATTTTTTACTTTTTGAGTTAAATATTATTGTAAGTTAAATTAATTTGAATATTTTATCATAGTGAGAGAAGACAGACTTTATATGCTTATTAATGAACAAAATCATGTTTAAATATTTTATGTCTGTATATATGACTCTAAAAATACATATTTTTTTTGACTGACACATCTATATTGTAGACACCGTCTGATCATCTTGCCTGAAATGCAAATAACTCTGTAGTATTTGAAGAATGCAGACATGCAGACTGGGGTCACTTCATAATGGACTGATCCAGTAGAGCATTAGTAATGTTCACACACATGTATAGACATCGGACGAGATGAGCTTATTAAATTCTGTATTTCCATAAATAACCCTAAGGGCAAGAATAAGAAAGACACGCTCTCTTACACGCATCTCATCTGTTTTTTTTTTTTATAAGACCTCCATGTATATGAACATTGATTGTCGGTGATTTGGAGAAAATTATTCAAACCTCCATTCCATATTCAATGTTTGGTCAGTTTATCATAGGATATTTGTTTGTAATAGCACACTTGTCCATCGATTTAATGGATGGAAAAATCTGAATGCAGAATAGCACCATACATCTTATTGAAATCTCTTTCTTACACACACACGCCGATGCTCCTTACTCTCGATTTTCCCCGTGGTTGTGATAAGTCGAATCTTTTGCTCTCAGACTGTGATGGTGAAGGGGGCAGATACTGTAATGTCTGATCAATCTGCGAGCGAGCGTTTCCACAGAGATGCATTAGTCCACTCGCCCGAGCAGAAGATTCCAGTGCATATCTAAATGTGTGCACACCATGTGCTTGTTGAGACAGAGACAGGATAAGAGTATTGAAGAAATCACCAGAAATGTTACAGAGAAAAGATATGCACTTATATAACCATACTGTATGATTTCAAGTCAAAATGTATTGATAAACTATATTTGGTGGTGCTTGTCTAATACCTCACAATGCTTACTGGCCCAAGTGAAGCCCATGACGGGACTTTGTGATATTCTGGTCCTTAGTTAAGGTTTGGGGGCCATACAGTATACAGGGGCATCATGCACAAATTTTTTAAGGGGGCACAGGGTCTAGATATAAACATTAAGAAATGGACTTTGAACTATCATCTTTGCACACAGTTAATCCATGCCCGTGCACAGTAATGACCCCATCGCTGTTGCCTCTGGGTTTGTATAATTCATTAACAATTCATTGTGTCCAGAATGTGAAAAACTGATGAAACAAAGTAACAGATAAAATGATGCAAAATCACCTGCCACAAAAATCTGAGGGGGTATGACGCCTCTGCAGCATGTGAGATTTTTCTTTGGTTTATTCATGAATTTGTGTGAAATTTTGTTTACACAATAATGTAAGTTCTGGTGTTTAAGGACTGTGTATGTGTGATTGTAGTGTTTAATGCAAGTTTGTATTGAATGTAGAGCGACACTGCATTTCTTTACCGTATTGACCATGACCTTACCCACCCTGTGTGCCGGATCTCAGCAGGTGTCCCACCATGCACCTCTCCGACGTCTCTGTAATAATTTTAATTGAGCATGTCTCTTAGTTGTCCGTCATGTGTTTTGTCTCATTTATCTCCCTCCTCTTGTTTTAGGGAGATTGAAATCCTTTGCACGCAACCATTAGTGCAATGCAAGCATGTATCTTGTTTCTCTCTAGGTCTGCACATACGATCTTAAGTACGTACATGATTTGTTTTGTAATACCTCACCCTGTGTTTAATTGCACAAGTGAAACATTGAAAATTGCTTGTCAGAAAAAGTTCACAAGGGACCCCAAGATGCATTTGAAAGGCAAATCTCATCCAGCTTTGCCCTTATACATTTATTTCATTTTAATCTAAAGATCATGGACACATTATGCTCTCCAACTAACCAAGTCTATCTAATACCTGTACATGATATTCTAATAGACAAAACTATACTGGATTTTTTCCTTCATGCATTCAGAATAGCAGGTGACAGAAGAGATTGAGCCATCAATATCAGCCACACAGCAGAATTCACTTCATTACACTGATGGGGAAGAGTCTGAGAGCAATGGAAACAGAGCCAGCATGACAACACTGCCACCTAGAGTCCACTAACTTGCATACAACCTATTGAGATTTGAAGCATCAGTTGCATCCCTTAAAAATCAGTGTTGCATGTGTTACAATAACACCTGATCTGGTCTGATTCATCTCTTATTTATTGGAACAACAAGGGAAAAAATCCAATCAGCAGTTCTTTGCCAAATTAATTTCACCCATGACTGACTGAGCATTGGTGGTAGTTTTGGGGTGACAGTTATGGTGGGGATGTAGTGAAGTCACCAAAAATGGTCCTGACTTTGAACCCAAAACATAAAACACAGACACTTGCTTCATATGCTACCTATCGAAAGCCCAAGAAATAAAAATAGAGAGAATTTGTTGAATTAGAGGAGATGGTAAAAAGACATGAGAGACCCAGCTGTCTGTTGTGCTTGTAAATCTGTTCATCTTTTGATTCATCTCCATAGAGAAATTAGATCAAAGACTGTTTTAGGACAAAAAGTATTTTAAAGAATTAAATAATACACACCTAATTATGACAGAAAATATATTAGAGAGAAAATACAAGGTTAATGAAAGGTTAATGAAAAAAATTTTGAGCTGCCAAAGTTTAATTTGAAATGTCGCAGGTCCTGATGTGACCATTCTGGCAGGTTGATGTCCTCACTGTAACGTGTATGTGTGTATCTCACCTGTGGAGCAGGAGGTACATCCTCAGAACTTCTCCTTTGGGGATTAAAAACATTTTAGAAATAAGTTACTCAGGTATTTTGGGGGTTGAACGCCCAAAGTATATTACGTTTTACGTGCAATTTACGTTTTACGCGAACATACGCGCACGGTTGAATGCACAGCCTGCAAAGTTGAATGTTAACGCAGACATTCGATGCATGCACAATGCAACAAAATGCAATGCATTTTCTCCCGGGGCTACATAATACATTCTCCTGTGTACGCATATGCAGGCTTTCAAAACTCAGGCGGGTTGTGGCTAGAAGAGAGAAAGAAGTTTGTGAATCTGGGAGAAAAAAATCCTTTAAAAAAATCTTTAAAAAGTACTTGATTCTATTTTATGCAAGAAGTTTTCTGGTAAAAAAATCCATATTATTCCCTGTGTAGTGTAGGATAATATCATAAAAATTACCGTGCTAAACTGTTCGTTTTAAATTCTTATATCTTCTATATGTGAATGTTGATTCATACCAAAATGCTTTTTTGCATAGTTGTGTTTGACACATGAAAACGTCTCGGGTTAGGTATGTAACTGTTGTTCCCTGAGAAGGGAACGAGACGCTGTGTCTCCCTTGCCATACTTCCTGCGTCCCTGTAACGCAGTCTTTGGCAATATTTCAGATAATGATATACTTCCTGACTCCCGCGTCACCCTGTCTTTGTGGGTAAGCCTCACCATTGGTTGAATTTGATATACACATTCAGACGCACTTACCCCTGGACGTCCCCAAAGTGTCAACTTAGTATGACAGCGTGAGTTCCCTCGAAAGGGAACTGTAACAATGTATCTTAAAAGGTAACACGATGTAACCTTGCTCTCACTTGAAATGTGTCCCCACATTTAGTCCTTGAATTTGAGGGTATTGGACCTGGAAAGTCCTTGAAAGGTCCTTGAATTTGAAGTTAACTTGGATGTGGCAACCCTGTACCTGTAAACCCTTTCGATGCATGTGCAGCAGGCATGTATTTTGACAAGACGCATGATGCACATGGTTCACATGACCCACTGAACACATATTTTGACATAACGAGCAACACACATGACTCTACGAAAACATATTTTGAATTCGCACCCCTTGGAAGAGAAGTCACAGGCCACCATTGCCCAAACCTGAACCTAAACCTAATCTTTCACGAGATTTGGCCGTAGCTGTATCCCCTCTAGCCAGAACCAATCCAGCGGTGCGCGAACAGTACGCATGGACTTTAATGACTAAAATTGCGTTACGCATGCATAAAAATTTACCTTAAGAAATACATAAATTGAAATATATACATTGATATTAATATATCACTATACCCTACAATTAACTCATTCCCCGCCAGCCTTTTTTTTGAAAAGTTGCCCGCTAGCATTTTTGTGATTTTCAAAAAAGTTTCACAAAACGCCTTCCAGGAAAATTTTCTACTAAAAATATAAAATACAAATATATCAAATGAAAGAACAGACCCTCTGCTTTCAAACAAACAAACAATAAACAAACACACACACAAACAAAATGGGGGGTAAAAAACGTTTCATCTTTTTTTTCTCTGATTATAAACCTTCTAAACCTAAAAATACACATTTTTAGCAAAAAGCTGAAATTATTGCTTTTTGTGAAGGAATCTTGTTAGAGATCAGATTCAGAACGTTTATCAAAACATACACAGAGTTTAAAATTAGAAAATAAAGTTCTGGCTTCAGTTTTTTCACAAATCGCGGTATTACAGAAAACATAAAAATTCATCAGGAACACATTTTTTTTATGCAAATGTTTTCTCTTAATTGACGAGATAACTCGTCAATGGCAGGGAAAGAGTTAAATATATCACTTGTACCATACATACAGCTGTAGCAAACTAATGGCATTGCTTTCTGTGTATGCATTAATTTCTTATGTTTAGATGCTGTTGAGATCTTATTTGTATCCTGTCTTTGTTAAAGCCCTCCAATTCTCTTCTCAGATCTGGACAATGTGTTATCGTGCTAGAAGCTCTCTCATGATATTGACTCAAACACAGACTACTCTGTCATGTTGCACTAATATCAGACATTCAACCTAACACCGGCCGCTTGCACTATCACCCCTGACAGACTAATGCTGTAGACTCCAGTGACCACGACTCGTGACGACACGCTGCAGTTTTGCGCGCGGCTGCCCTCCACGGCTACACATTACAGCTGCGACTAAATGTCCTGTCACGACTGCGAGTTTGAAACTAACAGGAGAATGATGATGACACGAGAGGGGACGTGGACCCTCTGTCCGCTGTCATTCCTTGTTATTGAGAACCTACCGGAAAAATCACCTGAGGGAATCAAAGTCCGCCTGGCTCCTGTCACAACTCACTTAACACAGACCGATGGCTTCGGTGCAGATCCTTATTTTTGTGATTTCTCTGTGTATTACTTTTCTGCTTTTTCATCTGTATCAGCCCATGTTTTTCCATGTCTTGTGTGTTCCTAAAGCTCAGTTGGTAGGGAATTGTGTGAGCAATGCAAAGGTTGTGGGTTTGATTCTCAGTGAACATACTGATAAAGTGCACTGTAAAAAGTGGAAAGCTGGATAAACTTAAAAAATGACTTTAATTGGTAACACCTATACATTTAAGTATTTGTACAAAAATACTTGTATGTTTTTCACTCAAACATAAAAGATGAAAAAACCAATTGCCAATTTAAGTAATTTTTTAAGTTGATCCAACTGATTCACTTCTTACTGTGTGTTTAGATTGAATGGCCTTTGGATTAAAGTGTCTGCCAAATGCATGAATGTAAATGTAACATTTGTTCGCTGCGTTTCGTATTTGACCTTTTTTTATTCTTAAAAATTATTTGTTTAAACCGATAGAGGTTTTATAATCTGCCACACTGAAAAAAGGTTTGTTAGTTCAACTTAAAAAAAGTTTCTGGTTGCTTTAAAATTTTGTGTTAATTCTATTTAAAAAATATTTACAATTCTGACTCAATTTTATTGGGTTAACAAATATTTTTAAGTTGAAATAACTCACAATGTTAAGGCAATCAGGTAACTAGCTTTTTTAAGTTGAACCAACAAATCTTTTTTTTACAGTGCATAGGAAAACCAACATGATATCATGGAAAGTCCTGTTATAGTCACAAAAAAAATTGATACATTTATTTGCATGGCACATGAATGTCTTTTTCGTGCCACTCAGCACTAATTTCTATAAATTTTCATGGCTGTGGCACAACTTTCTTTTTTGTGTCATTTTATGTATTGTTTTGTCACCCCCCCCCCCATTTTTAAATCATTCTCTTTTAAGGTTTGGGGTTAGATTTGGGGTTTGGGTTAGAATGTACTTTTATGTATTAGTTTCTACATATTTTTCTTCGCTTTTAAAACTATTCTCACCTTAAATATTGTTATTGAAGAGGATTTAAATAATGACGCACAGATCTTTAGAAGGTGGCATTTAGATGTTGAGGTTTGGTGAAGGCAGTTTAAACTTCATCACAGGTTCACTGAAAAAAATGATTCATTCAATTTACTAAATTTTTTAAGGTAAGTGGTCGCAATCAATTTATTTAAGCTACATTTAAACAAATAAAATTTGAAAAACAAAACAAAAATCTCTTTTGTTTAAATGTAGCGACCACTTACCTTAAAACATTGAGTAAATTGAATGAATAATTTTTTTTGTGTTTCTTCCATCAGTCAAGCTCAGAAGTCAGGCACTGAGAGCGATGCCAGCAGGACTTTACTGTAAATATAATTCAACTCTCTGGAGATTAATAATTAACACAACACTTAACGTGTGTGTGTGTATCTGAGAGCAGATGTTTGCTAGAGGGCATCTTTCATTTCCTATCTGCACATGAAACACTGCATCGTCCGAGAGAGAGCGAGAGAGAGAGAGAGAGAGAGAGAGAGAGAGAGAGAGAGAGAGAGAGAGAGAGAGAGAGAGAGAGAGAGAGAGAGAGAGAGAGAGAGAGAGAGAGAGAGAGAGAGAGAAATCGTGTCCTATTTTTCATAATGTTTATGCATTTATTTGTCTAGTTAGCATAATTAATGTCAAAATGATTTACGGTTAAATAGTTGAGCACTCATATAAAAAGATACATTTTCATGAACAAAACAATAAAGCCTGATAAAACCTTTGAAATGTATCAATGTTTTGTTTTAGGACAAAAAGTATTTTAAAGAATTAAATAATACACACCTAATTATGACAGAAAATATATTAGAGAGAAAATACAAGGTTAATGAAAGGTTAATGAAAAAAATTATAAAATGAAGTATAATGTTTTTGATTAAAATGAGGGTCAGATGCTGTCCTGTACTGTGTGCATTCATTTAATCTTCCCTAAATGTATGCAGAAGCAGCTTGTTGAGATGTGAAACAGGAAAATAAAATAATGATCATTAAAACATGACAGGTTCATTAAAAACATGGACATTAAAGTTGACTGTAACATAAACTTTTAACAAGGTGAAAACAGACATGCATAACAATTATTATAAAAAAAACATGTCAGCCTGCAATAATGTCTTAATTAATATAAATTCATAAAAAATTAACTCTAAATAAAAAAAAAATTCTCTAGTATTAGAACCGATTATATTATTCGGCTGTAGTATACTTTATTATTTACTATACTAAAATAGAACATAGTATATAATACTTGTTATTTTTACTATACAACTTGTTATTGTATTCTATAGTAGTAAATATCATAGTATATACTTACTTTAATGGTTAGCAGTGGCGGTCGGTGAATTCTCTTCCAAGGGGCGCAAATTCAAAATATGTGTTTGTTGGGTCATGTGAACCATGTGCATCATGCGTCATGTCAAAATAAGTGCCTGCTGCACACGTGTCGAAAGGGTTTATGGTAAAAGAGATGCTCGCGTTCACAAAATACTCACAAGACACTAACTTAACTGTAAACTCTGATTACACATGAGATTAAGCGAGATTATGGCAAACACAAGTGTCTCTTTTATCATAAACCCCTTTCAAAGCATTCGGCAGTGACGCAGCGCCAACGGATCTACAATTCAGTTCGGCAACGCATGACATCACTCATTAAAAGTAAATGGAAAGCATTAACGTTTACGCCCCATATAAGAACATACCACTGAAATCCCTACTGCTTACATTTTTTTTCTCTTTTTAACTAAGATTATTTATTTAATTATTGTAAGAGCAAAAGTTATATCACAAATTGTATACAAATGTAAAAAAAGATACCTGGAGAAGACATTTCTGTATCTTCATCACAAGACCTCCTCATCATTCCAGTCTGAATCACAGATCATACCAGCAGGAGCGATCTGGTTTAACTGGAGAGTCTGGATTAAGGCAGGAAGGTTAGGTATAATTGGATTATCTTAAAACATTGGTTGACTGAACTAGTGTAATGATGTAAGTGGAATTAATGCGGTTTAATCCACTTTTTTTTCCTTATTTGGGCATATCTACAAACTGGACATTTCTCCGTATTTAATCTAGAAATACAACACATTTCTTGAATAAAGACACTTTCTCTATCATCTCGCTCTTATTTTGCCCCACATACAGTACAGTATATAGAAAACATCCACAAACAGACATAGAGACAGCTAGGAGCCCGTCTGCCTTTTTCACAAGCCATTAGTTCCTGGAGCCACATCAGAAGAATACGAGAGCCCAGGAAACATTTCAGCAAGACACAGCTGTCACCATCAAACATCCGACAAGTTTCTCGGAGCTGCGGGGAGGATCCGTGTGTGTGTGTGTTTGTGTGCACTCGTGCCTGTGTGCGTGTGTGTCAGTTTCAGGTACATTATTGGGACAAATGAATGTTGACCTTTGCTGCATTTCAACATCACAAGTATTATTATGATGTTTTAAATACAAGCGAAAATAACATTAGATTGAGTCAGAATCTATTTAAACATAATAAAAAGTGAATACTGTAAAGTATTGTCATGTTTATCTTCATTTAATTCTCCCTGTGTGCGTCTCAATCAGCTGCCTTGTTCAGTAGTCAGGTCACTGATCAGGTAGTAGGCCATTATAAGGTCATTGTTTTAGTACTTATTCATTTAGCTGACGCTTTTATCCAAAGTACACTGAAATGTTTGTTTCCTAAAAGTTCCCACAATTCAGTGTAAAAACCAGTGAGCATCGTTGCTCAATCATTGCATCCAAAATCGTCTACTTCCCCACGATATAGTAGGCGAAAATCAGTAGCCGAGGGTAGTATGTCCGACTTCATAGTATTTAAACAAACAATAGACGAAAAGTACTCGGATGACCTACTACTTCCGGCAAGATTTTAAAGTGGACACTTTACTACCCCATAAGCATAAACATGTATAGTAAAGGCTAGATGTCTCGCCCGCGCTGCTAGCCAATGGAGGGCGACGTCCACACCTGGCGGCCATCTTGTCACAGTCAGCTCACTCACTCGTAGCATTGTGTTTAATGGTGCATGTACTTTCAAATAACCATAACTTGCTCAATCTTCTACCGATTTTCAAACTGTTTGGTTCGTCAGAGATGTACCTATGACACTGCATACTTTTGAATAATGTTCATGAAATATGTTCAAGCATCCAGAATTATTGCCATGTTAATAAGCGTTTTTAAGAAACCAAATCATTTGAAAATTGGTAGAAAATGTAGCAAGTTATGGTCATTTAAAAGTACCTGCACCATTAAAACACAATGCTACGAGTGAGCAAGCTGACTGGAACAAAATGGCCGCCGGTGATGACGTTAGAGACTCTGCCGTAAGACATCTAGCCTTTATTATACATATCTATGGTCACAACAGTAATGGTGCACCCAGTTTCGAATTGATCTTGTGGATCTATAACATCATAATCCGATCGGTCTGCACAGCACCCCATGAAATCGAAAACACCTGCGGTGTCTGCACTTAATTTACCCCAAGTGATCAAGGGTTTAGTGTGTTATATTCAATCCCATTTGAAGTGTTCCTCTAGTAGTGGGCACTCATGCAACATAAACAATGACGCAGGAAGTTTGCAAGAGAAGGACATAAAAAATTGGGTTGGAACGCAGCCTATTACCTTCCACAACTACCCCATCTATGGCCACACAAAAGTATAAGGCGCTTTCCTCGCCAATAATGTTTAAATAGCAAACTTAATCTTTAATAGAAACCATACTAGAAAACATATATTAGTATTCTAGTAAAGTGTGTTAATTCTGTGTTCTGTGTGATGTGCTTTGGACTACAAATGCCAGCCAGGCAGCCACCTGTGACAATTACAAAATGAGTTTGTCATCAGCCTCTTCCTGGTCTCTTTGCATGAAAGGTTGAATAAGATCACAATCTGTTTGACTGACAATAACTTTGTGTTATGCAATAGATTTATTCCAAGTTATACATTAGGGGCTGTCCACACGGAGACGCGTATCACTGCATACGTATAAATTTGTTATCGTATTGGCGTATCATCCACACGGATCCGGCGTTTTGGGAGACTGAATCCGCTATTTTTTTAAACCGGGTCCTAAAGTGGATAAATCTGAACCTACACCCTTGCGGTTTCGTCTGTACAGCCAATCCGTATATTTTGTGAAGCGAGAACGTCATCACATCACGTGTCGGAAGCGTCACACGTAACAGCAACAACAATAACGGCGGATTACGTGATTGTGTTCGTGCTACAGAAGCTACTAAAGCCTACTAGCTTTATTACAGCAAAATCTATTGCTTCTATGCAATTGTGGTGACCAACAAGCGATAATGGACAACACCATACGTTGGCTATGCGCATGCTCAAAGTCTTCTTCTCCGTGTATAGTGTATATCTGTGGCAGAATTACAGCGCCCCATACTGGTCCGGCATATTTACAGTACTACACCGCTTTCAGTCGGTTTCAGTGGTTTCGTGTTTACGGATTATTTTTTTAGAGCAAGGAAAAAAAATGATCGGATAGGGAATGCACCGGCTTTGTGTGGATATAGCCTTAGTTGAATCACTTGTTCTTAGCTAACAGGTAAAGAACACAATAATAGATCCTACAGTACAACCTTCCATTTACAGTACTGTTCAGTAAACAACTCATAGATTTAAATGTCAATAGACCACCCGGTCAGATGTAATAATGCTGTTGTATACAATGCACTTCATGAAATACTACATAAAGTGTGTAACGTGCACACACACACACACACACACACACACACAGACACCAAGACCAGATGGTTCATTTGTGGCTTCCAGATCTTGGAGAATTGGAGCAAAGCCAATTGGGTCATTCACAAACAACACACACACAGAAAAAAAAAGATCTGCTTTAAGACACACATGCACACACACGCACACACTTACATTTCTCACTGTTGTCATCATGTATCTGTTCACTGTCAGACACTATGAAGTGTTGAATGACTTTAAAATTAATTTGCCCCTGATAAGGCTCTTCATTGAGGTTAATTGATGTACATTTTCATTTATTTGATAGAAAAGCACTGCAAACAGCCCCGCGTAATTGTTTTTAAAGGGGTCATATTATGAGATTTTTTTAAATATATAAAATAAGTCTTTGGTGTCCCCAGAGTACATATCTGAAGTTTTAGCTCAAAATACCCTCACAGATAATTGATCGTAACCATAGACTGTAAAAAAAGATGGACGATGCGACGTCGCCTCCCTCCATTGTAATGAATTGAAGCCAAAAATGTCCGACCATGGTCAAAACGTCGGTTTGGAGCCAAGGCATGCGCAGAAGGAATCGTCTGTGGAGCCAGAGGCGGAGTCGCGGTATCAAACTTCCGCCCAAACGCTCGCGCGACCAATTCAACCACGCCAATCTTAACGACACGCCCCGTTTCTATAGCATCAAATTACTAGCTAAAATGAAATGTATCACAAAAATGAACACTTGAACATATATCAGCGTGATAACAACTATTTGAAAGGACCAAAACCATCTTTCGGAAACTTTTATTGGAAGTGTAAATAATTTTTTATTTAGTGCAGAGTCCCATTCGTTTGAATGGAGAGGGCGGGGTTATGACTTGTACTGCAGCCAGCCACCAGGGGGCGATCAAAGAGCCAGAGGCTTCACTTTTCAAGACTTATGAGGCACACCCGATCGTAACATGTTAAAATTACCAATTTGTTGGTGTGAGCAGAAATGGAAACACTATTCACCATTATGGTGGTTTGTTAAAATTGAAACTCTCTCTCTCTCTCTCTCTCTCTCTCTCTCTCTCTCTCTCTCTCTCTCTTTCTCTCTGCACTAATTGGCAGTGCCGTGGTTGTATAGTGTAGATTAAGGGGAGATATTAGGAGCGGTATTATTGTTGCTACCTACCTCACAAAACATACAAAATCTGACCTACCTAATTTTCACATGTTTGCAGAGAATGGTTTACAAAAACTAAATTACTGGGTTTTTCTTTTTTATGTCTTCTGGGTTGATAGAAGCACTGGGGAGCCAATTATAGCACTTATTCTTGGAAAAAGTCAGATTTTCATGCTATGACCCCTTTAAGACACAGAGGTCACAGAGGTCATATTTTTATTTAAATTTGTGTTTACACTTTAAAAAAAGGCTGGGTTACTTTCAACTAAGCGATGGGTTAAAAAAGGCCAGTGGGTTAAATCAGTGGTTCTTAACGTTATTCCTCGAGGCCCACTGCCCTGCACATTTTGTATGTCTCCCTTATTTAACACACCTGATTCAAATCATCAGCTCATTAGAAGAGATCTCAATGAACTGAACTGAGTCTGCCAGATAAAAGAGACATACAAAACATGCAGGGCAGTGGGCCTCCAGGAATAACGTTAAGAACCACTGGGTTAAATCAACCCAGAACTTTTTTTATATTTCACCCAACAATGGGTTAAAGGATTACTCCACTTTCATTTTAACTCTTTCACCGCCAGCGTTTTTAAAAAAAGTTGCCAGCCAGCGCCAGCGTTTTTCATGATTTTCATCAAAGTTTAATGCCTTCCAGAAAATGTTCTTCTTTAAATAAATAAACATACAATATACCAAATGAAAGAACAGACCCTCTGCTTTCAAACAAAAAAAACCGTTTCATCCTACCTTTAGTGGTTCTTTTGCAATCAGCTTTTGAATATGGGTAGGTTTTTGCAAAAACTCCATATTTTGAGCAAAAAGCAAAAATAATTCCATATTTGTGACGGACTTTTCATAGAGATCCCATTCAGAGCGATCTTTAAAACAGACACGGACATGCAGCAGCTTGCCATAGGGCAATACTTCCGGGTTTAAAAAGTTGCAGAAGGGCGCCACCTGGTGGATAATAGCGGTATTGCGGAAAGACGGAAAATCTCGTCATTGGCGGGGAAGCGTTTTCTCTTAATTGACGAGATATCTCGTCAATGGCGGGGAAAGAGTTAAAAATGCTGTTAATTTACTCACCCCCATGTCATCCAAGATGTTGATGTCTTTCTTTGTTCAGTCGAGAAGAAATTACGTTTTTTGAGGAAAACATTGCAGGATTTTTCTCCATATAGTGGACTTCAACAGTTTACAGTTTCAACACAGCTTCAAAGGCAATAAACGATCCCAACCGAGGTGTTAAACCACAACTTCTGATCTTCCACTAGCTGTGTGGTGCACCAGCGCGACCTTACATATTACGTAATTACATTGAAAGGTTACGCTTTACATATGTGAAAAGCACACTTGTGGACCATTTTAAACAATAATTTTCATATTCAGGTCTATACAAAAAATCTCTCTAGTGCAGTGGTCACCAATCCTGGTCCTGGAGGGCCGGTGTCTCTGCAGAGTTTAGCTCTTACCCCAATCAAACACATATTAAGCAGCTTATTAAGGTGTTTTAGGTGTGTTCGATTAGGGTTGGAGCTAAACTCTGCACAGACACCGGCCCTCCAGGACCAGGATTGGTGACCACTGCTCAAGTGGATGTCACTATCATAAATGTGACACTGACTTCAAGAGATGTGACCGACTACAGCGAGCGCTGCCCGATCCGCTGGGGCAGAAGAATCAGCAGTGAAAGTATCGGGCAACTTCACCGTCCACCCTGCTGGGTTCTGCCATTTCACCCCCGGGGCCAAAACTCCCACCGGTCACGGCTGCTTACTGTGGATTCACTCACAGAGTCACAGCAGGAACAACAAACAAAAGCACAGGAAAGATTTCATGGGTTGTGAAGATGTCAGATGTGTGTTTCAGAAGTCTATAGCCTAACAAATATCTATCAGAATAAACCGTGTCATTAAATCACTCAAACAATTATAACATAATTTTATTCTAATATTTATTATTAATGCTGTTTTTGTTTGGTACATTTTTTGTCATTCAAGGCTGAGCATACAGGAATATGATAATGTAATTTATATTGTGATCAGGCCAAAACAAAGGAAAGGATAATTTCTTTGAATTTAAATGAGTTTAAAGAACATGTAAAGTAATATCAAATATGTGTTATGAGTTTGTTATTCACCCTCCAGCCAAATTAAAATAAATAAAAAAAGTTACTCCCACTCGCAGGAAAGCTGTGGCTGTTTCTCAATATGTGTTCTTTAGCGATCTTGTGTCCTTGTGTTCTCGCTCTACGACGTCATCATTAACCGTCGAAGTTCAATTCCAATTCTCAAGAACGCAAGTACAGAGGACGCATGAAAATACCCAGATGTGTTCTTGATATTGAGGATGCATCGAGTGCAGACTTGCGCGCTGAAATCGCTTTACGCCCCAGAAGTCATTGCGGCAAAACAATGGCGGAGGTCAGGTGACAACAGGAAGAACGCACACATCTCAATTCTCACAAGTCCGACCTCCACGAAAATGCAAGTCTGTTCTTTGCGTTCTTGGAATTGAGAAACAGCCGATGTCTTTCTTAACTTTCAAATACTGCTGATTGTGTTAGGGGTGGGGCCATGCTCGCTGGCTCCCATGCGTCATCAAACCACCGTTTTAGCCCCGCCCAAATAATCCTAAACAAAGAAATGTCAATGTTTAAGGAAATTCATGTTATAGGCACGGAAAATTTGACTTATGTATTCGTGTTTTTGACATGATTTTCTGCTGTTTTTCGTACCTGTGGAGCACGAATGTATTTTTCGTGCCACCCAGCACGAATATCTATAAATGGTTTTTCGTGACTTTCTTTATTGAGTCATTTTATATTTTGTTTTCTCATCGTTTTTTTCTATTTTTTATTATTGTCGCTTGGGGTTTGGGTTAGAATCACTTTCTCGACTTCTTAACCCAAACCCCAATTCTAACCCTAACTCCAAGCGAGAATAGTTTTAAGAGCAAACGTTTTAAACATGTAGAAACCAATGCATAAAATTACATCCTAACGCAAACCCTGAATCAAACCCTAACCCCAAGCGACAATGATTTAAAAATAAGGAAAAACTATATGAAAAAAATTAATAAAATGACACAATAAAGAAAGTCGTGGCACAGACACGAAAAAACATTTATAGAAATTCGTGATGAGTGGCACGAAAAACAGCGGAAAATCGTGTCAACACAAAAACAATCAAATTCGTGACAATAACACAACTTGCGGTGAGATAGGGTAGGGCAATTTGTATGTATTTTACGAGGTGGCTAATTCGTATGAATTCAAAAGACCACATTCGTAGATTTTTGTATGGTTTGCATTGACCCCCTGTGACGTTGGGGTTAGGAGTTGGGATTCGTTATTTTTTATGATAATCATACGTTTTTGCATGATTAACTTTGTATGAATTCATAAGAATAAGCCAACTCGTAAAATATGGATGAATTCTCATGAGAATGTGGAAAAACTGTTTAATTTAGCACTACATAACTTGTTTCAGCAATACATTTCTAACATGTATAATGTGTTTCGAAATATTTTTTTTCCGAAATTACTTTACACGGACTTTAAATGAAGAGTAAATTTGACTTCTTTTTATGTGACCATGTCTGTTAAATCCTGGTTAAAGTCTCATAATGATGAATTAGAAGCATCAAAGGCAATCTTTAATTTGACATAACCTTACTCAGTCAATATTAAAGTCATCAAAATTATATTTTCACAGCATGTGCTTTACATTATTTAGGGTGATTTTATGTAACTGTTTAGGAAACAGTAAATGACAAAGCAACATTAGGTGGGTTTTAACAAACAGGGTCACATTTACAGAAGCTGTTAATGCTGAGAGTGAACAGACCTCTAGCGCCCCCTACTGACTAACAGTCATAGCTGCTTCAATGTCTCGTGCTGAACTGCCTTAAATAAAGAAATTTGAAGGAAATATAAGTGATAAATACATTTTCATCATAACACAGCCATAAAATTTACCTTGATCTGTAAAATGTGTAATGATTTAATCTTATTAAAACTTAGTCTTTGTATTTGACCTAAATTACACAATATTTTTTTTTTTTTGAGAAATGAAAAAATCAAAGGCTTTATATTGTCAGTGTAATTTAATTTCATATCAGGTTCACATTCAGTCTGTGATCCTGGAGGTAAACCTCTGTGACCCGGCTGTCCGTGACATTCATCATGTTTAGCAGAGTTTGACATGTACCGTGTTTTTGATGCTGACTGAAGAGTAGTGTTGCTTTCGTCAACGAAAAGTATGACGAAATATAGTCGTCAACGAACCTTTTTCACGTGACGAAAACGAGACGAGACGTAACGAAAATGCTGGTCATGTGACGATGACTATAATAAAATGTATAATGCAATATTGTTGACGAATAAAAACGAGACTAAAAGTGGTTTACAAAATAAAAACTAAGCTAAAATGTCTCTTCATTTTCGTTGACCAAAACGAGACGAGACGAAATGTTATAACGTTATTTCGTCTTTTACCCATCTCAGCATCTCCGCGCCCCCACCACCTGACTGCAGGTGATCACGTGTGTTGTTGGCGCTGCGTAGATCAATCAAAACATGAAAGTACCGCGAGAGTGAGTAGAAAGCATGCGGAGCAGTCTGCTCTCGCGATGCTTTGATATCATACGCCTCCATTTGCACGTTAATGGGCATTTCAAACAGTGTACGCGGCAACCGCGAGACATGCGGAAAGCGGAGAAACGGGGGCGGTTACAGAGGTGAAGCGGAGTTGGTCCACAAGCCTTGCTCGTGCACCTAAGATCCTCTCCCTTTTACGGACACGACTCTTCATGGCAGTCGCTGTTGAAGATAAACACATTTCCACTAAATGCTGCACAAAACGCTTCCACTGCATGAGAGAAGCTGTAGCCACGCGGCGATTCCGACCGGGAAGATGCAGCATTCTGGCTCCAAATGTAAAAGAAAAGTCCAAAATAAATCCCGTGCATCACTTTCAGGTCAGTTCAACAAGCCTGTTAAAATCTATAGCTTTGATTGCTGACACCACCAGTATAACAATGTACAAATTTATATCATGTAACAGTTGTTTAAATGACATTGTGCTGCGTTGCGTTTTGAAACATTGTAAATATATCTATGCTAAAGACATTCGTTGTTTTGTATATGCTTAATAACTACACTTATTTATTATTTAAATAAACAAAACATACTTCGCTGAATACTTGAGTATTAAATCAATCAAACACCTGTACTGTTGAGAACATAACCATACATACCAACTTTGCTTTTCTTAATAGACATCTGATGTTTTCTTAAAGCTGACTTTCAATTTACTTACAAGAAAAACATTTAGTAATTCTCCAAAATTGCTTGGATTTATACTGACATTTAAGATCAGCTTTGTCACATTAGATTAAGCCAAAGTCCATTAGGTACACTGGTGGTAACGTACAGATGCAGAAATATAAACTATAATAATATATAATTACATATGTATGATTGTAGTTTGTGCTGCTGTCAAAATACAATTATAAATGTTAACAATAGCATATTTCTATTCTCACACATACTATAGTTGTGTGTGACCCATTTGACCTTGTGTGTGTGTGTGTGTGTGTGTGTGTGTGTGTGTGTGTGTGTGTGTGTGTGTTTGCTTAGACTACTTTTGTTTTGATTATGTAGACTTTTATGTAGACTCCTACGAACAGTCAAGTCACTCACTCAGAGGATAGTAAAATAAATATCTATTCAAATCAGAGCATCTTCCATGTCTGGAATGGATGTATTCTTGGGTCTATAAGGTAACAATAATATAACTTTTGTTTGAAATGGGTTTGGCTAAAAGAAAATATTGTTTTGTCTATAATACTATTAGGTCATTATACTATATGGGTTAAATAGAATTGCATTACTAAAAAGAGACTAAATACAATTTCACTGACTAAAACTAGACTAAAATGTCATCAGTTTTCGTCGACTAAAACTAGACTAAAATAGTAATGGATAAGTCTGACTAAAATAAGACTAAAATGGCAAGAATTTTAGTCGACTAAAACTTGACTAGACTAAAAAGAGTATGACATGACTAAAACTAATAAAAACTAAAATGACAGCTTGACACAAAGACTAGACTAAAACTAAAATGAAAACAGGCTGCCAAAAACAACACTACTGAAGAGAGACGGAGATGTTTGTTCAGTCAGAAAATGTGTTGTGATAACACCGATATACTATCATCTCTGACGTGTCCTGAATACACCTAACATTTCTTCCAGGGGGTTGTTTACATTCAATTCAGTGCTGTGTTCTCTCGCCCAAAAATACTTTTATGTTAAAACCAATATTGTCATCAAAAATAAATAAATGAACAATATGAAGATCTGTTTGCACTTAAAACAGCAACTTAAAATACATTCAGTCTGTACATTTATTTTTTAATTAGTATGCACACTTCCTGGGAATCAAACCCATGACCTTTGTGTTGCTAACTCAATGCTTTACCAATTAAGCCACTGAAATCTTACAATAATTTGGATAACAATATAATAAGGGATGCACCGATACCACTTTTTTAGAATACGAGTACGAGTACTTGCATTTCAGTACATGCCGATACCGAGTACTTAATAAAAACAAGATTTAAATTTATAGGTAACAGCTTTAGTCATATAATTTAACAAAAAACAAGGGACTAGTTTTCCAGTTTGTTGTAAACTCTGCCTCTTTGGACAACAGAAGAGGCATTAACCCCTTACACGCCGCTCAAACATAGATATTTCTGAGACCGTGGTATCGATTCCTGGTATCGGGGGACTTTTAACGAGTACGAGTACTTTAGAAAATGTGGTATCGAGGCCGATACCCGATACCAGTATCGGTATCGGTGCGTCCCTAAAAATAATAATTACAAAACCACAATAATAACAATATGATTGAGATTAAAGGAAGTAGTTTGAAGTGTCAAACCAACGCTATCTCACGAGAATTCGTACATATTTTACAAGTTGGCTCATTCGTATTAATTCATGCGACGGCATTCGTAAGTTTTTGTACGATTTTCCTTGACCCCTATGACGTTGGGGTTAGAGGCTTGGTTAGGGATTATAATCGTAAGTTTTTGCATGATTAACTTCGTATGAATCCATACGAATTAGCCAACTCGTAAAATATGTAGGATTTCTCGTGAGATCAGGCTGGTCAAACTGTACCGTAGCAGAGGACCTCTGGGAAACACTGTGCTGACAGGTAAGCATGTCGAATGTGATTAATGGTTATATAAGATCACTCATTATCATTATGAGAGCGGTGTGAAGCGTGATTACAGGACTTCTCTCAGCTCATTGACCGGCTTACTGTAGTGTAGTCAGGGCAAGACTCCTCACTGAGGCATATGCATGCGTTTAACGCTCCAACCAGCTTCAACATGGTGACTTTACATCTCTCCTGAAGTGTGTGTTTATGAGTTCATTTGGTGTTAATATCAGTAATCAGTGGAGTACAAACAGTAAGAGTATATCTAGGCCTGGTGTGCGGGATTGTGTGTCCATGTGCTTCGGGCTGGTTGTAGTTCCCGAAATGTATGGGAAAGATACTTCAGAGCACGATGGAGAGTGATGATCTTCATAAAAACATCTTGAAACAGGTAAAAACTTTGATTTACTTTTAAGAAATCTTATGTTGTAGAATGTGTCTCATTTTTGTTGTTTAATATTTATGCTCATCTTAAGTGTTTCTTTATGCAGATCAATCTGTAGCTCTTTATACTTTATGCCACTGCAAAGGTGACACAGAAAACTTTACAACTCTCATTTGGTTCTTTGGGTGTACCACAGTTGAATAGGCTGTTTCGGTAATGCATTCATCATTTTACAATAACAAGCCTTGTCATATAGACCTCTACTGTATGCAAAGCCAGGGAACGACTTTCATTTCCACTCATTGAATTTGGCTTTCAGCATCCATGGGCACCACACAAGAAATCATCCTAACCCAGACTCATTCATTTATGTTAAGTTATTATCAAATCACTTTGCCGTGTCATTTTCCTAATGCGACACGGATTATACCGCAGGAGGTGTAATTGGCACTCAGTGCCGCCAAAGTCTCAGTACAGAAGGCAAATCCTGCAATTGTGTTATTTACAGTTTGTGAAGCGCTTGCACAAACCAAGTGTAAAATCCATAAACACTCCTCCTACAGTAGGAGTCGACACAACACGTGTGCATGCGCACATACTGACTGTGATATGAGCTTGTGCTCAGTCATCTCAAGTGTGTTAATGTTCTTCCTCACCAATGCACCACCTAAGGGTCTCATAATCAAATTTAGAGACTGTACCCTAGGTGAGGATTTCCTGTCGTGTTTGAGTCTATTTGCTTCTCTGTACTACATCAGCAACATCATTGGGTACATTTGCATAATATGATCATCCTCAGAACAAGGCAAGACATGCTCACTGGTTTTGGGTGTGATCAATGTGAGGGAGGCTTTATGATCAGGCTGACTCGTCTTTTTATAAACTAGGGTGTTTATTATTACAATCATATATGCCGAGAGAATTGAGGGAGGTGTGCATTTAAAATGTGCAGTATGCACGCATGCATGGATAAAATTAGGATGCTTATGTTTTAAATATTCGACACTCAGTGAAACATAATGTTAATAAAATATATATGGATATATGAAAATCCTATAATTATTTACTCATCCTCATGTTGTTCTAAACCTGTATGATTTCTTCTCATTGACTTCTATAGACGGTTTCAGCAGTAACAACATAAACACGCGGCTTTCGTGGTCATCACGTAACTTCCGGTAAACTCCGCTAAGAATAAATAACAACAAAGTCCTTTTAAAGTAGTTTATTTGGTAACGTTTTAGATTACAGCCCGGAAAGTACTGGGTAAGTACAGCAAATTTACAGCGTATGTTTCTGTAATTATAGTTTACTTATGAAGAACGTACGTGTAATTATAAGGGAACAATTTATAATATTTGGGGAATAAAGGGGTAACAACCAGGAAAAATACAAATAATATATGCAGTAAAGTACTGCGTAAGTATGGCGAATTTACGGCATACATTTCTGTAGTGTATAGTGTACTTATAAAGTACATACATGTAATTTTAAGGGAACAATTTATAATATTTTGGGAACAAAGGGGTAACAAGTGCCACTTTAATTTACAGCCCGCAGATGTTGTATTTACTCTGTAACTACGTGAAACAAGGGGGTAACAAGTGCCACTTTAATTTACAGCCCGCAGATACTGTACTTACTCTGTAACTACGTGAAGGGGGTAAAATTTTTTGACTTAGACTGTAACAACACAAAACAATGGTATATTTACACAGTAACTACAGAAAATACACTCTTAGAAAGGATATGTTAATTTTTTACATATCTTTGTGTGTTAAGTTTTTAACACATTATGTGTCATTTTAACACATTATGTGTCATTTTGTGTTGATTTTGAGTTAAAATATAACACAAGTTGTGTTAAATGTAACACAAAATGTGATGTTTCCATAATAACACAGAGATGGGTGGATTCTTGAACGACACACTAAATGCGTTATCCCAGAATCCACCCATCTCTGTGTTATTATGGAAACAACACATTTGTGTCACTAATGTGTTGTTTTAACACATTCGTTCTAAGAGTGTAGTTCTAGTTTTGCTTGCTTTGTTTTCACCATAGTTGCCTTGTCTATTTTTAATTTTGCTTGATGACCCAACAAATTCCTGTACTCTTTTTCTTTCTTAAGGTACGTAACCTTTATTGAAAATTCAAAATAAATTGTATCGTACTAATAAATAGCATAAACACACTGAATTTCAAGTTTTGTTGTTTAGTAATCTAAAATACTTACTCCATATATTATTTGTATTTTTCCTGGTTGTTACCCCTTTGTTCCCATTATAAATTGTTCCCTTATAATTACACGTACGTACTTCATAAGTATACTATAATTACAGAAACATACGCTGTAATTTTGCTGTACTTATGCAGTACTTTACTGAATATATTATTTGTATTTTTCCTGGTTGTTACCCCTTTATTCCTCAAATATTATAAATTGTTCCCTTACAATTACACGTACGTACTTCATAAGTAAACTATAATTACAGAAACATACACTGTAAATTCGCTGTACTTACCCAGTACTTTCCGGGCTGTAATCTAAAGCGTTACTGTTTATTTATATAACAAGCAAAATAAACAACACATAGACTACATAGGAACCCAAAACGAGATTATTTTCGATGAGATATTTGTTCAAGAGTTCGGTTTAGCAACTAGTCAGACCATTAAACAAACAGAAACCGGAAGTAGACCAGACGCTTATCGCGAAACAGTCTATAGTAGAAAAAAAACTATAGATGTGAATGGGTACCTGCAGCTGTGTGCTTACCATCATTTTTTAAAAGATCAAGATGTGTGTTTGTGTGCCTTAGCCGTTAGCTGTGAGCTAAGTCTTTGACAGGAGAGATGGATTGACGTATTGCTCAATGACATTACATCCTTTCCTCAGTTTCATGTTGCATTGATTTCTCTGAAATACCTACAGAGCCCTTGAGCACTATAAGAGCCATTTCTGAAGCCAAACAATGACGAGGACAGAAAGAAAAAAATCACAGAAGAGAGAGAGAGAGATGAGCATAAGCTCACATTGATACAGTGAGGTTTTATCAGGATTCTAAGTTTTTTAGCACATAAAGTAACTCATCCTGCACAGTTGTGTATGTGGATAAAAACAACTCATTTTAAGATGATAAAAACAATACAGTTCATTATGTAAGGTCTTTGAACAGAAATGCAATATAATCTACATAACTATATTATCAGTGGTGTATAGAGATCCTCCTGAAAGTTAAACAATTCACCTATAAAGTGACCAAACAGGTCTGTTAAGTTTCATTGGAGGGTCGGTGAGGGCTGAGGCAGGTTTTGCATGGACCATTAACTTTAAATTATAAGAAAAAAGCATACTTTAACTATCATAAGAACTTCATCATTGAGTTCTTCAAACTATTGTTTAAAACTATTGGCCCGATCTTTGTTTATAATAACAGTGTGAACACAACCGCTGTTTACCGCTGTATTACTCAATTATCCTTTGGCTTGTGCTGCTGTTTAATGCAATTTCACAATCTCACTTTCATTCACGACTCATTAGCGGCTCAATGTTAAATCACAAACTCATAGCTTTTACTCCAGATGTGTCACGACAGGCCAGAATAATCACTTAACAATGTGCATTGTGTGAATGCACACCTTAACACACACACTGTTCTTCAGTTTAACTAAATATGAAGAGCTCAAATGCAAAACCCTCGAGGTGCGTCTGACATGTTTTCTTGTAAATTAATTTTTTTTATCAGGCTCTTATGTTTAATACTGATAAAAAAGTTATTAGTCAGTGATTAAAATGTCTTATTTTTACCAATGTCACATTAGTCAACAATTTGACTGTCTTTAGATGCAAAACCCTTGAGGGTTCATAAAGTGGATGCACTTTACACAAGGGAGTCTCGTGCTGAAAGTTTAATCTATTGGGCATTAATCCAATTTGGGCTAGATTGGTAATCGGCTTACCGGACATTTTCCCGATGGGCCGGCACACTTTGGGGCTGATATTGGACTGATCCTTCATGCTGGGATAGCGGCCTATTGGTTTGTCTTCTGTTTTGATTTCCATTTGCTCATTTGCTGGCGATGGACATGGATTAAAGTTCTCCGTCGTAGCGACGGATTTCCGTCGATTGCAGCGAGTCTACGACGGATTTCCGTCAGCTGCAAAATTATTAAATTAACTTTTCATAAAGACGCAGTGTATCCACCTTGTTAAGTGGAATGTGATCAAAGCCTGGAGTGGAGCGAAATCACGTTCCTCTCTCCACTGTAAGCGTTCTGTAATCATACGCACCAGATCCACTCCGGGTTTTCTGGCTGTATCTCACGTTAAGCTGAGGTAAAACTTTATTTCTGCTAGCATGGACATACTTGTAATGCAGGAAGGATCCGATGTTTTGGACATCGATAAAGGTGTATAAAACCAATGGAGATTAACTTGACTTAGCGAAATGAGGAAGATTGGCAAGCCTTTCAGTTCGTTGCCTAAGAAAATCAAACAGCCAGGTAATTTACGTGTCTTTGCACAGTAAGCCTAGGGTCCTGTATTTTGGGGGTAATTGATTTGTCTCGTACATGATCGTTTTTGAATGCTACGCTGATCTAACCAGTGGCTGATACAACGAGTTTGTTAATCTCATGGGTAAACTTCACTTGGCGCCACAAGAATAAAGAGGCAGTCAGATGACATCAAAATCCCGTGAGAGCGAACCGAGAACTCATTAGACGAGACGCTCTCGCAGTACTTTGATGTCATCCACCTATCAGTTATTGCAGTTGCATGTGCGCATGGTCAAGAAATGTTGACGTTTGTACATGTATCCGCATTTAAAAACAAGTGATTTTAAATCGAAACAATAACAACAGTGTTAAATGCGCTGTTTCTGTATGAGGGGAATAAGCAAGTCGCCCATTCGCTTCTCTTTGAGCTTGTGAGTATTTTTGCCGCTTTATTGTCCTTAAATACACATAAGGTTATGCGTCAAAAATCCCGTCTTTGCAAGTATCCTCAAACACGACCATTTAGGGCTTAGGAGAAAGTAAACAGCAGAAAAAAGTTACCTTTTTTGCTTATCTGTCACTAATGTTAATCAAACAATTAATCTCTCACTGCTCTTGACTAAATCAATTTACTAAGATATATACATTATTGTTTATTATCCTTATTTCATCACTGACTGTTTATCCGTGAGCTTGAATTTTGTTCTTGTGTAATATACGCACGTTGCGCACAATGCGTTGTTTTAAGTGCATAACATTGAGCATAAAATAGCACCTCAGCTCTGCCTCTATTGTTAAATAATAATTTGTTGATAAAGGGTACAATCAATCAATGTACAACTGTCACTATGATTACAGGCATCCTGTGCGAATTGTACACAAGTTTTATTTGAGTTGCTCGTTCAGGGTTTATATACATATCGTTACTGTATTAGAGCTGTGACTGTTGTGTGAACAGAACAGCCCCTGGATTATTCGTTTATGTGTACTGAATAATATGATATGAAAAAGTTGTATTTGTTCACATTTTTAAATGCATTATATTTTCCATAGTTTGTTCATGTTATATAGAGTATACAAGCATTTATTAATTCATGTTTATGTCATTAAAGTAATTGATGTTAGTTAGATTATTAAAGTAAGCAGTATGGTGCATTAACTAATGTTAACAGTTTCAACCTTGATTTAAAAAAATGTATAAGTAAATGCCAAAATTACTAAGATTTACAATTAATAAATAATTAAGATTCATTAAAGGTGGTGATATTAATATTTCTTTTTATATAAGGAGTTATTTAGCTGTTTCACCTTAATCTGAAATGCCCTGCAAACTACATCTTACAGAATAGATTTTTTTAGTTTGTCACAACAAGTAGATTAACATGACGGGATAGGAGTCACAAGTGTTTTGTTTTAGGCAGATATTAAAGATAATGGTTCAATTAAAGAACTGTGTTAAAAGTAAAGCTGTAAATTAACAAACTATTAATAAACCTATATCATATGTTGTAATTAAGTGTTAACACTGTTTATTCACAAAAAACATACTCGCACTGCTGCTGTATTTCATAGTGACAGTTGGCAACCCTATAAATGCCACAGTAGACTTTAATATGGCATTAATGGCAAAAAACATCTCCCCTTAGAATGCTATTGGTATCGCCTATTTACAAGGAATATGACTTGGCCTGAAAAAAATTTCAGTCAGAAGAATTTTTTTCACTTTAATCCATGCGATGGAACGATAAAATGATGGGCTGAGGGCCACAGTGGGCGTCACTCTTTTGTTAGTTTGGTTATGTACTGCATTATAAAGTTTCTTATATGGATGGGCTCATTTTACACGTAAGACACTAATATATAACATACTATGGCGTTTATTACTGATACAATTGCAAGTTGATGTCATACTGGGAACACATGGCAAAGATCGTTTACCTTAGACCTTTGAATGATACAGTATGCTGATTTTTAAGATTAAGACAATTCTTGCACAATAGATTACATGGTGAATTTAATTGTTTGTAAACAAACATGCGTAGGGTCGGCCGTACAAGTTTAAAAAACATACTTTCAGCTCATTGATGAAGTTTAATGATTCACTGCGCTGCCCACCACGATCCTGCAACGTTAGATCAGAAATGTCTTGTCTGAAAGTGTTAATTTTTCACAAAAAAAAAGAGTAACGCGAGTAACGAACTCATTTAAATTTCAGTCATTGTAACTGCGTCACTTGATTTAAAAAAATACTTTGTTACATGCTTGTTAACGCTTAAAGTAGTGGAATTACAGTAACTCACTGATCACCTTTACCTCTGTTTTACACAAACTACAGTATGTTATGAGTCTGCATGTTATGAAGTGTGAAGGACGAATCCAAGTGCAGACAGATGTATATGAACAAAAAGACTTTTATTATATAATACAAAACAGAAAACAAAACCCACGAGGGGGCAAAACAATATAAACAGGATAACTATAAACAGAAGGAGTGAACACTAAACAGGACTAGATACAAAACTACACTGAAACACTAAACTGGATTACACTTAACAAAGAACTGACTAAACACTAAATCTCCAATAGACTAGACTTGACAAGACACAGTACTCACAGGTATCTGGAAACAATGCACAAGCACAGGACAACAAACACAAGGATCTTAAATAGAGGACAACTAATGAGGGCAACAGGTGACAGGAATAAAACAATAATGAGGAGGATGACAAGGGAGCGGGGTAAAAGAGACAAGACACTGGGAACACGTGGTCCAGTAAATCAATACTAAGACCACGTGAACCCACACAAAACATGGGTCTGTCATGATTCTGCCACAAGACTAGATTAAATAAAGGACAGGAGGGCAGAACCATGACACTGCATGTTTATTTATAAAGGACCAGATACATGAATGTCAGAGGAAAACTTGCAGAAAACTCATTAACGAAGAATTATAAAACTTAATTTTAGACATAATGTCTAGAATTTAATCATTTGGGTTTGTATTTAAAAACAATTACTGAAGATTTACTTTACATTATCACTAGTTTTATAAATGTTATACTTATTTGTTTATTTTCTGGATGTGAATTCATTTGTTGTAATGAACAGGTGAGATGATCAGAGGAGCTGAATTTTTACCTTTATCATTAAGACATGGACTGAATAAAGGAAAGAGTTTCTCAGTGAAAGTTTGAGCAGTGAAAGAGTAGATATGAGACCTGGACTCTACATCATAAAAACAAACCAAACCCTCCTCATAATCCACAAACACCCCGACCTTCTGTGGTTTCACTTTCAGACACAGAGAGACAAAAGGACTATCAAGAGCTTTATATTCATTCTCATTCCTCAGAACCACAGTCCAGATTCCATCCTGAGGGTTCGCTATGACCTTTCCCTTTCTGTTAACAGATTCACTGGCCACTCCTAAATCCCAGTCAGTTTTGTCTTTCACCTGAACCTCAAAATAAAATCTCCCTGAGGTGAATCCCTCTTTTCCCACGACACAGGGACAATAATCAAATCTCTCTGGATTATCTGGGAGTTCATGTTTAATGTCTCCATGTTTCACTTGTTTTCTATCTTCAGACAGGATAAGTTCTGGATTTGCTGTATCAGGATCCAGAGTCACATCCACTGAGAGAGAGATGAGAGAATATGAATGACAATATAAAGATGTTGATGTGTTTATAATAGTAGAGATGAGTTTGTGTATGTAAAGTATTATTGTTAGTGAATGTGAGAGAAGAGTGTAGATCACACATTGTACCTGCATACTGCTGCATCTTCATCAACACTGTCAACACAAATCACAATAAATCATCAACAAGAGTTTAGAGAAGAAACTTAAAAACACTGACAGATAACAAGAATCAGTAACTATATCTCTATAACAAATGATATTATTATAGCTGGGTTATTATCAGCAGTTTTATTTTGTGGTTATACTGTACATGCAGATTCTGTTTCTTTTTTATTATTTCTCTAAAACTTCATGCACATTTCTAAAGTGCAGAGTATTTTTAAATGGTGGGGAAGCAAAATAAATGATTGTTTTTGTGATCATTTGTGTAGTGTTTTGTATTGTCTCAAGACACTTTTGTGTTTTCAATTTTTTGACTCTTTCCTAACTCATTTTCCCAACAATCACTCTGTACATTTACAGTATTTCTTTTGCAAAAATAGTTTTAAATTCAATCTCAGATAAAAAGGTACAAAAGCTGTCACTGGGGCTGTATCTTTAAAAAGGTCCTAATATGTAACATTTAGGTTCTTTGATGTACAAAAGTGTAGTTTTTGAAAAGGTACTCTACCGCTGTGACTTGTACTTGTGTACCTTCCTTTTGTATTAGAAATGTTTCATATCATGCATTTACATATTTTAAGATTTACACTTTGTGTCTGAGAAAAGGGCAAAACAATAAAATCATAAATAAAAACTTTGATATAGAGCCGCATCACACGACTATGAGAGTGACTGTGTTTCGATGGCACAAATGTGTAAAAATTTAAAACAACAACAGAGGGTCTTTAAAAGGATATTTTTGTGCAAAACAACTTACTTCTGCCATGGATTCAAAGCCCAGGATGATAGGAAACCCTTTTAGACATTTGTTTTGAATATCATAACTGACTCACAGGTGTGAGGTTTTTATTGTACAGTACGTGACGGAAGTGAGAAGAGCACGATATTGAAAAATTAGTGTTTATAACACTTTAAATTCATCAGGATATGTGTTAAAAACTCATTGGTATAGCGTTTATAATCTGTGCTAGTTTGTGGCAATGAATGCACTATTTGAGTGCAACTCCCCATTAAACAAGGTTTACTGACCCACTGTCACTTATGATGATGATGATGATGAAGCCTTTATTGTCATTGTACTTTACAATACAACGAAATTACAATCCATCAACCTGTCCATACATACAATACATAAAAACAAGGGGGTAGACAGAACAGGTCGACAGCGCATTGAGAAGAAGTACAGCATTACATGAGGGAGGGGAGGAGGAAAAAAAACAAGCCCTCAGACTATGCTTTAAAGGGAGTACAGTTTGGGAACAAGGAAAAAACACCTCAGCAACATAAGCACATAGTCAGTACACCCTACAACATGAACAACACACGACTTGCAACACGTTAGGGGGGACTGACCCTACACCTGAAACAGAGCGCTGTTGTTGATCACTAGTGATTTGTCCTTGTTTATTGTAGTACTTGTGTTCTTATTTTAAGTGTCTGTGACATGAAGGTGAATGGTGAGCAGATGAGTGAGTAAAATTTAAGAATTCTGAAATGACCAATTGAGGAATGATACAAACAGTGAAGCGGTTCTAGGGCTGTAACGATTAATTGTGCAAATGTGCGTTTTCTCAATGAATTAATTTTAATGAATTACGATGAAATCCCAGCACATCCCAAAGCCAGGGGGCGCTCTCATGCAGAAACTTTGTGCCACAGAAGAAGTAGCATCACAAACGCTATTCCAGGAAATGTCTACAGGAATATTTCACTCTTCTTCAAATTGTTTCAGGTATTTTCATGATAATAAAGAATATTTTGAATGTTTTTGTGCAACGAGAGTTGCTTTATTAAATGCACGTTATAAACGACTCTGAGTTTTAGTTTGATAAGGACTTCCTACTGACCAAATGACGTAGTACACACACAAGCTGTGCATGAAACACCGAATCACAGCCTTGCGATTCAGAATCGATTTCAGACAGGCATTTTTAATGGGACACGCAATTAATCGTTTCAGCCCTAAGCGGTTCCCGTGATGATACTGGTGTATAATAATAATCACTGATCATTGATTAACTAATATTTACCAGTTTGAGTGAGTTTCTCATTGAGAGTCTCCTGTAGTTGAGTCAGAGCTCTCCTCAGAGTCTCCACACTCACATGAGTCTTCATACTGATCTCAGACCAGTTCTTCATGTCTGGAGCTCTGTACAGGGATGATGGGTCAATCTACAACAGCAGAGAGAGAGAGAGAGAGAGAGAGAGAGAGAGAGAGAGAGAGAAAGAGAAGAAATATATCAGTATGAGAGAGAGAGAGAAAAAGAGAGAGAGAGAGAGAGAGAGAGAGAGAGAGAGAGAGATTTGATAAACAAATCTTTAAAACCTTTCAACAAAAGGTTATTTGATTCTTGATTCAGGTAAGGAATTATATTGACTAGAAGATCCGGGAAAAAACAAGATCTCTAACTATTTGCAATAAAATTGTTTAAATAAATCAAGAAGAAGAGTATGCAAAGAAAGTACACTGGGCTCTTGGCTTTGGGCGTACAGGTGAGTATGCAGAATAAGTACACTGGGCTCTTGGCTATGGGCGTACAGGTGAGTATGCAAGGAAAGTACACTGGGCTCTTGGCTTTGAGCGTACAGGTGAGTATGCAGAATAAGTACACTGGGCTCTTGGCTTTGGGCGTACAGGTGAGTATGCAGGGAAAGTACACTGGGCTCTTGGCTTTGGGCATACAGGTGAGTATGCAGGGAAAGTACACTGGGCTCTTGGCTTTGGGCGTACAGGTGATTATGCAGGGAAAGTACACTGGGTTCTTAGTTTTGGGCATACAGGTGAGTATGCAGGGAAAGTACACTGAGGTCTTGGCTTTGGGCGTACATGTGAGTATGCATGGAAAGTACACTGGTCTCTTAGCTTTGGGCATACAGGTGAGTATGCAGGGAAAGTACACTGGGCTCTTGGCTTCGGGGCGTACAGGTGAGTATGCAGGGAAAGTACACTGGGCTCTTGGCTTCAGGGCGTACAGGTGAGTATACAAAGAAAGTACACTGGGCTCTTGGCTTCGGGGCGTACAGGTGAGTATGCAGGGTAAGATACTCTCTTGGCTGGAACAGATATGACTCACCGACACGGAGGTGAGCGTCGAGCTTTGGCTCTTTGAGGCTTCGGCGGCTGGAGAGAACGTAGATGCACACACAAACTACTAGTCCTCCTCACTAGGACAGACTTCTAGAGAACACTCGGCCGTGGACTTCCAACCCGTAGTGACACAGTCCCACGTCGACATGGAGCCCTTGGCTCAAACATGCAGACTGGCAGCAGACAAACACACGGAGTCTCTTTAACAATAAACTACTAAAGTGAGCATGTAGGGAGCGATTCATCACCGCTTGACTTTGAACAGGAGAACAGATGGAGGTACAGGCCAGGGCTGCTGCACGTTCTCACAGTTTTGTTGACTCTCGATGTTTATTTTTTTTTTTTCAATTCAATTTTATTTATATAGCGCTTTTCACAAAAGTCAATTGTTTCAAAGCAGCTTTACATAAATAGAAGCAGTGAAAAGCACAGAAAACGACAGATAGCACAACAAAATACATGAAAGCATGAGCAGTTAAATTTGCTGCGGCTATGACTCAATATTATAATTGCACGTATTACTAAAGCAACGTATAGAAGAGGAAGCTAGGTAAAGCCCAAAAAGGCTGCCTCCCCGGGGTGAAAAACCCCCTAGGAGAAAAAAAACCCCGGGCTTTTATCCGAGGAAAAATAAGTCCTAGGAGGGAAAAACCCTTGGGAGAACGGAAATGGAGATTTAGCGGAGATTAAGCGGTTCTGCCGGTGATCGTTGGTCAGGTATCAGCTGGGCATAACGTTGAAGGACAGCCAGTAGATCAGAGGTGTGCCGACTTTCACATCTACCGGGACTGGGTCTGTTTGTCTCGTCCTCGGGTCGAGGACGAGACAGGGAGAGAAAAAACAAAATCGTATTAGCGTAGCGGTCGTTCATATGTATTGAAGTGTCACACAGTGATGTGGTTTAACTCAGCTTCGTTCCAGACAGACTAAATATTGCGGCATAATTATGTTATCCACAGTTGAGGATTTAGCAAATTGGGGGCCCAATGCGAGGGTATATATGGTAAATAAGGGTCACCTTGCCAAAATCGCAACCCGACCATACGTGCCAACCCGTTTGACTAAGGCTGAGAGGCCCCACTGTCGTCGTTAATGCAGGTTCAGTGGCAAACGGGTCTGTATGGCATACTATTCACAAGACACACGAAAGCGCGAAAAACGCAGCCCGACCATACATACCAACCCGTTTGACTAAGGCTGGAGGCCCCACTGTCGTCGTTAATGCAGGTTCAGTGGCAAACGGGTCTGTATGGCATACTATTCATAAGACTTACGATAGCGCCAAAATCGCAACCCGACCATACGTGCCAACCCGTTTGACTAAGGCTGGAGGCCCCACTGTCGTCGTTAATGCAGGTTCAGTGGCAAACGGGTATGTATGGCATACTATTCACAAGACACACGAAAGCGCGAAAAACGCAACCCGACCATACATACCAACCCGTTTGACTAAGGCTGGAGGCCCCACTGTCGTCGTTAATGCAGGTTCAGTGGCAAACGGGTCTGTATGGCATACTATTCACAAGACACACGAAAGCACCAAAATCGCAACCCGACCATACGTGCCAAACCGTTTGACTAAGGCCGGAAGCCCCACTGTCGTTTACCTCTCTCTCCCAAAGGCCTGGTTTATTCAAGATGGCTAAGACACACTCCTTCGTTCCTTCAGATGCGTTTCCCAAGGACTTCTCAACGTACGTGATCTCTTAAAGGTAAGCAGTGCATATTAATTGTAACGATTCAGCGGGAGGAGGGGAATAACGTTATTTCAAACACTATGAACCTCCGACCGAACACTAAGGGGATTCCCAAGGGAATCTTAGATTTTAGCTCAAAAGGGAATATTATGTATAATTAACTGTAATTAACTATACAAATTTATCAGGTTTTACCTGGCGTAGCAGAATTAATAATAACAATTAATTAATATGTTCGTCCACCGAAGACATATATCCATAATCGTATATTAACGTCTAAGAAATTTTAATTTCATGGCCTTTAAAATTAACCTTCTCAATGATATACAGTGCTACTCGCAGCTTGTAGCTGGATCAAAAGGCAGAAATAGTGACTTTAATTTCGTGAGCATTGAACACAGAGACAATTCAATTGTGAAAATGCAAAACCGGTTTATTAACTACAAAACGAAGTACACACAACGACTAACTAAACATACACACATACAATAACATAAAACATAGATGAGAAAGAAAAGACTGAAAAAGCTAGAGAGAGAGTAAAAGATTGGCAATAGCACTATTGCGTAACATCTGCACAAACCATCGGAAAATCTCTAAGGATCGCCTTAATTTTTTAATAAGGGGTAAAGCTTAAACATCAGTGAGTAAAACAAGTTTATACTTGCATTTGGCTCTTTGTGATGCTGTGCGAAGTTTCTGATGCGCGCGGGTGCGAGCAGGGAGAGAGAGAGAGTCCAGGTGTGTTCATAAGATGACAGAGTCCTTTAGGTTGTTCCGTATGGCGGATTGTTCTGCGTAGATTGTCCGAACTCGAAGTGCAAAGTGCAAGCCAGGAAGACTGTCCCGAAGAGTAAGACAGGGCTCAGAGAAAAGATGATGAATCCGAGGGACTCTGGGTGAGTCTCAGCGAGTTTCCAAACTGCGCTGATGGGTTACCTGAGTAGCCGAGCTACGGAGCGAACTGAGCAGTGATGGCTTGGGCGATAGGCCGTTTTGACCTTACACGCCCCCAGCCCATTTTAGGTGAATGACCAATGTGCAAAGTATTTGATCGCGCGGGAAACAAGCCTTTGTCTTTCAGACATCACATTTGCGTAATTGCATAATGATAAAAGTTTGTTTACATAACTCTTCAAATCGATATTAAATGACATTGATGCGGCTTATGGTAATATGATACATAGCAATGATTAGGAAATAAAAAGTAGATTAAATTGATACTAGACAAGACATGGGTTTAAGATCACGTTGAATAATAATTTCATACCTAAGATATGAACCATGCTACAGTGAACAAAAATCTAACTAAAGTGTTAACACACAGTTAAATCACATATACACCATCATGCAGTAAAGGTATAGAAAATATATAATCAGAGACCTATAGTCTGTGCCCCCTGCTGTGTCTCTGGCGATTGTCGTTCGATCGGCGCTTAGGTTTCTTTGGTGGAATTCCTTTGAACCTCCTTTGACCCCCATTTTACAACCTTGATAGGTGATAGAGATCTCGACGATTGTCACAAAAGGAGACAGGGTTATCTAATTATCACAATTTAAGGGCTGTTACGATCCAGACGCCAAATGGCCTCGATCTGACTCCGAGCCATTTGCTACACAATACAAATGCTGCAACAGGAATGCTTTAAATACTCAACTCCGTCCTTCTTCTGCCCAATCCTCTGTGTTCACGTGGCCAAATCTGCAATATTCTCAGTACTACATCTCTTTGAGCCTACTGGTCGCTCTGTCTCACCCACAGCATTAACCGGAATAAACAACTCCCTTTCCTGTTCCTCAGATGCTTTATTTATACTCCTCCTCTCTGTCGAATTGCCCAATCGCCACGTTCGTTTGTACACCTGTCTTCAATAAAGACCAGATCTAGTTGCCTGGAGTTACCGGAAGTAGCGGGGTGTTTCACGGACACTCGTCCGGGCGGAACGATTCTTCGCCATTTTGGGTCTGCCATCTTAAGTCACTCCGTGACAACAGAACAGACATAGACATAGAAATATAATGATGATCTGATAAAGATGTGGTTGAGATACAACTACCAAAAAACCCTCCCTTTGTTACTTTTTGTGTAAAAACGATCCAGTCTTGCAGCAGAAATATTGTTTGAATTAATTTTCAACCAAGTGTACTGTTTAACATGATGATAAGCATCCCTCCACAAATCTACCAGATTATGTCTATTTATTAAACCTTTAAAAACATTTGTAGAACCAAAATGAGGTTCATTATGGTTTCTATCAAGCTTATAGTCAACAGTACAATTAAAATCACCACCTAACACAAGAATCCTTTCATCAGAGATCTTTAACAATTCCTCAGAAAGTTTCGGAAAAAAATCACCACGCTCACTTTCTAATAGGAGCATATACATAAAAGAAAGAAACACTATTATTTTCTATTTTTATGTCCGCTCACAAAAGTCTGCCTGGTACTATTACTAAGAAAATTGGAGGATCTTCAAAGCGTTTTGAAAATTAAATCGCAACATCAGCACTTACATTAGTACCATGGCTAAGACTAACGCTATCTTCCCATTCATTTACCCAATCTACCTGGTTACAGACATCCGTGTGTGTTGCCTGCAATAAAATTACATCTGTTTTTTTAAGTTGTAAATATTTAATCAAAGCACCTCTCTTTCATACACTCCTACAGCCATTTATATTTAAGGAACCAATACTAAAAGAAACCATCAGGATGCACAAGGGGATAGTGACTAAAAACCAAAGTTGATGTAATTTCCAGTACATGAAAAATCTTTAACTTTTCTTTACTCGTTTTCTAACAGCACTCACAAACTTCTTCAATCTGAAACGCTTAGGCTGATCTAATTTGTCCATTGTTGCTTTCCTTATAACAATTTGAGAAGATTCGATAAAAAGCTTTAAATCAGGAAAATACATTTTGATTTTTCTAGAAAGTTATTTAACTGATCTACAGTATAATAACTAGGCTTTACAAATCTCTCGAAAACATTTTTCTGAGACTTTGATTCTGCTGGTTCATCAATAGTTTAATCTGAATAAACACTATCCACATCACTATCAGTTACCTGGGATTTAGTTTTTTCAAAGAGCGAGTCAATATCACTGAGAGACATATTACTGCCTGATGCCTGCGTCACATTCTCATCTAAATCAACACTCACTTCAGGCCTATCTTGTTCCTCAGTTTGCTCTAATTCACTAGTAGGCTTCACATTATCATCAATTTCAGTCTTTTTAGCATCCGGTGTAATCTTTTCTGACCCAGCAGCCTCTACATTACAAGCTTTTTGCACCCTTTCTTCACTTTCAGTGGGCGCTAAGTTTAAAGTATTAAAAATAACTGTAGCATTTTCATTAACACTCTGGGGTCGACGGTGGCGCAGGCGCCGCAAACTCTTTATTTTTCAATCACTCCGCAAAGAGACTTTAATTACTCTGCTGATTTTGGACATACAGATATGATTTATACATCATTTAAAACATTAAAGAGTGTAGTTTTTTTCTGTCCACTCCCAATAAAAACAGAATGTTGTGCTTTCGCAAAATTAAGAAAATAAACATGATGCACGTTCTGTTCTCTCTCCCTCAGTGAAGTCCTTTCAGAAACGCGTCAGAAAAATTAACTGTAACTTAACGAATACTTTTCATAAAAACAAAAGATACATGTTTCCTTTATGCTTGGAATGTCTGCTTTTAAATGTTGTAAGTGAGATCGAAAACAGATATTGTCATTCAGTGTAAACTGTATGAGAAGGAGGAGAGGTACCGTCTTTCTCCTGTTACCTGTTTATCTGTAATGAGATGAGATCACCACACCCCCTGCGCCATTGAAGTGAACGAGCAGAGACATCCATATGCATAACTCGTGCCTCCTGCAGTCAATGGATATGCAATCCACAATCCAGTCTCTCCACTCCTTGTTGTTTCATCCGATTGCACCAAACATGACATCTAAATCCTTATTTACTTGCGTATGTGTGTCAGTATCTCCAGACTGTAGTGTTTTCTTTGTTCTTCCGTCAAACAGTTCACGCGACGTGCACATACACAAACACACGAGTCAGGAAATTTGACGCGCTTTTTGGTATTATAAAATACGCGACTGCAAACAATACAATCCTTATTTACTTGCGTCTAAGCTTATATCTCCGCACAGCAAGTTTATTAAACACAGGATCACTCGCATGTGCACACATACTGCTTTTATGATCAACACGTGAGGGAGTAATGGCGGCGGTTGTAAACAAACATTGATACGTTTAACACGCTTTTCCCTTGTTGTGTTTCTACTATAATGATTACAAAAACACAAATAAGAGTCCAGACAACAATAGGCAGTTCTTCTTTTGAGCGTTTTTTACTGCTCAAAAGTAAACCTCTCGCTGGCTGTAAGAGCCATATTGCATATTTGAGAATTTATTATTTTCATATTTTTTATTATGTAATTTTTGTACAATAAGGTTTGTTAATAAGTCAGTTCCTGTTGTGTGTTATTTATTTGGTTTATATTTTTCTTACTGCGCATGTGCAGTTACGTCATTTTGGTAGTTCACTTAAAAGAGTTGTCGACGCACATGTTATACGTGCTTATGAACAGTGGAAGAACACAAGCTTTTGACCGTCTCACTATCGTCTCACTATTGTCTCATTATCGTTTCATTATTTTTGTAATATAGCATATTTAAGTATATCTCTTCAAATTAGTTGTTGAGAAAAGATCGCTGGACAAGATTATGCTGTATTGAAAATGTGATTCTTCATTGATACTTGGAAGAATAAATCACTATAAAGGAATAAGGACTTTGAGTGATAAATACAAGAAAGTAGGGGTGTGACGAGACACTTAATCCACGAGACGAGACGAAACACAAGATTGGGTTCATGAGAACGAGACGAGATGATATTTTTACACTTTTTAAGAAACCCTCAATGATAAAATAAATGAATGAGAAACTGAAATCACATTATTTTTTAAATGTTTTAACTAATCAAGGACTGGACCTAACAATTATTTTGCTAACTGATAATGAAGTAATTTGTTATTTTGGGGTAATAAAAATAGACCCAAGTGAGCAGTAGCATTTAAAATTACATAATAACGAAGATGCAATAATAATAATTGGTTCAAATAAAGTCAAAACCAAGTTACATTAAACAACATTAACAAACACATTACATTTGTGGCCTATAAATAAAAAGCATTATGTATGTATTATAACAAATGCCTGCTGGGGGCGATAGTGGACTCGTCTCACGGACGCTATCTTCACTTTCACTTTAGAGGGAGAGAAACGCTTATTTTTAGCCAAACAATGTTTAAATCCATATTAATATTTAATATATGTCCATTTCTTTACACTAGAAATGATACAACCACTGTCATTTTTTTAGCAAGAACATGCAGACATTAAATCATGTAAACTCTGAGTGAGGGTTTAATCTGCTGAGACTTCACATCTGACACTGATCAACAGACAAACACAACGCGTCTCAGACTTCACACGAGTTCCCAAACGAACATTATTGGAAACCCAAACAAAAAAGCAAACGCAGTAAAAGACAAATATAATGCATGCACTATAAAAGGGTCAAACAGAAAGCTGCATCCTCCGGAGGTCGCATAAGCAGGCTGCATACATCATCAAGGTTTATTTAAGATTGTTAACTGAGCATTACATTCGCAAGTCGTGAGCATATTACAACAATTTGCGATTAACTAAATAATTAGTAAACTTTATAATTGTTAATAGTCTCTAATAAGACAGTGATGAAGTAAATGCAGTTTTAAAAATGCGACCCCCGATGGATGCAGTCTTTTATTTGAGAAACGGCCAGCACCTCCACAAGAAATCTAGCAAGACAAATGTAATCTCGCGAAACACATTTAATCTGGCAAGATCTTGTCGCACAAGATCTCGTCACACCCCTACAAGAAAGCAAGATACGCGTCAAAACTGGTGGAAAACAAATAAGAATATCACATTAACAATTGTGAAAAGCGCTTTATAAATAAAATAGAATTGAATTGAACATGTTCTTTATACTGGCCAACCAAACACTAACCCTGTGTTCATTTTTACGATGGCCAAACAGTACCTTTACCATGATTAGGCTACTATTGTTTTTAAAAGGTAACTTATACTTGTGAAATTAATAGAAAATATTTCAATAGAAATATAAATAATGTGTGTGTGTGTGTTTACATTATATTGAAAATGTTTGTTATAACTTGTTTGTTATAACCCAAGTAAACCTTAGAGAAAGTTACATTCCTGTTGAACATCCCCACAAGGCTCATTATGTGGCTCATTATTCAACTCTTTTGTCTCTCAGCTGTCAATCACTGATTATTCAGGAGCTTTCCCGCATCCACGCATACAGCCTTTCCCAAGCAAAAGTGTCTTAGAAATTGTAAATCAATATATTGTTTTATGTGAATGAGTAGGCCGAATGAATTTCACATCATTTTAAAGAAAAAACTCTAGACTACTAGATCCTGTTTTGAAAAGTCTTGGGAAAACATGTTTAGAATGAGTTTTGTGGACTTATATCAGTTACTTAAATATTTAGCTTTCTCAAAAACCACGTATAAAGATTTTTCCCTCAAAAATACAAACATGTATAAACATGTTGATTATATGATATTGTAGCCCCGTTTGTGATGAACAAAGTGTTATGAGGCTTTTGCCATTAATATGTTTTTAAGCAACTGAAAAAAGCACAAATGTCAGTGCATGTCAAAACTTCCCCAGGGCCCTAAAAACCCCTTAGACCCCAGAGGGTTTTAAGCAACTGATTCTCTGAAGCATTTACAACCTGCTCTGAATTAGCTTCTGAAACATTCCTTACAGCCTCTTTAGCTACAGGACAAGCTGTTTTATGTGACCATGCTGTCCACAAACAAAACATTTCATGGACTCTGTACTAATAAAGATTGTATAATCTCTACCCATCACCGTCAATTTTACTGACACATCAAGCATTGAGAATTCAGGACTAAATATCATCAAAGCCTGACATCTGAATGACATAACATGCTTCAACTCTTGGGTTTCAGTCAGTCATTATAATCGATCCGATCAATTTTCCATAACCGCTAAAATGGCCTTGAGCGTTTTTCAAGGATAAATGGGGGCACATTTGACAACATCACTTTTTTCGAAAGGTTAGACAAAGGTAAGACTGGAATGAACACATCCTGAACAGTCAACCCACACTCCACTAAATGATTAACCATTTCAACTTCTTTCAGAAATACAACTATTGCTTTATTCATCCTAGAAGCGGACATAATGTTTTGTGCACCTATTTCTCTACCAATAGCAACCAAAACATTTTCAATAGTATGGACTCATCTGCCAGCATACATTTCCACGCATGTCGAACCGACAAACTGGTAAAGCCATCTGAATTTGAGCCCATTTTGCCAGTTATGCCAATAAAACAGCACTATAACACTTCTCCTCTAATCCAAAGCAGAATCAAAAGATATTAAACTGGGAAAAGAAAAGTTTGAAACTCACTCAGTGGCCCTCATATATCAAAAGTGCGTACACCAAATTTCCAGCATACACCTGGCGTACACCCAAAACCACGGTGACTTTGAGATTTATCAATATGGACGTTGGCGTACGGCACGCTCAAATCCTACGCCAGCTCAGGAGGTGGTGTATACGCACGTTTTGAGTTAGTGAGGAAATGCGCAGAAACACAATTCCTAACACCCCAAAACTCACTGACAAACTAAAATATATGATATATTATGACCCACTGTAAAAAAAAATAAAAACATAGTAATTATAAAATTCAGTGTTCATTTTTATGCAACATGGACTTCAATGTTTAATATGTGAGACTTTACCAAAGCATTTGATTTGTATGCATATGTATTCCTTCAGTTGCGAGCCTGTGCGCTTTACCTGACGTTTTTCAGAGCATGTGAACGGAGCTTAGCGGGAGCGGAGCGGTAATATTACCATCAGAGCGCATGAGCGCCTTTCCGAAAATTCCGCTCCACTAGCTCATTACGATCAGCACCGCTCGCTCAACCCAGATTGCACTTTGATAATTTTCTATTTCGAGAATCTGTGAAAACGTCTAGAAATAAGTTATGGAATTCAAGCCTTATACATAAATGTAAAGTAAAAATCAAAGTTAAGATTGAGGAGGGAGAAGAAATTCTAATAAGAGTTAGCAAATATTCGATAATAAATAAAGACATGAAGGTAAGATGCTTGTGTTGAATGGAGCCGTGAATCCGATCATGATTACATGCGAATCAAATCATAGCCACAAATTATCTTTTATGCTACATTATGGAGCCAAATTAACAAATCTTTTTCTTATTTAGTCTAAAGTATGGACATAAATTTAGAATTCGTTCCAAATATTCAACAGTTTGTTCCCTGGAATGAATTATTATAATAATTCGTAATTACTATTACAATTATTATTACTTCAAATCAGGGCCGGAGTGGGACTCATTTTCAGCCCTGGAGTTTCATGCCTTAGACCGGCCCACTTTAGTTCACGACTGACTATTAAAATAATATCTTTAAACCCTCAGTAGTATAAGTCTGCAGTAGTGCACTGTTCTCTGCAGCCTTGCAATTCACTGTATTTTTCAAATAATTTCATATTCCGTGCAAATGCAGTAAACAATTATATTTTTTGCCATAATCATGCATCCCTACCATAAGACCATAATATTACTAAAGTAAACTTATTCAAAAACTAAAGGAAACAAATGTGTTTGTGTTTAAAATGGTGAGTCTTGAGATTAACTGTTGGGTTGATAACGTTTGGAAACCCCTGATATACAATACACAAGCAAGATTTATCAAGTATGCATTGGAAACAAATGGAAAAAATCTGTATCTTATTTTTTTAGTACTTAGATCATGTCTATTGCTAAATAACGTAGGCTAAGGTACATTGTGTTAAAAAAAAGAAAACATTATGGATATACTTTTGAAACGACTTTTTTCAAATAAACTAATGAGTTTTGCATCAAATAGATTTTTGTTCCTTGCAATAAACGATGAATAATGACTATTCATAGAGAGTTCATCTATGACTTGGATAAAAAAATACGTTTTGTAAATTCTTTTCCTTTTAGAGACCAGCCCGTTTGTTAAAAGACGCGCTCAAGTTTATTTAAAATAAGCGCTTTGAAAACCAGAAGACAGCGGCACGTCCTGCGTTTCCCATGCGTTTTAGATGTCAATGAACCCTAATGCAAGAATTCTTCCAATAAGTGGTCGGGACTCGGGACACAATCAACTTGTGCATAAAGCGGCGGGGCATCCCCCACCCGCAAATACGCGTCATCCCGGTGGCATGACAACACCGGCCCTCGTGGCCAAAAAAAACAGACCGGCCCACCGGGAATCCTCCCGGTTCTCCCTATGGCCAATCCGGGCCTGCTTCAAATTATGAATTAGCCTAAAACATGTACTACAACATTTAATATTTAATTAATATTATTTAAAAAAAACTTAACCGAACTATTAAGCAGACATAGAATTTAGATGTAGGCAACCGTAAATATTAATAATAATAATAATTCTAAATATCAATAAGCATCATTAATAATTAAAAAAAAATAAGAATAATAAGAATATTACAAATTGTCATGCAATTATTCATGTGTCTTTAATCCCATTCTTTAAACTCCCAAATAAAATGTTTTGTTTCTTTCCACTTCCCCGGCTTCTCTTCTTTGCTGTCTTCAATGTGTCCATGGCTTAAAGGTAGGGTAACACATTTTGAAAAATGCTAACGGTAGCCGCCTAGCAATGAAATCCCGATCCCACCCTCAAGTCAAATCGCCATCCAAAGTCACGCCTCTTTCCAAACACATGAACACGCACAGATCAGACGGTCACGTCTCATGTCTCATTCACCAGTGAGAAAACTTTGCAGTACAAAGTGAATAACACTTCCAAAATACCCAACATAAACAACTGGTTTACATCAGAATTAGTTTAAGCAAACGTTCGATTGTGTAGACGTAGTAACTATATCGTTATGCTAATCCGGAAAACGAACACAAATTTCATAAGCAACACAACGTTTCATCAAAGTAGAATATCTGAATCCATTTCAATACAAACATATCGCGTACCTACCTTACCAAAATAAACAGTGCAACGACCCTTTCAGACCCTTTGCCTCCTGTAGCTGTTTGCATCTCGCGGTAAAGCAGTAAAGTTACCGATGTTAATTTGGGTTTTTGCTCTTGCTGATCCAGGCAGTTTTTGCTGTTGTTGTTATAAAAGATGCATTTAGTTTTGTTGCTCCTGTGTAGGTTGTCAATTCAGCAGAAAAGTTTGCTGTTCTCGCTGTTTACAGCCAGAGCGCACGTGAACGCGCCGATGACGTATGGTATCTGCGTGGACTCGCTGCGCGGTGGGAATTCAAATTACGCTTACGTATGAGGGACATAAAAGGAAACGTCCGTTCGGACCGAAATCTATGATTTGTTGAACATTTTTTGGTCCTACGCCTTTCACAGATGACATAAATATTTACAAATACATTTAAACAACTTAACACAGTGATTGCTATCAGAATGTGAGGAGACTTTTAACCAGCATAACTAAAAATGTTTCAGGATCAAATCTGTTGCCCTACCTTTAAAATGAGGGCGTGGGGGAGGCGGAGACTTGAATTTATATGGGAGTGTTATTCTAATGACGATCGATTTCAGCTGCAGCATTTATGAAGGGCAGGTATTGCTTACACCCGAATATCAAAGGTACTGTCAGAATCCTGCCAGATCCTTGTTTGTATTTAGATCTGGCTTAGCATGGCAGGGTTCTGACAGTACATATGTTCTGTGTGGGAGATGCATGGTTTAGTATTGGTTTATTCTGACCACGCATTTCCCAGGTCTTGTCACTTTTTCCCCGATCCCTTATTTGTGATTATTTTCCAGGTGTTTGTAATTTACTTTCTCCCTATTTAAGAGTCCTTGTGTTTGTTGTCCAGTGCGGGTTCGTCATTGTTACTCCATTTGTCAAAGTGTTACCAGTGAGTTTTACATTGGATATCTTGTGTTCCAGTTAATGTTTAGTGTTGTGTTTAAGTTACAGTGTTTAGTGTTGTCTTGTTAGATTATTGTTTGCCCTGTTCTGTTTGCCCCCTCGTGGGTATTGTTTTCCTGTTTTTTACCTAGTTTTGTCAATAAAGTCTAGTGTTGTTCCATCACGTCCGCATTTGGGTTCTTCTCCATGCAAAATCCTGACAGGTACGCACAGCTTCATAAATCAGGCAGTGAGAGGAGTGTAAGCATAATCTTACGCCAATATATACGGTAGTTTCTACGCAAGAATGATAAATGAGGGCCATTATCTCCACAAACTCTCGTCTCACACGCTCGCTCCTCACACCGCACATGCGCAACAGAGAGAGAGAGAGAAGCCATTTTCACACAGACATTCCCTAAAATACACGGGAAAGGCATCCTGGATTTTTCCGGAATCGTTAGATTTTTTGTTCATTCACACTGCCATGATTACCCGGAAAGACACGTGACCTGTTGAAAGTCCTGCCCTATCTTCTACGCAGCGTGTGAAGTTTGCAAAGTATTTATTATTGCTCTCTCCAGAAACCACTCGCGTGCATTTTTGTTAATGATAAGACTAAAGGAGCGTGTGAACGCACAGTTCTATGCTGGTGAATGATCTCAGCTTCTGAGTTGATATTTGACAAGCTCCCTGATCTCTGCTTTAATACAGTTTTCAGACATTCCTCATGATTGTTTATATGCATTTAAAACCCACATTTTGAGGAGCTGAACGATATATCTTGTTGGGATGACGCACAGGTATTTTCGTTTATTATAGCTCAAATGAGCACGTGATGCAATATTCTTTTATGCTGCTGAATGATCTCCGTTTCAATGCAGTAAGTGACCAGCTAACTTACCTGATATCTGCTTCAGTCCAGTTTGCTGACATTTCTCGTAGTGAATGTTGTAAATCCCTCATTTTAAAAAGTTGAACCAACTTCATGTTGCCATGACACGCACGTCCTCACTACGGCATGTGCGTCATTGTTTATGCGTCTCATTGATAACTTCCTGATAATTGCTTCAATCTAGTTTGCAACATTTTTCGTGGTGAATGTTTATATGCATGTTATCTCTCGTTTTAAGTAGCTGAACCATAACTTTTTTTGTGATGACACCTGCGTCCTCACTACGACACGCCCATTACGCCATTGTTTTGGCTTCTTGTTCACACAGAGGGTTATCCATATATCTGACTAGGTCCTCTTTCCGGCAACGATCCCAGAAGATTAACGGGACGAGTTTGTGCAGACGCTTGTCTGGCAATTTTACAGGTATTTTCTGGGACCAAAGGTCTGTGTGAATGGGGTTAGAGAGAGAGAGAGAGAGAGAGAGAGAGACATTGACCTGTATTAGATGAAGATGATCTTCACTGTGTGTGATCTTCTCCAGCTCACTGTCTCTCAGCTTCAGCTCAGAAATCTCCTGCTCCAGATCTTTAATGAGATCTTCATCCTGTTTCTCTGCTGCTTTCTGTTCCTCCTCCATCATCTCCAGCAGCTCAGTCTGACATCTCTCAATGGATCTGATCAGATCACTGAAGAGCTCAACACTCGCTGCTTTCTCCTGCTCTCTGCTTCTCTGACAAATCAGTTTTTCATTACAATTCATCACCTTTATTTATAATACAAATCAAAACATTATCATCCATCAAATATTTCACATCTTCAACTCACTTTTCTGAGTTCTGCTGAGTGTTTGATGTCTTGAATCTTCTTGAATCTCTTCTGGATCATCTGCTGAATGTCTGTCTGTGTCTTCATCAGTTGAGTCTATAGACAGACACATTTGATCATCTTCTGACAAAAGATCATGTTGTTTGAATATGTATAACAGATGAATAAAGCATGTATTAATGTTGTTATGAACTCGTACCTTCTTCTCATTACTCTCCTCCTCTAGAGGAACAGTGTTGTGATTCTTGTGATCTCCATCAGTACAAAACACACAAACACATGTCTGATCATCTCTACAGAAGAGCTCCAGAGGTCTCTCATGTTTCTCACATATATAGTCCTTTATATTCTCTACAGGATCCAGCAGTTTGTGTTTCTTTAAACTCATTTTCTGATGAAGGTCCAGGTGAGTTTGACAGTAAGATGTCTGACACACCAGGCAGGACTTCAGGGCTTTCAGTTTTCTTTCATCACAGACGTCACAGAGGACTTCAGATCTTCTCAGACTGAACTTATCTTTAAAGATCAGCGTAAGCTCTCTAAGTGTTGTGTTGATCTTGAGCTCTGGTCTTTTACTGAATGTTTCTTTACAGTATGGACAGCTGTAGATCTGACTGTTGTCCCAGCACTGTTTCAGACAGATCATGCAGAAGTTGTGTCCACATGGAGTGCTGACTGGATCATTGAACACATCCAAACAAATACAACACTGAAGCTCTTCAGACAGAGAAACACTGGAGGATGACAGAGCTGAGACACACAGGGAAATCATCAACATTTATCACTTACACACTATTTACAGTCTGTCTTAAATCAATAATAACATAATAAATAATTATGACATAATAAATAATGAGTTTTGGGTTGTTTTCTTACTTTGAGGTTCAGTCATACTCTGTCTTCTGGTCCGTCTTGGCTTTGGTGATGTTGATGAAGATTCTGCCATTGTTCGTCTTCTCTTTAAAACTTTTCAGAAAACAATCACGACACAAATCACATTTTACAGCGTTTAGGTTTTTCTGTCGTGTTACTCACTGACAAACTTTTACTCACTAAACACTAAACTTTAATTTACTTTACTTTGATTTAATAAAATCATATTATAATTTTACTGTAGATTAAAGTAGAGCAACTAGTTTAACTTGTGCATTAATCAGACTTTGTCTAATGTGTTCTAGTTAATTATAAACTCTACTGAACCAGCACACTAACATTAGAAACTTGTTCAGATAAATTTCTCATGTATATTTCCATCATATTACCAGTGAATGAGTCTCAGATGTGTTCATGTACGGCTTTAAAAGTCTCAAATATCTTCTTTCTTAAAGAGATAAAAAGTTTAAAAGCTTGCAGCTTGTTGACCGTCAGTTTAGTTTCACTTTCACTGAAAGCTGTGGTGTGCCAGGGATGATGTCATAGCTCCTCCCACATCTCCTTTTATATACGGACCTGATCTGTATGATGTGTGTTTGGTGTGTATTTATATACAGCTTCATTGTAGGTTATATTAAATATTTATATTTATAGATTGATCCATTTATTTCCCAGGTTAAAGAGGCTTCAGATTCATATGTGTCAAAGTCATTTCTTCTGTTTCACTGTCCTGTGCTCTTATTTTGAAGTTATATCTTTGCCATCCATGTCTGTAGTTCTTTGTAGTTCTTTTGTTCATTGGTCCTCATGTTGAATGTTTCACAGGTGTGTCTTGTTATCTTGTTCACCAATGTGTATATATTGCTCTTGTGTTTCAGTTGTCTTTTGTCAGTCATTGTGGATTCTATGGTTTGAATTTATGTTTGTTTCTGTTTTATGGCCACACCTGTTACAATATGGGTGCACACAAAATCAGATTAAAAATGAGATCTAGACTTGAAATAAGATAAAGTGCATGAAGCTGTATAGAGCCACCCATCGGCCCAACAACGGTATCTAATGGTGTGAGCGAAGGTAGTGATGGGGAAATGAAGCCTCAAATGTAGCACTGATACTTCCCTTACTGTTTTAAACCATGATTCGAAGCCTCAAAGAGGGTGTTGAAAACAGCGCCATCTTTTGGTTAATAAAACATATAGCAGTCACTTATGGAAAAAGCTCCATCTATGATTAGGTCAAGGGAACGAGACTGCAGGCCGAGTAGAGTAGGCAATCACAGCCGTGATGATATAGCGCTAGAGTATATCACACGACTCCGAGAGCGATATTGCTTTTATACAAAAGTTTGATGGCACACGTTTGAAAAAGAAAACTAGAAAACAACAACGGAGTGATTTTAAAAGCCTCTTTTTAATTACAGTAATTTTGGCAGTGGAAATCGGTGACTTCAATTTAGATACAAAGCTCGTCACAACATTTAGGCATCGTGCGGTTCCTCATTTCAAAATCGATGCATCATGTGAACAATGTGCATCATGTCAAATCAAGTGCCCGCTGCACACGTCTAAAGGGTTTATGATAAAAGTGACGCTGGCATTTGCCAGACTTCTTAAGCCCTATTCGGACAGGATTAGTTTTACAGGGATACATGGCTTAATGTAATTGTACCACAGGACGTCTGTAATATTAATGGTCAATTCGGATGGGATTAAAAATCTCAGTAAAACATTAAGAAGTGGGAGGGGTAACTCGATTGCGCAGCGCGTCACCTCTTGTTGTCACGTGCACATTACCTTGCTTCTTGATATCAGATGTGCAAACAACATGAAACAGCCCAGGAAAACGCATAACACTGTGTTTAATTTCAGTTTGGGAAGAACATCCTTTTCAGAAACAGTTCTGCGCCTCTGAGAAGCAAATTTGACTTTCTTTTTAAGTTTGTGTCGTGTTATTCAGGAACTGACTTGCCACTTACTTGTTTTTCCGCCTAGAAGGCAAGTAAATGCTTCTTTAAGCGCTTTTATATATAAAAGAAACCCGCAAATTAAAAGGAAATGACGCGATTTGCGTGTATATTTAGAGCTGGTCTATTCGCACTGGATTAGTATTACCTGAGGTAATTTCTCCAGACCTTTTTAGAGAAGGTAAAATTTGCCGTAATCTTTACTGACATTGTCCGTAATGATTACTGACATGGAGCATTTAGACAGGACTAAAATCACTGAGAAGCTCTGATAAAACTTGCTTTACCTCACCTTCCTATGTCAAACTAATCCCGTCTGAATAGTACTTTAGTTGAAGGTAATCCTCTACTTGATGACATCAGGCTTTTTATGCTCATCTGTTGCTATCGATTTGCTTTATTCTTAGGATATAAATATTATATATTATTCTTTTGGCACTTAAAACATACATTTTTTTTTTCATTTAAGATACGTTTTGCAATTAAAGTGTTATATGGCCCAACTCATTTAGGAATAGTAAACTAATTGTTTTTAATGCTTAAGTTGAAGCCTCCATAATAATAAAAAGTTCTGTGATTTCACTGGGTCAGTGCATTTTTCCTATATTAGTTTGCAGCAAAAAGTGTGTACGTGTGTTGTGAGCAATACCTTTGAACAAACTCTAATGTTGTGGCTGCTTCAACTTTAAATTCAATATTAAATACATAAAACTGGCATGGGAGATGAATGCGGTATTACAACATGGCCTTCTATAGACAGCATCCACTTATTTACCTACAAAACAGTGTCTCCTGCAATAATCAAACATAAAACAATGATTCAGTCATTTCTGTTAAAACTTTCATTTATTGTCCTGTGGGAAACTGAAAAGGGTGCTAATGTGATCTTTTAAATGGCACTTTATATGGAAAGCACCACTTCAACAGGAGGCCTGCTTTAATTCGCTTTGCCCACTATGCACTACTTTTATTTCATTAAAGCTTTACCAACCACAATGAGCATTGGATTTTATAAAAACTGCCAAGACAGGAGAAAAGGACACTTTTTACTTATATCCATAATGCTGGGGGTGGATCTGCATTTATGTCCTCTCACTGCTTTACATATATTTGCTCAATATATCCAACATTTCATTCCCTTAATCTTCAAGAGATGCTGCTGTGGGTATTCCTGTGGGTGCCAACTAATACATCCATAAATGTCAAGTCTTGCACATCTGGAAGCTGAAGGCTGATCATCAGTACATCCCTCCGAGCATCTGGGCTTTATCAGACATGAGAGTGTAGTGCCTCTATTGATATACAATCCTATTGTCTTGAGTTGATTTAGTAAACTGAAGTAGCCAGACCCAGTTATATCTCCATCCTCAGGTTTGTCTAAAAAACTTTCAGAATATTCCTCAATTATAGCTTTTAGCCAATACTGTGCAGTCTTTGCGTGTTGGGTTTAAACAGTGTTCTCTTACAGAATCAGCTATGACTTTTATCATGTGTCTCACGGTCTCTTACCATCAAGAGCTCTTTTGAGAGTGGGCCTCATTTTGCTCCATGGCACCTGAAACGTGTCCACCATCTGCTGTTATCAGTAGGAAATAATCTTTGAATGGGGTCAGGGAAAAAAATACTGGAGCAGCCAGCAGTTTGGAGTCAAGTGCAGAGGTGGCTGATTGTGAATGTCTTGAATCTGCATAGAAATTAATACAGGTAGAGACATAAACACACATATGTTACATTTAATTTAAATCAACTGAACGAGAAAAAATGCAGGTATACTAAATTTCTTACCACATTTGAAGGAATGGAGAGGTTTTCTGCACTGGACAGGTGTGAGCAGATGTTTAATATCATCTTCTTCTTTTATAAACCGTTGATCATCTGGCCCTTCCACACCTATGTTAATCATAAACAATTCATAAACAACCACTTCCAGTTTCTCTCTGTCTAGCTGTGGTAGCAGACTCCATATCACACTCTCAATAAAGTCCATTATTTTATTTTACCTATAACACACTGAATGATGGATGACAATTAAAAAGATTATACAGAGTCAATGGATAGTAATCTGCAAGACTGTCCACTTTCACATGTAATTTTGGTCATGTCTCTTTTATACAGTGTGCCTTTATTTGTGACAGATGCTGTTTCAAGAGTGTCCTCATGACAAAAGCCTCTGAAACTGAAAGCGCTCTGAATGCCAATCTGTTATACATTATCATTAAACTTTGGTGTTTCCCATATTTAAAGCATTGGAGGAAATAAACTTCAAATTTTTAAATATGCTTGTAGTAACTGATGTCTTTTAGGCAAAGTTCTGTTTTTAAAGTTATGCAGTTTTCTCACACACTGCTTGAAATATCTGTGCTTGCTTTCAAAGCGCAGTGTCCATAAACAAATAAGAGGACCAAACTAAAGGTTAAGCTGAGGGAAGTGGACAAGGTAATGATAGCAGTTTTATGGGAAATAAAGTGCTTCTTAGTTGAAGGAAATCCTCAATGAGAATCTTAAGATATGAAATTTGATTGAGGTGATTGAGTGAACATATCAGATCAACAACCTCCCTCAGTTTAAGACACAATGCCTAAACGTCATCTTCAACTGAAGTTTTCATCCTGTCTCCAATCATTACAGGTAGGTGACATAATAGACACCAGTTTTGAGCAGCATGACCTCCAAGCTTTTCTCCAGCTGGTCTTTCCTTGCATCGTTTGTTGGTTGCATCTCTGCCTTTGTATTGAAAGTTTGATATTATTCTGTTTAGCTGGCAATAAGTGAGTTGTTTCTCAGTTGTCATCAAATAGTTCATGTACAGAGAAAGATCAGCAGAAAAAAAACCCTCAAACAGGTCATGGCCCAAACACGACCTGGCTGGTAAACATGATAATACTTCAGTTGATTGAAAACTGAGTCAAACTTTATCCCATCGGACATTTCCTCATGTAATGATGCTTGTGCCACACACTTTTTTATAAGTTTCTGTAACAGGATCTGATTTTGTGGGTGTTTAAAAGATTTCCTGTCTATGAAGCAGAAATATTAGCTTTTACATTTTTCAGTAAAGCCTCCAATGCTGTGTGACCCTAGATTGTCCCCAGTTATAGTGATCAAAGTCCTCTTCACAGTGTTTCCATATGGACCATCAATTCCTCTTTCCTCCATTTCTTTCAAGTCATTCACTGCAGCAGAAAACATCTTCTCCTGACCAAAACATGTGAAGTCCTCCTTCAGTGTGGTGCAATCTCTGTCAGTGTCATATACACAGCTAAAATCTTATGTTTCTTCTTCCCAGATCCAGCAGTGTTAGCAACCTGAAATGAGTCTTGATAGATTATGGATAATGATGATAGTGAGTCAGGGCCGGCGTCAAGGGGGGGCATTCGCGGGCAGTGCCCGCCCAAACAGGTTGTTATGCCCCCCCTACAAAGTTTTTTATTAATTTAATATATATCAAGAATAATTAAAATAAATTAAACATTGAATGTTTCATGACTTATAATGTAATCAAATGAGGAAAATATAGTTGATATATGTTTTCTTTAATTAAAATAGACCAGTTTCTCTGATTGGATGTATTGCCGCGTCTCACCCGTCTTACGTCTTTAACATATTTGTGACTTGATACTAGCAACGTGTTTTTTCGCGGCATTTTATGGATCGTGTGAAATATGGATATTAGAACATTTACAACGAATCAGCACCGCCTGCTTCATCTGACTTCATGCAAACACAGACTGGCTCAAACTCAGAGATTAGAGGTCGAGGTTGAATTTACAAATCTACAGGACACTGTTTTAAGGAAGTTGTGTTCGTACACCCCGTCTTCAGCTATTTTAAAGGTAAGTTAGCGTTGTTTTAAATTACGTAAGCTTAAATGTGAAGTGTGTCTATAGACCGTTAACAGCATTGCAACGTGATTATGGTAAAGCGGCTTTTTTCAAGCCAGGACGCGGTGTGGGCTGCGCTATGCGCTGCGCTATGAAACCCATTCATTTCAATGGCTTGCGCCGCGCGAGGGCGGTTTTTTGTTGCGTAGAGCAAAGCCCGAGCGCAGCAGAGCTCAGCTTGCGCTCACGTTGCGGTCGAAGTTCAATAGTTTTGCGCATAGTTTGTGGTCTTTGCACTTTATACAGGAAATGAGCTGACAGTCTGTACCAGTTGTAAGAGTGTGTGCTTGCACTGTATTTGTTGTTTAATGTCTTGTTTTTGCAAGTTATTGTTGCTATTGCGTGCCCCCCTGTTGGAAGCCAAATGCCCCCCTGTTAGTTATGGTCTGGCGCCGGCTCTGTAGTGAGTCCTGTAACAATTTATTGTTTTTGAATGCTTTTCTATCTCTCAGGTCTTCCAGCACATCTAGGTTTGCTACTTTGTTAGATCTCGCTTGCAAATATTGGTCTAGTACTGAAGTATTGGCAAAATCTCTCCTTTCCATTTGCATCAATACTCAGATAAATCTGGATTGGCTTAACATCACTGAATGCTTTTTGTCTTCTCCTTAGGAAGTCATTTTTTGAGAGATTTTCAATGAGTTCCTTAATATCTTTAAGCTCCACTCTGTACTTTTTTGAGTTAATTCTTAGCAAAAACCCATGTTTTCTTTCAAAAGTATGTGCTCATTCATGTGAAATTACTTCCACCCCACTAATCAAAGTATTCTCGTAAGTGTAGAATCTGCTATTTAAAATGCATACCGTCGAATCGCTCTCTGGCTGAATCCATGTTGTGCCTCCATCTTTGAAATACATTCGCCGACGAGGGACATTCCTGAAATTCAAGCTCCGCGTTTCGCGCTTTCAGACTACACTCACGCTGGCCTATAGCTGAAGCCTCCGGAGGTTGCATGTGTAGGCGGTATACGTCATCAAGACAGTCTTATTTCAGAATATGAACAATTATAAAGCTGACAATTATTCTTAGTTAATTGTAAATTGATGTAATATGCTTATGACTTGCGAATGTAATGCTCAGTTAATTTAAATAAACCAGGCTTGATGACGTATCCAGCCTGCGACCTGCGTAGCTGAATCCTTCGGATTTTACAACAGCTGCACACTGTGATGAACCTGCGATCTAATGCTTTGATTTGAAAGCCTGTTGAAGACATATTCTCGAGGACATTAAAACAAGTCGCCAAGGAAGCGAAACTGGGATTTTAAACGACAACGCGACAGGAAAAACATCAAGACCAAAGTCAATATTGGAGTTAGTTTTCCAAGATGGGGCTCAAGTTGCTACTTTCTATCTTCTCCACAGGTAATTCGAGTAGCATCTGCCTGCACAAGCGGAGGCTGCAGTTTCGGGACCGCAGTCATAGGACCGCAGTTATAGGACCCTAGGTTTTTAGTGACAACGCCACCTAGCGAACTAGAGGACCAACAAAGATGGATGACAAGCAGAGTGTGAGTATCAAGTTTGAATCAATTTTTAGTTGAACATTAAATACAATCGTGATGCATTTCATTGGAAAGTTAACATAGCCGATTAACATAGTGATTGTGATTTGCTAAATAGTCTTGCATATCCATCGTACGTAATATGGCAAGGCACGTTTATTTGTGTAGCACATTTCATACACAGAGGTCATTCAACGTGCTTTTTATAGAATAATGCTGTAAATAACTTGTTAGCACATTCGTTTAATTAAACTGTTGCATAAAAGCTTGTGTTGACTTAGTGACAGTACAAGAAAACTGTATTACGCTGGTTGTAAAAACTTGTTAGTTAGTTACTCGTTTTTTTTTTTTTTTTAGTTAAAATAATATAAATATGTTTTAACTGTCACATGATCACAGTCAGCCTTTTTGACGTTACCACACAATACATGTTATGAATATGTCTCTTCATTTAGATGTGGTTTTAATGTTGATTGAGACATGTGACATTTTTATAGTAAGACATAACAGTAGGCCATCATAATAATTGACTGTTAAAATACCATGTGTTAGATTGTGTCATGTACTGTTTACTGTACTGTACTGTACTGTACTGTACTGTACTGTACTGTACTGTGTACCACTTTTTAACAGCATTTTTGTTAATCAGTGATTATGTTCTTTATGTACTATTTCAGTGAAGTGGAGGAATTTAATCGAATCATAGACAAACAATTGAAAAAAAGAGGGGAGAGCATCCAGTTGCTGCTGCATACATCACAATGTGTGCTTTAAATATTTAATATTTATATTTATCTATCTCTCTCTATTATTATTTTTTATCTGCTCAGATGTGCTTTATTGACATGAATGTTTCAAGAACCTTTGATCCTGTAATGAACACTATGCAATACTAATATGAACATTACTTGGTATGAATTGATATAATTTTGTACCGTATATAATGTGTGTGCTCTGTGGTGACTAAAATCTTTAAAGTTTGAAATCAAAAATTAAAGAGTTGTTGAACATGTTCAACTAAATGTTCCTGGTTTCATTCATTTCTTAATCTTTCTCTCACTTAGGAGTCAGTGAAGACGTTGTCCATGCAGTTCTTATGTTGTTCACATCATTAACAAATTTGGGTAACACTTTACAATAAGGTTAATTAGTTAACATTAGTTAACTACATTAATTGCATGGACTAATAATAAACTGCACTTATACAGCATTTATTAATATTTGTTAATGTTAATTTCAACAATTAGTAATACTTGATAGTTGGTTAATGAATTGTGAACTAACATGAAAAAACAATTAAACGCTTTATTTAGCTTAATTAAAGATTAAGGTTAATAAATACTGTAACAAATGTTTTGCTTATGGTTTGTTCATGTTAGTTAATACATTAACTAATGTTAACTAATGAACCTTATTGTAAAGTGTTACACTATTTTTTCTTGTGTGTGTTAAAATTCAACTGTTGCAATATATAATTTTATAAATACAAAAATTTTAAATCTACCCCAGAGTCATCCTTGTGTATTCCCTCTGTTCTTGAATATGTGATTGACTAAAAAGGCTAAAGTACACGATTCCTTGTTTATTTTACTTGATGAGTTATTAAATAATGCAACGTAGAGCCAATAATTACTTAACATTCCTAAAAATCAGATTTAATTTAAATAAAGAAAGCAGTATTTGGGTGTAATAAACCTTTAAAAACATCTAAAACTTTAAAAGTAGTTTAAATTGGGTGAAAATATACATTTGTAGCACTTTTTTCAAGTAGCATCTGCCTGCACCACCAGAGGCTACAGTTTCGCTAGATGGCGCTGTTAAAAAAAACGAGGGTCCTAAAACTGCGGTCCTGAAACTGCGGTCCTAAAACTGCAGCCTCCGCTTGTGCAGACAGATAATGTTGGGTAATTCAGCATATTCGTTTACATCTATACAGTCTATGTTGTAAACTTGAAGTTTTATAGTTCCTTGGCTAACTATAGCATGGTTATGCAGTTAGTGTAAACCAGAGTCGTATAATAATAGAGTTACGACACTCACATAGACGTCCGTTGTAAGAATGGAATGCGGAAGTAACAGCGTTTCATGTAGTGACCGGTAGTGACGCATAGTTCCAAACGCAGCACTGAAGCCCATTCATTTCAATGGCACCTGCTGGTAAATCGATGAAATTACCGTTTCTCTTTACATTTTCGGACATTTCATTAATATAGTCAACAGTGATATTTTATGAACTCTGCTGTAGGTAATGATTATCGTTAATAATAACTAGTAATTTTTTATATTTTAATGAGTTGTGTATAATGTGTGAATAATATAGATTTAATGGTTTAATATTTTATTACTGGTGGCCATCTACTTTATACTTATCTTTTTTTATATATTACGAGTAACACTAGGGGGCAACAGCGACAAGCTAAATGCCTTATAAGAAAGTCACACTGCTTCACAATGCTGCTATGTGTTTCATTATGTGGTAAGTAATACGAGTGATGTATCCTCGAAAATCATGTATGATTATATTAACATTTAATGTGAATTTAAAATATGAATTTAGTGTGTTTCTGTAATGCTTCACTGTTAAAAATAACCGCGTTGGCGATCTTTTTTGTGATTTTAATATAGTAAAAGTGTAGGAATTATGTTTTAGCAGATTGATAGCCATTTATATAGCCATATTTTGGTACAAAAATAAAAGATAAACTGTGTTGCTGTAGTTGGTATAGATAACCACAGTTATATTTGGGTCACAATTAACTGTTTATCTTTATTAACTGATTTACTGTATTTCCATCACTCCCTAGTAAAAAAAACGTTATAAACCCAGTAAGTATAGTGATCAATTCCCATTACAAGCTAATATTTACCTAAAATAGCTGAAAACCCATGCAAACAGATTGACAGCCCTGCTTGGTTTGGAACTGTAGAACGTTACATGAATCACGTGACCGCGCGGCGGCGAGATCAAAGCGTTTCGTAACTCTGTTATTATACGACTCTGGTGTAAACATGCATGTGGTTAAAATGTGTTCAAACAGCCACACGCCGTCTCTCCGCCCATTTATGTAATCTGAGGTACTGAGATAAATGTTATTCATCTTTTCTGACCTCTAGCACAAACACACGGTGACAGGTCTATTTTTAGCCTTTCGTTGATAAAGCGCAGCTGATCTGCGCGTCTTTCGTTTCATTTTACAAGCGATCTTATTTCACTAATATCAGAGAAAGCTCTTACATATACACGGACATGTAACGTTTACATAAAACATAAGCATTGGACTCTGACATAGTTTGCGTCCATTTAAACCCGTCATTACTCCGGCTCATGATTAAATTACAGGAGAGGGACTCGTCCACAGACCATCTCCTCAGTAATCTGGAGAGAAGCGATCGAAAATGGACAAAAAGAGACGGATTTAAACACGAAGTGTAAACGTAATGTGTGTCTTCTCATCCACTTGTGATCTGATCGACGAAAACACATCTTAATATCAAGTTTAACAGCCCCTGTGATATTTTTACTCGCGTCAATGAAAAAGGAGTGTCTAAGCTACGTTTATGGTTGCTTTTTGTATGTGATTTTAAGCGGAAACATCATGACAATCAGACTTTTTTCATGTTAAACATAAATCTGTGTGCATTGATGGATCACAGGCAAAGGACATTGCAAATTGTTCATTTTTTTTCATTGCTTTTGCTTTGTAGCTACTGGAAGCCATGTTAACCTTGGCATGACACGACCGGGCCACCGTACGAGTTAAAACGCATTCCGAATGGGGGGGGCTAGAAAGTAATATTCAGTTGGTTGTCATATAGACTTTCACCGCTAGATGGGAGTAGATCTTACACAGTGGAGCTTTAAAGGTCCCATATGGTCAAAACTGAAATTTTGTGGCTTTTTTCATGATAACTGAGGTCTAGGGGCTATGTAAGTACCATATAAGTTTCAAAATAGTCATTTAAGGTTCAAATGAGCATGGCCTGCTTGAACTAGCTGTGAGTTAAAACGTCTCGTTTGTACTTCCGTATATTTGCTACGTCACCGAGTAACAGTCGCCGCCTTCAGTCTCCACCCCGAGCACTGTCCACAGTCCACCGCCCCACCCCCTTTCTGTCACAGAAACACCAGAGAGAAGAACGAACCGTAGAGTAAGGCGAGGAGGAATATCGCACCATGTCAAGAAAACGCTGTTCAATCGATGGATGTTTTGAAAACAAATCATTGCACAAGCTTCCGAAAAACGTGAATATACGAGACCAGTGGCTAATGTTCATTTTTTCGGAAATTCCGCAAAACTTCAGTTCAACAATTTCCGTCTGTTCCAAACATTTCTCAAGTGACTGCTTCATCAATCTGGCCCAGTTCAATGCGGGTTTCTGCAAGACTCTCCTGATCAAAGCTGATGCAGTCCCTACTTTGTTGGGTCCGACTTCAAATCCACAACCCGTAAGTAAACTTTATACACATTTTAAATTATATAATGTAGCAGAGAAAAACGAAATTCTATATAAGAAAAGATTATGCAACGCTAACGTGATGCTAACGCGATGCTTCGTAACTTTACAGTCTATGGTAGCAACAACTTTTTATATAATATGGTGAAAGTTACAAACACCGTCGCTGTTGGTGTCTTTCGTTTTTGAGTTAAACACGTGAGGTTCAGTCATCTCAGTCTCCGTGTTTGTGTTTTACTAACATTTAGTACTTCCATGGGTAACTGTATTTCAACTGTTGGACAGATACGGCCTTAGTACATCATGTAAATCAACTTTGTTGTAGGAGGGAGATGTAGGGGAGGGTTTTATGTGTGTATGAATGTATTTATTTATATATTTTATTTGTTTTGTTTTCAAAAATCAAAGTGATTTATTTTTATTTATAGGGTACCTCACAAGATTCTCAAACGACCATCACCACGACCATCACCCACAAACATGCAAGCACCCAAACTGACCCCCCACTAAGGAAAACAGTTGGCACACAGCTTTCACTTGGAACACTAGCAGAACATGTGAGAAGCAAAGGTAATAAATATTGCTTGTCTTATAAAATAAATTAAAAAATCTCAATGTAATGTCACCACCAGGGGCTGGCTATTTTGTACTAGGCCACGCCCCTTTTTCAACTCCCACCTCGAGGAGGTCCCCAAAGCCAACCCAATGACCAGACAAACACGGGAACAGGTAAGTAAAATTTAAAACAAGCTTTATTTAGTTTAAATATTTAAAAGAACTGGGAATTTGGGGAAAGGGGGAAATTAAAACTAATAGGTCTCTTCTTCTCCCTCCAGGGAGACTGCAGCCACGGGCAGACAGGCCAAGGACAACAGGGGTGCCAACCACCACAAGCCGGGGGAGAAAGGGAAACGTCAGGCTCCGGCCTGGACCCTGCTAACCGTGGCGCCCTCCTTCTTCCGTCCTGGAGGCAGAATAATTTTGGTGTGACCGGTAAGGAGGATCTCCACTGTAGGTGTACCTTTCCTCGGGTCGGCAGGGGGTCCTCGCCCCACGTGCCTTTACGTTCCTTGTCGTACGTCCGCCCACGTTCTCCTTGTGCCCCACAGATAGTCGCTGTGACACAAAAGCACTGTTAGCTTACACTTGGGGTGTTTCTCACCGGCTCTGCTGCTTGCAGCTCTCTGGGTAGGTATCACGTTACACAGTCTGTTCTCCAATTGTTTCTCCTTGTTCTCCACAGGCGGCCACTAGGACACAAATGACACTGTTACTTGGGCTTCGGGTATTGCTCACCGACTCTGCTGCTTACAGCGCTCTGGGTAGGTATCACGTTCACAGTTTGCTCTTCAATGATTCACTCTCGTTCTGTTCTCTCTCCACAGGTGGCCGCTAGAACACAAAGGCACTGTTGCTGAGACTTCGAGTAATTCTCACCGGCTCTGCTGCTTACAGCTTTCTGGGTAGGTATCACGTTCACAGTTTGCTCTTCAATGATTCACTCTCGTTCTGTTCTCTCTCCACAGGTGGCCGCTAGAACACAAAGGCACTGTTGCTGAGACTTCAAGTAATTCTCACCGGCTCTGCTGCTTACAGCTTTCTGGGTAGGTATCACGTTCACAGTTTGCTCTTCAATGATTCACTCTCGTTCTGCTCTCTCTCTACAGGCGGCCGCTAGGACACAAAGACACCGTTACTGAGACTTCGGGTATTTCTCACCGGCTCTGCTGTTTACAGCTTTCTGGGTAGGTATCACGTTCACAGTTTGCTCTTCAATGATTCATTCTCGTTCTGCTCTCTCTCCACAGGTGGCCGCTAGAACACAAAGACACTGTTACTGAGACTTCGGGTATTTCTCACCGGCTCTGCTGTTTACAGCTTTCTGGGTAGGTATCACGTTCACAGTTTGCTCTTCAATGATTCATTCTCGTTCTGCTCTCTCTCCACAGGTGGCCGCGGCTCTGCTGTTTACAGCTTTCTGGGTAGGTATGGTTCTCCTCCGTAGGTCAGCAGAGGGGCGAAGGTCACACACCACCTCACCGGGTCGAGCGCTGCCCTATCTCCAATGCCCATAGGCCAATCGATTCCTAGACGGGGGCGCCCTTTTCGTAGAGACCACGGGGCGGCGGACCCTTTCGCCTCTGACTCTGCGACAAAACAGACACAGGTAAGTTCACACCACGAATGTTTCCAATGGTTTACTCACGGTCACGGACAGCTCTTAGTCTGCGTCCCTTCGTACTCCGAACAGCACACTACAAATAGTAACAGTAGTTTCTGAGGTCGTTGGCCTCTCCGTCCTCTGCCCAGTGGAAGAAAATGGAGGATGCGGGGCTTCGTCTACAAGACACACAGCAACCCACAGCAAATACACAGCACCACTCCAACGTGAAAAGATTTATTACACAGTCTCACTCACCACACTATAAGTGCACCACAACAAGGGAAGCGCCCGGTGTCCTCCACTGCGCTTGGGCTACGATAAGGCGATGGGGAATACGACCACAATAAGTCTCGTTGCGGCGGCTGTTTGAATGTGTACTTCTAACGGCTCGCCCACCACACTCTTGTAGGGGTAGGGCCGCCCTCCTTCTCCTGGAGGTTTCCAATGGCTACACAAGTTAATTTTTGCCAGTTCCTCCACCCAAAAAAAAGGGCATACTCACGGTGGATAGCCTTTATTTACGTTGTACCAAACGGTCAATAACTCTTCCTGCTTTACTCCTTCAGTATTGGTTAGAACAAAGTTCCTTCTTACCCACAGGACTTTCCTGTTTACTCCAGCAGGTCCACAACAAAGGCTGAAACGAGAGAGAGAGAGAGAAACACAGACAGCCACCACGTCCAAAAATGAGCACAGCTCCGTTTCCCAGCACACACTAAACTTCCTTAACTGTGTCCTAACTGTGCTTTATATACTCCTCTCTGTACTATAATCATCCAATTACCCGGCGATCTCTTCAACTAGGCACAGCTGTGCCCAATCGGCTGATTACAGCCTCCGTGAATCTGCCGGATGTCCGGTGTTTCCGTTTTCCGGTCTGGACGGAAACATCCGGGCGGAACCAAAACTTCCTCAACTTTTGGTTCCGCCCTGAAAGATCGTCACCCCGTGACATCCTCCCCCGCCAATGCATTCCAGTCCCTGGAATGCCTTTGAGTAGTCCACTCACCGTAACGGGAAGGGGGTCGGCCTCGATTCTCCCGTTGGGAGCGCCTCACAGGGGAGTCAGGTTCGGCGGGTCCGGGCACAACCTCAGGTTGTCTCTGGGCGGCCGGGGGTTCGGCTGGCTCTGGTACTGGCTCTGGCTGTCCCTGGGCGGCCGGGGGTTCAACTGGCTCAGGTGCTAGCTCTGGCTCTCCTGGGGCGGCCGGGGGTGGTGCTACCACGGGTAGGCCTGGCACCACAGCCCATCCTTCCATCCAGGGGGCCGTCGGTGCCGGTTCCGCCACTACCTCCTTCGCGACCTCGGGATAATTTGGGCAAGGGCGAATCATGTTTCGGTGCACCACACGTTCAGGGCCGGCCTTTCCTTCCGGCCGGATGGTATACACCGGCTGTCCCGGCCTCTGTTGCCTGCAGACTACGTACGGGGTGGTCTCCCAACGGTCACTCAGCTTTCCTTTGCCTTGCCGCCGATTGTCTCGTACCAAGACTCTCTCTCCTGGTAACAAGGGGGCGTCCCGGGCCGTCCGATCGTACAGCCGCTTGTTCTTTTCCCCTGTAGCCCGTATCTTCTGGGATACCTGTTCGTAAGCAAAGTGCAGCCGTTGGTGGTGGCGCCCCACCCATTCCGTCACGCTTCCTTCCTCTTGGCCAGCGGCCACTCCCAAGACCAGGTCCGTGGGCATCCGCACATGTCTGCCGAACATCAGATAAGTGGGGGCATACCCCGTCGTACTATGAACGCTGTTATTATAAGCTTGCAAAAGGTTCGGTAGAGCACTCACCCAATCGCTCTGCTTCCGTTGGTCCAGGGTCCCTAGGAGCCCCAACAGGGTCTGATTAAACCTCTCACAACAGCCATTTCCTTGAGGGTGGTACGACGTCGTATGGGTCTTCGTGCACCCATACAGCTGGCATAATTCTCGGATCACCTTTGATTCGAAATTTGCCCCTTGGTCTGAGTGCAGGAACTCTGGACATCCGAACGTTTGGAAGACGTGCCGCCATAGAGCCGTTGCGGTGGTGTTTGCCGTCTGATCAAGGGTGGGAACTGCCCATGCGTATTTCGTAAACAGGTCGGTGATTACTAAGATGTTCGGATAGCGGTCCTGTGGCCGGCCCAGTGTCAGGAAATCCATCGCCATGATGTGGAGGGGGGCTTTGGCATGTATGGGCACCATCGGCGCTCGAGCCTCTCGTCGAGATTTAAACAACATACACCTGGGGCAAGCTTGGACCAAGCTGCGTACTGATGCTTCCAGCCCCGGCCAGTAGAAAAACCTGCGCAGCAGCGATACTGTCCGTTCCTGTCCCTGGTGCCCCAGCTGATCATGGTAGGCGGACACCAAGGCTGCTGCTTGATCGGCGGGCACCACGATCTGGCGCACCTCTTCGTCCAGCTTTGGGTCACTAACCTTCCGGCAAAGCACCCCTTCTTGTAGTTCCAGCTTGTCCCACTGTCCCAGCAGTCTTTTTCCCGTCTCTGTTTGGGTCAGCCTCTCAGACGATGTTGGCCGTCGGCCCTGCTCCACCCACATCTTTACCTGACACACATCCTGATCCTGGGCCTGCCTCGCTTTCCACCGACAGGGGTCCCAGCCCCAATTCTCCGGTACCGCCTCCTGCTGGCCTCCTGGGGCCTCCACGGCCCCTATCAGATAGCCCTCCCTCTGGCTTTCTTCTTCCTTGCCTCCCCGGCAACCGGGGTTGTCCGCCTCTGGCAATCGGGACAAGGCGTCCGCGTTCGTGTGTTCTCGCCCAGGCCGATACTGCAGTTGATACTCGAAATTGGCAAGTTGTGCCACCCAGCGCTGCTCCACAGCTCCCAACTTCGCTGTCTGTAAATGTACCAAAGGATTATTGTCCGTAATCACCGTTACCTTAGCACCCCAGAGGTAGTCCTTAAACTTCTCGCTCAGGGCCCACTTCAGGGCCAGCAGTTCCAGTTTAAATGAGCTGTAGTTTGCGTCGTTCTTCTCAGCTGGGTGGAGGCTTCGGCTTGCGTAGGCAATCACCCGTTCTGTTCCCGCTTGTCGTTGGGCCAAGACCGCTCCCAACCCCAGGTTGCTAGCGTCCGTATACAAGGTAAATGGTTGAGTAAAGTCTGCATAGGCTAAGATAGGAGCCTGTAATAATTCCTGTTTCAACCTCTGAAATGCCCCCTCACAGGACTCATCCCAGTCAATCGGGGGTGATCCCCGTCCCCGGTTCCGCCCTGTACCGACCAGCAGCTGGTTAAGTGGCTTAGCGATCTTGGAAAAATCTTTTATGAACCGTCTGTAGTATCCCACAAACCCTAGAAATGAACGTACTTGCCTCACAGTCTTGGGCGCACTCCATTCTCTTACTGCAGAGACTTTCCCAGGGTCTACAGCCACCCCAGCAGCGCTGACCACGTGGCCCAGGAACTGGACCTCTCGCCTCAACAGATGGCATTTATCGGGTTGCAACTTCAGCCCATATTTCTCCATTGCCTGGAAAACCTCTTCGAGGTGCCAGAGGTGGGAATCGAAATCTGGGGAGTACACAATTACATCATCCAGATATACCAAGACTGACTCCATTAACTGACCTCCCAGACAGCGCTGCATCAGGCGTTGGAACGTGGCTGGGGCGTTGCAGAGCCCGAAAGGCATCCGTTCCCACTCGAATAATCCAAACGGGGTCGTGAAAGCGGTCTTCTCCCTATCGGCCTCGGCCACTGGCACCTGCCAATACCCACTGGCCAGATCCAGAGTGGAGTACCATGCAGACCGTGTGAGACCCGCAAGGGAGTCTTCGATCCGGGGTAGGGGAAAAGCGTCTTTCTTAGTCACCAGGTTGAGCTTACGATAGTCCACACAAAACCTCCAAGCTCCCGACTTCTTCTGCACAAGTACGATGGGGGCTGCCCATGGGCTACTGCTTTCCCGGACGATGCCCCGCCCCAGCATGCCCTGCAATAGTGAGCGTACCTCTGTATACAAAGTGGGTGGGATCGGCCGGTACCTCTCCCTACTGGGTCCTGCATCTCCAGTCGGAATATGATGTTCTACCACCTTAGTGCATCCGTAATCCTCCTCGTGTCTTGCAAACACATGTTGCCATTTCTGAAGGAGGGCTTGGAGTCTTTGTGTCTGCGCCTGTTCCAGCTTTTCCCCTTGCAGGGACTCACCTGCCAGGTGTCTTGGCACGTCCCTCTCCCCGTTGTTCGAAGGGACTTCCATCTGCGTCAGGGCCACCTCGATGACAGTGGGGCACACCTGACGGAAACTAACATCTCTCTCTTCCCTCACCTGATGGGGTGCAACCCCCGTGAGTCGGGCCAGCCGCTGGTGTCGGTGTAAATGTACTGGGTAGGGGTGGTCATTTCGAACCTTTACAGGGACCCTCCCCCGGTGGACCGCCGCTAGGCCTCGTGCTACTTCCACTTGGGGGCAATCAGCGTGGGGTTCAACCAATACCCACTCTTCGGGGCCAACTCCTCGGGGGGCCACTCTCACCCACACCATGGCCTCACTCCTAGGGGGGATAGATAAAGCATAGCGACACATCACTCTCCCTACCTCTTCTCGGCCTCTGCGGACCTGGGTCATCTGGACCCGACGACAGTCGGCGACTACTCGCTCCCATAAGGGCCTCTCAACAGGGGAGATCCTAGGGCCGGGCTTAGCCCGAAATAACTCCTCCCAACATTCGGAGAGCACGTTCATCCCTAATAGGGCTCGATGGGCACCCAAACACCTGTCTTCCACGATGATCACCCCTTTTTGGGGAACTAACACCCCGTGAACTTCTAAGTCCGTCAGCCGATAGCCAATGTAAGGAATCTCTAAGCCGTTGGCGCCCCGCAACGTCAGCCAGGGGGCCTCTCCTCCTTGGGTTCTCTGCTTCCCGAATACTTCCTGCGAGAGACTTTCGGCAAACAATGTCACTTGAGAGCCCGTATCTACCAGGCACTGTATTGTCTTGCCACATACCTTCACCTCCGCCATTGGGCTATGCCCAACCATCTGGTCTCTTGAGTTATCACGTCTTTCTGGGTCTCCTCGAGGGGTCCCGGCCACACGACCCACTGTGGCCGGTCGTCCTAAAAACCCCCTTCCGATGCCCTGCGAGGCCCACACTGACGGCTATAATGCCCTGGTTCTCCACAACGATTGCAGATTGGTCGCCCTTGGTCATCCCACTCGAAGCGGGGCCGGTTAAAACGGTTTGGGCGCCCCGGTGGCTCTCGGCCCCTCTCAGAGTAGACTCGCTCTCGGGGTGCCGGCCTCGGTTCCTCTCGCGCCCTACCTTGGCGAAGTTCTCCCAGAAGAGTCTTAGATAGTTCCGACATCTGCTCTCGGACATCTTTCAACAATTCTACTCTCAGGGCTTGCTTCCAATCTGCGTGTTCAGGTGGTGCTGCGGTGTTCCCACTTACGGCTGCACATACAGGGGTTTCACTTACTTCGACCTCATCACCCTCCAAGGCCAGCGCCTCCTTCTTTAGGTCTTCAAAGGTGAGCCCAGAGTCCCTCCGAAACTGGACCCTCAGACTTTGTCTCACGGGGCCCTCTTTCATCCCCAGGAGGAACTGGTCACGTAACAATGTCTCTCCGTCTCCTAGCCCATGGTCTCGTCGGGCCTGCAGGCGAGTGAACTGCTCTCGCAGCCTGAGGGCAAAAGCTCTAATAGGTTGTCGGGGGCCTTGCTTACAATTAAAAAATTGTGAACGGAGGACAGCTACGGGGGTATGGTCGCCATATTGCTCAGTAAGGAACTGGAACACAGTCTGGGCGGTGGCTCGGATTGCTTCGGGGGCGGCTTGTACCTCTCGCCGTGCTTCTCCCTCTAGGGAGTTCAACACAAACTGGAGCCGCTGAGCGGCGCTAAGGCCCTGTAAGTCGGCCAAGTACTCTAATTGGGCCTTCCATTCGGTCAGTCGTACCTCCGACTCTGCTCCTCCGTATTTCTGGATCCATGGGCTTCCCATGATAATAGATGTGGCACGGGGTGGGGCTGCAGGCCCCGCGTTGTCAGTCATTGGGTGACCTTGGTTACTCAACTCGAGGTGGGGTCCTGCCGACTACGCCAAAATCTGTCACCACCAGGGGCTGGCTATTTTGTACTAGGCCACGCCCCTTTTTCAACTCCCACCTCGAGGAGGTCCCCAAAGCCAACCCAATGACCAGACAAACACGGGAACAGGTAAGTAAAATTTAAAACAAGCTTTATTTAGTTTAAATATTTAAAAGAACTGGGAATTTGGGGAAAGGGGGAAATTAAAACTAATAGGTCTCTTCTTCTCCCTCCAGGGAGACTGCAGCCACGGGCAGACAGGCCAAGGACAACAGGGGTGCCAACCACCACAAGCCGGGGGAGAAAGGGAAACGTCAGGCTCCGGCCTGGACCCTGCTAACCGTGGCGCCCTCCTTCTTCCGTCCTGGAGGCAGAATAATTTTGGTGTGACCGGTAAGGAGGATCTCCACTGTAGGTGTACCTTTCCTCGGGTCGGCAGGGGGTCCTCGCCCCACGTGCCTTTACGTTCCTTGTCGTACGTCCGCCCACGTTCTCCTTGTGCCCCACAGATAGTCGCTGTGACACAAAAGCACTGTTAGCTTACACTTGGGGTGTTTCTCACCGGCTCTGCTGCTTGCAGCTCTCTGGGTAGGTATCACGTTACACAGTCTGTTCTCCAATTGTTTCTCCTTGTTCTCCACAGGCGGCCACTAGGACACAAATGACACTGTTACTTGGGCTTCGGGTATTGCTCACCGACTCTGCTGCTTACAGCGCTCTGGGTAGGTATCACGTTCACAGTTTGCTCTTCAATGATTCACTCTCGTTCTGTTCTCTCTCCACAGGTGGCCGCTAGAACACAAAGGCACTGTTGCTGAGACTTCGAGTAATTCTCACCGGCTCTGCTGCTTACAGCTTTCTGGGTAGGTATCACGTTCACAGTTTGCTCTTCAATGATTCACTCTCGTTCTGTTCTCTCTCCACAGGTGGCCGCTAGAACACAAAGGCACTGTTGCTGAGACTTCAAGTAATTCTCACCGGCTCTGCTGCTTACAGCTTTCTGGGTAGGTATCACGTTCACAGTTTGCTCTTCAATGATTCACTCTCGTTCTGCTCTCTCTCTACAGGCGGCCGCTAGGACACAAAGACACCGTTACTGAGACTTCGGGTATTTCTCACCGGCTCTGCTGTTTACAGCTTTCTGGGTAGGTATCACGTTCACAGTTTGCTCTTCAATGATTCATTCTCGTTCTGCTCTCTCTCCACAGGTGGCCGCTAGAACACAAAGACACTGTTACTGAGACTTCGGGTATTTCTCACCGGCTCTGCTGTTTACAGCTTTCTGGGTAGGTATCACGTTCACAGTTTGCTCTTCAATGATTCATTCTCGTTCTGCTCTCTCTCCACAGGTGGCCGCGGCTCTGCTGTTTACAGCTTTCTGGGTAGGTATGGTTCTCCTCCGTAGGTCAGCAGAGGGGCGAAGGTCACACACCACCTCACCGGGTCGAGCGCTGCCCTATCTCCAATGCCCATAGGCCAATCGATTCCTAGACGGGGGCGCCCTTTTCGTAGAGACCACGGGGCGGCGGACCCTTTCGCCTCTGACTCTGCGACAAAACAGACACAGGTAAGTTCACACCACGAATGTTTCCAATGGTTTACTCACGGTCACGGACAGCTCTTAGTCTGCGTCCCTTCGTACTCCGAACAGCACACTACAAATAGTAACAGTAGTTTCTGAGGTCGTTGGCCTCTCCGTCCTCTGCCCAGTGGAAGAAAATGGAGGATGCGGGGCTTCGTCTACAAGACACACAGCAACCCACAGCAAATACACAGCACCACTCCAACGTGAAAAGATTTATTACACAGTCTCACTCACCACACTATAAGTGCACCACAACAAGGGAAGCGCCCGGTGTCCTCCACTGCGCTTGGGCTACGATAAGGCGATGGGGAATACGACCACAATAAGTCTCGTTGCGGCGGCTGTTTGAATGTGTACTTCTAACGGCTCGCCCACCACACTCTTGTAGGGGTAGGGCCGCCCTCCTTCTCCTGGAGGTTTCCAATGGCTACACAAGTTAATTTTTGCCAGTTCCTCCACCCAAAAAAAAGGGCATACTCACGGTGGATAGCCTTTATTTACGTTGTACCAAACGGTCAATAACTCTTCCTGCTTTACTCCTTCAGTATTGGTTAGAACAAAGTTCCTTCTTACCCACAGGACTTTCCTGTTTACTCCAGCAGGTCCACAACAAAGGCTGAAACGAGAGAGAGAGAGAGAAACACAGACAGCCACCACGTCCAAAAATGAGCACAGCTCCGTTTCCCAGCACACACTAAACTTCCTTAACTGTGTCCTAACTGTGCTTTATATACTCCTCTCTGTACTATAATCATCCAATTACCCGGCGATCTCTTCAACTAGGCACAGCTGTGCCCAATCGGCTGATTACAGCCTCCGTGAATCTGCCGGATGTCCGGTGTTTCCGTTTTCCGGTCTGGACGGAAACATCCGGGCGGAACCAAAACTTCCTCAACTTTTGGTTCCGCCCTGAAAGATCGTCACCCCGTGACAGTAACTGAGCTATTTGTGTTGTAAAGTGTACAGACAAAAAAGACTGATTACATGATTGCATCTGGCAGTTGATACACAGTCAAAAGTCTTTTCATTTCACATGATCATGAATTTACTAAATTACAATGTCCATTTTTATATTTGTGTTACTAGCCACACAGACAGACACCTTTTTAGGTGAAATGCCACTATTCTCAACACCATTGAAGGGGAACGTGAGTGGTGTCCTGGGTTCAAGACCAGCAAAGAGACCACGCCTTGAGGAGGATGAAGAGGAGGACACATCAATTGATATTCCTGAGCCTCAAGACTCCACATACAATCCAGAAGATTCTGTGACTATAGTCACAGAATCATCACAGGTGTTGTAAGTGTAATTTTTTTAAAAACAACTTATTAACATTACATACAAGTCCTCAAAGTACTATTATAGAATGTAACTAGAATTTAGAAATAATGTTGTTACATTTCCTAAAAGTACATAAAATAGAATTTTCCATCGCTTTGTTTTCGAATAACAGACCCACAAATGGATACAGCGACACCAAGTACATTGTTTATGGAAGCTGCCTCTTTGAGCTTTTTGAGACCTGTCCTGTGTGCCAACGAGTTTGTGATGTCACCCCACTAAGACGTGGAACTTTCTTGGCCATAGACCAACTGTGCCCGCACTGCCAGTACTCCAGAAAATGGAAGAGCCAGCCTGTCTTTGGAAGCAACCCTGCAGGGAACTTGCAATTGTCAGCTGCCATATATTTTAGTGGTGCATCTTTCATTCAGCTTGAAAAGGTATTTTCAATTTATATTTATTCTATTTTTCAAAAGTTCTATTTTCATGTATATGTGTGTGTGTGTGTGTTTACTTTTTTCCGGATCTGTGTATGTAATAACTTGTGCATTTTCTTTCATTAGATTTTCAATGCGATGCATATAGCGTTGTTTAAATACGACACTTTTAGAAGACATGCTCGGATGTACCTGGAACCAACCATTATCCATAAATGGGGGAAGGACCAGGAGACACTTCTGCAGCGTCTGAGCCAACATGACAAGGCCATAATTGGAGGTGATATGAGGGCGGACTCACCAGGTATAAAATTCTTGTTTGTCATCTTCAAAATGTTATTAATGCTATATCTTTTCAGAAATAGCATTTTTTTTTTATTCATTTTTGCTCTTTCGTGTTTTCCCTCAGGACACTCTGCAAAGTACGGAAGCTACAGTGTGATGAACCTTCGGGAAAAAACGATAATTGATATTCAATTGGTGCAGGTCAGTGTGAAGTGCACGAGAATGAAAATATTGCTAGTGGCTATTACTTGATGACGTGTATATGTTCCAAAGTGATTTTGACAGAAATATAGTCAGTATAGACTTTTTTTAATGTTGAAAAACTTGATTATGATTAAGTTCCATGTTATAGTTTATAGACATCAAGCAACCATTGCTAGAATAACATAGAAATATATTTTAAAACACCCATGTCTTTTCTATACCACCAGAGTAACGAAGTTGGTGGTAGCTACCATATGGAACTGGAGGGCCTGAAAAGGAGCCTTGCGATGCTGGCAGCACGTGGTATCGAGTTGGACTACATTGTCACCGACCGTCACCCACAAATACAAAAATATCTCAAAGACAACAATATCAAACAGTTTTATGATATCTGGCATCTGGAAAAAGGTGAGGATTTTTTGCTAAAAAAATTATTGTGTACTCTGTTTGAATTAACATTGTCTAATTTGCCCTTTGTCAAAAAATTTTCATTGGTATACAGGCTTGTCAAAGAAACTGGACAAGATTGCAAAAGAGAAAGACTGTCAAGAAGTGAGAAAATGGCAGCGTAGTATCAAGAACCACGTATACTGGACTGCAACATCATCCACCTCTGGACAAGAGAAAGTGGCAAAGTGGAAGTCACTCGTCAACCACCTGCAAGACATCAACACTCACGAAGACCCCCTCTTTCCAAAATGTGAACATCCAGAAAAAAGCAGCACAGACCCGAGCAAGTGGTTGCAGCCAGGTGTGTATATAATATGCACAATCCTACATCTGTCTATGATCTATTTTTGGTTGATAAATTTTTATTACAATGTAAATGTCACAGGTGACGTTTTAAATGAACGACGGGCGGAACCCGGCTTCCACATTTTATTTGGACGACGGGCGGAACCCGGCTTCCACATTTCATTTCCGGGGTTTCCCCGAAGTCAAATTAAGTCTGATCACGCTCAGGTGGGGCAAATTAACACAGCGGTTGCTAATAGGCTGACGAGGAGAAGAGTCAGGGTATAAAGACACCTTTGCAGACATTAAACGGGGTGCTTGTGGTATACGTTGTGTACGTTGTGTTGCCGCTGTGCAGACGGACCACGCTGGTCGGATCGCTCTCCTGGGGAAGAGAGTAAGAGACAGTCAGCGGTCGAAGGAATATTGTGGAGTCTACGTGAGGAAGAGTGGACACAGAGCCATCGAGAGCACAGGGAACAGAGGTTATTGGCAACCAAGCGTGAGTAACCGCTGTGATACTTCTCTGTACATGACTTGTATGAAGAGTTATCCTGGTGTGTGTTCTTGTGTTTCGTGAGGTCCCTGGCCCCACTGGAGAGGAGAGCGTGGGTGAGCCGCGGGTCGACCGGAAGCACGGACGAAGCACCGTCCGCCAGTAAGCCAGTGGCCCTGTGGGAAAGAGGAAGTGCAGGTGAGCCAGGGAAGTGATAACCGACACGCCGGGCCTGTGAATACCACACATCTCTCCCTCAATTGTGATCCAGTTGTTGCCCAACCAGTCTCTCGAGGTCGTCGTGGTCAGGTGGCAAGGACGATCTAAAATTCACGTGACGTGGTATAAGAGTGCTGTGGGTGAGTTTCACTGATTGATGGTGTTTACGCTTGACTTGCTGTGTGTATGCTGTGCTTGTAGCGTTCAAACTGCCCAGCCTCTGACGAGACACGAGATGATGACATCTGTTGTGGCCTGAGTCCTATAGGGAAAGAGAGAAAATCAAGCCTTGTGCCCGGGGTGTGACAACGAGAGCTTCGTCTATACACTGTAGCGAAACCAGTGAAGCTCTGTGTGGGAACGAGGATCCCCTGGCTCTGGAGTAACGCAACCTGTGGAATAAACTGTTCTGTGCTTATAGCAACTGCCTACCTGAACCAGTGGAGCTCTGTGTGGGAACGAGGATCCCCCGGCACCGTGAGTAACGCAACCTGTGGAATAATCTGTTCTGTGCTTATAGCAACTGCCTACCTGAACCGGTGGAGCTCTGTGTGGGAACGAGGATCCCCCGGCACCGTGAGTAACGCAACCTGTGGAATAATCTGTTCTGTGCTTGTAGTAACTACCTACCTGAACCGGTGAAGCTCTGTGTGGGAACGAGGATCCCCCGGCACCGTGAGTAACGCAACCTGTGGAATAATCTGTTCTGTGCTTATAGCAACTACCTACCTGAACCAGTGAAGCTCTGTGTGGGAACGAGGATCCCCCGGCACCGTGAGTAACACAACCTGTGGAATGATCTGTTCTGTGCTTGTAGCAACTACCTACCTGAACCAGTGAAGCTCTGTGTGGGAACGAGGATCCCCCGGCACCGTGAGTAACGCAACCTGTGGAATAATCTGTTCTGTGCTTGTAGCAACTACCTACCTGAACCAGTGAAGCTCTGTGTGGGAACGAGGATCCCCCGGCACTGTGAGTAACGCAACCTGTGGAATAATCTGTTCTGTGCTTGTAGCAACCACCTACCTGAACCAGTGAAGCTCCGTGTGGGAACGAGGATCCCCCGGCACTGTGAGTAACGCAACCTGTGGAATAATCTGTTCTGTGCTTGTAGCAACTACCTACCTGAACCAGTGAGGCCCTGTGTGGGAACGAGGATCCCCCAGTGCTGTGGGCATCAGTGGAGTGTTTGCCCTGGCCTGACTGTGTTCGATTCTGCCTCCAGGAGAAGCGGAGCGCGCCACGGACTGCTGGGCCAGAGCCCCGGCCCCAGTCATTTCCCCAAGTGGCCCTGGAGGCAAAGGAGAGCCACATTAATTTTAAAGTTCCCTTTTTCCCTTCCCCCTTTTCCCTTTTTAAATATTTAATAAAGTTTGTTTTAATTATAGTATACTCGTCTGTCTGGTCATTGGGGTGGTCTTGGGAAACTCCTCGAGGTGGAAGAGTTAAGAGGGGCGTGAACCTTTAGCATATTCGGGTCCGCCCCCGGGGTGTGACATAAACATGGAATACTTAGACGCTACTATGCGTGTTTTTATTGTTAATGTGTACCTGTGGCAAAAATAAAATTTTTAATGCTTATCAATTTCTGTACTACATATATTTGTACTATCTTTTGCTAAAAGTAATTACAACACTTCTGTAATATTGTTTGTATTTTAGCTTCTAAACCACTTTACAAATTGGATAAAACATTAATGAACAAAAGGGTCCTGAAGGATGTCGAGAAGTTGAGTCCCCATCATCAGACTTCTTCCTTGGAGGCATTTCACAGTGTAATCTTACGTTTTGCCCCAAAGAACGTTGTCTTTCCTTACCTTGGAATGCTGTGCAGGTAATATATCTTATAATATTCATGTAATGATTATACTTTTATATTATACATGTGAAAAGACTTGTAATAATATTCATGCAGTGAAAGAGATAAAGCATATTTTGTAAGGTCATCAAAATTTTTTTTAAAATGACTACTGTTGCTAACTACATGTTACATGTTGTGTCTACAATGCTGTAGACTTCAAACATAAAACATATTTGATGGTTTTTGTTTTCAGGTTATACTTGGCGGCCATGCACTTCAATGAGAATGCTCACCGCACACAAGCAGTCTCAGCTTCTGGAAAGCCTATTTACAAAATCAAGTTCCCAAAATCTAAGAAGGGGGTATGCACTGCAAAGCCAGTAAAAACAGGGCAAACATACAGTAAGTATAACAATCTTTATTTATTATATAAAACTTAAAAGTGCAAAGTGAACATAAGGGTAAACAATAAGCAATAAACAATTGCTAATAAGGGTAAACAATGTTTTTTAGACTATGTACAGGAGCTGATGGAAGTCCTTTTTGAGAATGTCTTTGACGACCCTAGACCATACATCATGGAGGTAGAGAAGATCAAAATACCAGAACCACTTTCCTCTCAGTATGAAAGACCTCCCAAGGATGAAGTCATCGCTGGCTACATGTCACGCTTCAGTCGAGAGGTGGTCTAAACCCTACGTAGCTGCCTGTAGTTTCAGGGAACTCACGCCGTATTCGCAGGACAACACATGAGGGAATGACAACCCTAACTCTCCGGCCCAAAAAGCCCCAGCACCAGCTGACAAAGCTCCTGTATGCCAGATACCTGTAACACCTGTTGGTGGAGGGGGAATGAACATTTAGTGTGCATTACAGACAAAAAAATCCCTATTATCAATGTATATATTCCTAGATAATGAAACCTTGTACATATAAATATGTGTAAATACGTTACATGAGGTATTATAATACCAGAATTGTGATGGAAAATTCATGTTAAAATTCCATAAATTTTACAGCAATAAGCAACACAGTGTGGTTGTTCTTATCATATTATAAATACAGAAGTATCATTGTAATAAAGTTTGTACTATTTACCAAATTCATTGTAATTTGTTACTATATGTCACATGGTACCAAAAACTTTACAACGCAATTGTAAAATTTTAAATGCATCGTAATTTCATTTAGGTTATATATATATATATATATATATATATACACACACACACACACCACTAAATAACGAACTCTTCATCAAATGTATACATTTATTATTTACTTACCGTTGTGTACTTAGTCGCAAACGCCCGTAATCAGCCCGGTAAATATTGTATGCATTTTGTAATGAATAAACATCCAAGCATACAGGCTGAAGACCAGGATGGTCAATCATGCAGTTTGGAGGTGATAACACTTGGTTCATTCTTCTTAAAACCTAATGAACATGAGCATTTTTAGCATTTGTTAGCAGAAAGTAAAGCATTTTGCAAGAATAAAGCATTGTTTTATAGTTTTACGATTTTACCTTGGGTGTCTCCTTACAGCATGTGTTCTCGCGTTCTGTGGACATCCGTGCACAGTTACCACAAGTACACCTTTTGGAACAAAATGTAAGCCAAATTTAGATTTACAACTTATTGTATCAGTACAAAAAATGTCTTTGTAGTCGTTGATATAAAAAATAATTACCATTCTGACACGTCCTGTTGTAAACGCGTTTGAGGAGGTGGTCTGTTCTCTACTGTCTGCGCCGATTCCGGGTCTGACTCTGGCTCAAACATGTAAGGACGAAAAATATTTCCCCGAGTAGTCTCCATCATTTACTTATCGGTTTTTCTATTGATATTGTGTGTATTACCAAGGCACAGAGTGACTACGGCATACATGACACTAGTTAACTGTGGTTGGCCCGGCTGAGCGTCACTCAGAAAACAACAGGCCAATCAGCAGAGAGGCTCATGAATATTACTTAGACAGGCCAAAACCAGGTGTTCTGAACAGAGCTCATGAAAGAGGAGCTGGAAAAAATATAGAGACCTTGTTTTTGGGTACTTTTACTGCAAATATTTATTCTTAAGGACATAATAACCTAAAATATAACCCTAAAAGGGCTAATAATACGTGACCTTTAATAAAATTTTCAACACTTCATTTGTAACGCTAGTAACGTAATTTTATTGTCATTGGTAACTGTAATCAAATTACATAAATTAAAAATGTAAAGCGTTACATTAATGCGTTATCAGGAAAAGTAATTAGAATACAGTAATGTGTTATACAGTAATGCGTTATACCCAACTCTGGTGATAAGATCCACATCACTCATTGGCCACATGTAATTGAACGTATATTCCTAAACTGCTTCTCGATTGGTCAGAATCAACGTGCACGAAATTCCAACGGAACCCCGGAAGTAAACAAAAACGAGGAAAATACAGCAGACACCATGGACAGACGGCTGCAAGCTGAAATTATGTCTCCGTGGTTGTATACAGCGCTCTAGACAAACTGTTCATTTCCAGAATGAATCGCGGATGCAGCTTGAAAACCACATTTTAATGCACTACAAACGGTAAAGACACCAAATTTCTGAGGCTCCGCCCGCACCTCCTCGCAACTCCAGGGGTGTGTTCCACTCCAGTTTTAGACACACACTCGCAAACTTCCCTAAGCACTTCCCCTCGGGGGAATCCCTGTCGCCATTTTGAAGTGCGTTCCACTTCGTCAAGTGGACGAGGGAAGTTTGTATGGACAGACCCTCGCTCCCTCGATTTTGACCGAGGGAGCGAGTCTGCTTCATATGTACACTTCATGCAGCTTCATATCCCACAATGCAACACGATTGTGACGTCACTTCAGCAACTCGCGCTTTGCACATGGAGGGGCGGTCTCCACTTTCCATGTGATCAAGGGCTTAGGGCGATCCATTTGAACCCACTTCAAGTGTTCTTGTGTTAGTGGGCACTCGTACAACGTAAGCAATGACGTACATCCGAGTGAACGAGACTGAGGGAAGTTAGCGAGGGAAGTTCATAAAAAAACTGGAACGCAGGGCAGGTATGTCCGCGATCTGTCACTGTGCTATTGCTAATAGAAACTGTCAACAAACACTTCCTCATCTGATAATGCACTGCGCAGCTGACTACGGCAGCTGGTTAAGTCCAAAAAGCTCAGTACTTTTGCAGTTAGGTCGGTTCGATCTCGGATCATGTTCTCACCACAAACGAACCTCTTCAAGGAGGTCTCGGTCCGCTTGTTTGGTCTGCTTTTGGTGCGCACCAGAGTTCGATTGCTTGAACTCTGGTACGATTCAACCGAACTAAATAAAAGCACCCTAAGTCTCTTTGCAGAGTGATTGAAAAGTAAAGAGTTTGTGTCGATCTCAGAGAGTTAAGAGTGAGTTTGTGCCTCTCTGTGAAGATGAGAAGTTCAGTGTTTGCCAGGTTAAGTTGCAGGTGATGTTCTTTCATCCATACAGAGATGTCCGATGTAAAGTAGGATTCAAACCAGTGATGTGAAGTTCCAGTAAAGCCCAGTAATGAGAGGGCTGACAGAAGAATTTAATGATTTACAGTGACGAAAGCTGCAGACACGTCTATCAGAATGAGATGATTTGGTCTTGTTCAGTTTCAGTCTTTTAAAACTTGACTCCATTCTGTGAAAAGGAGGGATGATGTGGTGTGAGTGATGGCAGGAGTGTAGGACTGATAGCTTATAGTAGATGTGTGAGGGAATAAGGACTAAAAGTCAGGTGGATGGGTGAATGGAGAGGAGAAGTGTGTGTTTGTGTGTGCGTGCGTGCGTGTGTTTAGTCTGAGATCTGTGATGTGGGATGCTGATAATTGACCGCTGATGGAAGTATTTAATCAAGATATATTTTTACGTTGAGTTATTGGGTAAGATGCTTTCACACTGTAATAATCTCTGTTCAGTGTTAGAATAAAGATAAATTAACCACACTTTCTATCAAAATAAACACTATGAATATGCAAATTAATCCCAGCCTCCATTTAATTTCACCAGCTTGGACTCAACTGTAGTAAACAGCAACACAATGACAGGTTTAAATTTACATTTATGCATTTGACAGATGCTTTTATCTATTGACAGTGCATTCAAGATATACATTTTTATTAATATTTGTGTTCTATGGGATTAAACCCAAAAGTTTTGGCACTGCTAACGCAATGCTTTCCCAGCTGTTAGATCTGGACTCCACACCACAGACAAAATAAAAAAAAGAACGATCCAGCCCCGGACACCAGATCACATCAGAAAATATAAGTTTACTTTTTTAAAGTATCTGTCAGATACAAGGCTGATCAATCGTTGCTGGAGAGCATAAACAGAGTCGTGAGACGGAGGTTTAGATGTTAAAAATAGAACAGAGTTTTATTGATGGACAGCAGTTTCAGTTGCATATGCCTCAATGTTCAAACCTCGTCTACCAATACAGCATGCACGGTTATATCCAAAATTGCTCAGCTGCATCATCCCTAAGACCTTGGGCTTCCATAAACATCTTTATCTATCTTGTTTACACACAGACAGAACAGCTCTATGAAACTTCCCAGATGTGAAACTGAACCACCAAGAGACATATAAAATATAGAAATACAATGAATTAATGAATGATATAATAAAATATAGAAATGATAATAATGAATGAATAAATGAATAATGAATAAAAAAATAATGAATTAATAAACAATAATGTAATAATAAAAATGATAATAATGAAATTGATATTTCAAATAATCAAATACAATAATTAAATGGATAAAAACTAATGATTATAAAATGATTATGATGATTATGTAAATAAATGATTAAACATAAAAAACACAATAATAAAACATTCTGCACGTGAGGATCTAAGGTAGGATCCTTCACAGCTGAGCTACAGGAACTGATTGTTTTAAATTGTGTTTTTGAGACTGTCTTTGGTAAACTTCAGTTTTGAGAAAATACTCAGCAATGGTGTTGACTGTTGAATTTGCACATGGTTACACATTGCATAAGCAGAGTTTAGATCCAACCCTAATCAAGCACACATGAATAATAAAAAAATCCACTTCTATGGACAAGACATAGTAAACAATTGCAAAATCTTAAAAGGTGATCTTAAAAACCTTTTGATCTGAAGTCTGAAGTATTTTTCTAAAAAAAAATAGAAAAATATAATTCTGCCGACATTTTCTTTCATTACAGAATCGATATTTTGAAATGGGTAAGTTGGACCAAGTAATGAAGTATAAGAAGCAAGTATTAGTCCAGTCCTTACGGAAATTAACCATGGTTTTACTACAGTTAAAACCAAAAACTACTACTAGTTAAACCATGGTTTTGCTGATAGTAATCAATACACCAAAAAAACATGGTTACTACACTTTTACCACGATAAAACCATGGTTCATTTTCATAAGGGAGAATAGATGGGAACTCCCTCAAAACTATTTATGTCATGATGAGAGATCCAGAAACTGATTAATGAAATGTCAAAAGCACTTTCTATCTATCCATTAATCAGTTTGTGTTTTTCCTAAGATCAAACCCTTAAACGTTTGCATTGCTCTACCAGTATCTATAGGAGGAAGACTACAGCTTCAGTGTATATTTATGATTGATTTTAGTATTTATTTTTATTTATTCATCTTACAGCACCTCTGATAGACAAAAGAAAGCATCACTGACACAGAGAATAGTGAGGAGTGTAAAGAGATCAGAGACCTTTATGAGATGAAGATGATGTTTTGTTTAGCACCTTATTGATCCTGGAGAAAGACTTTTTCAATTCACTGTCTACAAGCTGTATATGGTTAATATGACATTAATGTGATGATCTCTATAAATCATTTCACTAAATCTGTGCTCAGAGGACTTTACAAGTTGTGATTTCCACAAAGAATTAATAAAGAGTCACAGTTATTCAGAAACAAACATGTCTGATGTGATTGTGAATTATTATATTATACTGAATCACCTTCACTTCTTTATCTCTACCCTACAGTTACTGTATGAGTCTGCATGTTAATATAAAAATGATCAGATACATGGATTATAATTTCAGACCTGACTATATAAACATTATTTTTTGTAATTAGTCAACTACAAACTGATGGCATTGGCAACACTGATGAAAAATCATGCTGTTCACATAGTTCTGAACTTTTGTTTAGTATTTTATATTCTGGATGTGAATTCATTTGTTGTAATGAACAGGTGAGATGATCAGAGGAGCTGAATTTTTACCTTTAGCATTCAGCCATGGGCAAAAGTAAGGAAAGAGTTTCTCAGTGAAAGTTTGAGCAGTGAAAGAGTAGATATGAGACCTGGACTCTACATCATAAAAACAAACCAAACCCTTCTCATAATCCACAAACACCCCGACCTTCTGTGGTTTCACTTTCAGACACAGAGAGACATCAGGATCATTACAGGCCCAATACTTCTCATTCCACAGAGTCACAGTCCAGAATCCATCTTGAGGAGTCAGTGTGATTCTTCCCTTTCTGTTAACAGATTCTCTGGCAACTCCTAAAAACCATTCAGTTTTGTCCTTCACCTGAACCTCAAAATAAAATCTCCCTGAGGTGAATCCCTCTTTTCCCAGGACACTGACAAACCTATCAAATCTCTCTGGATTATCTGGGAGTTCATGTTTAATGTCTCCATCTCTCACTTGTTTTCTGTCTTCAGACAGGATGAGATTTGGGTGAGCTGTATCAGGATCCAGAGTCACATCCACTGAGAGAGAGATGAGAGAATATGAATGACAATATAAAGATGTTGATGTGTTTATAATAGTAGAGATGAGTTTGTGTATGTAAAGTATTATTGTTAGTGAATGTGAGATCACACATTGTACCTGCATACTCCTGCATCTTCATCAACTCTGTCACGACAAATCACAAAAAAACATCAGCAAGAGTTTAGACAAGAAACTTAAAAACATTGACAGATAACAAGAATCAGTAACTTTATTTCTATAGCAGATGATATGTGGATTATTAGCAGCAGTTTAATTTATGTGATTATACTGTACATGCAGATTGTGTTTCTTTTTTATTATTTCTCTAAAACTTCATGCACATTTCTAAAGAGCAGAGTATTTTTTAATGGTGGGGTAGCAAAATAAATAAATGTTTTTGTGATCTCTTGTGTAGTGTTTTGTATTCTCTTAAGACACTTTTGTACTTTCAGTTTCTTGACTCTTTCCTAACTCATTTTCTCAACAACCACTCGGTACATTTACAGTATTTATTTTGCAAAAATAGTTTTGAATAAAGGTACAAAAGTCACTGGGACGGTACATTTAAAAAGGTCCTAATATGTAACATTTAGGTACAGGCACGTTCTTTGAGGTACAAATGTGTAGTTTTTTAAAAGGTACCACCGTGGCCTTCTGTTGCTTCATTTCTGAGAGTATATTAGAAATGTTTCATATCATGCATTTACATTTTAAGACTTACACTTTGTGTCTTAGAAAAGGCAAAAGGTATAGAGCCGCATCACACGACTATGAGAGTGATATTGTGTTTCAATGGCACAAATGTGTAAAACAATTTAAAACCACAACGGAGGGTATTTAAAATCAGTTTTTGTGCAGAACTACTTCAGATCTAGCCTGACTACGTCAGACTTTTTACTTCCGCTAAATTTCAATACGCTTCTGTACTCAGTCTGAGATACCTCCCATTCAAACCGTTTTCCTCAGGTCTCAAAACAACCGGCGAATCAATGAACAGAGGGCGGGCTGAGAGCCGTGACGTAGACGCTAAGCGTGAATGTACGGTTGTTGTTTGTGGACATGGAGGCACAGAAAGCTATTTGCTCTGTTGTGGAGAACCGGCACTTTCCAACTTAAACCCGAACAAGAAGATTGTTTGTTAAACATTTTGAATGGACATTATGTTGTTGGCCTATTCCAGACAGGTTTTGGTAAAAGTTTAATTTATCAACTATTACCGATCGTCAGCGAGAAACTGTGTGCAGCACTGCTTGACGTGCACAACGATCGAGAAATCATGGAAGGGAATTTCGTTGTTCACAGTTAATGGTGGAGGACGCGTGGGCAAACATTCTTTGGTGACGTTCCTGATTAACCAGAAAATAAGGTAGGAAGAGGAAGATATGGTTATGGCTGTCTAGTGGAAGAGTTTGAGCGGAGAGAGGGGCGTTCCTCCACTTAGACGTGAGGGAAAGACACCGTAAGGATCGTGTTCTAGCTCTGGCCCGATTTACTTTACATAATCTGCAGAAGTCGTTCATAACCATGTTAACTCCGGTATTTCGCTCGATGGGTTTTTTTCACATCATACGTGTGTTTACTGCAGAAATTCGATGCGGTTGAGTCGGCACATAACGCACATCATGTCCAAACGTTATGTGATTGGCTTACGTTTAGACCAATGATTTTAAACTTCAGACAAGCCCCTCCCACGAGAAGGAAAACGATTGTCAATTATGCCAAGCCAGACTCTGTCTATGAAGCGAAGCAAAATAGCAGAGGATGGTATTACCAGGCTACTTCAGATCACATAAAGTGTTTAAAAAGAGCAGGTGAGTGTGTAACTGTCAGCTTTTTCCAGTCACAAATATTTGACCGTACAGCTCAAGTTAGCAATTCTGAAATTACCAGTTGAGGAATGATACAAACAGTGAAGCGGTTCCCGTGATGATACTGGTGTATAATAATAATAATCACTGATCATTGATGAACTAATATTTACCAGTTTGAGTGAGTTTTTCATTGAGAGTCTCTTGTAGTTGAGTCAGAGCTCTCCTCAGAATCTCCACACTCACATGAGTCTTCATACTGATCTCAGACCAGTTCTTCATGTCTGGAGCTCTGGACAGGGATGATGAGTCAATCTACAGCAGGAGAGAGAGAGGAGAAATAAATCAGCATGAGAGAGAGAGAGACAGAGAGAGAGAGAGAGAGAGAGAGAAAGAGAGAGAGAGAGATCGACCTGTATGAGATGAAGATGATCTTCACTGTGTGTGATCTTCTCCAGTTCACTGTCTCTCCACTTCAGGTCAGTGATCTCCTGCTCCAGATCTTTAATGAGACCTTCATCCTGTTTCTCTTCTGCTTTCTGTTCCTCCTCCATCATCTCCAGCAGCTCAGTCTGACATCTCTCAATGGATCTGATCAGATCACTGAAGAGCTCAACACTCGCTGCTTTCTCCTGCTCTCTGCTTCTCTGAGAAATCAGTTTTTCATTACAATTCATCATCTTTATTTATAAGACAAATCAAAACATTATCATCCATCAAATATTTCACATCTTCAACTCACTTTTCTGAGTTCTGCTGAGTGTTTGATGTCTTCAATCTTCTTGATTCTCTTCTGGATCATCTGCTGAATGTCTGTCTGTGTCTTCATCAGTTGAGTCTATAGATAGACAGACACATTTGATCATCTTCTGACAAAAGATCATGTTGTTTGAATATGTATAACAGATGAATAAAGCATGTATTAATGTTGTTATGAACTCGTACCTTCTTCTCTTTACTCTCCTCCTCTAGAGGAACAGTGTTGTGATTCTTGTGATCTCCATCAGTACAAAACACACAAACACATGTCTGATCATCTCTACAGAAGAGCTCCAGAGGTCTCTCATGTTTCTTACATATATAGTCCTTTATATTCTCCACAGGATCCAGCAGTTTGTGTTTCTTTAAGTTCAGGACTCTCTGGTGAGGCTCCAGATGAGTTTCACAGTAAGACATCTGACACATCAGGCAGGACTTCAGGGCTTTTAGTTTTCTTTCATCACAGATGTCACAGAGGACTTCAGATCTTCTGTGACTGAACTTTTCCTTAAACATCAGCGTGACCTCTCTAAGTGTTGTGTTGATGTTGATCTCTGGTCTTTTACTGAATGTTTCTTTACAGTATGGACAGCTGTAGATCTGACTGTTGTCCCAGCACTGTTTCAGACAGATCCTGCAGAAGTTGTGTCCACATGGAGTGCTGACTGGATCACTGAACACATCCAGACAAATACAACACTGAAGCTCTTCAGACAGAGAAACACTGGAGGATGACAGAACTGAAAAACACAGAGAGAAATCATCAACATTCATCACTTACCGTATTTATGTCTTAAATCAATGATAAAATTTTATATAATAAATAGTGTACTTTGGGTTGTTTGCTTACATAGAGGTTCATCAATACTGTTTCTTCTGGTCCGTCTTAGTTTTGGTGATGTTGGTGAAGATTCTGCCATTGTTCGTCTTCTCTTTAAAGCTTTTCAGGAAACAATCACAACACAAATCACATTTTACAACGTTTAGGTTTTTCTGTCTTCAGTTCACATACTGTACTTCCTGGTTCACTTTGAGTCGTGTTACTCACTGACAACAAACACTAAACTTTAATTTACTTTAATTTGATTGAATAAAATCATATTATCATTTTACTGTAGATTAAAATAGTTCAGCTAGTTTAACTCATGCATTAATCAGACTTTGTCTAATGTGTTCTAGTTAGACATAAACCCTACTGAACCAGAAGACTAACATTAGAAACTTGTTCAGAGAAATTTCTCATATATTTCCATCATGTTACCTGTGAATGAGTATCAGATGTGTTCATATACGGCTTAAAAAGTCTCAAATATCTTCTTTCTTGTAGAGATAAAGAGTTTAAAAGCTTGCAGACTGTAGATCGTCAGTTTAGTTTAGCTTCACCTTCACTGAAAGTCCATAGTTCACCTGTCACAGCTCCTCCCACATTTCCTATTACATATGGAGCTGATTTGTGTGATAGTGTTGATAGTGTTGATTGTTTGGTGTGTGTTTATATACAGCTTCGTAATATTTATGCACATATATGTAAGAGAATAATGACAGCGTTTTCACAATTTTCTGTTTAAAAAATTAAGTATTGGTCTGATGAGTGAATGATCACAATGCGCTTAAGCAGCCACGTTACAGTATAATAGTGAACAGTGTCCCAATGTCAATAGAGCTCCTATTGACAAACAAGTCCTTATTAAAGTCCGTATTAATGCCCAAACCTGCATACACGATATACTGATTCACCACTTCGGGAGCAAGGGAACGTATTGAGACACATGGACAGTCATGTCTTGTGTTTCCCGGTCCTGTGCTCTTATTTTGAAGTTATGTCTTTGCCATCCATGTCGGTAGTTCTTATTATGTTCTTTTGTTCTCATGTTGATTATTCGCAGGTGTGTCTTGTTATCTTGTTCACCCATGTGTGTATATATTGCTCTTGTGTTTCAGTTGTCTTTTGTCGGTCGTTGTTTGTGAATTCTGTTGTTTGAATTTATGTAGTGATGGTGAAATGAACCCTTGTGAAGCACAGAGGCTTTCCCCTCAACTGTATCCCAAAAAGGTTAATTACTTGAGGCTTTTCAACATGGTGCACACAACATCTTGTGGTCAAAAGATGGACAGCTGCTTGTGCCAGATGACCTATTTTTGTTTCATGTAATAATTAACTTTGTGAAAACCACAAAAGCAATGTGGTTTTGAAGAAAATGTTTCTTCATGTGGTAATGTAGTACGCTACTTACAATATGTGAACAAAAGATTAATGAATTTAAGAAAAAATAATATATTGTACAAATTAACTTATATATGTATATAAACTTTTGTATGAATCTACTTTGATCAATACATGCAATACACGCTAACAACTTTAGCCTTAGTCCTAAGCCTATGAGTTCATTGACAAGGCTCATGTTGGCATATATAATCAAAGTAAAACAAAATAATTATTTTGATTTGATTTGATCACTGTATTAATCCCAAAGGGAAATTTAGAATGTCACAGCAGCAAGTTGAACATGAATGGTGACGTGCTTGTGAACTGGGTGATGAAAGTTCTTGTGAACTGGGGAGTTTTTATTTTGTCGGTAATTAAAGCAATCAGAGATTTTTAATAAGGAACAGAACTTGTTCAACAGTGCGGAGGAAAAGTCTATTTCTTTTTGATGTGGATAGACACCCTTTTGGGCAGGGGATCTTCTGTGCGTGGAATATTTGGATCACTTAAGTAGCGCTGCACTTCAACTGTAGCATCTGCAGTTGCATTTTTCATTTGCTTTCCACAACATGACTGTCCAGTAGATCCCACAGACAGAACAAAGTTTTACAAAGAAAAATCTGATGGAATTTAATTCTCTCCAGTATAGCTACATGCATGATGCATGCCAAACACGTACTCTCAATACAACAAACAGTACCTGAATGGGTTACATCATTGCCTGTGGCTCCTGTTGTCTCTGGTTGTGATGATTCGAGAGGATGTGGATGGGGTGTTTTGGGCTGCTCTAATGATTGCAGCACATTCTGCCGTGAGATGTCTTACAGCAGTCTGTGCATTTGACTGGTTGCAGAAACCTATCGTTTTAAAGCGTGGATCAAGCAGAGTTGCCAGAGTCATGACACTTTGTCTCATATGTAGACATTCTCTCAGCAAGAAGTCTCATGAGGTTGTTGCACAATTGCACAGCTGTCTCATCATTAACCTGTGAGCTCCTTGTAGTGATTGAATGCCTCAGAATTCTTATAAGAGAAATCACCTTTGACCCTGACATTCTCTTCTCTTCTGACAATTGAGTGGAAGCCTCATTAGGTACGTTTACATGCAACCAAATAATCCGTTTGTAATCGTATTGACTGCTCAATCGTATTAAAAAGTCTTCACGTACACCTTAATCAATACTATTGAGGACGATCGGATGCAAAATCAGATTGTATTGAAGGGGGTGGTGTACTCCAATATGTGATCTGATCAGCAGGAGAAAAGTATGCATGTAAACGCGTGTATCGTTCATGTATTATATTTACCTCTTATATCACATGATTCTCGTCACAGAAACACGCAATAGCAATGCAATAGCATCAAGCATTATTAAGGTAACGTTGGGTCACGGGCTGTACACCAATGTAGGATACTAAATTTTGCAGCGTTTATGTATACTTTTAAAACATTAGGCTACTTAAAGTAATAAAATAGCGTTGTGCCTTTTGAAAAGTGTGTTTTCATTACCTATATCTGAATACTTCTTAAGAACAACTCCAACTCAGTTTTGACTTTTATCCAAAGATAAAGCCTGAACTCGACGAGAGATGCTGTGCGCTGCGTTGCCAAGTCCTCTGTTTTTTTTCAGTTTAGATTTGGGATACTTTTTTACAAATTTGTTTAAACTGTCTTTATATACCAATACATAAGTAAAATGTAAGTACTCTGAAAAAGAGAGTATAAAAATCGCGTGTCTGTAAACCTCTCACCACTGTTTTAAACACAGCTAATTTTTCCATTCACTCCACACCCTCCCTTCTGGGTTTCTTCTAAAGCCACGCCCCCAAAACACATGAACGCATGACGCTGACCAGAGCGCGGTGCATGTAGTAACATCATGTCACAATCACATGTAAAAATACACCTAACTTTATCACTATGAATATAAACAAATAGGATGGCTTTTAGTACTCACTATTAAGCCATTGTTTTGCATGGAAAAGTTTCCGTGATGAAAGCATTGTTGACTCTGATGAGGACTACATTTCGGAGACAATACCGCTACTGCATCGTTAAATCGCGGAAAAGCCACGTGATATTTACTCTGGTTTGATTTCTTCGTTTATTCCTTTTTTGCCTCGTTTGCCTTCGCTGACTGGATATGCAGGTACTGTGAGTTCTGAATGCACTTTCTCTGCCATACTTTTGGTTTTCGTGCACGTTCAAATCAATCGAGTGTGCGCATGTGTGGACAGATCCCATAGCAACCGGGGTGGTGCCATGGTCGCGAGAGAGAGTGATAGTCACGCAAGCCAATCATTTGTTTCGTCCTGAATGGAAATAATGAGCTGTGTTTAAAACATTGGTGAGAGGTTTACAGACACTCGATTTTTATACTCTCTTTTTCAGAGTACTTACATTTTACTTATGTATTGGTATATAAAGACAGTTTAAACTAATTTGTAAAAAAGTTTTTTAGATAATTCCGGCCTATCCTGCCTTTAATTTCCTTAATTCTCTCTGTAACTCATAAACAAACTAGTATTGCTTATTAATGAGAATGGACTTGTGGATGATGTTACAAGATAAATGATCTCTAATAGGGAAACATGGTCTTCCTAGTAGGTGTACTCTTTTTGAGGGTCAAGAGGACCCAGCTGTAAACCTTTGATGGAAATTAATATTAACATAGCCAAGAGGGCGTTGACTGTTAATAGCCAAGAGGGCATTTAATTATACTAAATTTTGCTAATTTTATGGACTCAAACTAATCATTAAAATTGTTTGAATGGGAGGGCTACTAAAACTGGGGCACTATTTAAATCACTGAAAAACTAAAAATGATGTGGGCTGATTTTGAAGCTACTTTAAAGGCGCTATATAAAAATAAAGTTATTATTATTATATTATTATTATTTTTAGCCTGTTATCAGGGGTAATTTATTTTTGTTTTGAATTTTACATGAGAAAAAAAAGAAATTTGCACAAATTCGATAAATTAGATTGATAGTGTGTTGAAGCGGAATTTTCGTAAAGTCTTTGACTCAATCAACCAGAATGCACTGCGCAAAACTGAGTCATTAGCTCCACCCACTAATCGATGCAGCCTTCAGGCTTGTTCTACTTCATGCAGCGCCAAAAGAACCGGCAGCCGGATGACGTCAAAGTTCTGCGAGACCGATTTAAAAGCAAATTTGCGGTACTTTGATGTCATCCGGCTGTCGATTCTTGCGGCGCCGCATGCTCAACCTTCTCTCAATTCCGCTTTTACCGTCTCTGAAGGGGAAATCACCAAAACCCTCGATAAAAGCTGACTAAAACCTGTGCAGTATGTGGATGTAAGGACAACAAATTCAGGCCACTGGGAGTTTTTATTGTTTACATCAACACACCCTTCAGTTGACACACAACTACTCGAAAATTTTAAAATGCAGCCAGCACTTTCGTCAGGAGGTTTTCAAGTACTGTTTTAAGCCCAGTTTTCCACATAATCAGATAATGTAAAATGATCAAAATATCTAAAACACCATTTGGCTTAGTTGTTGCTTGTTTTGTGTAACTACATACTACGTAGAAAGTTATTATCATGTTATTGTTATTATGAACATGAGCAAAGCAAGCTAACGTTAGCTCATCCTGCGCTGTCAATAAAAAAACGTTATAATCTTCTGTCAATCATCTCGCCTTAAGGCCCGCCCCCATTTGGAACGTTCAGAATATGTAGTCGTGCATTTTTCTTACGATGGTTTGATGACGCGTCAAATCACCATTACTGTAGCAGTTAAAAGCTTTAATTTTGTATATGGAGTTAGTACATTTGATGGTAGCACAATCAACTACATATATGTAATCAAATATAGTGTTGGAGCATAGTGATGTTTTTACTTTAAATAGAATATCTGAGATGAGTACGGATATATTTTTTAAAGGAAAGGAAAACCAGTGGGTTGATTGTGAGAGTAGTTGTTTTTGGTGTAACTTGTCAAGTTACAAAACAAAGATGAGATAAGAGAGAAGATTTTTGTTGAGGAGAACCAGTGGGTTGCTTGAATAAGTATTTGAGAGTAATTTATCAATGAACTATGAAACTATAAATTGCTCTATGAAACAAATACGGACAAGTTTGCATAGTTTGTGTTCCAAGGTACTTAGAATGTGCAAACGAGGGTGAGAGAGCGAGAGAGAGACTACAGTGTGAAGGAAAAACCAATGGGTTGCTTGTTTGAGTGTTTATGAGTGCGTTTATCGATGAACTATGATACTATAGAGAGCTCAACGATATGGACACGGTGTTTAAGTGTGGTTAATTGATGAACTGTGATACTATAAATTACTCTATTAAATAAACATATGAGAGACAAGGGGAAAAGCCTCTGTCCAGTTTAAAGTTAAGAAAGCATTTATTAATTGTGTCATGATAAGGATTTTCCATGGGTGAATTGTTTTAAAATGACCCAAGAGGTTTTCTGCATTTTGTTCAATTTATATGGGAGTTTTGATTCTGTAAATTAGGGGTAAAAGTTATCCTGTGTGAAAAATATTGTCCATAATTGAATGTCAATTGTTAGTGAAAACATTGATTTTGGTGGAACCTGTAATCTTTATCTGACATTGAAAAGTCATTGTTGAGTGTATTTGATTTAACAAAGGAAAAGTTAACAGAATGAAGTTTAATAATTGATGAGTGATGAAAGAGAGATGGCTGATAGAGAAGAGGTCAAAGCACAGAGAAAGAGCAGAAAAGATAAGATTGCAACCACAGCCATTAGACACTGCAAACCAATGACCTGTGATCACTAAAACAGTTAAGCCACCGTCCCATGCACCGCCCACTGTCTCAGCCTCCCTCACTCCATGCCCTCCCTCAAACAGCCCTCCCTTACAGCTCTCACTCCAGCCCCAACCACCCCTGTTGCTTCACCAACAACTAGCACACTGTATCCAGTTATGAAAGGAACTATGCAGCTTAAAGGGAAAATAGAATTTGAGGGAAATGTGGAACTGTATGATGAGATGCATAGAGACAAGGAAGGATCAGTCAGTGAACAAAACCAGGCAGTAGAAGGAGCTAGCCAGCCTACCAGGACTCAGTTAAAACATCTGGACCGACTAATTGAACAAAGAGCCAAGGTAATAACAGAACTAACTAAAGAAGTGAAGTCTTTTGTTTAAACAGGGCTGTCACAGGACAGAGCTGGAAAAAAGATTACAAGAGGAAGAAAGGATGATTTTGGAGCAAGAAAGTCAGGATAGAGAGAGAACAAAAGAAAATCTGCTTAAACGACAAAACGTCAGGGCAGTGCAGGCTATGGAACATAGAAATCAAGACACTGATGACTGGCTAAATATGAAAAGGACATGGAAAAAAATCAGACAAATGTTGTTATATTGTAGAGAAGGCACACCACACGTTTGTATAACAGAAGGCATTAAAGACATGAAACTGAGAGCAGACTTGGGTTACGAAGGGAATCCCGGTTACAAGCATTTGTTTGTAGATGGTTCATGCTATAAAAATGAGATAGGTTAAAGTTGCATGGGTTATAGTGAGATCCTGTGGATGACAGATTTAAAGTATTGAGGTGTGAGAGGGTGTGGCATGGGCACATGTCTGCTCAGCGTGCAGAGTTAATGGCCTTAATTGAAACATGTGAAATTTGGAAAGGTCTGGAAATCAATGTATATACTGACTACGCCTACGGGCATGGCATAGCGCATTATTTTGCACTACGGCATTACATTTAGTTTGTTTAGCGCCTTTAAAAGTAGCTTTCTAAAAGCGCTTTACAGACAAGCATAACAACAGAGAAACAACACAATAAAATTACAAAAATAAACACAAAAAATCAAGTAAAAGCAATCCTAAAATGGAATGTTTTTTAGAAGAGATTTAAAAGTCACTAATGTATTTGCTCTGGGGAGAATTCCAGAGCTTAGGAGCATAGACAGAAAATGCTTGATCAGCTCGATCTATGAAGCCGTGTCTTAGGAACAACCAAGAGACCACTCTGAGAGGAATGCAGATTGCGACGTGGTGTGTAAGCCAATAATAGATCAGTCAAGTACTGAGGTGCCAGATTGTGCAGAGATTTCTATGCCAACATAATGATTTTAAAATCAATACAGTACCTAACAGGTAGCCAGTGCAGTGACTCCAAGATAGGGTTTATATGGTCCCTAGCCCTGAGCCCAGACAGTATTCTAGCACAGGTAGCCAAGCTATATTTCTGAGGTAAAAAAAAACAATGTCTTAACTGTATTATGCACAAAAGGCTCAAATGACAGTGTGGCATCAAATATGACACCAAGATTTTTTAAATGTAATTAAGTGTGCGGAACACACGAAAGAAGACTTGTTTATTAAAAGGAAATGAAAAAAAGCAGATGAGGAAGCAAAGTTAGGCACGGCCAAAGCAGAGCGAGCTGAAACCATGGCCATGGTAGTGACAAGATCAGGTAAAATGACAGACAGTGAACAGGTGAGCATTTCCGCAGACGTAACTGTAAATGTGATTAGAGAAATGCAAAATACAGCATCACAAATTGAAAGAATGGAGTGGCAAATCAGAGGTGTTGCTAATGTACATGGTTTGTGGATAACAGAGCATCAGCAATTAGTCATACCATCTAGAATGAAGAAAATGGTTATGATGAGCACAAATGGTAGTGACCACTGTGTGAGGGGGGAGATGATAGATAAGATCTTGAGACAACAGGGTTTCAGGTTTATCAATATGCAAAACAAAATTAGCCAATTTAGCAGGACATCCAATCCATCTCTTTCCAAGTGTGGAAGGACCATGATAGATTTTGTAGATATGACCCGCCCAATTAAGGAGAAAAGTTATGTGTTAAATTTTAGAGATAGACAGAAGCTTATCCAGTAAGAAAGCAGAGTGCAGTGGCTGGAGCACTTAAGAGGGAAGTGGTCGCAAGATTTGCACTTCACAAGGTATTAGAGTCAGATAATGGATTTCAGAACAACCTGTTGAGAAAAGCACTTGCTAGGGTAGAAATAACACAAAAATGTGGATCTTTGTCTCATCCACAGCCTCAAGGGCCGGTTGAGAGGTGTAACGGCTTACTTAAATAAAAAAAATATCAAAATCTGTGCAAAGACTAAACTAAATTGGGTTCAGGCATTACGAATAGTGCTCATGGCCATAAGATCTAGTACTAACAGGTAAACACGTTAATCCCCTCATGAAATGGTCACAGGGAGACCAATGTTCAAAGCTAACCAAAATGAAATGAATTTGGAGCATGGAGGATCTAAAAAATGAAATTAATAAATATATTGCTGAACTATTGAGAAACCATAAAGGTATTTTACAGATTGAAAGCAGGCCCAGAGAGACACCTGGTGATGAACAAACTGCAACACCTTTTCCTGTTGAAACCTGGGTGTACATCAAAGTTTACCAGCGTAACTGGAATGAACCCAGACGAGAAGGCTCGTATGAGGTCACAGATGCTAGCACAACAGCTGTTAAGGTAAAAGGTTTCAAATTGTGGTATTATAATACTCATTGCATCCAGGTACCAGAGAAGACAACCCCGGCGACTGTCTCCATGTCACCATGATGAAATAACAATATGATAAATAAACACTGTAACCTTATTTTTTAGATAGTGCCAGATGAATACAAAACAAGAAATCAGATTGCTGAAAGTTTTGAGTACATCCTTTTCTGGTGGTCAACCCTTAATAAAAATGCCAATTGGATTAATTATTTGTATTACAATCAACAGAGATTTGTAAACTATACCAGAGACGTCGTTAAGGGGATAACTGAATAACACTGATGGCACAACAAAACAGGCTGGCATTAGATATGTGGTTGGCTGAAAAGGGGGGTGTTTAAAAAAATGATAGATGATGGATGCTGAAAATGTATTTCTGACAATACTGCCCCTGATGGGAGCATTACCAGGGCATTAGACAACCCAGTCTCACCCCATGGCGTCAATATTTGACCCATTTACAAAAATGATGGAAAGTGGTTTGGGAAGTGGAGTACACTGATAACTTCTTTACTGATATCAACTGCTGTAGCTGTTTCTATCCTCGCATTGTGTAGTTGTTGTTGCATACCATGTATCAGGGGTTTGATTGAGAAAACTATCGACAAAGGAATGGGTAAGATAATTTACCAACGTGTACAAATTAATGAGGACGACGAGGGAGATAAATTTGAGGACAACATCCATGTGTGATGGGAAACCAACAAGGCTCTAGTACCCTCCTCCCTCACAAGGCCCTCTACACGCATAAAGTAGCATGGATTGAAGACCGAAAGCTGGAAGATGCACCCTACACATACATATAGAATTTAACATGTTTCTTAGAAAGACTCTGTGTGGAGTGAGCACCAGAGCAAAACAATCTCATGTGAGAATCATTATGTTACTGGTCATGTTAAACTGGACATAGGGTGTCACCTATAGTAATGCATTTATTATTTTTTATTAACGTTTATAATTTTTTTGCATTTGTTATCATTTATTAACAAGGTATTATCTTTTGCATTTATTATTCTTATTACAAGTTATAATCTTTTACTAGTAATGCAAGTTGCAAACCTAAAGTGTGAGCCTGGTTAGTGACTGATGGTCCAGGAATCTCCTGGAGGTGGAGGTAAAACATCCACCTAGCACGGCTTACCAGAAAGTGAAAATAATTTTTTGAAAAGATGATATGCTTGCTTTAGATTTAAGAGTGAATGTCATGTTATTTTTTGTTGTTGTTAATCGTTACTCTTTGTTACAGGTTGTTAAAGGTATAGCGGAAGATTTCCGTTTTCCGGGTGGATCATCAAGACTATTGGTCATTCCAGATGTCAATCATTCTGATTATATGTCGACGTATAACCGACGTATAAACACATGAATGTGTTTTTCCACAGTTGGGCCTGGAGGAGATACAGGTGACCTTGGTGGGAATAGCGAAATAGTTGTATGATGTGTTAGAGAACAAAGACACTGTGTTTCACCATCAGTGAGAGGATTTATGTATGTCTTGAAGGTTACAGAGATAAAGGAATAGCCCAACCAGTTGGTTATGAGTTAGGAGAAGGAGATAAGGAGCCTGAAGGTAGGAGTCTGCTGAGCATTGGGACAGAACAGAGGGAAAGAAAGGGAAGGCTATTGGATCACTATATAATATACTGAAAAACTCAGAACGGGGTCATTGTCATTATCATTTTACCGACCCTGTGACCAGTATTGTGTTTCAAGCTGTCAATTCTTTAATAAAATACTTTGAAGAGAATTTTACATATCAACCGTCTCTGATTCTCATAAAAAAATCCACGACAGATCTAATTCACGTATATGCGTGCATTAACGTATGCAAGCAAACGTTTTAACACAAACGCAACTTTATATTGATATCACGAGACAGCATTTCACCTCGACGAGAAATCTGATATTAACATTACTGACATAGCCTGATTTGAAACGGACAGTCTTGTCAAAAGCAGCAAACACCTGGCTGGTTCTCTTAATTTCTTACTACTAAAATGCTGTTTGTCACTGCATATTCCTTCAATCCATGCCACTGATTTAAGTGCTTTATCAATTATGTCTTCTTACCTAGGCTAGGCTTCATATAGTTACTCTTCATCCTGCTGACAACGTTAACTTGTTATGACTTCTCCGCGGCCGCGCGACATCTGCAGCTGGATCTCAACCACACCTCAAAGACCCCTCCCTATTCTACTTCTTATTGGCTAGTTTGTTAGTTTGGTTTAGAGTGAAAGATGTGTTCCATCGTGACAAACAAATAGACTACTTGCGGAGTGATATAAGGTCATTTATACGGTGCCTTGCAACCCAACCCAACTCCCCCCCCCCCCACACACACACACACGTCACAGGTAGGGGTGGACCCAGATGTTAATAAGGTCACGCCCCTTTTTCCACCTCGAGGAGGTTCCCAAAGCCACCCCAATGACCAGACACACACGGTAAGCATAATATTAAAATACACTTTATTTAAATTACTTAAAATAAATAAATAGGGGAGGGAGGAAGGGGAACTTAAAATATCGGCCTCTTCAGGCTCTCGTTATCTTCCAGGCAGGGTTTCACACAGTTCCTTTTCATGTCGCTCACTCTCTTTCTCTCTCTCTTTCCACAGGCAACAGCTGGGACACAAGAGGCACAGTTACTTGGACTTGGTTTGCTCTCACCTCTCTGCTGGACACAGCGTACAGTAAGTACGGGTTCCACACGGTTCCTTTCCGTGGCGCTCACTCGCTTTCTCTCTACACAGCACGTTCCTTGTTCCTGACAGACAGGTCCTAGAATATATTAAATTTGATTACACAGGGGGGGCGGCGGACTTACGACACTGATGTCTTCGATGCGTCAGCTGGCGTAAATGGTTCTCGTGGTGTAACAGCCAGAGGTCTGTTACTACCTGCCTCTAGGGGGAGTTAATGAGCTACCCACCTGCTAGTATTAAAGCCTGGCTTACCACAGAGCAAGAGATATGTGAAGCATGGCTTTGGCCTTGAGTGTTTCAAACAACCCTGTGTCCTGATTGGGAAACTTTTGTTTTATGTTCAATCCAAGTAAGAAATAAGCTTTTTGTTGGGTTTATGGGAATGTTTGTTTTGTTAAATCAAATACTTTATTGTTCTGTTATGTTTACTTCTAATGTGTATTATTTCTTGTGTATAGAAGGACTTCTAATATAATGGTGAATCTCACCCCATGGGCTGCAGGCCACAGGGATTAATTGGATCCCAATGAATGGGTTCCTCATATTTGTTATTTAAATGGGTTTGTTGCATAGAAGGTTCCAAGCTGACAGTGTTAGCTGCATGAGTGGATTCCTTTGCATTTCTTCACCCTTTCTGGATTCCAAATTCATCTGGACATTTGTTGGACATTTTGCTGAGGCAATGGACATTTCAAATGAACACCTCAGATAAGCTTTTTCACATTGTTCATCGTCATCAATCTTACTACTAAACTGTTGTTTACCTTTTATGTAACGTGTGTGTGAAATTGAGAACTATATATCTTCATGGTAAATTATTGTTATATTGGTTTTGTGTTTTGATACAGTTTTCAATATATATAATTTCACTTCAATTCACTGTTTTGTTGTGGTCTCCTTACACATATTTGTATCTAAACTCGCAATTGGTTTTCTAAGCCCTCCCAAAATTCAGATTTATAATAATCTAATTACAAGGTGTAGTCTGTGATTGTTATAGTGGGGCGTCGGGGGCAAAACCCTCTCGACGAGCTCGGTGGTTGCGGGGAGGGGGAAAACGTCGTACTGTCTCACCGGGCCGAGCGCTGCCCTTTCCTCACCCTCCTTAGGTGTTCGAATACAGGACAGGGGCGCCCTTTCGACGAGACCTCGGGACAGACGGGATTTTTCCACTCCTCTCTTCTGCAACGATAAGTATCACACAGATGACAATATCCAAACTAGTGACTCGTAATCATACTCACACAGCTGTACTTCTTCAGCACTTCACCGCCACTCCTAGACCCACTCCAATGTCAAGGACTGGAAACGTTCTGGACACCACACGGTTATTCTCTACCTGGGACGTGCTCACAGCATATAATTAATGGCCGCCCGAGACTGACAGCCTCTTCGGTTCTCCCTCGACGAGGCGTACGAAGGCGGGGGTTTTTTATCAGACAAGACACACAGCAATACACAGCAATGCACAGCACCACGTCAAAAGTGAAAGTTCCACAGCACAAAGACTCACCCTCCACTCAAGATGCCCGCCTTTCTCCACTTCGTCGGGGTCTGTTTGATGATGGTATTTGCAGCCCAGTCAGCGGATACGTCGCCGTGGCTAGCCCCAGCCAAATGTCCTTTAGGCTCTCCTACCACGCTAATCTAGGGGTAGGGCCTTCCTCCTTCACTCAGGGGTAATCCAGTGTTTCCCATACGTTGATTTATTCGTGGCGCACCGCCACAGAATCAGCGCTGGCCGCCACAAATAGACTTTTCATGATCCCCATTTACATTAATATTTTACTGTTTAAAAACGTCTTAATTCATTGTTGCAAGCACCCAGCGCGCCCCTCTCCCTTTCTATGTTGCATGCAGCGCGCGCCCCCCTCTCTCTCTCTCTCTCTCTCTCTCTCTCTCTCTCTCGCACTCGCACTCGAGCGTGAAAAGGTGGCGGTGTTTCAATGTCCGTTCCTCCGTATACTTCTTTTTCGCGTAAACGTCAACAGTCACAGATTTTACTGACAGAGAAGACGGCGATGACTTGACGAAAGGTTAGCATTAGTGTTTCCCACACACACCCGTTCTCTCCCTCTCTATAATGCGATATGCCTGCGCACGTGTTTTGTAGTAACTTTGTGTAAAAGTTACTGTGTATTCTCTCATATTTCTAAATTTTCACCCAATTGTCTGCGCTATACGCGACAATAAAACTCGCATTTAAATAAAAAGGGGCTCATAACAAGACATTGATGAGAAGAGCAACAGCAGTAAGACTTCAATGTAAATGTATGGTGATTTATATACCAGCTGTAAACATACACGTACGTTTCGTATTTTCCTGTTATTTTGCGGGTTTCTTTCAAATATAAAAGCGCTTAAGCATTTACTTTTATTCTAGGCGAAAAAAACAAGTCAGTGTTCAAGTCAGTTCCTGAATAACACGACACAAACTTTAAAAAGTCAAATTCACTTCTCAGAGGCACAGAACTGTTCCTGAAACTGACATTCTCCCAAACTGAAATTAAACACAGTGTTTCGAGTTTTTCTCGTCTGTGTCATGTTGATATCAAGAACCAACGTGCGAGAGCGGTGACCTGCTGCGCAATCGAGTTACCCCTCCCACTTCTGAATGTTTAACTGAGATTTCTAATCCCGTCCGAATTGACCATCAATATTACAGACTGCTCATTTTATGTCTGACAAAAGAACTGATAATATGTAAATAATAGCAATCAGTTGCTTTAAAATGCAATATAACGTGACAGATCAAAGAGTAGAAGTGAAACATATTTCAGGTGCCAACACTCGATCAAACCGGATCAAATGCAAACACGTGATGACGTCACATATATGCTAATTAGAGTGTGACGTCATCACCGCCACAAGTCTCTCAAAATCCTGTGGGAAACACTGGGTAATCGCTTCAAAACAAATAGTCCACACAATGTATAATCAGCTCAGTGTGTTATACTCACGGATACTATCACTTTCAGCTCCAACTGTCCTTTGTTCTCATTTCCTCAGCGATCGCTTCGGTCACACACACAGGGCATCTCTCCTCCTAGCAAGAGTTTTACAGCAACATACATCTCCAGGTTCTCCATGCAGAAATATACTCACGCTTTCTTTACTTCCTCTTCAGTATTTCGTCTCAGCATCCAATGTGTTCAATCCTGCTTCAACCCTTAAGGTGTCCAAAGTCCACACAATCACGTAAGCTCCAGCGAGAGAGAGAGAGAGAGAGATAAACAGCCTACGGCCAACTTACTGGAAGATACGAACAACAGCGCTTCACCCTGCACACTAGAGCTGTAATCGGGCCTTAAAAGTTAGGCCCGAAATGTCCGGAGCCCGACAGAATGCAGCCCGAACCCGAACGTACATTTAGATTGACAGCTATTTAAAAGCCCGAACCCGTTTACAGCCCGACATTATTTAAATGTGCGCACACACACAGCTTTTGTCAAGAATGAGAAATTTACACAGGTTTTAACATTATTTATTCATGACTAATAATCTACACGCCACTTGGAAGTTGAAACAAAGAAATAAAATAAGTCATCTGTAACATTGTAACATCTCATTCTAAATAGGCTTATGCAATACACTATAAATATGCCAATAAAATTATTATTTCTTAACGAATTAAATTAAGATAATACATTCTGAATTAAGATGGGTATTTGGCAATAACGAAATTAAGAGAAAGGCTCCGCGGGATTTGCGTCGGCACTTCTCTCCATTACTGCCAACATTAGTCTATATCCTCTGTCTAAATTATGTATTTAAGACTCGATTCATATTTAGTTATACATTGAAAAACCTACTCACCAAGATTAGGCTACATGTTTTTGATGAGGAAAATCATTAAATCCAATCCACTGTAAATGAATTCAGCGCGATCCTGCGCTACTGATTGAACTTGACCGCTCATTTACCTCACAAAGCCGGAGCGCAAGCCCGAGCCCGCCCCGAGCCCGTGTAAAATGTTAGAAAGGAAGCCCGAACCCGCCCGAGCCCGTCGGGTTCCGACGGGTCCCGTCGGGTTCGGGCAAAGATCTTCAGCTCTACTGCACACAACCACACTGCTCTCTTCGGGGTGCTCCTTTAATCAATGCCCGGCCCGCCTTTCTTTCGCCTCTTGCGGCTCCTGTCCTCTCTCCGCGCGCTTTCCAGCGCAGCCCGGATTAACAGAGCCTACAGGCTCTTCAAAAGGTGTGTGTCATCTTTCTGCCTTTGGCAGAGGAGCTTTCCCCGTGTTCCCTCGCCTCTTCTTCTTCTTCGATGAGTTTTATTGGCAGTTTGCAATCAATGTGCATTACCGCCATCTACTGGACTGAGGTGTGATCACATTGGGATGGAATAAAAATACTTATATATAAAAAAAAATATATAATAATAAAATAAAGGATGAAAACTAAATTCTACTTGCTAATTGGGTTTCTTTAAGGAAAGCTATAACCGCCCTAACTGAGGACTGTGTACTGGTTACACTCAATACGTTTTCCATTGTTAAGTCTTTATTTACCGCTTTCTTCATGTTTTCCCTTTCCCTGGTGTATTGTGTGCATTCTAGAAGTATGTGTTTTACATTTTCTGTTACTCCACAGTTTGTGCATATTCCAGTCTGATGTTTTCCTATAATATGTAATCCACTATTTAAACTTGTATGTCCCATCCTCAGTCTTGAAAACCATGTTTCCTCCTGTCTTTCCAATCCACTGATTTTACTAGTTGTAACCTCTTTGTGTATGTTATACAAGTGTCTACCTTTTCCCTCCTTATCCCATCTCTCCTGCCATATTCTGTTAATTTTGTCCTTAATAATACTTTTAATTTCTGATCTGCTCAACGTGATATTTATTTCAACCAGTTCTGATGTAACAGCTTCCTTGGCCAGCATGTCTGCCTTCTCGTTCCCCTCCACTCCCCTATGTGCAGGAACCCATATAAATTCTACTCTTGTGCTCTGTTGATTTATTTTGAAAATGAGTTGATTAATTTCATCTAATAGATCCTGTCTACATGTAGACTTTCCACTCTGAATGCATGCTAGTGAGGACAATGGCCCTCATTTATCAAAAGTGCGTACACCAAATTTCCAGCGTACACCTTGCGTACACCCAAAACCACGGTGACTTTGAGATTTATCAATATGGACGTTGGCGTACGGCACGCTCAAATCCTACGCCAGCTCAGGAGGTGGTGTACGCACATTTTGAATTAGTGCAGAAATGCGCAAACAATTCCTAACACACAAAACGCACTGACAAACTAAAATATATGATATATTATGACCCACTGTAAAAAAACAAAAACATAAACTTCAGTGTTTATTTTTATGCAACATGTACTTCAATGTTTAATTTGTGAGACTTTACCAAAGCATTTGATTTGTATGCATATGTATTCCTTCAGTTGAGAGCCTGTGCGCTTTACCTGATGTTTCAGAGCGAGCATGTGAACGGAGCGGAGCGTACCTTGAGCCGTGCGGTAATATTACCATGAAAGCGCCTCTCTAGCATCCGCTCGCTCAGCACCGCTCGTTGACCCCAGAACGCCCTTTGATAATTTGCTAGTTCGAGAATCTGTAAAAACATCTAGCAATAAATTATGGAATTCAAGCCTTATACATAAATGTAAAGTAAAAATCAAAGTTAAGATTGAGCAGGAAGAAAAAATTGAAAGGGACTGCGGAGAGACTGTAAAGAGTTAGCAAATATTCTTCCTGGAATCTGAAGCGGCACATTGCAAGAAAGCACAAGGATGTGCTACGAAAACATGGTAATGCAATAAAAGGTAAGCTAGTTACGTACCATTCGATGATAAATAAATACAGATGAGGTAAGGTAAAATGCTTGTGTTGAATGGAGCCGTAAATCCGATCATGATGACATGCGGACAAAATTATGGCCACGAATAATTTTTTATGCTATGGACACTTCTTTTTCTTATTTAGTCTAAAGTATGGCCATAAATTTAGAATTTGTTCCCAATATTCAACAGTTTGTTCCTTGGAATTAATTATTATAATATTTAGAATATTTCGTAATTACTATTACAATTATTATTACTTCAAATTATGAATTAGCTTAGCTAAAACATGTGGATGTCGTGGAAACAAATTGTTAATTTGAATTATATCCGGAGCTCCGAATCAAACTGGATCTAAGATACAGCTAACAAACAACTGTATGTAAATACAGAACAACACACTACAAAAGTTACTACATCATTTTAAAATATTATATAAAAAAAATTAACTGAACCATTAAGCAGACATAGAATTTAGATGTAGGCAACAGTAAATAATAATAATAATAAATAATTATTCTTCTAAATATCAATTAATAATAAAAATAATAATAAGAATATTACAAATTGTCATCCAATTATTAATGTGTCTTTAATCCCACTCTTTAAACTGCCAAATAAAACAATTTTGTTTCTTTTCACTTCCCCGGATTCTCTTCTTTGCCGTCTTTCGTGTGTCAATGGCGTAAAATGAGGGCGTGGGGGAGGCGGAGACTTGAATTTATATGGGCTTGTTATTCTAATGACGCTCGTTTTCGGCCGCGGCATTTATGAAGGGCAGATATTGCGTACACCTGAGTATCAACGGTACGCACAGTTTCATAAATCAGGCGGTGAGAGGAGTGTAAGCATAATCTTACGCCAACATATACGCCCGTTTCTACGCAAGAATGATAAATGAGGGCCATTGGGTCTGAAAAGATAATCACCTTATTGGGTTTTACTTCTTCCACCCATTGTAGAGCCAGAATTATTGCTAACATTTCTGCTGTAAAAATGGCCAGATCATCAGTTGCCCTTTTTTTAATATTAACATTATACTTTGAAATGTGTACTGCAACCCCTATTTTCCCGGTCTGATTTTTTGATGCATCTGTGATAGGGATGTGCATCGATGCATCACGTTCCCATTGAAAAGACCTGTCTAAAAATCGATTCTGAATCGCAAGGCTCCGATTCTGTGTTTCATGCACAACTTGTTCATGTACTACGGCTCCGTGATCAGTAGGAAGTCCTTATCAATCTAAAATCACTATGAGTTTGACTAGTTTATAACGAGTATTTAAAAAAGCAACACTCGACAAACACAATCATTCAAAATATTCTCTATTATCATGAAAATACCTGAAACAATCTGAAGAACAGCGATATAAATATTCCTGTAGACATTTCCTGGAATAGTGTTTGTAATGATACTTCTTCTGTGGCACAAATGGAGTTTCTGCACGAAAGCGCCCCCTGGCTTTTGAATGTGGCGACATTTCACCGTAATTCATTCAAATTCATTCATTGAGAAAACGCGCATTTGCCCGATTAATTGTCACAACTCTAATCTGTGAAAATCTGAACTGTATCATCATCATACATTATATCAATATATTGCTGAACATTTTGATACATCCCTGATTTAATAATGTTATTAGCCTCCAAATCCACCCTAGGAAAACAAAACATCCAGGGTGGGATTGTTGGTATGTTAATAGTTTTACTACATGCAATTTTGTCAATTTCCATATTTTTTGCCTGCCTATTCCCTTCCCTCGCCTCTCGTGTCAGTCATCCTTTTGTTTAGCGTGTCCTCCAATCGTCAATCGCTTCTCTTAACTAGACACAGCTGCGCTCGATTTACTGATTTTCCCTCTTACGGCGCTACCGGAAGTCCGGTGTTCCTCTTTTCCGGCCCGGTGGGAAACCTTCCGGGCGGAACCAAACTTCCCTAACTTTGGTTCCGCCCCTGAAAAGATGGTCACCTTGTGACACACACACACACACACACACAAAATTGGATTTGCATGATTCACGAAAGCCTCATTTTCAGGTCGGAAAAGCCGTAATTCTGGATTTATCCTGAAGAATCACACATATGCTGTCTGGAAGAAGGTAGCATTAAACCAGTGGTGTAGTCTACGTGATACGCAGGTATACGCCGTATACCCACTAGAAATTGTCAAGGATTTCCGTATACCCACTAAAAATAGCGCGAGGATGCGTAACAGCATGGTTTTGTGACATTTTTAAAGTTTAGTCATAATATAGATGTGAAGCATTGACCATTAGCATGCTACACTTGCTACTTTAGCGGGTTGAAATACATATTAGGCTATATACTTCATGCCGAACTGCGCGATCCGATCGGCGTATGAATTTCTATGAAATCAGATTACTATAGTGACGCGAAAGTAACTGGGGAGCAGACTGGCGAGTGACAGCAAAGTACCGCGAGAGAGATTCCAGTTATCACATGGAGAAATCTGCTTTGACTCGCTCTCGCGGTACTTTGACATCACCAAGAGGTCTGCTTAGCGCCAAATGAAGTCGAACCTGCAGTGTAGCTGCTCACGCGTCACTGTAAACAAACAGTCCAGAGAAGTGAACGAGTGCTGCAACATAAACTCCATAGAGTTTACAACGCACATGTGAGTAAACAACATTTAAATCATCAGTCCAGTTTATTACTTTATCTGGAGGTAAGGCTCCAAATGCAATAAAATAAGCCCGTGATTATATCCTGATGGTTTTTAACTGCCTTCAGTTCCTCTTCATGTTTGCTTGTGCTTCACAGTGATAAACTTCCCTTCTCTGTGTTCATTTATATATCTACGTTCAAGATGTATATGATCTTAAACTTCTGTTTGGTTTGGGTGTCTAATATTAGGCTACATGATGGTCTTGTAATAATAATTATGTATAAGCCTATTTTCATTTTTAGACAATGCTTATATTATATGCAAAAATAAGCTTTTATATCAATGACTATGCAAATTAGAGTTAATTAATGGTCATCTTAAATGTGTATTAATTAAAAACATTTACATCATTAAATTACACATGGTAATGTTATCAATAGTTGTCAGATAATAGCTATTGAAAGAATTGAATATTTTTTCTCCTTTAATGCATGTGTTAGCCACAGATTGAAGATTTATTTAATTTTAATTAACAGTTAAATAACTTTTGTCCCTGAGTTAGATGTTGATTAACACTAAACCAGTCTAAAAATCAGTCCAGTTTCCCCAGCTGTAAACCCATTGGCTGTTAAAGTCTTTTTTTCTTATAATAAACTGACATGTTGATAACACGTTCAGTTTATGTGTTATGAGTACACTTTCAGAATGCTCTAAGTTACATGAATATCTATACTGTATGCATCTGTGAGTGTGGTGGTGCTTATGAGGTGTCGCGCTAGGACGAGTGGGCATAAGGGTGAGAGGGAAAAATCACAGTATACTCACTACAAAAATCTAGACTACACCACTGCATTAAACATTATTGTGTTCCTAAGTGACTTAAGCTCAAGTTTCACATTAAATGTAATTACTACTATTAATGTAATATCCAGTTTTAAAATGCTATTTGAAGCTCGAAGTTTGTGCCGTTTTGCAGTTTTAAAGCTTAGTGGTGTGCGGTGGGATTTTTTACAAATCAAAACTGTGCTGTGAAAAGAAAGGTTGGTAAACACTGATCTACTTCAATGACATTTTTCTTGGGAAGGACCCACCCACATTTTATTTGCTTCCAACAGCCATGTGTAGCACCTTTTTAAGAGTGTGGGCATATCTGACAGTTGTTTATAAAATGCAGACATGTAAGAGGCTGCAAATTAAATAAACATTTATTTGTTTAATTATTATTAGTAGCCTACATCATCTTTATTTAAAAATAGTGACATTTTTCTTTAAAAGTCTTTAATATGTCATCATGATGGTTCGTTCTACAATATTTAATCACTTTTAAATATTAAATCACTCAAGAAAGACCCATCTCCTCTCAGCCAATCACTGTTGCCATAATTAGTAATCTTGATGACATCATCCATAGCAACAAGGTCAACCCTGCTATTTCTCTAACTTTAGGGGGTATTCCATGTATTCTGACTTAATAACACAGTTAAAGAGTTGGATTCTTATGGAAGTAACTCTGTGCCGTTGAGTTTTGAATTCTAATTCTTAGCACTGAATTTTTTTACATCAAATTTTTAACACTGAATTTTATTTTGCATCTAAATCAGACTTTGAATTTTAAAAGCCATCGAATTTCTAGCACAGTTTTTGTGCCTATGACATTTTTTCAATGTTTTAAAAAAATTCAGTGTAAAAAAAATTCAATGTCTAAAAAAATTCAGTGAAAAAAAATGCAATGTGTTTTAAAAGATTCAGTGTAAAAACATTCAATGTTTCAAAAGATTTTGTGTAAAAAATTCAATGTCTCAAAAAATTCAGTGCAAAATAATTCAACGTCTCAAAAAATTCAGTGTAAAAATATTCAGAGTCAACATCCGGGGAAGCAAGGAGAAGCAATCGATCCCTGTATCAAATCATTCAACATCCAGCCAATCATTTACGCTCCATTGGTCACGTGACACCGAAACGGGAAGTGGGTGAAGTTCAGGCTGGTTCAGGTAAAGGGTTTATTTGCATTAACATACGAACACATTTTTCACATCTGGCAGATCGTATCATCAGTATATCAGGACACAGTCCGTTTACATTTATCAACATCAAAGTGACTACTGTATCTGGATGTGTGATCGATCCCGTGCGGGGAGACGCGCTGGATGAATAGCTGTCAATCACAAATGGCTACAACTGGCTTTAACCATATGATTTAGGGTTGTCGCGGTAACTGCACTCCCGTATTGTACAGTTCTTCTGAGAAGCAAACAGCAGAGAATAACTAGCAACCCTAATAACCGTGATTCACCTTTTTAGCTTTATATTTTAAGCTTTAAAGGTTTTGTCTTTGTTTATTAATATTTGCAGCGTCCGCACCGCGGACTTTACCTGAACTTGACTTTCACCCACATGCTTTTTACCAACAAAATTAATGTGAAACATGAGGATGACCATCCCGACTTCACTGTTTTAGTCTGCCTTAATAACGTGCTTTAGGCTCTGTCTGAACTTATACGTTTTTGTTCTGTAGCCTACTTTGTTCACTCACATATTTCTATATCAACAATAAACTGTTGTTACCTTTGTTTCCTGATAAGTTTAATATGATTTAAATAAAAGAGCTAACAATTTCCTAAATTTCCTGTTCATGTCTCCCTCTAGTCTAGTGTGTAAGAAGTGAAGTAATGTAATTTACAAACACATTTAGGTATAAGAAACTTACTTTGCATAAAACCAACACTGAGCAAATGTATTTGGTCAATGTTATTATGGTTTGTACGTGTTTAACCTGTTAAATGAGATAGAAACAGCTGACTGACCAGCGCAACATTCACGTAATGACCCTTGATATGTCGCCATGGAAACTCAAACATTAAAACGATCCATTAAATTCTGCTACTAAATATTAAATTTCTACATGAATAGTTGGAACGTATTAAACATATGCCTGAATAACTTAAAAATACGAGCAGGAGTGTTAAAATGCGCTCCATTACCTAACCTCCTTTATTTTTGACAGCTGTCAGGGAGAAGATTAATGATAGTTAGCGGTGTTTTGTGTGACGTTGACCTGTAAATGCAGATTCCATGGCTGGATTGAGTGAGATCCGTCCCCGGCTGCGTTTGTGATCGGAATGTTATCCGTTCTTGCCCACACACAACGAAAATTCTTCTGTGTATTTTGTTTAATGATTTGCCTAAAGCGCCATCACATTTAAAGCCCTGTGTTCTTAGTTTCTTAATTATATGTATGAGATTTTTAATGTTTGAATAAAAAGAAATTCCAAAACATTTTCCCGCAATCTTTTTAACACTTTAGGGTCAGTAAAATGTTTTATGATTTGTTGTTAAAAATCTGTTCAATGATTGGTTAAAGCCTACGCGACTGCCGCTCACGAAAAGATAAAGGGCGTATTCCAATAGCTTATTGTCCCTATGCCATATTCCCTTCGAAGATCAGAACACTTGATGTATAAACTCTAGAGAAAGTTGCACAATTGTCTCATGGTGTGGTCAATTCAAATAGACTTGGCGAATAGAGCAATGAAAAACGCACATCAGTTTCTCTTTATTTGGATCGACTGTGTGACATCCCCTTCCTGAAGTGCCCTTCAAGGGCGCTAAAACGCCATTTGGAATTCACCCCGCTTTCAGCATGAACTTGACTGCCGCGTCCCATCTCAAAGGCCGATAAAACAGCTGGAGTACTAATAAAAACATCTGTAAATTAATAGGTTTCAGCAATTCTTCTGAAGAAATGTTACCATATTTTTTTCTGGAAAAATAAGCTGCCTTCAAAGCAAGTGTAATTGCGGATTCACGCGCTTCTAATCTAATTTTCCAAATTGTTCTTTTAAGTCATAATGTAAAAATAACACGGAGACTTACGTTCTTACATAGATGTGTTGTATTTCTATTATTAGGGAAATACAGGTAAGGATTTTTTCACCTTCTGAACTAAACAAACCGCATATTTTAGGAAATAGCCATTTGGCAAAGACGTTCATCTGTAGATCACTTTTGCTTTTAAAGTCAGATTATTAAATATTTCCATTTCTTGAATTAAAATAGTTTTTTAAAATGTTTCTTTATTATTATTATGAAAGAAAAACTTAAAACCAATAAAATAGTACAACGACAAACTCGCTAAAACAGCTTGTTTATTAATAAAACAAATTCGATGGATGGTATGCGTTCTAACACAAATAAATGAAAGACATAATTTTCCATTGCTACGAATGCTTAGTGTTTGTTTATTATTATTTTATTATAACAGAACAACAATAAATTACTAAAATGACTCACTTATATAAAGGAAAAGGTTTACCAAAAAGGAATAAATGGAAAATATTTTACCTGCCTTAATACATAAATACATCTAAAGATCCTTAGATTTATTTAAAATAAGCAAACCAATCATTTGTTTAATCAATATAAAACTACAACAATATAAACCATGGACAAACTCGCAAAAGTTAGATAAAGAAATTCAATTTAAATCCTGTCTATTCTATTCATATTTGTGGAGCAATATAAGCTTGAAAGTATCTTGAAATAAATCGATATACAAAAGCATTTTAACACTGCTTGTATTTTTAAGTTATTCAGGCATATGTTTAATATGTTTAATATGTTCCAATCTCTACATTATTATTAATGTAGAGATTTAATATTTAGTAGCAGAATTTAATGGATCGTTTTAATGTTTGAGTTTCCATGGCGACATATCAAGGGTCATTATGTGAATGTTGCGCTGGTCAGTCAGCTGTTTCTATCTCATTTAACACATTTTAGGTTAAACACGTACGAACCATAATAACATTGACCAAATACATTTGCTCAGTGTTGGTTTTATGCAAAGTAAGTTTCTTATACCTAAATGTGTTTGTAAATTACATTACTTCTTCACTTCTTACACACTAGCCTAGAGAGAGACATGAACAGGAAATTTAGGAAATGGTTAGCTCTTTTATTTAAATCATATTAAACTTATCAGGAAACAAAGGTAACAACAGTTTATTGTTGATATAGAAATATGTGAGTGAACAAAGTAGGCTACAGAACAAAAACGTATAAGTTCAGACAGAGCCTAAAGCACGTTATTAAGGCAGACTAAAACAGTGAAGTCGGGATTGTCATCCTCATGTTTCACATTAATTTTGTTGGTAAAAAGCATGTGGGTGAAAGTCGAGTTCAGGTAAAGTACGCGGTGCGGACGCTGCAAATATTAATAAGCAAAGATAAAACCTTTAAAGCTTAAAATATAAAGCTAAAAAGGTGAATCACGGTTATTAGGGTTGCTAGTTATTCTCTGCTGTTTGCTTCTCAGTAGAACTGTACAATACGGGAGTGCAGTTACCGCGACAACCCTAAATCATATGGTTAAAGCCAGTTGTAGCCATTTGTGATTGACAGCTATTCATCCAGCGCGTCTCCCCGCACGGGATCGATCACACATCCAGATACAGTAGTCACTTTGATGTTGATAAATGTAAACGGACTGTGTCCTGATATACTGATGATACGATCTGCCAGATGTGAAAAATGTGTTCGTATGTTAATGCAAATAAACCCTTTGCCTGAACCAGCCTGAACTTCACCCACTTCCCGTTTCGGTGTCAAGTGACCAATGGAGCGTAAATGATTGGCTGGATGTTGAATGATTTGGTACAGGGATCGATTGCTTCTCCTTGCTTCCCCGGATGTTGACTCTGAATATTTTTACACTGAATTTTTTTGAGACGTTGAATTATTTTGCACTGAATTTTTTGAGACATTGATTTTTTTACACAAAATCTTTTGAAACATTGAATGTTTTTACACTGAATCTTTTAAAACACATTGAATTTTTTTTCACTGAATTTTTTTAGACATTGAATTTTTTTTACACTGAATTTTTTTAAAACATTGAAAAAATGTCATAGGCACAAAAACTGTGCTAGAAATTCGATGGCTTTTAAAATTCAAAGTCTGATTTAGATGCAAAATAAAATTCAGTGTTAAAAATTTGATGTAAAAAAATTCAGTGCTAAGAATTAGAATTCAAAACTCAACGGCACAGATTTACTTCCATAGGTTGCTAGTTATTCTCTGCTGTTTGCTTCTCAGAAGAACTGTACAATACGGGAGTGCAGTTACCGCGACAACCCTAAATCATATGGTTAAAGCCAGTTGTAGCCATTTGTGATTGACAGCTATTCATCCAGCGCGTCTCCCCGCACGGGATCGATCACACATCCAGATACAGTAGTCACTTTGATGTTGATAAATGTAAACGGACTGTGTCCTGATATACTGATGATACGATCTGCCAGATGTGAAAAATGTGTTCGTATGTTAATGCAAATAAACCCTTTACCTGAACCAGCCTGAACTTCACCCACTTCCCGTTTCGGTGTCACGTGACCAATGGAGCGTAAATGATTGGCTGGATGTTGAATGATTTGATACAGGGATCGATTGCTTCTCCTTGCTTCCCCGGATGTTGACTCTGAATATTTTTACACTGAATTTTTTGAGACGTTGAATTATTTTGCACTGAATTTTTTGAGACATTGAATTTTTTACACAAAATCTTTTGAAACATTGAATGTTTTTACACTGAATCTTTTAAAACACATAGAATTTTTTTTCACTGAATTTTTTTAGACATTGATTTTTTTTTACACTGAATTTTTTTTAAACATTGAAAAAAATGTCATAGGCACAAAAACTGTGCTAGAAATTCGATGGCTTTTAAAATTCAAAGTCTGATTTAGATGCAAAATAAAATTCAGTGTTAAAAATGTGATGTAAAAAAATTCAGTGCTAAGAATTAGAATTCAAAACCCAACGGCACAGATTTACTTCCATAGATTCTAATGCTAAACATGGGAAAAGTTTCAAAGAACCATTTGGACGAATGACAAAGTATTTCAGTGCTGAATGTACTTTGTCTGGGTTCGTACAAGTTTCGGAAACACCAACCAAAGCTGACATGAATCAACGTCACTAAAGAAGTGTGTTGTTGTTTGCAAGGGAAATTTAAGCTTGTTCAGCTTCCCAAAGAGCCCAGCATTATGGGAACAATGGATGTAATGGACTTTGATTTGATTTTCAGGTGGTTTAATTAGGGTTGAACAGCTCTGCAGTAGCAGTGAAAAGTGTTTTAGCGTTAAACTGTTCTTTTTATCGATCCGGTGTTCTGTTGAAGTCTTCTTATAGTGTTTTCATCACGTTACATTTATTTTATAGATGAATTAAAAGTTTAAATGGCTTGGGTACTGATCTGCATGTATGTAATGTATATGTATTGTTCTTTATTGGTAAATCAATTATTTAACAGTATGAATCGCTACATATAAAAACTAATCAATACTATCATGTATTTTATATAATACCATTTATTAAATATTTCATCATTTTCCTGTTTTCTATTATTTCTTCCTTATATTTATAGCCTAGGTGTTTGCTCTAAAACTATTATAAAACTGTTATGTTTACATACAAATAAATATGCATATAAATAACACTTTACTGTACATCAAGTGTGCGTGCTACTTATTTATTAAGTATGTAAACATAATAATTTTAGAACAAAGAGGAAGAAGGCAAGAAATAGTTTTTCTGCCACCACATTGCGCGCGCACCCTGCAGTGATGTAACTGTGACGTCTACTCACAAAAGGGCTATAGCATTTGTTCTCAAATTGGGGGATTTTCCCCAAACCAGTTAAGAACAAACCCTTACATTTAAACCCCACCCCGCAGCCATGACTCATGTGTCTAGCTCAGTTTCATTTGTCAACTCTGTTACAAAGCCACCAGAGAAGTTTAGAAATCACATCATGACCGTTTGATGGATGCATAAGCCAGTCGATGGTTTCAGTATAATTTTATTTATAAGTATAGTGCTGCTTTAAGTTGTACACATCTAAAATCTTTGAATTGAAGGCTTATAGACTGCGGAGTAATGAGTCATATTGTTTACAGGGCTGTAGTAAATAATGAAGAGAGTTTTTATGTTTTTATTGTGTTTGCAGATTTTTGTTCTGTAAAGTACACAAGTGTAGTTTTCTCAGCCTTAAATTCTTCTTTTGTGTGTTTGTGTTTTATAGCTGATATGTGCATGGTTTTATGCACTGTTAATTCCTTTTAATGGACACGTTTTTTCTTTTGTAAGTTGTAAATTGCATGTGCAACGATTCTTTCAGAAACACACTTTGTGTATCCGTTTGGTATTTTGGGTATTATAGTAAAATTAGTTTGTTTCAACATGGTGTGGCCAATCAGCACTGCGATGTAGTGGACCAATGAAATTGATGCAGAAACTTCCAACTTTCCTGTTGTTGTTGAACTTGAACTTATGTTTACATTATCTAAATCGTTAGATTTTTTATGTTTAGTTGTTGTTGGACCTCACTGTTTAAATAAAACCACAATATCATAACCTTTAATTGAGATAATATCCCAGCCAGTAAAAAGCTTTCTCATGTAATGAGTTGTAGTAATTTAATACAGTCGGTGGTTGTTTGTAATTATTAAAGTGTGCAGCTTCCTCACAATGCATAACTCAGATCTGATCCAGCTCATTGTCTGTTCACTTCAGCTTAGTGATCTCTTCTACACATTTTTCTGTGTTTCTCTTGAGTAAATCTGTGCTGTGTAAAAGTTGTAATTTCCACAAAGAATGATCAAAGATTCAGAAAGAAAATGTCTGATGTGTCAGTGTGAGTTATTATATTATACTGAATCACCTCAATTTCACACAAACTACAGTATGTTATGAGTCTGCATAATTATTATAAAGAATCAGATACATGGATTATAAATTCACACCTGACAATATAAACTGATGTCAACAGTGAAGAATAAATAATGATCAGTCAATGTATCTGTGAGAAAGCCCTAACCACGCCCCCTTGCGTATTACGTCATGCACGCATTGGAGACATGTTCAGACATGCAGACTCGGCAACTGAGAGTGAAAGGAGGCTAACGGGATGGTTTATGCATATTTGTATATGTTTTTCCCGTGTGTACTTGATTACGGGTGAGTTTATATGTGTAATTTGACTTGTTATTAATGTTGCTGTTCTTATATCGGTCATATTGCATATTATTCATTGTCCATGTGATCGCCTGTTAAACTGGGTCACAAACAGAAACCGAAACTAACGGTTTTCATCCATATTAAGCTTTAAGTTGCAAATATAATTGTATGACCTACCTCACGCGGTTTATACAGTGTTGTTAAGTTGTTTACATTGATTATTTAATTGTGACCGTCAATATATACAATGATCACGCAGTTTGTTTGTGATTGTTTGTTTAAAGTATTAGTAATATGTACAACGCACAATGGCAATGTTTATATATATATAAATATATACATATGTGTATATTTTATTTATTAATGTTACATTGTGTACCCTTACGAAAATTAACCATGGTTATATTGTAGTAAAAGTGTAGTAACCATGGTTTTTTGGTGTATTGATTACTATCAGCAAAACCATGGTTTTACTACACTAACTATGGTTTAACTATGGTTTTTGAAAACCATGATTGTCAAAACCATGGTTATTTTGTAGTTACTATGGTTTTACTACAGTAACCATGGTTTTTTGGTTTTAACTGTAGTAAAACCATGGTTAATTTTTATCTACTGATATATTTACATTATTTATTTGTTTCTCTTCTGTTTGTTATAGACCATGTGTGAATAAACATATACAGATCTTCATTTGATTCAAAGGCTGACCTATGCCTCATTATTCCGTTTCTCTAACCGGAAACATCCACATCCATCTTGAGTGCATTTTCACATGAACCCACTGAGCGTCCTAAACGCTCGTATATGGTCCTTCGAGCCGGATGCATAAAGATGGATCATGAATCTCAAAGTGCAACTGAGCCTGATGTACGTCCTCGCCCTCCAAGAGAGAGACATCTTCCTGCCCATCTGGCTGATTATGAAGTTCAGCTTCCATATAATCTACATCCAGAGCCACCTCCTGCTGATGCATCTTCACAGAGATCCTCCAGACAATCCAGACATGCGTCTAGATCCAATTCTACCGGTACTGTATCCAGTTCATCCAGATCTCATCGTAGTGCACGACGCAGATCTCCAACACATGGACTCTCAAATCTTCATGCTGCTATGTTGGAAGCAAGATTAAAGTCTTTGGACTTGGAAGAACTTCAACTCCAGATTGAGGAGGACGCCGTAGTAGATAAAGAGTGTGAGAGACTTGATGCTCAGGCTAGAGATGCACAGTTAAAACAGGAACAAGCCAATAAAGCTAGAGAGTTGTTGGCTAAGCAAGTAGAGACCAGACGGCGTCTGAAAAAGGTACAAAATGAGCTTGAGGCTGCTAAATATGTTTGTGTACTTCTTAAACAGGAACCTCAAGATGTTGATGTTACTAATGTACAGTCCAGTCTAACCACTGATCCCCTGTCAGAGGTAAGCACTCAACAAAATAGAGTTGCTGATAATGATGACTACAAGACATCTACTCATGTAATGCCTAGCCATACCTCTCGTCATGTTAACTTTGCTCCTGTGTCATCAGTAATTGCTCCCTCTGTATTATCTGCTGTACACAGTACTGATCCAGTATCTGAATTATCATTCAGTTCTGTCACCTCAGTTGCCGAGGTAACCCACTGCAACACCGTTACATGGTCATCGACTCCGCTAACTAAGACACAGTCTTATGTAATGCCTAAGTCAGAGTATGGTGTTCCTTTACCCTTTAACCCTACAGTGGCCAGGCCACATCATTATTCAGATACCTCTGTCACCTATAGTCAGATACAGGCTATAGCTCCACTTACCAGTCCTGTAGCTTCAGGGGTTGCCTTTCATACTCCATCCTATACAGACATGAATGGTATCCCTCAGTTAACACCAGGAACATTGTATAATACACCTCGAGGTCAAGCTGTATTGTTCCCTACGCCTGTCCAGTCACCTGGTATGGAAATGTTAGCTGCATCAGCTTATGGAATCCCAAAGCCTGCTATTCCATACTTCGATACAGGACGGGAAAGTGACTTCGCACTACTGAAAATGGCCTTAGACAATGTAATGAATAACCAACTGCATCTGGGTGAACATTACAAATATCAGGTCCTCTTAAGTCACCTAAAACTGCCTAGTGCTCTTCAATTGGCCAAAGCATACATGCACGATCCCAGGCCATACACCACTGCTTTACAGGCGTTGCAGGATAAGTATGGACAACCCCGCCAACTGGTTCAGTCTGAGTTAGGTGTCATATTGAATACATCAGCTGTAAAGTTTGGTGATGCAGAAGCCTTTGATGCATTCTCCCTATCCATCCAATCGTTAGTTGGGATGCTCAGAACATCAGAGGGCCCAAATGGGTATGAGTTGCGTTGTGGCTCTCATGTTGATTGGTTACTAAGCAAGATGCCACCGTCATATCGCGATGGATTCGTAGAGTTCTGCTTCAGTCGAGGTATCTTGCAAACTGGTACAGACCGCACTTATACATTACCTGATCTATCTGAATGGCTGCAAATGAAGTATCAGGCCAAGCGCATCTCCAATAAAGCAGCTACACTGTATCAAACTGACACAGCCAGACCAGTTAAGAAAGATCAGCAAAGATCAGTGCCATCTCGCCCAAAAGAGAGATCTACCTCTATCTTGTATTCAGCTAATGGCAGTTCAAGTGCACGGGGACAACAGAAATCTTACACTTCCTCGAAGATTCAGCCTTACTGCCCGTACTGTAACAACAAGGAACATTTCCTGAATGCGTGTCCCACATTCAAGACAATGAACACAGAGCAAATAACACAGTGGATATCCAAAGAAAAGCGCTGTTGGAAATGTGGTCGTAAGCACACTTCAGATAGCTGTACTCTGAAACGTACATGTTCAACCTGCAAAGAGTTACATCTGACCATCTTGCATAATGCAGCATTACAGATCCAACAGAGTGTGCTGTTAGTTAATGTTCCTTCCCCCCAGGTCTATTTAGATCGGCCCAACCGATCTCAAAAGGTAATGCTAAAGATAGTCAAGGTCTTACTGCACAACCAAGAGAAAGTCATGGAAACATACGCTGTATTGGATGACGGATCAGAGCGTAGCATTGTACTTTCACAAGCCGTGAAACAATTGAACCTTACCACTGAGCCTGAAAAACTCACTCTACGCACGGTTCATCAGGATGTTGTTAACCTGCACGGAGCTACTGTTTCCCTACATGTGTCACCCTTAAATAAACCAGGCACGAAATATCTGATTGCCCATGCTTTCACTGCAGATAACCTGAGACTTTCCGAGCATACTTACCCAGTGGTTTCTCTTCAACGCAAGTATGAGCATATTAGGTCTTTGCCATTACCCTTGATTGACCGAGCACAACCTCTGTTGCTCATCGGGTCTGACATGCCTCATCTACTCAATCCAGTTCAGCCAGTGCGCATGGGACCTACAAGTGCACCGATTGCTATTTGTACCAAACTTGGTTGGACCCTCCAAGGCCCAGTGGGCTTTAATCAAACCACTCTTACCACACAACAATGTTTCCACATATCCACAACCACATCGAATACGGAGTTATTCAAGAATGTGGAACGCCTCTGGCAAATCGATACACTGCCTTACATAAATGAGAAAACAGCCACTCGGTCCAAACAAGACCAATATGCTATCACTCTGCTCCAGACACATACCACAAGAGTAAACGTTGATGGAGTAATGCGATACGCCACACCCTTGCTCAGAAGATCTAACGCTAAGGTTCTAAAGGCCCCTAAAGAAGCAGTGATGGCAAACCTCAGAAGCACTGAGCGTAAACTTTCCAAAGATCCTAGACGAGCGGAGTCTTACTGTTCAGAAATGATAAAACTGCAGCAATCTGGTTATGTGGCAGAGATATCAACACAAGAAGCTGAACAATCCATGGAATCATGGTACATTCCTCACCACATGGTGACACATAACAACAAGGACAGAATTGTTTTTAACTGTTCTTATTCATACCAAGGCCAAGCTCTAAATGACATCCTTCTGCCAGGGCCTGTTCTCGGTCCGTCTTTACTAGGTGTTTTGCTGAGGTTCCGTGAATATCCTGTGGCCATCAGTGGGGATGTGAAGGGCATGTTCCATCAGGTTCGCCTTTTACCCAGTGATAAACCTATAACGCGCTTCCTGTGGAGAGACATGCAGAGGACAGAACAACCCAAGATCTACGAATGGCAAGTCTTACCATTCGGCACAACTTGCAGCCCATGCTGCGCCATATATGCACTCCAGGAAACTGCAAATAACCATCCTGATGTTGAACCAGTTCTGGCGAGAACAGTCAAAGATTCCTTTTATGTAGACAACTGTCTTCATAGCCTTCCAACTGTTGCTGAAGCTAGAGCACTGGTAGACGATCTACGACAACTTCTACTCACCTGTGGGTTCGAACTGCGTCAATGGGCCAGTAACAGGCCAGAAGTTATCCAGCATCTTCCCTCTGATGCAAGGTCACCAAATAGTGAACTCTGGTTATCACAGAAGAGTACTGACCTTCTAGAAGGTACACTTTGACTACTTTGGAACTGCCTCAGCGACTCATTCAGTTACAAACCCAGCCAATTTAGTTGCCTTGAACCAACTTTGAGAAACATCTACAAAGTTTTGGCATCTCAGTATGACCCCCTGGGTTACTTAATCCCATTCACAACCCGAGCTAAAGTGCTGATTCAGGATCTGTGGAAGGACAATGTCGGATGGGATGATCTAATCAAATCTGATCACTTACTCACCAGATGGCAGGACTGGCAACATGAGCTCCAAAGTTTAAATCGGATTGCAATCCCACGATGCTACACATCATTTGAGGATCCTGGAGATATTCTCAGTCGAGATCTACACATATTTTGTGACGCATCTGAAAGGGCTTATGGCTCAGTAGCCTACATGCGAACAGAGAACAATGATGGACATGTACACGTCTCATTTGTGTTGGCCCGTTCACGAGTTGCCCCTCGGAAGCAAATGACGATTCCGCGATTGGAATTGAGTGCAGCACTTATAGGAGCACAGGTTGCCAAACTTCTACAAACTGAACTATCTCTCAACATTGATCATGTTACCCTCTGGTCAGACTCATCTACCGTCCTACAGTGGCTGAAATCGGATTCATGCAGATACAAAGTCTTTGTCGGAACCCGGGTTGCAGAAATACAGTCACTCACTGATATTGATACCTGGAGGTATGTTAATTCAGGGAACAACCCAGCTGATGTCATAACACGTGGCCAATCACTTAAGGATTTAATCCTTCCTTGTTGCTGGAGTAATGGACCAGATTTCTTACACCAGCCAGAGTCATGCTGGCCATCTTTACCGGCAGTTGAAACTGAGCCAGAATCAGAGTTGAAGAAGTCTGCAATTTGCCTTAATGTATGCACCAGTTCAGACATTGCCCTACCTGATATCAGTCAGTATACTACCTGGACTGAATTATTAAAGGCAACAGCGACCTCCCTTCACGGGGCGGCTACCCCTTCCACACAATCAACAGATGATTCGTTAAACTTCATCTTAGCAGAGAGGCTCCTCTTACAACAGGCTCAGAAAGATTCCTTCCCAGAGGAATTTAAGGCTCTTGCTTCAGACCGACCATTACCATCTAACAGTAGATTGGTATCACTATCACCCGAGTTTGATAAGATCAGTGGACTTATCAGGGTTGGCGGGAGACTACGACATGCCAAAGATATGGAATTGGACGCCATACACCCTATCGTGCTTGATCCACAGCACAGCCTAACCAAGCTTCTAATTAAGGATTATGATGCCTCCCTTTTACACCCTGGGCCAGCAAGAGTCTTTGCTGAACTAAGAAGACGTTATTGGATTCTACGGGGAAGGGAGTCTATTAAGAAACATCAATACACATGCATTGACTGTCAAAAATGGCGTGCCAAGCCTAACATTCCGAAAATGGCCGACCTTCCACCAGCACGCTTACGTCTGTACAAGCCCCCCTTCTATTCCACTGGAATGGATTGCTTTGGTCCATTCACGGTGAAGATTGGCCGAAGAACTGAGAAAAGATGGGGAATAGTGTTTAAATGTCTGACAACCCGTTGTCTACATCTTGATCTGTTAGAAAGCATTGACACAGATGCATTCCTAATGTCTCTTAGAAGATTCATAGCTCGAAGAGGGAAACCATTCGAGCTTCTTTCTGATAATGGTACCAATTTTGTTGGAGGAGACACTGAGATGAGAACAGCCTATGAAGCCATGACGCCTGATCTGAAGCAACAACTTGCTGAACAACAGATTTCATTCAGATTCAATCCACCTAGTGCCCCTCATTTTGGGGGAGCATGGGAACGGGAAGTGAAGTCAGTAAAACAGGCCCTAAAAGTAGTATTGAAGGACCAAACGGTGACTGAGACTGTACTCCGTACCATTCTCACTGAGGCAGAGGGCATCTTGAATGCTAAACCATTGGGATACACATCCTCAGATGTGGCAGATCCTGACCCTATTACACCTAACATCCTGCTAATGGGTCGTCATGATTCGTCACTTCCACAAGTACTCTATGATTCAAGTAATCTTTTGGGAACTAGAAGATGGAAACATAGTCAAGTACTTGCTGACCATTTCTGGGCTAGGTTTATCCGTTATTACCTCCCGAATCTGCAAGAAAGACAAAAGTGGCGTAAAGAGGGAGGAGAAATTAGTCTGGACCAAGTGGTACTGATAGTGGATCCACAACTGCCACGAGCATGTTGGCCAGTAGGAAGAGTGACCAAAACTTTTCCTGGACTTGATGGACGTATCAGAACAGTTGAAGTTCAGGTACACAATCGCACTTATGTAAGACCTGTATCCCGTATAGTATCACTCCCTAAACTCAATGAAGATGACACTATTGCCCCTACCATTTAGGATTTCTCACTAATACTAATGTTCTTATACACATTTGGGGGCAGCTGTGTGAGAAAGCCCTAACCACGCCCCCTTGCGTATTACGTCATGCACGCATTGGATACATGTTCAGACATGCAGACTCGGCAACTGAGAGTGAAAGGAGGCTAACGGGATGGTTTATGCATATTTGTATATGTTTTTCCCGTGTGTACTTGATTACGGGTGAGTTTATATGTGTAATTTGACTTGTTATTAATGTTGCTGTTCTTATATCGGTCATATTGCATATTATTCATTGTCCATGTGATCGCCTGTTAAACTGGGTCACAAACAGAAACCGAAACTAACGGTTTTCATCCATATTAAGCTTTAAGTTGCAAATATAATTGTATGACCTACCTCACGCGGTTTATACAGTGTTGTTAAGTTGTTTACATTGATTATTTAATTGTGACCGTCAATATATACAATGATCACGCAGTTTGTTTGTGATTGTTTGTTTAAAGTATTAGTAATATGTACAACGCACAATGGCAATGTTTATATATATATAAATATATACATATGTGTATATTTTATTTATTAATGTTACATTGTGTATCTACTGATATATTTACATTATTTATTTGTTTCTCTTCTGTTTGTTATAGACCATGTGTGAATAAACATATACAGATCTTCATTTGATTCAAAGGCTGACCTATGCCTCATTATTCCGTTTCTCTAACCGGAAACATCCACATCCATCTTGAGTGCATTTTCACATGAACCCACTGAGCGTCCTAAACGCTCGTATAGTATCAGTTGATTTGTGTGTTTATGATATAAAGAGTTAAACCTATATAAGAATAATGTCATGATTTTTAGCTAAAGCACTATCATAAAGTCAGTTGTTGAAATTAATATTTAAATTATATTTTGAGATTTATTTTCAAACTAATCCAACAAACTAACACAAATGTGAGAGCAGCGGAAAACTTGCGTAAAACTAATTTATGGAGAATTATAAAACTTTATTTTAGACATAATGTATTTGTATTTAAAAACATAATGGAGTTTACTGTACATATAATTATTAGAAAAACACGAAATTCATATAAATGTTCTTATCCATACAGTAGTTCTCAGCTTTTTAAAAGTGTTTAATTAGGTATTTTATATTCTGGATGTGAATTCATTTGTTGTAATGAACAGGTGAGATGATCAGAGGAGCTGAATTTTTGCCTTTATCATTAAGACGTGGGTTGAAGTAAGGAAAGAGTTTCTCAGTGAAAGTTTGAGCAGTGAAAGAGTAGATATGAGACCTGGACTCTACATCATAAAAACAAACCAAACCCTCCTCATAATCCACAAACACCCCGACCTTCTGTGGTTTCACTTTCAGACACAGAGAGACAAGAGGATCATCAAGAGCTTTATATTCATTCTCATTCCACAGCCACACAGTCCAGAGTCCATTCTGAGGAGTGAGTGTGATCAATCCCTTTCTGTTAATAGATTCTCTGGCCACTCCTAAAGTCCAGTTAGTTTTGTCCTTCACCTGAACCTCAAAATAAAATCTCCCTGAGGTGAATCCCTCTTTTCCCAGGACACAGATACCTCTATCAAATCTCTCTGGATTATCTGGGAGTTTTTGTTGAATGTCTCCATGTTTCACTTGTTTTCTATCTTCAGACAGGATGAGATCTGGATGAGCTGTATCAGGATCCAGAGTCACATCCACTGAGAGAGAGATGAGAGAATATGAATGACAATATAAAGATGTTGATGTGTTTATAATAGTAGAGATGAGTTTGTGTATGTAAAGTATTATTGTTAGTGAATGTGAGAGAAGAGTGTAGATCACACATTGTACCTGCATACTGCTGCCTCTCCATCAACACTGTCAACACAAATCACAATAAAACATCAACAAGAGTTTACAGAAGAAACTTTAAAACACTAACAGATGGTAAGAATCAGTAACTATATCTCTATAGCAGATGATATGTGAGTTATTATCAGCATATAGATGTAGAAGATGGTGTTTAAAACACACTTTTTTGTCTAGTTTGTTTACTTAAATTCTTTAAAAGTGGTCATACTGTGGAGGAGAGCGGGGTCGAAAGTAACAAAGTGATTTTCTCAGTGCTCTGACTACCTTTGCATTTCAAGCTATGACAGCACGTTCAGCAGGTAACCCTCGATAGGGCTGCTAAATATCTCGTGATTTTGTCATCTTTTACTGCTCTCATGGTTAATGATGAGGAGATCACAGATGCAGACATTTTCACACAAAACTTTATTCACAGTAACATAAAGGACCACGATGGGGCAAAACCACTGACAAAACAGTAAATGATGAGGGTGCAGGTGACATGAATGAAACAATAACAGAATAATTAACAAGGAGACAAGGGAGTGGGGTCAGGAGATGAGACAGGGAAGCACACAGCACAAACAAAAGCCATGTGCTACCATGATAAAGGACCACGATGGGGCAAAACCACTGACAAAACAGTAAATGATGAGGGTGCAGGTGACATGAATGAAACAATAACAGAATAATTAACAAGGAGACAAGGGAGTGGGGTCAGGAGATGAGACAGGGAAGCACACAGCACAAACAAAAGCCATGTGCTACCACACAAAACATGTGGGACTGTCATGATCCTGCCACAAGGAGCAAAAACTATGACATGAAGGCCGGACCATGACGACCACGGTTAGGTTTGGAAAGCTTTATTTGATCATGAAAAGTAAACTATACTGAAGCTGTCATTTTTTTGTTGTGTTTCTGGTTTCATGTGTTACAGTACTGATCAATCTACAGGTTATTTAGTGCTGTAACACATCATGAAGTTTGACTTCTCATCAGAATTAAAGTAAATGTCAGGGGTTCTCTATCAGGATAAAAATAACACTTTTTCTTTTGTCCTGCTGCTAATGTTGCGCATTATGTTGAAAATGTATATTGTGCTAATTTAATTTCATTTTCATCGTGTTTATACTGTTGAAAAGATGTTTTATTTTCAACCATTCAAGTTTGTACTGTCGGGTTGCTTTTGAAACATTTAACGAAACTAAAATTTACAATGAAAATGTAATTTCATTATTTTTTGCAAAGATAAATGACAAAATATATTTTTGCAGTTACATATTAATGAGGTCATAGTCATGTATATTTACTAAAAACAAGTCTAACACCAAAATATATTCTTGTACTGTTGTGTTACTTTGGACGCCGTCAGCTGGGACAAAAGTTACACAACTGTACAATCATTTTTTTGTGTGTATTTTTAATCAAATATACCTGACTGCAAACATATTTTGTGTGCAAAACATGCAACTTATGTTCAAAGTGAAATAATACTGAAGTCGTTCTACATTTCTACAAAACAATATCTCTGTCTGAAACATTATCTTTGAAAATTATGTTTTATTCTGAAAAATTTTACTTTTGCCCACACTCTCTATTACTGATCTTGATGAACTAATATTTACCAGTTTGTGTGAGTTTCTCATTGAGAGTCTCCTGTAGTTGAGTCAGAGCTCTCCTCAGAGTCTCCACACTCACATGAGTCTTCATACTGATCTCAGACCAGTTCTTCATGTCTGGAGCTCTGTACAGGGATGATGGGTCAATCTACAGCAGGAGAGAGAGATGAGAAATACATCAGCATGAGAGAGAGCGAGGGAGGGAGACTTGACTATTAGGTCTTTCAGTAATTCAGTAAAAACCCAAAAGACCTATATTTCTTCAAGATAAAAAAAAATCAAATATACAGTTTATTTATTTTTTTATACACAATGAATACAAAAAATAAAATAAATAAATAAATAAATCTCCCTACACATGATAAAAGAATTGACATCATTAATGAGGCTGTAATAAGCATATTCAATTATTAATCTTTTCTTAATGAAAGACCTGATGCCAATTTTTGTGCCAATTCTTCTGCAGGTATTCAGCTCAGTCCCCTGCGTAGATGGCATATTTTGTAGACTCCTGCTTTCAACATTGTTGACCTAACAGTATCAGAGCACAACAGCTCAACTGTGATAAGTAAATTAAAAAATATAGGATCTTCATATATACCCACTGATTGAATTCATCCCATTCTCTTGAAAAGGATAGGGTCTGCCAAGCTTGTAAAACACTCTGGTAGAACACAATCAATCCTTCCAATGCTATTCCTCTAAGAAACGTGACAAATAATTGCTTCACCAGTCCCATTCTTCTATCTTTCCACAACAAAGTACAAGTTACATCCATCCACTGCTGATGCTGATAGTATAACAGATGCTGTGCAACTTGCAAACAGTAGTGTGAAAAGATAACAAAAATGAAGACTGATACCCATTGTGCACTTATTTTAATTTACATTTCCCTGCCTGCCGTTTTGCCCTGCTTTATTGTTGTTAAGTAGTTTTTTAATCAAAACCTTTTCTGCTGAGTCAAAACTTCTAAATTGCATTATTGTCTTGCTTTCATAACAGATAACAAAAATCTGGAAAAATACTTGGCAATTTCAACTTTTTTACCCTTTGTCTCATCCAAGAAAGCATAAATCTGATCGACCGATTACAAATCACTTGCACAATTAGCCATATCAAAGTCAACACATGAATCATCATCTTCACAACTATCTACAGTCATTTCTGACAAATCATCCATATCTTCTTTGCCCATCATGCGTCTCATTTTCCTGTACTGCATCACCACAAACATTTTCCTTATTAACACCATCACTACAACTTGGAGTCTCAGCATCAGCCACAATATTTTCAGAAGAGTTTTCCCTTATCTCATTAATAGTGTCTGTCTTATCAGGTCGTTGCGGTGTATTTTTTGTCACAATCAGTGGGGTATTTTCCGTCTCGGTGCCAACTGTGGTGTAAAAGATACAAACGCTTTATTAATCCATATTCCGCTTTCAATCAAGTTTTTCACCTCATTTTCAATAAAAAAAAAGACTATTGCCTTGTTCATTCTTAAAGCTGAACTAATATTTTCATGGCCAACTTCAGCTGCTACAGCAAGGAGAACATCCTCAATAGCTGATTTGTCTCTGGTTGTCACCTGAAACCATTCCAGAGGGTAAGAGGCGACGTTCCCCCGCGGGGGTAGGAGTCATATTGCCTCACACCACGCAATATAAGAGTGAAACTTTCCCTAATAACAAATTTTTTTTTTAAAGAAATAATACAAAGAAGAGAGAGAGAGAGAGAGAGAGAGAGACATCAACCTGAATGAGATGAAGATGATCTTCCCTGTGTGTCATCTTCTCCAGTTCACTGTCTCTCAGCTTCAGCTCAGTGATCTCCTGCTCCAGATCTTTAATGAGATCTTCATCCTGTTTCTCTGCTGCTTTCTGTTCCTCCTCCATCATCTCCAGCAGCTCAGTCTGACATCTCTCAATGGATCTGATCAGATCACTGAAGACCTCAACACTCGCTGCTTTCTCCTGCTCTCTGTTTCTCTGAGAAATCAGTTTTTCATTACAATTTATCACCTTTATTTATAAGACAAATCAAAACATTATCATCCATCAAATATTTCACATCTTCAACTCACTTTTCTGACTTCTGCTGAGTGTTTGATGTCTTGAATCTTCTTGATTCTCTTCTGGATCATCTGCTGAATGTCTGTCTGTGTCTTCATCAGTTGAGTCTATAGACAGACACATTTGATCATCTTCTGACAAAAGATCATGTTGTTTTAATATGTATAACAGATGAATAAAGCATGTATTAATGTTGTTATGAACTCGTACCTTCTTCTCTTTACTCTCCTCCTCTAGAGGAACAGTGTTGTGATTCTTGTGATCTCCATCAGTACAAAACACACAAACACATGTCTGATCATCTCTACAGAAGAGCTCCAGAGGTCTCTCATGTTTCTCACATATATAGTTCTTTATATTCTCCACAGGATCCATCAGTTTGTGTTTCTTTAAACTAATTTTCTCATGAAGCTCCAGGTGAGTTTTACAGTAAGATGTTTGACACGTTAGGCAGGACTTCAGGGCTTTTCTTTCATTACAAACATCACAGAGGACTTCAGATCTTCTCAGATTGATCTTGTCAGACTTAACTTGACTTGACTTTTCTTTAAAGATCAGAGTGACCTCTCTAAGTGTTGTGTTGATCTTGAGCTCTGGTCTTTTACTGAATGTTTCTTTACAGTATGGACAGCTGTAGATCTGACTGTTGTCCCAGCACTGTTTCAGACAGATCCTGCAGAAGTTGTGTCCACATGGAGTGCTGACTGGATCACTGAACACATCCAGACAAATACAACACTGAAGCTCTTCAGTCAAAGCTGAAAAACACACAGAGAAATCATCAACATTTATCACTGACACATTATTTACCATATGTCTTAAATAAATTATAAGATTTCATATGATAAATAATGTGCTTTGGGTTACATGGAGGTGAAGTCATACTCTTTCTTCTGGTCTGTCTTGGTTTTGGTGATGTTGGTGAAGATTCTGCAATTGTTCGCTTTCTCCTTAAAGCTTTTCCAGAAACAATCACATCACAAATTAAATTTTACAGTGTTTCAGTTTTCATTCTGTCTTCAGTTCACATACTGTACTTCCTGGTTCACTTTAAGTATTGTGACTCAGTGACCACAAATACTAAACGTTGAATTTCTTTACTTTGATTAACTAATATTATACAATAATTTTACTGTAGATTAAAATAATTCAACTAGTTCAACTCATGCATTAATCAGATTGTGTCTAATGTGTTAGAGTTAGGCCTAAACCCTACTGAACTAGAACATTAACATCAGAAACTTGATCAGTTAAATTTCTCATATATTTTCATCATGTTACCTGTGAATGAGTATCAGATGTGTTCATGTATGGCTTTAAAAGTCTCAAATATCTTCTTTCTTGAAGAGATAAAGAGGTTAAAAGCTTGCAGTTTGTTGATCGTCAGTTTAGTTTCATTTTCACTGAAAGTCGTAGCTCACCTGTGATGATGTCATAGCTCCTCCCACATTTCCTCTTACATATGGAGCTGATCTGTATGATGTGTGTTTGGTGTGTGTTTATACACAGCTTCATAATATTTATGCACATATGTAAGAGAATAATGACAGCGTTTTCACAATTTACTGTTTAAAAAATTAAGTCAGAGAGTATAAGCCATGTTACAGTATAATAAGTGAACAGTGTCCCAATGTCAAGAGAGCTAAAGTCCTTATTAATGCCTGAACCTGCAACACGATACTGATTCACCACCTCTGGAGCTAGGGAACGAATTGAGACACAGGGACAGTCACGTCTTGTGTTTCCCTGTCCTGTGCTCTTATTTTGAAGTTATGTCTTTGCCATCCATGTCTGTAGTTCTTTGTAGTTCTTTTGTTCATTGGTCCTCATGTTGATTGTTTCCCAGGTGTGTCTTGTTATCTTTTTCGCCCATGTATATTGCTCTTGTGTTTCAGTTGTCTTTTGTCAGTCGTTGTTTGTGAATTCTAAGGTTTGGATTTATGTAGTGATGGTGAAATTAAGCCTTGTGAAAAAAATATATTTGTTGAAAAAAGTAAGACAAAGAAAAAAATATATAATTTTGATGGACAGTTAATGCAAGGTGTAAATGTGCAGTATATAATTACATGATTTCAAAATTAAGAAAAATAAATAAATATCCAGTCTGGACTATTATGTACAAGACTTAAAAAAACTTAATGGGGGTTTGAGTTCATGACTGAATGTATATTTTGGGTATGTGAGTGAGTTTTTAGCCTTAGTCCTTTTAGTTTGCTTTTTTTATAAATAAGATCTTTGACTTTACATTAAATTGTGTTAACAACAGATAAACTACAAATTATATTAATATATCTCATGACATACTCTCCCAGATATGAAGAGTAGATCACAATGCATCTTGCAAACTGTAGTCAGTTAACATAAACAGCGTTTAATCCGCCTAATGAAAAGGACTACCTTTCCCATAATGCCACAGCTCACCCGAGGACCCGGGTTTTGATATTTCAAAAAGACATGTATTTAAGTTTAACATTTAATAAACTATTTTAAAACTGCCTCTTCAGTGCTTGAAAGTTTACAATTTTGTGTTATTAAAAATATAATATTTATTTTACTTTATATTATGGTGTAACAAAACCAACCTCTCTTTGAGAATGCCCAGGTGTTTGCAAATGAATTTTATACCCAAGACTCAGTTTTGTCTTTAGTGTTTTGTCTTTATTTGACCTTTTTACAATCTAAAGTTTAGTAATCATGTTTGTGTTCTTTGCTTTCCCGTCAACTGTATCACAAAGACGTTTATTACTCGAAGCTTTTCAACCCGGTGCACACTATCGACATCTTGTGGTCATAGGTGAACAGCTGCTTGTGCCAGATGACCTATTTTTTGTTTCACATAATAATTAACTTCGTGAAAACCACAAAAGCAATGTGGTTTTGAACAAAATGTTTCTTCATGTGCTAATAAAAAAAAAAAATGTACTGAAACATTTGTATTAATCTACTTTGATCAATACATGCAGCCTTATTTACATAAACCTTAGCTTTAGTCCTAAGCCTATGAGTTTATTGGCAAGGCTCATGTAGGCATATATAATCAAAATAAAACAAAATAATTATGAAATGGTGACGTGCTTGTGAACTGGGTGATGAAAACTCTTGTGAACTGGGGAGTTTTTATTTTGTGGGTAATTAAAGCAATAAGAGATTTTTATTAAGGAACAGAACTTGCAGGGGATCTTCTGTGCGTGGAATATTTGGATCACTTAAGTAGCGTTGCACTTGACTGTCGCATCTGCAGTTGCATTTTTCCTTTTTCTGCTTTCCACAACATGACTGTCCAGTAGATCCCACAGACCTAATAGACAGAATAAAGTTATACAAATAAAAGTTTGATGGAATTTAATTCTCTCCAGTATAACTACATGCATGATGAATGCCAAACACGCACACTCAATACCAGTGTTGGGACAGTTCACTCTATAAACTAGTTCAAAGTTTAGTTAGCAAAATTTAAAATGAACTAGTTAAATTCATAGTTCGAGCTATTATTTTTCAAAATTATTGCCACAGCCCATATAGAACCACAGACAGTAATTATTTTATCAGTTTTAACCAGTGGCGAGGCCAGAAATATTACACCCCTATTATCCGGGGTAGCAGCGGAGTTTTGCATGTGTGTTTGATGCATTGGATTTCATTGATAGAAATAAGACTTCTGTCTTATGTTAAACAGTGTTGTATAGTGTTGCATGACTCGTACTCGCTCCTCCCGCGGTATAACTCCTCTTTCTTCATTTATTCGTATCGGAAAGATACGGTAAAGCTAATCTTTCTTTTATAAAACTGATTAAACTAAAGACTATTCGTAGATAAAAAGGATATAATACCACTCTATAGGTACTCCAGATATGCAGAAACAGCTTGTGTTATGTGAGCTTTAAAGGAAAAAAAGTCAGTTTGTTGATAGTAGTTGTTTTTGGTGTAACTTGTCAAGTTCTAGGACTACAAAAAACATTTGGATTGTAGGCAACAGTTACTTCCTGTGATTGGTAATGTAGACAAGACCAACACTATCATGTTTCAGCCCTCTCTGCTTTGCTTGGGAAAGGAATATTTTCTATGTGCTACATTTGGTGTTTCCATATAGTTTGCACAGTAATGTAGTACATTATAAATACCTTTTGAATTTCTTTGCAACACATTTTCGGCTTCGTTTAGCATTCTGGTAGAGTTGAAGTAAAAGACACCTAAAGAAGTTAAATCCAATTGCGTTTATTGACGGACATCGTTTATACCGTAACGGCCATCTGAACTCTCTGGATTAAGCTCGAAGTGGTAAGGCAGTACAGACACCATTGTTTATATAGAAATATAACTGTTTGTTTACGTTCATGCCTGTGATTTTCAGGACCGGAAAACACACACATAGTCCGGGCCGTAACCTTTCAAACACATGCTGAACCCAGTTGACCAACAGTTGAGGAGGTCATCTGACCAATCAAAGTACACTAGACATTTTGGGAGGCGAGTTTTAAAGAGACAGGAATTAAATCTGAGTGTTTTACAGACAGGGAAAAATCGGTGAGTTACGTTGGCAATTTATAAGAATAATAATGCATTAGTTCAAGTTTTAATCACATATATGTACCTTGGGAGACCAATATATAACAATAAGGTGCTAATTTATTAATAAAATAGGTGCTCTTTAAAAAGAATCAGATGCATAGATTATAAATTCACACCTAACTATTAACATTGATTATTTAATGATCATAGTCAACTATAAACTGATGGGAAAATCATGCTGGTTAATTAAATTATGATCACACAATGTATCAGTTGATTTATGTATTTATTATATAAAGAGTGAAACCCATATGAAATTATGTCATGATTTTAAGCTGAAGCAATATCAACGAGTCAGTTGTTGAATTCACTATTTAAATCAAATCTTGACATTTATTCTTAAAGGAACATGCCCACATTTTGGGAATTTAGCTTATTCACCGTATCCCCCAGTGTTAGATAAGTCCATACATACCTTTCTCATCTCATTGCGGGCTGTAACTCTGTCTGACGCAGCCCCCGCTAGCTTAGCTTAGCACAAAGACTGGAAGTGAATGGCTCCAGCTAGCAAACTGCTCCTAATAAGTGACAAAATAATGCAAACATTTTCCTATTTATGTGTTGTGATTTGTATAGTCACACTGTGTACAAATAACAAGGTGATATGAGACACAGCCATCTTTTAACAGTATACATACTGGGAACTATATTCTCAGAAGGCGAAGCACTGCTACTTGGGTGGAGTGACTCTGACCGAACTCTCTTCTTGGGGCTTCTTGGGTTCTGCGAGCTAATCACTCCCTAATCAAAAGGTAGATATGTGAGTACAAATTTCAGCATGGTTAAATGCTAAAACTAGTTGTTCAGATAGAAAGAGCTTGAAAATTTTTTTTTAAATGACACCAAGACTATGTCTATGGGCAGCCCCGCCGCTACCATAACGCGCATCACGCGCTGTGCGTAGGGCACCAGGTGCTGAGAGGGCACCAAAACAATAGCCTAATGAAAAAAAATTATAATGCTGATAGAATTTCATTAGTCTATTGAAATATTATTAGGCACTTTTTATCCATGTAAATGTTACAAAAAAGGGGGGACGAGATAATTTAATTGCTCTAGTATAGAAAGTATGCCCCCCAGCCTTTGATGGTCCGTGTCGGTTGATCGCGACTTGCTAATGTAATGTTCATTTAACTAAAATAAACCAGGCTTGATGACGTATGCAGCCTGCATATGAGACCTCGCGCAGGTTGCAGCTTTCGGATTGAGAAACGGCCAGTCAGTAGGCAACTTTTGGAAATGGCCCGAAAAGACAGCAGGGGTCAGGATCGGAAAAAAGAAAAAAGATGAAACTGTGGGATGATGCCCGTGCATCACTTGCAGGTAAGTCCATCATGTTTAATTCCTAAATAAGGGAAATGTGCATGGGCTGCAGCTGCTGCTAATCGTAATGCGCCTCGATCTTGCGGTGCTGATATTAATGTTAGCAAACTATGTTGTTATAAGTTATAACTTCAGTGCAAGCTAAATTGAGATTTTACTGTAAAACATTACCTATGCATTTTACAAATAACTGACGGCAGCTGTTACTTTCTTTACTACGTTTTTTTTTAGATATTGAGCAGTTAGTTTATTTTGTGGTTTATTTTGACGTGACGGTGGATAATACTTAGTTAATGTTAGCAGTCAGTGCACATGGTAGGCTAACAATTCCTGACTGTTAAATATATATAAATATAAAATGTCATGATATGAAGCAAACATTACTGTGACACTTAGTTCTCTAAATCTTTGTAATATTTAAGAATTTTGAGTATTCTTGTTATTGATGTTTATTTAATGTAATTTATTTAAAGTGACATTGTACTTGGAAAAAACATGTCTGGATTATTTTGATAATTTAAGTTTGGTATTTGTTCTATTTTGCTATTCTATAAAAGTTTGCCGTTTCAAATGTGTGTGTTGACTAAAGCTGTGAAGATTTTACTTTCTGCTATTAAGTTATATGTTTGGTAATAAAAAGTTAAACTGGCAAAAACAAACAAAAAATTTCTCAGGGTCGGGGGCATTATAAAGGAATTATGCTTAGGGCACCAAAATGGCTAGCAGCGGCACTGTCTATGGGTTCAAGAATAACAAAATACTGGCCATTGGATCGAAAGTCATCACTTTATTTTGTCCCATTGTTTGTCCCGCACTCCTGTGCAAATTAATTGAAATTTCGTTCACTTGTAGTTTAGCAATTAAACTAAATGGCTATTACAATTTCACAAATGTTTTTACTCTGCACATTGCCTGAGGAAATCCGAAGTTGCGTCGAGGGGAACCAAACTGACAGCCGCGACAGCGGAGATTGTCACGTACCTACAAAAGGGTATTGGATAAAGCTTGTGTCTGACCTGCAGATATCATTCTGGCTTGGTGGGATGTCAGCCAGCGAGTCCTTTGATTCTGACCTTGTTCTTTTACTACTCAGAGTCTAAAACAAGGAGGGCATATTAAGTGTTCATTGTATTTTCATTTTAACCGAACAGCTATGGTTGTGTGTTTCACACACAAACACACACCACGCTGACACTGACTGACGGCAGCAAAAGCAACGCATGCGCTTTTAACTTGTAAACTCAAGGGTGTATGGGTAATGTAGTCTCTGCTCTAGGTGGGACAAATTAGAAAGCGTACATTGTGAAGGGCGCTCTGAAAAACAGCAGCCCAGCCAAAGGATTAAATGAAACCTCTGATTTTTAAACAGATGTGCAAATGAGCATTCCGGTACACTAAAAGCATGTTCTGGGTGCACAGAGTGGTGGTACTACGCTCAAGAGCTATATTTGGAAGTGGCGGTACTGAGTACCGGCGCGTTCCAGCCCACTTAAAGCACTGGACATAATACAGCACTGGGCAGACTGATCTACGTGAAGTAAAAAAGTGTCAGCTAAATCAGTGATTCCCAACCGGGGGTACGCGTACCCCAGGGGGTACGTGAAGAGTTTCCAGGGGGTACGCGAAAAGATTTACATTTTGTTTTGATCTCATTTACTTTTAATAAAAATGTCTTTCGTTTGTCCAGTCATTTACCCAAGATTGATTTTTGCGAGGAAAGCATTGTAAAAAGGACAACTTTGTAATTTTAATCTTATCATTAATATAATTAGCCGTCAAGAGTAAATGCGCTGCATGCTCCAAAACGCAATGGTGATGTCCAACTCAAGAACGATCTGACTATTTTCAATGAACCTGAATATTTTCTAAAGACACAAAGATTACACAAAACTATAAATAATGTTCAAATAATGCTATAATATTCATTCCCGCTGCCATTACATTTTCAAATTATGCAAAAAAAAACTTTTGCATTGTTTTTGGCTAACTGTCCTGTGATGTCTTTTGTACTTATAGAGAATGTCTTAACACATTTTATTTCTCTTTATATTTGAACATAATTATTTAACTTATTTGCACGCTTTAATTATCAGTAACTTAAATTGAGATTTTAGTAAATTTAGGGCATTTACTAAAAAGGACGTAAGAGCTCAATTCCAAATAAGCGCCGGAGAGGAAAATTTGCGTGTGATTTACTACAAAGGCGCAAATAAAATACACAGGCACAATAATGACATAAGCACATTTCTATAATGACCATTGCAATCTAATAAAGCCGCGCAAATTAGTACAGGGTCGCAAATAAGAGACCCCGGCAGGACAATCGCAATGAAAATGCGGACTGCGTAGTGTGAAATTCCTGCTAAGTAAAAGTACACAAAGAACCGGAGGACGAAAGATGAAGGGTAAAAGAAGTTTTGAAATACCTGATTTGACTTCTCCTCGTGACTTCTCCTCCTCTTTTCTCCAGCAAATTAAACATAGCATGGCTTGGCAAACTATATATAATATTTTTAAAGTATGTTCCTCTGGCAAAGTTTAATACTCTCCTCGCATTAATGTTGCTTCTAAAAGGAAAACTTCCACAAATAAGGTCGCAATAATAACACCTTTTCAGAGCTAAATATCTACTGCGTGTCTTTAGTAAGTTCAGTCGTTATTTTACGCCAAAATGATGGTTTGCGCAAGCTGTTAATAAATCTGGACCTTAAAGGGGTCATATGATGAAATTGTTTAATTTATAAAATAAGTCTTTGGCGTTACCATAGTCCGTATGTGAAGTTTTATCTCAAAACACCCTACAGATAATTAATTATAGCATGTCAAAATTGCCATTTTGTAGGCCTGAGCAAAATGTGCCATTTTTGGGTGTGGCTTTTAAAATGCAAATGAGCTGATAAAATGCAAACACTGATCGCAATGATGGTGGTTTGTTGAAATAAACATGCTTCATCAGTCAGTGCTATTTACTTTAAGTTTAAAATTAATTAATTAATTAATATTACTAATTATTTGTCTTTAAAACACAACTTTGGTTTAGTTTCGATGAAGGGGTGCTTGAGCCTTACTGATAGGGCTGTGGGGGTACTTAGGGCAAAAAAGGTTGGGAACCACTGAGCTAAATGAATAAGTAAGAGCGATTAGAAAGTACTTGTTCTTGAAACTCTTGATACTTTGACGTCATATGAAGTTTAACACACTCCAGTGTGATGGAAAAGCGTGCAAGATCAATTTCCAGAACAAAATAAAAAATGCAATAAGAATTCTTCTGACCGAGCTAAAGACACATAATCTAATGACAATACAGTTTTATTGCATTTTTTGCATTATTCTGCCTTATGTGTGTTTATTACACAAAGACAAGACTCAATGCGGATCAAGCTGGTTTCAGATAGGCTCATACACTGTTATACAGAAAGTCATTTAAGTTTAGTTCAATTCTGATTTTTTTTTACTTTTTTGATATTTTAGTCGCAATAGTATTTTAGAATTTTTAGGCACAAATATTGTGTGTTTTACCGTCACTGTCACTGTGGGAAAAACCAAGCATTTCATTCTGCTTCATGTGATGTTGAACATGTAAAGTGACGCACTGTTCATCTGCTCTCTTCATAAATAAATATACATATTTTAGTAGTTCATAAGTTCATAATTCAAATTACATGTGAACAAAGACAAAAACTATTAATTATTATAATTACGAAATGATGGATTATAATTTATTATTACGAAATTTTACGACCCAATAAAAAATCGAATGCAATTGTTTTAGATATGGGACGGTTTCCCAGACAGGGCCTAAGCCTATTCCCAGACTAACTTAAATGTTAGTGTTGTCTTGACTGAAAACAACTTACTCTGTCATATCTCAAAATATATCAGTGCAAGTGTTGTGTCTGAAGATGCACACCAGTAATGTTTTTTTATAGTTATGCTTTAGAGTTTATTCTCCATAGGCATGTAAACTTAAGCGCAAGTTCTACCAAGGAAAACTCTAATGCCACGTCATTCATTTCACAAGACCTAGCCAATCCCCTCTGATGCTGGGAGTATTTAAGTCCTTTTCTCACCCGTCTTTGCGTTCCCAGATACTGATGTCAGCATCAGGCAGGAACCGCATGAACCAAACTACAGACGAGGTATGCGACAAAGAACTATATCATTTCACCCTTAAAGCGTAACTAAACCCCTGGTCAGAGCCTGACTCCACCCACTGCAATATTTGAAAAATGTAAGAAAAGTGGGCAGATCCCAACGGAGATAGAGGGGACGAACTAAGTGTGTGGTGAGATCGTAACAAGGGCGTGGTGAGCTTGAACCTGCTTACGTCACGAGTCATTTTTTGGACCCAACATCCAATAGGAAAATTCAAATGCAGTAGCCACCATTCAACCTGAAGAGGGCAGCACTCAGACGTTTTTACACCATATATTGTAGTATTCAAACACTTTATACCCAAATGTCAAAAAACGTACTAAAATCAATGAACAGCACTAATAAAGCCCCATTCTCACAGATCATTAACTAAAAAAAGTTTTTTCAACTTTATTATAAACATTTAATTTATTATTTTAAATTCTAGGTGTAAATTCATCTGTTGTAATGAACAGGTGAGGTGATCAGAGGAGCTGAATTTTTACCTTTATCATTAAGACATGGGCTGAAGTAAGGAAAGAGTTTCTCATTGAAAGTTTGAGAAGTGAAAGAGTAGATATGAGACCTGGACTCTACATCATAAAAACAAACCAAACCCTCCTCATAATCCACAAACACCCCGACCTTCTGTGGTTTCACTTTCAGACACAGAGAGACAGAGGGACCAGCCCAGGTTTTATATTCATTCTCATCCCTCAGCATCACAGTCCAGAATCCATCCTGAGCCGTAGCTCTGATCTTTCCCTTTCTGTTAATAGATTCTCTGGCCACTCCTAAAGTCCATTCAGTTTTGTCCTTCACCTGAACCTCAAAATAAAATCTCCCTGAGGTGAATCCCTCTTTTCCCAGGACACTTACACACGAATCAAATCTCTCTGGATTATCTGGGAGTTCATGTTTAATGTCTCCATCTCTCACTTGTTTTTTATCTTCAGACAGGATGAGATATGGATTTGCTGTATCAGGATCCAGAGTCACATCCACTGAGAGAGAGATGAGAGAATATGAATGACAGTATAAAGATGTTGATGTGTTTATAATAGTAGAGATGAGTTTGTGTATGTAAGGTATTACTGTTAGTGAATGTGAGAGAAGAGTGTAGATTACACAGTGTACCTGCATACTGCTGCATCTTCATCAACACTGTCAACACAAATCACAATAAAAGATCAACAAGGGTTTAGACTAGAAACTTAAAAACATTGACAGATAACAAGGATTTGAAACTATATTTCTATAGCAGATGATATGTGGGTTATTCTATCAGCAGTTTCCTTTTGAGGGAACTTGCACTGCCTTGCAGGAGCTATGCTATGGAACGGCCTTTGCGTGATCACGTATTAAACACGTATGTGAAATCAGTCCAATGGGGAGTGACTGTGCGCATTGTGAATGACTACTACTCCATATGCTGCAAAGCTGTGATCGTGGGGATCACCGATGGATCTTGTGGTGGGGTTTGAGACTGGTCTTCCCCTTTCCCATGTGAACTAATGCCCCATCTCTGAATACGGGAGCCAGCAATGCAGCTGCTTCTGCCCGGTTCTTTGTTTGTCTAACTTTAAGGAGGTTAACATTACACTAACAACAAATGCATTCCTAATGGGCTGGAGAGCGTTTATGGAAGGCCATTGGGTCATGGTATATGGAAGGCCCATCAGCTCAGTTGGCACATAAACTGCCTAGAGATGTTGGCAATCTTTCACTTCGTAAAATATTTTCTTTCTCAACTCCGGGATCATCACATGTTGGTCCAGACCTGTTTGTGGTTTTGTATATAATTTGTAATATAAATCGGTTGTATTGGGGCGCCATATTCTCCTGGACACACAGCGAAAGGTGCTCTCACTCAGAGCAGTATTCCTGGGTGTCTAAATCAGGGAGCAGATGTCCTGTTGAGACAGGGACTGAAGCCCGGGTAATGGAGACTCCACCCTGATTTAGTGGAGCTCCTCTGGATGTAGTTTTACTGGATCTGTTTGTCTCAAAAGACAACACTGTCCACCCTGGTTTTCCCTTGTGCACCAACCTCTGGGACTGGATGCTTTAGTACAGCCTTGACCAAGGAAGTGTTTTTACAACTTTCCCTGCTTCAGGTAGTTCTGGAGAGGGTCCATTCTGGCAAAACCGGATATGGTTTTGGGATACCCGTGAGGAGCCTAGAGCTGTATAGACTGTGGGTCTGGCCTCTGAGGGGGGTGGAGTTTGTTGATACCATTCTTTACTCCAGAGTTCCCTCCAAACAGAAGCTTTATGCCTTAAAGTGAAAAGTCTTCAAATGTTGTTGCAGTGAGCACCTGTAGGGCCCAGCTAACTGCCTGATTGGGACAGTTTTTGCAGGAAAAAGTGCATTTTATCTGCTTACTTTCCATAAGTAGTCACTGAGGAGAGACATGCTGGTAACTCACTTCCTTCATGGCACTCGGAGGCTGAGGCCTGTTTGGGATCTGGGTAAGCCCCAGCCTGGGATCTAGCTTTTGTTCTGAATGGCCCCATTTGAGCCTAGCAAGACTGCTCCAGTTAACTTTTTGGCACTTAACATAATATTTCTGTTGGTGATCACTTCTCTGAGGAGAGTGGGTGACCTTCAGGCCTGTCGGTTTCCCCAGTGTGCCTGTAATTTGCACATGGTATGGTAAAGGCTTTCCTGTACCTGAGGCCCAGTTATGAGCCTAGATAGTGGTTAATGTTTCGCTGCCCATTTTCTTGCAAGCTGTTTTCCTCCCCTTTTAGGAATCAGAACCAGGAGAAGTTTAATTTGGTGTGTCCAGTGTGAGCACTGGATGCTTTTGTCCATAGATCTTCTGTGTAGGAGTTCTGAGTCACTTTTTGTATGCTTTGGTTCATCCAAGAAAGGTCTTTCGCTGATCAAGCAACTTTTAGTAAGTGGATAGTTGAGGCAATTTCTCTTGCTTATGAGACCTTTGAACAGGCTTCAACCGTTAGCTGTCAAAGCTCATTCTACTCTAGGTATGGCAGTCTCTAGGGCCTTGTGTGTGCCACAATAAGTTAAAACTGTTAATTTTTTCACACTTGTCTTTGATTAATACATCATTAATATTTGACTTTGTCTGAATTTTTTTTCTTTTTTGGTATTTAAATTTAAGACACATAACATAGCTTTTTTGAAAGTGATTTTTTATACATGAGGGCCTGCATCCCTTCACCAGTCCAACAAGATGAGTATACATAATAGTTTATTAGAATTCCTTCACAAGTCCTATAGGAACTGAATACTATTGCACTTTCTGCCCTCCAGCTCATTGACTGTCTCCTGTTTCATCTGCGGTGCATTCTCTGCCTCGTCGCCCTCCCTGGTTTTGACTTCTCAGCTGATAATTAATTGTGCGGACTCTGCCAACCCGCCAGTTACACCTGGGTTGCTCTATGCTCTATTAACTGGGTTTTCCCATGCTAGTTACCCTTGAGTGTTTTAATAACCTATTTAGGCTTAATTTAGTTTAAGATTTCTGTGATTCGGCAGGATGGTCCTCTCTGCTCACGTTCATTTAGTTCTATAAGTTAGATATGGGTGCTACACACAAGTGCTTATGTCTTACACACAGAAAGCATTTGGTAGCATGATGCTTTTGTACATCGTTCCCATAGTGTAGCCTCTGTGATGCAGCATCTTGTTCCCTTCTCAGGGATCCATGGTTACATGCGTAACCTGAGAGGTTTCATCAATGTAGACTTGTAAAACATTCTTTACAAGTGGTTATACTGTACATGCAGATAATGTTTTATCTGTATTTTTGTCACTTATCTAAAACTTCATGCACATTTCTGGAGAGCATAGTAGCTGGGGGAAAATATAAAAAAAAATGTGTAGTGTTTTGTATTCTCCCAGGACACTTTTGTGTTCTTAGTTTCTTGATTGTTTCTTAACAAATTTTTCCCATTCACCATTCTGTACCTTTTTGTTTTCAAAAATCGCAATATGCATTTTCATATTTTAATGTATAAACTTTGGTTCTTGAGAAAATGGGCAAAACAATAAAATTCATCAGTAAAAAATAGTAGACAAAACATTATGATGGTAAAAGTTCCTCTAATGCGACCATATAACAAAAATGAAAATCAACAAATAATCAACCCTGAAAGATAAATAAAATAATGGCGCTTTTCCATTGCATAGTACCCCACGGTTTAGTTTAGTTTGGGTCGGGTCAGCTTACCTTTGGGAGCTTTTCCATTGGGTGCAGTACGTAGTACCCGATACTTTTTTTCGTACCACCTCGGCTGGGGTTCCAAGCGACCCGAGCTGATACCAAACGTGACGCGAAAACACTGTAGATCACTGATTGGTCTGAGAGAATCGTCACGTCATCGCTATAATGTAAATATTAGCTTTAGCTTACTGCTAGCTTGCGCTGTCTCAAGCAAACATGTTGTTATCTGTGTTCTGCTATAAGTTTCCAAACACCCTTTTAGCGATGAAAAACATCTGCAGGTTGAGAATCCGGGACACCATAACAGTTTTTCCAGACTTGCAGTTTGTGGCGGCACATTCGCGACGTGCACGTCCGCTTTATATATGCTTAATGCAATTTGAATGAGGCTCAGCGGAGCGCCGTCGACTGACGCCACGGGTCGGGTGTTTGAACAGAAACTTTCATGTGAGACAGAGGTAGTTATAAACGCGATGTGCAAACATCTATTTATGGTGGCCAATTTTAATTTTGTGGCAGACTGAGAAATAAATGAATGTATGGGAATGTACAACAACGCTCTCACGTGTATGATGTCACAGCAGTAGGCAGCGTAAATATAACGACACGCCTATAATCCCTCCCACTCCGAAGTGATACTAAACTCGATGGAAAAGCTAACCACGCCAAAGTGAGGTGAGCTGACCCGACCCAAACTAAACTAAACTGTGGGGTACTATGTAATGGAAAAGCGCCATAAGTAAATGTACTCAAAGAAACAACATTTTACCGCTGGATTGCACAAACGTAATAAATAATAATCATTGATTTTTGATGAACTAATATTCACCTACCAGTTTGAGTGAGTTTCTCATTGAGAGTCTCATGTAGTTGAGTCAGAGCTCTCCTCAGAGTCTCCACACTCACATGAGTCTTCATACTGATCTCAGACCAGTTCTTCATGTCTGGAGCTCTGTAAAGGGATGATGAGTCAATCTACAGTAGGAGAGAGAAAGCGAGAAAGAGAGAGAGAGAGAGAGAGAGAGAGAGAGAGAGAGAGAGAGAGAGAGAGAGAGAAAGAATTTGAATTTAATATGGTCTTTATTACATTTCTACAAAAACACATTTTACCAAACAATCAACATTTCAAAGAAAAGAACGAAAGAAAGAAAGAAAAAAAATCTCTAGAAAATGGAGAAGACTAAATCATCTTCAACCACAGAACATAGTGCTCCTTTGCCACACCATTTAATTTAAAACATTCAAGATCATTCAATGACCTATAAAAAATAAAATCAATCATAACTCATGATTTTACAAGGGTTGCAAAACAGTAACATTCTTTCCAGGTTTCTGCTCAATTCTATTCTTTCTACTTGAATAAATAGCCAATTTAGTTTGACCCAAGATAAAATTCTGAAGCTGACAATCCATACGCGTACTCTGGACATATTTCACACACAATTTAAAAATGTTCATGGAAAAAAATGTATTAAAACAATCAAAAATATTCTGTAAGGTAACAAATAAGGGCTTTAACCTGACACATTCCATAAACACATGAAAACCCGTTTCTCTATTGAAACAAAACGGACATTCAAAACTCACCTCAGGGTTCACAACAGAAATAAAAGCATTAACTGCAATTGCCCCATGAAGAACCATACATTGTAAGACACCTACTTTTTGCCAACGGTGGCTTGAAAAAACTGTATGGAGAATTTTGTATATTATCATTTAGTTCAAAATAGGCACGCCATGGTTTATCTACTCTGCTGTCTAGGCTTTTCTTGTTAAAAACTAAAACACAAGTCTTGTAAAATGTCTTTGTCATTACTTCAGTCTGATCAGTCACTTCTGTGTTTGTGTTTACTTTCTGTTTTGTTTTGACAGCTCAGCACGTGCACGCCTGTCACTTGGCGTTCCAGCCTTCCACCTTGTTATCTCATCTGCCATCCCTCACCTGATTCCTGTTTGCCCCAAATTCGTTTGGTTATTTAATCCTGTCTTTATTTTTGTTCGTCGCGAGTTTCGTCATAGTTTATGCCCTTGCCAGTTATCTAGTTCTTGTCTTTTCTTGCCTTGTCTAGTCTTGTTCAAGTATCGCTTTTAGAATGTTTGTTGTTTTCTTTTATTACCTTTTTCTCTGCTGTCGTGTATTCTCTCAGGGTCCATCTCTCAGCTCACTTTACCCCGTGGGTTGTTTGTTATCGCCCCTCAGCCTCGGCTTCTGCCGGCCCTATCCCGTCCACCTGGGCTCTCGTATGGAGAGGGTGCATCATGACGTTGGAGAGGTCGCGCAGTCCCAGCGGTTAGGGCTACCTCCATCTATCCTCGAGCGGGAGCCTCATGCCATCAACCTCCCCGTTTATGATGGTGATGCCAATTTGTGCTGATCATTTCTCTCCCAATGTTCATTGGTTTTTGCTCTACAGCCCCGAAACTTCAAGGAGAGGCAACTTCGCCTCATTAAGGGACTTTGTTGATATTGTGGCAAACCAGGACATATCGCTGTTGCTTGACCTTTAAAAGCTGATTGCCCGCCATTGAGAGTGGGCACAGTCACACACAAAATCTTCCCTGGTTCTTGCACTCAGCTGTCCGTCTGCCTGCATTTTAAGAACACCGAGCACCACCTGTCGGCTCTATTGGATTCTGAAGCGGAGGGCAATTTCCTAAACTTTTTACTGGCTCAGGCATGGGGAATTCCCGCGATACCTCTCGAGCAAGCTTTGTCGGTTTGAACTCTTAAGGGTCAACACATGGCACACATCACTCAATGCACTCCTCCTGTGAGTTTGCTAGTCTTCGGCAATCACTGTGAGGAGATGCTGTACCTCCTGCCTTCCTCTCTCTCTTCTCTCATTTTGGGGCATGCATTGTTGGCACAACATAACCTGCACGTGTATTAGCGCACTAATGCTATTTTATCGTGGAGTCTCGTCATTTGCCTTGTCTTGGTCCTGCCCTTTCTGTTTTTGTTTCTCCTCCTGTGTTTCAGGTTTCCACGGCCAATCTTTCTGGGGTCCCGACGGAGTATTCTGATCTTCAGGTGTTCAGCAAAGCCTGGGCCACCTCCCTGCCTCCTCACCGTCCTTATGACTGCGCCATCGACCTTCTCCCGGGAACATTTCCGCCTAAGGGTCCCCTTTATTCCCTGTCAGGTCCTGAAAGAGAGGCAATGGACCACTACATTAATGATTCTCTGAGCGCCGGTCTCATCCACAACTCTATGTCCCCTTCCAGGGTGGGGTTTTTGTTAAGAAGAAAGATGGTTCCCTGTGTCCGTGCATTGAACACAGAGGTTTGAATGACATAACTATAAAGAATATGTATACCTACCTTTAATGTTTACTGCCTTAAGGTATTACAGGAAGCTCGGATCTTCACGAAATTAGACCTCCACAACGTTTACCATTTGGTGCGTATTAGAAAGGGGGTGATTAGAAGACAACCTTTACCACAGCATCAGGGCATTTTGAATACTCTGTTCTCCCATTCTGATGTTCTAACACCCCCTCTGTCTTCCAGACTCTGGTCAATGACGTACATTAGAGACATGATTAATAAATCTTAATCATCTTTTCTCCCTCTTTGCAGGTGCACACTCAGCACATTCGGTGAGTTTTACCACATCTCTTGGAGAATGTTAAGGCGGAGAAGTGCGATTTCCATAAAGAGTCGGTTTCGTTCTTGAGTTTTGTCATTGCCACTGGAGAGATACGTCTCGATCCTGCCCAGGTCAGAGTGGTCATCATTTGGCCAGCCCCCAAATCCCATAAGGCTTTGCAATGGTTTCTGGGTTTTGCCAATTTTTACCGGCAATTCATCATAAACTTTTGTTCTGTCAATGTGCATCTGTGCGCCTTTTACTCTTATCATCTTAACCCAGCAGAACGAAATTACAATAAAGGTAACCGGGAGGTGCTGACAGTCAGGCTTGCTTCGGGTGAGTGGCGTCACTGGTTGGAGGAGACCTTGGAGCCCTTTCTGGTCTAGAAGAACCATAAGAATCTAGAATATGCCCGTTCAGCCAGGAGATTGATGTCACATCAGGCTTGCTGGGCACTGTTCTTTGACCGTTTTAATTTCACGCTCTTGTACCAGCCGGGTTCCATAAATGTTAAAGGTGCCCTTCCTCTGTTGTTTTTATTAATTTATATGGTTGTCTGAAGTGTACTCATGACGTTCGTCTGGTTTTTACATCCAAAAACATCAAAAGCAATAAGTAATAGGCCATTTTGTACCCTGGTTTTGAGGCTGGTTCGAGAAATTATCCGTTTTGCATTACCCTTGTTTTCTGTCTATAACAAGTTCTGTTCTGCCATCTGGATCTCCGTCTTGGACTATTAGTTGTCTCTATCTCTCGCATTCCACTTTATAAGTCACTAGCAAAAAGGATTTTGCCCACTCCAGCACTATTAGTGCTACCATGACTCAAGATTACTATGCCATTCCATTCCCTTTTCCAATCCACTTAATTATCAATAAATGAGTGTGTTGCTTGTAAAAAAGAAATATCATTATTCTTCAATTTAATTTAAACAGGCAGGCTCTTTTAGATTTAGTGAGGAAACCTTTAAATCACCCATAAAAAAATATGGTTATTAAGAGAAACTTTCTGCACTCATCTGAGACAAAACACTTCTGTCTCACTGAGCACATCCCCACCCACACTTTTCATCAATACTTTTGCAGTTTCAATAAACTTGAGTTGTTTTAACCCAACTGCTGGATGAGAGACTTTCACACACTTTATTAAATCGTTAAATCATAAAGGCCAACAAATGGCTAGCTTTGCCTGCCCAGTTAGGAAATTGGCTAAAGTGAATTCCTGTTTAAGCACCCTTGAGTATCTGAAACCAAAAATAAAGTGTTTAATATCAAAGACAAACCCCAAGACATTGAGTATTTTTCCTACGGCTGAAAACAGTTGAATCATTCTAGTTTTAGGTGCCTAACAGAAGGAGCAATTTGTTGGGCAGTATACAATGCGATATCCTCCACTGTAATTCTTCTGATCGCTTGGGTAGGGGACCCTTGTAAAAAAGCCTTCATGATGGAGAAACCCCAACAGGAGCCATTTAAAGGATCTCCATTTTTAATCATCTCTGTCCATTATCCCCTTTGAAATGCTTGACCTTAACACAAGTCGTATACAGTTCTTTTTTCCTGGCCTCTTGGAAATCAATTTCTTGTAGATTCTTTTTTTTAAAGTTATGTTTTTGGGCCATTTTATGCTTTTATTAGATAGTAAGGTAGGAGAGGACAGGAAAGTATAGGGTGGAGAGAGAGGGGTACGGGATCGGCAAAGGACCTCGAGCCGGGATTCGAACTCGGGTCGCCGAAAGTGCGTCTGCACCATATGTCGGAGCACTTTCCCACTACACCATCGGCTTCGACTCTTGTAGATTCTTAAAAGTGAGCAGTCTCTGTAATCATCCAAAGAAACCTTGGGGGCACAGTTAGCTTAGGAAGGGTGCATTTAAAAGTGCCTCCAGACATTTATAAAATGGAGAAGAGTGGCGGGAAGGGCTGTTTTCAATTCTTCCTTTATCTGCTTTATCATCCTTGCAGATCTGAAGCCTGTCTGTCTACAGATTGTCCCTGCCGAACTCCATGTTTTGGATGAAAGGTTAACCAGATCAGAAACCTTGGACAGCCATTTTTCCATGAAGGTGTTACCAACATTGTTGGATGTGCAAGTATAGTCACTTAATAGAAGGTTATAAAACAGAGGTTTTACTAAGTCTGTAATGGTGGTTTTGATTTCTGTGCAGTTTGAAAACCGACCAAGAGTCTAGAACAGAGGCATAACATTTGACATCAGAAGAAATCACCTTACCATGATAAGATATTAAAAACAAATGTTTGTCCAACCCAAACCCACCAAGAGATCAAAGGAGAGCTAGACCAAATGACACCCAAGGTCTGAATTCTACCGGATAGAATAGATTTTGGGCAGCTTTTAGTCTCATTGCTTCGACTTTTGCTGCAAGATCAATCAGACCTTGCCCTTCTTCATTTACTGGCAGGTAAAGAATAACAGGGGGCATCCAGTGAAAACTGTTCCAGAAGAAATTAACAAATACTTTTTGTAAACGTTGTAACAGATCTTTAGGTGGATTGAGCATGTTTAACCTATGACACATCATTGAGGCTGCCTCTATCTACCCAATCGCCTAGCAAAAAGGCTGCGCTTTTTTGCCAATTAATATGGGAGGAGGCTTTCTAAAAAATCTCTAGGGATTTCTCTAGTTCTTTAACATCCTCAAGGGACCTGATAAGGACAGTAACATTGTAAGCATAGGTGGTGAGTATAACAGTTACTGGCTCTGCATTGAATGGACAGTGTTGTTATGCCAACCAACTTGCTCCTTAAGGTTACCAGTAGAGGTTCAATGGCAATTGCATATAAAATACCTGAAAGACCAGACCCCTGTCTTATCCCCCTGTTTACTTTAAAAGGCTTTGTAAGATAGCCATTAATTTTTAACATGTTATAGACATCTGTATACAGCAGTTTAACATAAGTAATGAAAGAAGTGCCAAAAGATCAGCCCGGTCAAAGGCTTTCTTCTGGTATATTGAAACAAGACCAATATCCAGATTGTGTACTTCGGCATAAGAAATCAGGTCTCAAATCAGGAAAAGATTATCAAAAATAGTGCGACCAGGAAAACAATATGACTGGTCCGCATGAATGACAGATGAGATACAGAGTAAAATCCTGTTGGTTAGAGTCTTCGAGAAGATCTTGTAGTCGGTACCAAGTAATGAAACTAGACGCCAGCATTAGAAATCCTCTAGGTTGCCTTTTTGGGGAGTAAAGTGATCACAGCCCTCCGTAGACCTACGGTAAGATGCCATTTTCTATACCTTCCTTGAAAACAAGAGGCAGATAATTTCAGATAATTTTATGTTCTTAATTTTTTCTAACCAGAATCATTTGTAAAATTCTGCATTTAATCCGTCCAAGCCAAGAGCTTTCCCAGAGGACAAGTCTTGAATAGCTGAGCATAGTTCTTACAAAGTCAGTTATCAAGCTTTCATTTTTCTCTTCCTGAGAGCTGAGGTAGATATAGGAGTAGATTTGATTTGATTTAATTGTATCAACCACAATGTCTTACACATAACCACAAAAGAAATCAAATACAATCGAGGATAAAAACACAATAAAGTCCAAGACTTTTTTCCATTGTGGTCCTCAAGACAAGACACATAAACAATAACATAACATAAAACATTTCTCGTTTATAAATAGAAAGTAAAACTATAACTTCTATTCCGCAGCCCTATCTAGTAACCAAACCTTGATGCTCTTTTTTTTAAAGTGGTCAAACTAGGAATAACTTTAATTTGCTGATCTAACTTGTTCCATTGAACTGGCCTTATATAAGCAAAGGCTCCTTTCCCTAACTCTGTTTTACATGAGTAAGGACACAGGTCAGATATGCTGCCGTGAGTGTTAATATTGTGTGTGTCCTTTACCTTAGTTATATGACACAGCAGAAAAGATGGGACACTACCAAACTGAATTTTATAAATCATGGTCAGTCTTGACATAATAACACAAGACTCAACGGGGAGCGAGTTGAGCTCCACAAATTGGGACCTGTGTCCCAAGTTCAGAATGACTCTTATTAATTTATTCTGTGCTATTTGCAGACTGGTTTTAAGTCGGACTGTAAAGCCTTCAAACCACGAAGTATATGCAAATTCAAAGTGATTTAAAATTAAGGCATTGGCAAAAATTATCATTGTTGACCGTTCGAAAAATTTTGAATTTCTGGCTGTAAACGTTGTAAGCCCGCTTACTTTATTCAAAACCTTATTGGCCATATTTCTGCCATCCAAGTTATTCTCTAGGATACACCTGAGGTATTTCACTGATGTGTTTGCACTGACCACAGCATTTTTTAATATGACCCTTAATTCCGAGCATCTATTCAATCTGTATTTTGACCCGAACAAGATGGCCTCTGTCTTATCAAAATGTAAAGACAAGATATTATCAATCAGCTAGTTGTTTACAAAGGATAGTTCTGAACTCAGGGTACTCTCTAGGATAGATTGGTGCTTATGAGACATTAAAAGTGCTGCATCATGGGCATACAGAAATAGATCACATGAACAAGAATCTGCCATATCAATATGTAGCGAATGGAGGGATTACGGAGTAATGTTGTTTAAAACATCCAATCATCATTTTGATAATGATAAGTTATTCATTAATAATTACAATTATTAATGTTGATATTCTCTCCACCACCATGTTAAGGGAAATTATTGTTTATCACTATTCCAATTCGGGGAATTGTTGATTTAGCTCAAATGCAAATACATACAATTAATAGTCATTAACTATATATAGTTTGTAGGATTTAGCAGAATGAATCATAACAATTAATTGATTAATTCATCCAGCAAATATATCTATAATTGTACATCAATTCTGAGAAACCTTGAGCGTGAGGTGGCATTGATCGAAAGTTAAAGTGACTTTGAATTTAATCAGAAGTCAGAGGCATCCAGTGTTGTAATGTAACTAGGTAAAAATACTTCGTTACTGTACTTAAGTAGAAATTTCACGTATCTGTACTTTACTTCGCTATTTAAATTTATGTCAACTTTCACTTTTACTCCACTACATTTTCTAGATAAAATGTATACTTTTACTCCGATATATTTCCACTAAGCATATTCGTTACTCGTTACTACAAAATAAAATCAGAAGAAATGTGTGCGACCTCAATAAGGGAGTTTTTGGCGAATCAGTGCTTCTGGATTGTATTACGCACGCCCCGCACACTCTATTTCACACACACTCTATTTTAGCGTAGTGTTGCCAAGGATGAGGAAGCACAACTGTAACTGCAATGAAAGCACCTACTGGAGGACCTCCCGTTATCGTAATCGACCACCCCGACGATGAACAGGGTGAGAAAGCTAACGTTATACACCCGTGGCCGTATTTGTAAGAAATGTTTTTGTACATTGGAATTAAAGCCTCCCAATTACCGAATAAAGTGCCTCTTATGCCTACCGAAAATTACTTACATTTTGTCATTTAAAAACTCCCCGTCCAACCTGAAGAATCACATCAAGGTACGTTAAAATAATAGTTATTAAGTAAAGCCATAATGTCAATGTGATTCAACATTAGTTATCATAAGCCGTATTAGATAATTATCTGTCTAATGTGATGGCCAGGTGCACATGTTTAATAAACGTCAACGTTAACGTTACACCGCTGATTTTCCCATGGATTTATTTAATTCACCGAGAACTCTCAACTGAAACACGCTTAACTGTTTATGGTAACATTATAGCATAACTGCCGGCCGAATATTCCCTCTGGTAGGCTAATGTTCACGTCTTCAAAAGCATCATACGGTTTGTCAAACTTGAGATTTCCTTTTATGTTAATTAACTCAAAACTCAGTGGTTATAGGATAATGTTGTGCTAATGTTATACATTGTGAATGTACGCTTGCATTGTTGATCAAAGTCACAGTGCTTTCATTGCCACACAACGAGTTGGCATTTTTTTCTTAGTAGAGCAGCTTACTTAAAGGAGTACTCCACTTTTTTCAAAAATATGCTCATGTTTTGAAAGAAATAAGTTATTATTTATTTTTCATTTTTACCTGAAGTTCATACAAAAGTGAAATTTCTGCTTTTTTATTTGATGTCAGCTCTAAAAATATGCTGTTTGCTCTTTGAACTTAAGAGAATTGTGCCTGAGAAGTCCTGGAAAAAACTGATTTTTATTTGATGATTGAGATTAAGAAGATAATGGGAACCCTGAATATGCTTTACTATAAGAAAGCCACAATAAAGTTCACAATCAAAGTTCTAACCGCTTGCTTTAAAAAAAAAAAACTTTTTACTTTTACTTCAAATACTTAAGTACATTAAATATCAGAAAATTACTTTTGATACTTAAGTACAGTATATATCAGATACTTTAAGACTTTTACTTGAGTAATATTTTAAAAGACAACTTTCACTTCTACCAAAGTCTTTTTCTAGTACAATACTTGTACTTTTACTCAAGTATTGCTTTCTAGTACTTTTTACAACACTGACATGGATAAACATGCATGTTTATTTGACCACTTTACTGGGATTATATGAGACATAGACAATGGACAAAACATAAACATTTAACATGAAATGGAGAGAGAGAGAGAGAGAGAGAGAGAAACAGAGAGATAGAGTAAGAGAGATAGCGAGAGTTGCATAAACCAACATTCATCTTACTTAACCGACTTAAACGCAGCTATATTCTGAGATATAGAATAATTCTCGGATACTTGCATGTCTGCAGAGATGTGAAAAGTACTCAAAAATGTTACTCAAGTGAAAGTACAAGTACTGAGTGTAAATTTTACTCAATTAAAAGTAAAAGTATCTGGCCAGAATTATACTTGAGTAAAAGTAAAAAAGTACCACATTAAAATTGTACTTGAGAATTAAAAAAGTAAAAGTAACAGGAAGAATGAAAACGAAAGATTCATGTTGTGAATGAACCACATACAAGGTTTTATTTTTTACAACTGTTTGTATTTAATTGTATTTCATTATCAAACTATAAGACTACTACCTAATTTCCAACATGATCTCACAAAGTTCCGTGGTATAGTAACACATTTTTTTGCTCATTTATCCGTGTCATTGTCACGGATCTCCGCATTTTTCCGTGTCTGTACCACGGACTTTCTTTTTCGTGTAAGGTTCACGTATTGATTACTCAATTGTTTTTCCTATTTTTAAACCATTTGCGCGTGGGTTTGGGGTTAGATTTGGGGTTTGGGTTAGGATGTCACTTTAATTATTGGTTTATACTATTTTTTCCAGACTTTTAAACAATTGTCGCCTGACGTTAGGGTTAGGAGTTGGGTTTGGATGTCATTTTAGGTTACAGAAAGTCGTTCTAACCCCAAATCCAAGCGAAAATGGTAAGAAACAGGAAAAACAATTCAGTAACCAATACGTAAAACTAACATGGAAAAGAAAGTCTGTGGTACAGACACAGAAAAATGCGGAGATCCGTGACAATGACAATAAATTTCAGTATGCAACATGCTACTCAAAATTGTAAAACCTCGAATTTAACTAAAATTTCAAGCTCTATCAAGCCTCTCACGGGTAGCCGATGCAGGAACAGAATTTTGGTGCATATGCAATAGGAATCCAATCACATTTAGAACGTGTGAACAGCTAAAAACCACATGAAATCTGTATTTTTCTATTCCATTTCAGGCTGAATCCAGAGATGGTTTGAAATTGTTTTCATGTTGCATTTCCGGAAATCCATTTCAGTCTGACCGCCCTGATCACATTTGTGTATCTTTTCAGTCACATCATGCTGTCACGTCACAAAAAATTTGTCAGGACGCACAGATCGGATCTGAACAGTTGTGAAACACAATGTGGACAGTGAGTCTGTCAAATTAGATATACACCAAAATCAGATTTGGACTGACAGTGGGAACAAGGTATTAGTCTTGATAGAGAGGCTGCAAACAGCAGGGAACGTGTCACACTTCATGTGTTGTCAGTTTCAAAGAAGCGAAAAAATCTTCATCATTAGATGAACTGTTGGCCAATTCCTTAGTGTGGTCCAAAGGCTCCAGAATACATAACATCTAAATTAAACTGACCATCAGCGCAATTCAATTGGTTTGATAGAGCAAGCGAAAATAGATCTCTAAAATAGAAGTACTTTTTGACTGTAAATAAAATTGTAAGGAGTAAAAAGTACTTTTTTTCTTTAAAGAATGTAATTAAGTAAAAGTAAAAGTATTGATTTTTAATTGTACTCAAGTAAAGAAAAAATCCCCAAAAATAATACTTAAGTACAGTAATCAAGTAAAATTACTCAAGTACTTTACACCTCTGCATGTCTGTGCAGTTGAAGGCATTTGAAAGTCTTAGGTTTAGTTGGAAGAAGATGGCTTTGCAGGTTCTTGAAGAATCTCAAGACAGAGTCCAGTTGCAGCATTTTCATGCTGGAAGAACAGACCAGGTTGTTGGTGTGTGAACCGAGCGTCCTGTCCATAAGAAGAGTTATTCCGGAAGGTTTAGATGTGAATTTGTGGTTTTCTGATGGTTAAAATCCATTGTTGGTCACAAACTCAGGTGAGTTTGGCCTAGACCAAGAACAAAGAAAAAGGCCATGCTTCTATGCCTAATTGCCCGCCCCCCAGGGGGAGGGGGTGGCTGGAAGAGCTCACTTGTTGAAGAGATGAGGCGATAATCACAGAAAAAAAAGAGAAGACTAATGAGATAACGTTTTTGACAATATTTATCCTTTGAGGAGGACATGCCCATCCAAGTTTAAATCGACCAATGAGAGCTGAGCAGGGGAACTTTCTTTGTCCCCTTAAACTGTAAATTTTGCATCTTTTATTGCCTGCAGGTTCCTTTGCAAAATATCAGTCCAGATCATTGAATAAATAGAATTAATTGTTTTATCATCATACCGTATTTATCAATGAAGAGGAAATTGAAAGGTGATCAGTTTGACACCAAATTTGAATAGTGTAAACAAGCATTAAGTTGTGATTCATCCCGTATGAATAACAAACTAAACATCTCTATTTGAGGTAATCTAGACTTAGTTACAGAAACACCATTGTACATGAAAATAAAAGTTATTTAAAAAGCAGTTTATAAAATAGGGAGCCAACATACATCACACATGCATAAATGTATTTACAGACAAGATCTAAAAGAGTTTGTCATATAGTCTCAAAGAAATTCTTTAGGTAATATCTGCAGGGCAATTCACACCTCCTTATCAGCTCTCTGCTGAGCTTTAAAAGGTGCCATAAAATGTCCCACTGAGACGGTTGGGGGTGACTATAGCCTCTTTGATGTAGAAATGAAGAGAAACTAGCCAGGGCATGGGGGTTAACACATAATACCATATTTATCAGTTATTCTGCAATCCAAGTATTAGATAGGATCCGGTTCTGGCAATCCAGCCAGATGCTACAGTTAATATATGTTAAAAATAAGAATGGTCCAAGAATACTTTCTTGTGGTACGCCGCATTCAACTTCACTAGGATCAAACAGCACCACCAATTGCTCCCTCCCTGATAGGTAAGACCTAAACCACCTACACGTTGAGTTGTCTGCCCCCAAGGCCTTAAGTTTTACTATCAGTCTGTCATGATTTACCGCAGGGGTGTCAAACTCATTTTAGGCTGAGGGCCGGATGGTAAATAACGCCATGAAGTGCGGGCCGGATAATTTTTTAAAACCTTAATGTGCTGATAATTGTGTTAAAATTAACTAAACAAACCAATTAATTAGTTTGTTTAGCAAGAAAACCAGAAAAACACACAGCTCTGTGAAAACTAAATTTCATAAGGTCACACTCATACTGTGTATTATACACACAAATTTACATCTGAACAAAACCCACTGGCCTTATAGGTTGAAAAGCTTTAATTTAACTTCTTTTGCCTTAATGCCAAAATTATTTATAAACCATTCAATTTTCTTTGGAATATATTTGTAATGAAAACAGTCATTTAGAAAATGAAAATGCTAGATGGGGCAGTGGCCCATACCAAAAATGGCACTATGGGGGGTGGTACTATTATTATGGTTTTAATAAAGTATATTAAATATTATGTATTATATTACTAGCATCAACTTAGACAAGTGATTATAATGTGAAATATAATAAGAATTAAAGTGTGACAATCTGCTAAATATTCAACATGATTTACCTGCTGGTTTGATGGAGCTTTGAATCCATGTTTGCAATGTTGAACTGCTGCTAAAAGCCTCTCTTTCCGTTCTCTGTCGTTATTTTGTGAAGGCATGGGTGTTTTTTGTAATTTTTTGTCTACAAAGTGTGCCAACAACAGCAAATTTAGTGTTTATATTAACTTAGATCTGATCGGGAACATTAAATCGATTACACAAGCATTGTAACGTTAATAAGAATGTGGATATTTTGTTGTTTGCTTGCTAAGTTGTTAGCACTTTTAGAACACTGACAGCAAATCATTACCGGAAGAAATACATAAACATACTTACAAATTACTAATTCTGCGGTTTAACAACTGATATAATGTAATGAATCTACCTGTTAATGCAACGAACTTTGGAAACTGTCGTCTTCGCTCTCCAGGCAGAGATTGGACACAGAGATGCTGCGGAGCGGGCGGGAAAACACGAAGTGGATTAGCAGAATCGGTGGATCTTTAGCGGAGCGGTAACAATAAAACGGCAAGATTTTTGGGCACCGTGTTTACTCTATGTTCCGCGTTTTGCTGCTTTCCGCAAGTCTCTCATATTAAAAACGAACTAGACACCCGCCTGAAAGGGTTTTTAAAATATGTATTTAATATTTAATAAAACTGTATAAATCATCATGCGGGCCGGATTGGACACCTTTGCCGCATGTTTGACACCCCTGATTTACCGTGTCAAAAGACTTTTGTAAATCCAATAACACCATTCCGCATAGATTTCCACTATCTATTTCCCTGTGTATGGTCTCTGATAAGAAAAAAGTAAGCATGCTTCGGTAGACAATGACTTCCTAAAACCAGATTGAAATTTGTACATGAAATTATTTTTATTCATGTATTCATTAAATTGTTTGTTAACTAATTTTTCAAAGAAATTAGAGACTATACACAGAATAGAAACCGGTCTATAATTACCAGGATCGTGGCTGTTCCCTTTTTTAAAAATGGGAACTACCTTGGCCCTCTTGAGGTCATTTGGGAAAATACCAGATTCAACTGACAGGTTAAAAATATGGGAGATGTAAGGGGCTATCCCAGGGTCCTTTGTGCAGTCCAACTGTAAGAGCTTTTTTCCATCTCCGCAACCTCAACCTTCCGTAAAGAGAATGAATTGGGTCGTGCTCAAAGTTTTTTATAGAATAATTTCACCCTATCAATAATAAATATCTTAGAGGATGGCTGAAGGTTTGAAATCAGTTGTTCTGCTATCGAGGTGAAATATGTATTCAAATAATTAGAAACCTCCTTCTTATTTAAATTCAGTACTACCTTAATTTTTTGTCCTATGCTTCTTGGTTTATTAGTATTTGTCTTAACAGCCTCCAATTCCTTTAAAGACCAATTCCTTTTATTTTATATATTATTCTTATAATAGGTAGATTTTGCATTTCTAATAAGCTTCTGAGTATTATTTCTTGCTTGCTTATAAGAAATAAAATCATCATGGTTTTTAGTTTTCTTAAAAAAAATTTAAGAAAGAAAATGCTTTTTCCCTAGTTTTGATTGCATCATATATACTGCCGTCCAAAGCGAAAGCGCAGTAACTACACACTTGGTCGAAATTGAGTTAAGGCTTGAAATGAGCTTTATGACATCTGTTCTGTCTTGTGACAAAGTCTCCTGGTTCAATTTTGTCCCGTTTCAGAGAAATGAGGGTGTCAAAATTGCAGTAACTACAAAATCCATGCTAATACCAAGGCAAACCGCAGTAAGTGATGTTACTGCGTTCTGGCTTTGTTTTTCCAGCTTTGATACTGCAGATACTGCGGTTTCCCCCGATCGTAACACACAGAAACAACAAACCATGGCACAATCCCGCGGCCAAATGATGGTTGAACTCGCGTTAAAACGCAAAAAAACAAATACTGGTAAGGAAGATAGCTAAATAATAACTCATGCTAAGGCAAATTACAGCTTTATAAGTAGTTAACATTGACTAGCCAGCTGCTAGCAAGTTTTGACCTACCTGTGCTCGTCCATTGAAGGCAATATCCTCCGACAATAATGATATAATCCGATTCAAGCGCATTGGTGTTTGTTGATTCAAACATCTCTCCACTTTTTAGGCAGCTAATCAAATTGTATTGACAGGGGTTACTCCATCAAAAGTTTGATAAGAGTCTGGTAAAGTTTTATTGTTAGGCAAAGATAGCGGAGCCCAGTCAACCTGACGAGCGCAGCCGGGCCAGCAGAAAGCACACTATGTGAAAAAGTACACTTCCATAATAAGTGCTCTTTAACTCTATAAAAGAGCTCTATAACTAATTTTGTAGGCTACTTAATATTAAAACATTTAGTTTAGTACTTCTTAAGCTAATCTAAAAAAATATCTAAGTTTACATAACTGTGCTACTTTGAGATGAAAATTAACTTAAATGTACATACTGTTAGTTACCACTTTTAGTACATTTGAAACAATAATATCTTTGGGACAAACATGTTCTTCTATTTTTAAATTATGTTAATTTTTAACTACTGTTTTAAAGTAAACCTCGTCTAATGTAATTTTTTAATAAATAAAAATTAATAAAGTGAGTTAAATACTCTCTTTGTGGTAAAAGGAGCATTTTTAGCATTCACAAACATAAATAAAACTATTACAGTTATTAAAAACAATCAAAATGTATTAAGAAGCATGAGAAAAAGTTGAATGAACACATTTAGTTCGTAGATACTGCACTTTGCTTTTGCAATAGTGTTTTAGTTGTGTAAGGTCTTTCAAAGGCAGAGTGCAGTATCTGCATTTTGGGAGTCAAAGGTCACATCGGTGGTCATGATTTTTATCTATAAAAAATTTCTTCCTAACAAGGCATTACATGAATGCATTACCACTAATCTACCTACAACATGTTTGGCTGGCTAGTGTAAAAACTTTAAAGCCATTTTTCTCAGTTTCAGTGTTTGCGTATGTGGCGATACCAAGTAAGGAAATATGTCTAGAATAATCTGACTACGCCACCCTGGATAAAATACCAGGGAAAAACCAACCCAGGCACACAGGTAAAGTCTACCAATTGAAGGCAAAGGAAAATGGAGACGTGCGTATCAGTACAAAATTATATTTTATTATAAAATATGTAAAATGTTGTCATGCTTTCGCACAAACCCCCAACAATTAATGAAACTCTAGGGCCAGGATCAGTGGGAACAGGGCAGGCCCACTGCAACCATGGAGGTTGTCTAGATGCACCCCAATTCACACCACAGCAATTTCCCTGCACACCCCAGGAACATGTGTCACTACACAGCACACCGTGAACTACGCCACTCCCTGGAAGCAGCAAGCCCCCCCTGCTCCACACGAGTCCGTGTAGGCCCTTAAAGAAAAAAAGAAACAAAATATCAATTTTACACACTATAAATAATCCAATCACACATACAAATGTGGGGACAACAATTTGCAATTTAACCCCAGGCAACAATCGGTGGGTCAATGCCTATAAAACACTGAAACAACACGGGACAACTCACAATACACAAATCATGGTAAAGAAAATTAGAAAGTAAATCAAACCATACCACACACCAAGTATACAAATCACAGACAAACTAATATAAATGAAATACACAACATTACACAAAAAGAGGGCCACGCCACTAAGAAAGTCCAGCTGAAGTAATTTGACACCACCCTCGGGGGTGGTCGAACGGCAAATGCTGCGGAGACCCGTAACATACGCCCACTCAGAGCATTCATGCACAAGAGCAAAACAGCAACGATGTCATAAAAGCGTTCATTGGGAATAAGGGTTTAATTCAATCATGTTCTCCATTTACCCCTGATCAAAGAAACAAACATTAGTTTATCATTTAAAAACTTCAAAACCACCCCAGTGCAAGGGATAAGAGAAATACTTACGATTTGTTTTAAACGCTAGACGCACAGCTGTATTGACTACTCACAGATCGCAGCAGCAGCTCAATTTAACAGAATTTGTCAATCTGCATTTGTCCGGCGATCTTTGCAGCGATAACTAAAAATAACACACCATGAATCTCACTGCTCATGTAATCAGAAAAAGAAACTAACGTACCTGCCAGCGAACTCCGCCACGATCGTTCACAACAACGCCACCAGCCGCACTCTAAATTAGCCTATAAATAGTACACACATTAGTCTCACAGCATACGAGTCATCACTCCTCGGCAAAAGCCAAACATACCGGGAGAGAAACAGCACCAGGATCCGGAAATGCCAGGGAGAACGAGAAGCATCCCACACCAGCGAACTCTCTAACTGTCACAATAAAAGTCCTTAAATAGTATACACGCCGCCACCCCATTGGTTCTGCCGACTACACTCGACCCAACCAATAGAAAGAACACAAAAACTACTCCAATCATATACCCAGCATTACATCAACCAATTAAATACAAGCCTCATACTACATTCTACCCCCTGTTTTTTTTTTCGGCGTCCCGACGATAACCAATTGACACATACCCATGACCTAATGACCCACATCCCACGGCCTAAACAAAGTTGAAATCCTATTCGACCTAGGGTCCTGTACAGGAGCAACCCTCACGGCCGCCTCTGCGGCCCGTGGCAGACGATGCAAGTTTGAATGATGGCCCGCAGTAGCCCGCACAGTTCTCCTCACGGGCATACCAACCCCACCTGGTTGGTCCTCTGGCAACCTCATCGGTTCTGATGTTGTACCAGGCACCGCGGCAGGTACCTCATGGCCCCTGACAACAGGGGTATCAGATCCCATTGGTCCATTTGGCAAGGTAGGAACCTCTAGGGGAACCACCCCCTGGTTTACGGGGGGAATCACGGACACCAACATTAACAGGTCAACATCTTCAGAGGAAACCTCTGCTAAAGGCAAATCTTCCTCTGGGACCGGAGCCTGTGTCGGGGCCATAATTGGGCAATCTTTTGTGATTCGGGCCTTCAAAGCAGAACGGTGAACACATTTAGTTTTTCCCAAATCATCCACTGGTGCAATGGTATACACTGCCCCGCCCTCTCTAGGCGCCCTCACGACCTGGTACACCACTGGGCTCCACAGGTCCTGAATTTTATGGCGACCCCTCAAGCCATGATCGAATAAATAAACTAACTGGCCCTCTCCCAATGGTGCCTCACGAACCCGGGCATCATGGGCGACCTTACGGCGACCCGCCGCTGCTTCAAGGCGTTCCCGTGCCCCCTCGAAGGCCACCTGCAGCCTGGCCTGATGTTCACTCACCCACTCATGCACGGTACCCACCGCCGTTTCCTGAAATCTACCCAAAAGGAAGTCCACCGGGAGCCTTGGCTCCTGCCCAAACATTAAAAAGTATGGGGACTCACCGGTTGCCTGATTGGGGGTGGTGTTATAGCAAAACAACACTTGTGGGAGGCATGAGGCCCAGTCCATTTTCCTAGACACCGGCAGGGTGCGCAAAAGGTTGTGCAATGTCCTATTAAAGCGCTCACACTGCCCGTTCCCCGCCGGGTGATACGGGGACGTGCGAGACTTTCCCACTTTATACAAAGCGCAAAGTTGTTGCACTAGGGAGGACTCAAAATTCCGTCCCTGATCCGAATGAATCCGGCTGGGGACCCCGAACTTGTAGAACCATTCTACTACCAGCACTTGAGCCACCGTTTCTGCCCGTTGATCTCGGGTCGGCACTGCCATAGTATACTTTGTGAAAACATCTGTCATAACTAACACGTTCTCCAGCCCCGAACGAGTTGGTTCTAACACCGTAAAATCTAGGGCCAAGATCTCGTTTGGCCGAAAAGCCAAAAGATGGCCCATGAAACTACTAGGCCGAGATGGAGTATCTTTAGCGGCCTGGCACCGTTCACACTCTCTGCACCACTGTGCCACATCCGCTGTCAGGCCAGGCCAATAACAGCGTTGTTGCACCAACTCAGTGGTGCGTTCCACTCCTTGGTGCCCATGTTCATGGTGCAACATGGTCAGTACTTCGGACTGCAATACTGATGGTAACACTACCTGAAACACCTCTTCGCCCCCATCAGGACGGAATACTTTCCGATGCAACACCCCCTCTCGCTCACTCAAACGATTCCATTGCCGTAGTAGAATCAGCACAGTACGGGGCAAATCCCGCCGCTCCTCAGCACTAGGTGGTGAACCACGCTTCCAAAACTTCAACATTGTACCTATCACAGGATCCTCCTGCTGTAAGGACAACATATCCACCGCCAAACCCGGCAGAACTGAAACTGCTGCTTGAGACCCCACCTCGGTTACACTAGCTTGATTACCCAAGCCTAAAAGGATGGTACCTGGCAGTAATGGTTTCAGCCCCTCCTGACTAGCAGGACCCTGCCGGGAAAGGGCGTCCGCATTCCGGTTGCTCCGGCCAGAGCGATACTTCAGTTCAAAATCGAAGGCCGCCAATTGTGCCGCCCACCGTTGTTCCGTGGCACCAAGCTTAGCAGTGTTCAGGTGACTCAGGGGGTTATTATCAGTGAATACAACACACCTCTGCCCCAACAGATATTCCCTAAACTTTTCCGTCATGGCCCACTTAAGCGCAAGGAACTCCAGCTTCATAGAGCTGTAATTGGACATGTTGCGCTCAGTGGGCCTAAGACTACGGCTAGCATAAGCTATAGGCCTCACTCTCCCTCCCTGTTCCTGGGATAGAACTGCTCCCAGTCCACTATGGCTGGCATCTACCTCCAGGATAAAGGGGAGCGAGAAGTCAGCATAGGCTAGTACGGGGGCAGAGGTGAGCCGACTCTTCAACTCCTCAAAGTTCCCCTGACACTGCTTGGTCCACGCGGCCCCAAAGCTCGACTCAGCTCGAACCCGGGGTTTATGACCTGTAAACTCTGCCACCAACCGGTGCAGGGGGGCCGCCAGCTTGGCAAACCCCTCTACAAATCGCCGGTAGTAACTAGCAAACCCAAGGAATGAACGGAGCTCCGTCACTCCTGTTGGGCGCTGCCACTGCCTCACTGCCTCTATCTTGCTGGGATCTGTCGATACCCCATTGGCAGAAACTACATGCCCAAGATAGCTTACCTCTTGTTGAAAAAACCTACACTTGGTTAGTTTTGCCTTCAACCCCTCTCGCTTCAACCGACTTAACACCACTTCTAACCGCTCTAGATGTTGCGCCACCGAGGAGGAAAATACCACTATGTCGTCCAAATACAATAAAAGGGACTGACACTGTTGGTCCCCAAACAACCTCTCCATTAACCTCTGGAAGGTGCTTGGGGCATTAGAAAGACCAAAGGGCATCCGGTTCCATTCAAACAAACCAAAAGGTGTACAGAACGCGGTCTTATGTTTATCCCCCTCGGTGACAGGAACCTGATTATACCCACTGGCGAGGTCCATGGTGGAAAACCACCGGGCCCCCGTCAGTGAGTCCAGGGTCTCCTCAATACGTGGCAGGGGAAAAGCGTCTCTCCGAGTTTTTACATTCAGTTGGCGATAATCCACACACATGCGCAACGTGCCATCCTTCTTTTTGGCCAGCACAATGGGGGAAGCATATGGACTACAACTCTCTCTGATAATGTGGGTCTCTAACAACTGATTAATGTGTGTTTTTACCACATCATACTCGGATGGAGGTATCCGCCGGTATCGTTGTCGAACCGGGGTGGTATCAGTCAATGGAATGTCGTGAGAGATAAGTCGGGTACATCCCAAATCACCTTCATATGCAGAGAAAACCGTATGGAATTGTAACAACAGAGACCTTACCTGTTCTTGTTCAAATTCTGTCAGCACGGACAAATCAAGACTCTCGATTTGATCCTGCACTGAAGGAGGCATGACAGAAACCTGAAGATTTACTGACGCTGAGACAGATTTAACCTCTGAAACACCCTGAGGTAAGCTTGTAATAAACACGTCATGCAAGGTGCCCAAACTCACGTTCCTAAAAAGTATCGCGTCGGTCTTACCCACATTAACAACGGGTACATAAACTGTGCCTCGGGTCACTCGCATTAATGCGGGTGATGCCAAAAGACCTGCAGGCAGTCCAGTCTCCGCTGGCTCAAACAGCACAGTTTCCCCGGCAAAATGCTCGGAGCAAGTAGCGGCCACTACCTTCATTGTACCACCCGGAATTCGACACACCTTACGACCCCGTCGATGCACCCTGCCCACCCGGCCATCTGCAGGGGTATCACGCACCTGGCAGCAGTGTTGTAATGCTTGAAATACTGGCTTAGAGGCCCCTAACACTGCAGGTACATCAAAAAGGGCAGTACCATGTTGCCCAAAAAGTTCCTGATAACACCGGCTCAGCACGTTCATGCCTAAAATACCAGGGACTTGGGTATCGGTGTCACCAGGAGGATCTCTAACCACCAACACGCCGCAACCAAGAATTTTCTGGCCACAAAGCTCCACATCCAATTCAATATAACCGATGTACGGAATCAATGAACCATTGGCTGCACGAAGCTGTAACCATTGACATGCCTGCAGTCGATCCTGGCCCCATGGTGCAAACTGCTCAGAGAAACAACTCTCTGTAATCGTAGACACCATGGAGCCAGTATCAACCAAACAAGGCACCCGTACCCCTCCCATATTAACCACCAGGTGGGGACATGATGCAATTAAATGCGGTGCGGAACTTAACGTCACTGAGTCATGCTCTATACCCACCGAACTGTGACTCTGCAGTTCGGCGGGATCTAGTTTTCCGGTGGCTGAGAAAAGGCCCCCCTCATAGATGGAGACTCATGCCGAACCCGAGAAGGGGTAACTCGTTCGCCATCACATTCACGGGCAAAATGGCCAGGCCTTTGGCAGCGACGACAAATTAAGCCCTCAGTACGGGAAGGCCGACGAACCGGCTGAAACGGCCGGAGGCCAGCAATACTCTGAGTGAGCTGATCTAATTGTTGCTGCTGTAACTTTAACATCTCACGCAGCTCCTTTAACTCTGACTGAGACTGCCCTTGCACCCCGTACTGGATACCATATGTCATTGGGACGGACTGACTCCTACCTCTCGCACCCCCTGGCATTCCCTCCCGCTCCCACCTAATCGCTTCCCCACGTACCTCCAAAAGAGTAGAGGCGGGCTGGCGGCGCACAAGCTGCTTCAGTTCCCGGCGAAGAGCGCTATCAGCCACATACTCGACGAACTGGTCGCGCAACACAATTTCGGAATTAGGAATAGCATTAGGTGATTGTTGTTTAACCTTCCCCAGGAGGGTCATCAAGGCAAGGGAAAACTCTAAAAGGGATTCCCCATCTTGCTGTCTCCTGGAGAAAAACGCTTCTTGGAGTGCTACATACGATTGAGAGCAGCCATACAGCTCGCGTAGAATCGATATAATTTGTTCTGGGTCACCTCGTTCCCCACTAGAACGATGTCTAATCTCCTCACGCGCTTCACCCTCCAGATGGTCAAAAAGGAAAAACGCTTTATCAACCTTGGACATATAACGAGCCCGCATACATGCCTCAGCCTCCTCCACCCACTCATCGACACCGGTACCGGATTTGCCACAAAATTTTGGGCACCGCCTATCTCTGGGCACCATCACAAACCGGTCCGGCACCACACTGTCACTTGCCACTGGCTGGGGAGGATCAGACATGACTGCGGGAACAACAGACGGAGCAACACTAGGCCCAGGTGACTCACCGGGCTCTCGCTCAGAACGTAACCGGTCATTATCAGCACGCAACTGTGCCACTAATTCTCGCAACTCCTGCATCTCTTCCTCTATGTTGGTCATAATTACTCACCCTAACAAAACAATAAGGGGACACCGACCAAGGAGTGCAGCTTGTCCAAAGGCCAACACACGCTGCTGTTTTGCTCTGTAACAGAAAAAAAAAACCAAAAAAAAACAAAAGCACTTTTCAAAACAATTTCACGCACGTCCCACAAAAATCTTGCCTTTACCAGGTAGCCCTGCCGACTACGCCAAAATGTGGCGATACCAAGTAAGGAAATATGTCTAGAATAATCTGACTACGCCACCCTGGATAAAATACCAGGGAAAAACCAACCCAGGCACACAGGTAAAGTCTACCAATTGAAGGCAAAGGAAAATGGAGACGTGCGTATCAGTACAAAATTATATTTTATTATAAAATATGTAAAATGTTGTCATGCTTTCGCACAAACCCCCAACAATTAATGAAACTCTAGGGCCAGGATCAGTGGGAACAGGGCAGGCCCACTGCAACCATGGAGGTTGTCTAGATGCACCCCAATTCACACCACAGCAATTTCCCTGCACACCCCAGGAACATGTGTCACTACACAGCACACCGTGAACTACGCCACTCCCTGGAAGCAGCAAGCCCCCCCTGCTCCACACGAGTCCGTGTAGGCCCTTAAAGAAAAAAAGAAACAAAATATCAATTTTACACACTATAAATAATCCAATCACACATACAAATGTGGGGACAACAATTTGCAATTTAACCCCAGGCAACAATCGGTGGGTCAATGCCTATAAAACACTGAAACAACACGGGACAACTCACAATACACAAATCATGGTAAAGAAAATTAGAAAGTAAATCAAACCATACCACACACCAAGTATACAAATCACAGACAAACTAATATAAATGAAATACACAACATTACACAAAAAGAGGGCCACGCCACTAAGAAAGTCCAGCTGAAGTAATTTGACACCACCCTCGGGGGTGGTCGAACGGCAAATGCTGCGGAGACCCGTAACATACGCCCACTCAGAGCATTCATGCACAAGAGCAAAACAGCAACGATGTCATAAAAGCGTTCATTGGGAATAAGGGTTTAATTCAATCATGTTCTCCATTTACCCCTGATCAAAGAAACAAACATTAGTTTATTATTTAAAAACTTCAAAACCACCCCAGTGCAAGGGATAAGAGAAATACTTACGATTTGTTTTAAACGCTAGACGCACAGCTGTATTGACTACTCACAGATCGCAGCAGCAGCTCAATTTAACAGAATTTGTCAATCTGCATTTGTCCGGCGATCTTTGCAGCGATAACTAAAAATAACACACCATGAATCTCACTGCTCATGTAATCAGAAAAAGAAACTAACGTACCTGCCAGCGAACTCCGCCACGATCGTTCACAACAACGCCACCAGCCGCACTCTAAATTAGCCTATAAATAGTACACACATTAGTCTCACAGCATACGAGTCATCACTCCTCGGCAAAAGCCAAACATACCGGGAGAGAAACAGCACCAGGATCCGGAAATGCCAGGGAGAACGAGAAGCATCCCACACCAGCGAACTCTCTAACTGTCACAATAAAAGTCCTTAAATAGTATACACGCCGCCACCCCATTGGTTCTGCCGACTACACTCGACCCAACCAATAGAAAGAACACAAAAACTACTCCAATCATATACCCAGCATTACATCAACCAATTAAATACAAGCCTCATACTACACGTAGATACTGCACTTATGGCTTTGGAGGGCAGTATAGCTTCATATATAACTTCATTAAACCACACACCAGAATGCTGTTTAACTGTAATATGTCTCAAAGGGGTTACCTTGTTAATAATTTCTAAAAATCTTTAAACTGTGACCATGCTATATTAACTCTTTCGACGCCATTGACGAGATATACCGTCATGCAGTAACATCTACACCTGTAGCCCTCCCGCTGTTCTCTGCATCTGCAGCTGGAGCTGCAACAGCGTCTGCCGGCTTGTTCTGATTCGGACAAGTTTGTTTAACATGCCCCAAATAACCACACACAAAACATTTCATGGATTCCGAACTAATAAATACAGTATAGTCCTTTCCATCAAAACTTAATTTCGCTAACAGTTTTAGGGGATCACTTTGGTTATTTAAAATCATAAAAGCTTGTTGCCGAAAAGACATTGCGTGTTTTATTTCGGCGTTTTTGCAACCGAGTGGGATCATCTTAAAGGAAAAGTCTACCCTTTTGCCATATAAACTATGTTATTACCTCAACTTAGACAAATTAATACATACCTATCTTTTTCAATGCGTACACTGTACAGCGCGTTGTGAATGTGTTAGCATTTAGCCTAGCCCCATTCATTCCTTAGGATCCAAACAGGGATAAATTTAGAAGCCACCAAACACTTCCATGTTTTCCCTGTTTAAAGACTGTTACATGAGGAGTTATAGCAGTAAGTATGATGCCACAAAATAAAACTTGTTTTTGGCACCATAGGAATGAATGGGGCTAGGCTAAATGCTAACACATTCACAACGCGCTGTACAGTGCACACATTGAAAAAAGATAGGTATGTATTAATTTGTCTAGGTTGAGACTTTCACTGAGAAAAAAAAACAATAGTCTTGTTCGTACGTGAGGCAGACTGAATATTATTGCCCCCAACCACTACACTTACGGCTATCAAACAGTCTTCTACCAACACATCAGCCTGAGTGTCAACCGTGAGAAATCTCTTACAACCGAAGTCAGTGATAATTACCTTACCTAACTTACAACCTATAACTAACCTGATCTTGACCTATAACTAACCTGATCTAACCTGACCTGACGAATTTCTGTGGCATAGTCACGGAATTTTGTGCTCGTTTTTCCGTGGCATTCTCACGGATCTCCGCATTTTTCCGTGGCCCCGCTACGAACTGTCTTTTTCCGTGGCATTCTCACGGATTGGTTACTCAACTGTTTTGTCCTATTTTCTTACCATTTTCGCTTCGGTTTAGGGTTAGATTTACATGAAATGACATCCCTACCCAAACCCAACTCTAACCCCAACGCCAGGTGACAATTGTTTAAAGTTTAGAAAATATAAAAGAATAAATCAGAAAAAAAAATAGTATAAACCAATAGTTAAAGTGACATACTAACGCAAACACCAAATCTAACCCTAAACAGAAGCGAAAATGGTTTGAAAATAAGAAAAAGCAGTTGAGTAACCAATCCATGAGAATGCCACGGAAGAAGACAGTCCGTAACAGGGCCACGGAAAAATGCGGAGATCCGTGACTATTCCACGGAACTTTGTGAGATCATGTTGGAAAAAAACCCTCACTCATGCCAACCTGCTACTTCCCCTCACTCCCAGCATGCACTTGTGTGTGAGAGAAAGAGAGAGAGAGATATTGACCTGTATGAGATGAAGATGATCTTCACTGTGTGTGATCTTCTCCAGCTCACTGTCTCTCAACTTCAGCTCAGTGATCTCCTGCTCCAGATCTTTAATGAGATCTTCATCCTGTTTCTGTTCCTCCTTCATCATCTCCAGCAGCTCAGTCTGACATCTCTCAATGGATCTGATCAGATCACTGAAGAGCTCAACACTCGCTGCTTTCTCCTGCTCTCTGCTTCTCTGAGAAATCAGTTTTTCATTACAATTCATCATCTTTATTTATAAGACAAATCAAAACATTAAGATCCATCAAATATTTCACATCTTCAACTCACTTTTCTGAGTTCTGTTGAGTGTTTGATGTCTTGAATCTTCTTGATTCTCTTCTGGATCATCTGCTGAATGTCTGTCTGTGTCTTCATCAGTTGAGTCTATAGACAGACACATTTGATCATCTTCTGACAAAAGATCATGTTGTTTGAATATGTATAACAGATGAATAAAGCATGTATTAATGTTGTTATGAACTCGTACCTTCTTCTCTTTACTCTCCTCCTCTAGAGGAACGGTGTTGTGATTCTTGTGATCTACATCAGTACAAAACACACAAACACATGTCTGATCATCTCTACAGAAGAGCTCCAGAGGTCTCTCATGTTTCTCACATATATAGTCCTTTATATTCTCCACAGGATCCATCAGTTTGTGTTTCTTTAAACTCATTTTCTCATGAAGCTCCAGGTGAGTTTTACAGTAAGATGTCTGACACATCAGGCAGGACTTTAGGGCTTTTCTTTCATCACAGATGTCACAAAGGACTTCAGATCTTTTCAGACTGAACTTATCAGACATGACTTGACTTGACTTTTCCTTAAAAATCAGCGTGAGCTGTCTAAGGGCTGTGTTGATCCTGAGCTTTGGTCTTTTTCTGAATGTTTCTTTACAGTATGGACAGCTGTAGATCTGACTGTTGTCCCAGCACTGTTTCAGACAGATCCTGCAGAAGTTGTGTCCACATGGAGTGCTGACTGGATCACTGAACACATCCAGACACACACAACACTGCAGCTCTTCAGTCAAGGAAACACTGGAGGATGACAGATCTGAGACAGACAGAGAAAAAAAAATCAACAATAATTACTGATAGAGTTTACATCTTAAACCAATAATAAGATAATAAATAATTATCACATAATAAATAATGTACTTTGGATTGTTGACTTACATGAAGGTAACTCTATACTCTGCCTTTTGGTTTGTCTTGGTTTTGGTGATGTTGGCGAAGATGCTGCCATGGCTCATCTTCTCTTTAAAGCTTTTTAGGAAACAATCAGAACACATACTTGTCACGTCCGGGAACAGGAATCAGGATGCAAGTGCAGAGTTCACGTAACATAAGGACATTAAATAATAAAATATTAAATAAAACACGGGAATCAAAAACGGACAGGTAAAGAACACAGGAACATGTAACATGAAGAGCAGGTACAAACGAGGTAGCAGCGACAATGATCTGGCAGTGAGTATGGAACAGACAGGTGTATAAATACACAGACTAATGACATACAGGTGTGATGAAGCAGGTGACGACAATCGGAACAGAAAAAAGACATGTCACGGATAGATCGTGACAGTACTGTAATTCCTAATTCACTTTAAGCCATGTTACTCAATGACAACAAACATTAAACTTTTATTTACTTCACTTTGATTTAATAATATAATATTATAATTTTACTGTGGATTAAATAATTCAGCTAGTTTAACTCATGCATTAACCAGACTTTGTCTAATGTGTTTCTAGTTAGACATAAACCCTACTGAACCAGAACACTTACATTAGAAACTTGTTCAGAGAAATTTCTCATATAATTCCATCATGTTACCTGTGAATAAGTTTCAGATGTGTTCATGTACAGCTCCCAAATATCGTCTTGAAGAGATAAAAAGTTTAAAAGTGTCCAGACCTGTTGTTCATTTTAGTTTCATTTTCACTCAAAGCTGTCGCTCAACTGTGGTGATGTCATAGCTCCTCCCACATTAGATTTTGGAAGTAGAGCTGGCATATGTGGATTAGCATAAGGTGCGTGTGGTGTGTATTTATAAACAATATAGATTATATAAAATGTTTATATTAACAGACGAATGCAGAATACATTGCCTATAGAAAGAGTTTACTCTGTTGAGCTGTTGCTTCAGTCAAATGTTTTAGATATCTTTCTCTTTGTGTTTTTATAATTTGATTTATTATAATCGAGGTTTGGGATTCAGTTTAATATGTGTTGGATTGTAAAGTCAGTTGTAAGAGGTGATTTCTCTCTGGGCTCAAATCTTTAAAGGTCCCGTTATGTGCACAATATAACGTGTTCATTTTTCACATGTGAAAAACGCGGTATTTTTCACACAATTTATTTATCTCTATGGTGCTGTTTTCAGTGTCCTAAAAACGGGCTGATGTCTTCCTTGTTCTATGAAGTCCCTCCTTCAGAAATACATAATGAGTTAGCTTAGCAAAGCCGTTTGAGCTTAGCTGGCGACTGACGTATTCATGTGGGCGGAGTTTAGTCAAACACTCTTGCTTTGACGTCATTCAATCAGTAATAGTAGTCATATTACGAGGGACATGAGTGTGGCATTTTGACTGGCTTTTAAATGTGTAATGTGAAATAATGTGAAATTGACTCCCTTTCGGAGCCAGCCTCTAGCGGCCAGTCGATGCATTGCAGTTTAAATCACTTCTGTATTGGTTCATTAGAGAGATCGAAGTTTGCTCCTCGGTATTAACTTATACACCATCACACAGTCATATCACCCCTGGGCTTTTTCTATTACACTGGCTTTCAGTTCAATCACACATTAATTTTAAAGATCTTATTTTAATTTATAAAGCAGTACATGGGAAGCCCCAGATTATATCTGTAATTTGGTCACAGTATTCACACCGATTTGGTCTTTAAACACTGTGTTCATCACAAACTGTGACACAATATTATATGAACAACATGTATGACATTTTTAAGTTACTGATATAAGTCCACAAAACTCATACTAAACATGTTTTCCCAAGACTTTTCAAAACAGGATTTAGTAGTCTAGAGTTTTTTTCTTTAAAAAAAAATTATGTGAATATCGTTCTGCATAAAACAATATATTGATTTACAATTTCTAAGACACTTTTTGCCTAGGAAAGGCCATTTGCGAGTAGGTGGGAAAGCTCCTGAAAAATATGTGATGGACACCTAAGGAAACAAAAACCGAAACATAATGAGCTGCATCATGGGCGTCGGAAGCAAATAAAATGTGGGTGGGTCCTCCTTCCAGACAAATTTCACTGGAATGAATCAGTTTTACTGTTTCCTAACTTTTTTTGTCACGGCACAGTTTGAAAAAAAACTTAACGGCAGACGACACAGCACACCACTAAACTTTAAAATTAATTGCACAACCACGCTTCATTGCTTCAGGTGGCATATTAAAACACAAGCCTACATTAAAATGACATTTAAAGTGAAATTTAAGCTTACGTCAGGTAGGAATAAGTACATGCTGTTGCTGGTGATGATAAAACAACAAATGTAGGCTAGATATTATTGCTGTCAGGTGGAAACCTCATATTTTTAAAATAATTATGTCATCAAAATTGGAATTATGGTTTTATGAAAACAGCTAAGGTAATAAGTGCATCAAATTACTTTTTCTTCAACTTACAGGATGTACAATTTTTTTGTAGCTATGTAGTTAGTCAGTTTTTGTTGTTGTTGAATACATGTGGACAAAGTCTCATGATTTAAAGGGTAAAAAAACAGTAGCCTACTTAAAACAGTATTGGCTAGTACAACTACATAGCAAATACATGACAAAAACTCTTTAAATAAAAACATTAGCCTTTATAGACAGTGTTATTTAATATTTTAGCAAGACAATGCTAAGATTTATTCTGCAATAGTGTGGCTTTATACTGAAAGCTATCAGGTATTAGACACCTCTCTCCTATTGAAAATGTGTGGTGCATTATGAAGCAAAACATATGACAACATAGACCTCAGACTGTTGAGTACTTAAAGGATAATTCCGGTATTTAACACTTTGAGTCTCATTTCTGGTTTGTTTTGGATGAACTACAGTGATGGACACGGAAATTTTGAAAATGGGTCGTGTCTTGAGTTTTTGACTCATTTAGAAGCGTCTCTTGACTGCTTCATAATGGAAGTCAATGACCATGCACAAACATGTCATTAAAACAACACTTAACGTTCATTTTCAAAACTGTGCTACTCACCGAGTGGTGCGTGGTGTTCGTTGATGATTAAAAACAAGTTGTGTAGCGAAATACAGTTTCTGTCGTGTTTTATTTGGCATTTTGTAAAATTCCATTGACTTTTCTTGGAAGACTCAGTGCTCGCTGATATATCACTCCGCCGCCGGGAAACAGAAAAGGGTCTGTTTATATGTGGTTGTAGTTTTTTCGCTCGGTTTCTCTCAGAAGAAATTTTTCCCATATTTATAGGGCTGGACCAGAATATTCAAATATTCGTTACGTGGGTTGACATTCGATTTTCAGTTTTGAGATTCGAATATATATATATATATATATATAAATATTTTACAGCGTTAATGCAGAGCTTTTGCCAAGCAGGAAGTGCGCTTCACGCCCCCGCACGATAGGTGGCGCAGAGAGACCAACATCCATAGCCAACAGCCACCAAACGCCACCAGTGGAAGAGATCGCCTCGAACGGAGAGCGCGCTTCCTGCTTTGGCATTCATGCTTATAGTGTTGTAAATAACGTTCGGTTTCTTGCAAAAACTGATTGATTTGCTTCACAAGACTTCAATATGTCACACGGAGTTATGGGGGATTACTGTTGTATTGGATATATATGCTTTAGCTCTTAAAGTGTGCGGATCGGTTGACTTGCATGACGGAGCACTGGGGTTTCTGCAAAATATCTTCTTTATTGTTCTGCTGATGAAAAAAACATATTGGATATTGTAAGTGTTTTAAATAAACGTGATTTTGAAAGTATGCTACAGTTTTATTACAGTTTGTTGAACTTCGTTCATTTATTTTCGTTGTTTTATTTAAATAGCCTACCCTTTACGTTGTCAGTAATTACTGTGCTGCTTATTTCTGATACGGGAATGTTTGTTTGTTAGAAAAATGTTAGGCTACCTTATTTAAAGTATTGATCTTGTGTTTTGTTTCACTAAAACGCTGTTCACGCAGGACGCGTGACAGGCACGCCGCTTCCGGCTTGCGCTGTTCTGTAGTATTTTTAAAGTTTATTAATTCTAAACGTGTCGCATGTCCATATTGCACGAAAAAAAGGCACTACACTCCCTTAGGTCCGCAGCAACACATCCGCCACATAATAAAACTGTAGACAGACACACACACAGAGATTCCTGCCTTTATTAAAGAGAAAATATGTTCAGCCCCTCCTTCCGAAGCTTCAAATATTCAATTTGATTTCTACTAGAGCTTCGAAGCTCAAAAAATGTTATTAGGAACCGCCCTACATATTTGATGGCTCAGTGACCAGCTTTAGGTTTGAAGTTGAGCTTGATTGTGATTGTCTATACGCTAGACACCGAGGGTACTTGTATGGCAAAGTGGTTGTCGCCATCAAGTGGTCGGGAGTGTGCTAACGCTTCACACTCAAATATAGAGCGGAAGTATATACGCGGTTGTGAGGTATCTGAAAAAATAGTTCCACTATATCAAATAACACGGATTGAAATCATAAATTGCGCCAATATATTTGTTTTTAATCATCAACGAACACCACGAACCACTCGGTGAGTAGCACAGTTTTGAAAATGAACGTTAAGTGTTGTTTTAATGACATGTTTGTGCATGGTCATTGACTTCCATTCTGAAGCAGTCAAGAGACGCTTCTAAACGAGTCAAAAACTCAAGACACGACCCATTGTCAAAATTTCTGTGTCCATCACTGTAGTTCATCCAAAACAAACCAGAAATGAGACTCAAAGTGTTAAATACCGGAATTATCCTTTAAGTTTATTTATTAAGCAAGTACGAAACCTGAACTTCAACAATTAGTGTTCTCACTTCCAAAACACTTACTGAGTGTTGCTAGAGTGCATATTTACAAAAAACAATAGTTTATCACTTTAAATTGAAACAAATCCCTACTGTCTGACTAATAAAGGATTATTATCTTAAATATCTGATCCTTAAACTGTAATTGATTAAATAAAGGTTGAAAAGTGTGTGCAGGACATTGGTTTGAGACTAAAAGAAAGGCCCCAAAGATATTCATTCTACTATTATTTGCAGAGATAAAGAGCTGGCAAATCTCTCCTATGTCAATTTTATCAAGTTTGTCTTGGTGAATGTGGCAGCACCGACACTGTTCAGGCGACGTTGACTCATGGTGGAGCAGAGCCATGTCTTAAGCCGCCTTTCCACTGCACATGACATACGGAAACGACAGTCGGAGTTCTCCCCCTAGTGGCAGTCGTAATGAAGTTTCAGTTTAATCGTATATGGGAGGGAAGCTCATTCCAGCGCAAGAGGCTTCAATCTAATATATTTACCATGGTGGAATAAATAAATGAATGCAAATGAATGAAACAATAAACAGCTATGCATATATGACAAAGATTGCCAATATTTTTTTGAGAGAACATATAAAGACAAGATTAAAATAATTACATACACAAATTAAATTAATAATGTATTTATTATCAGTAATCAATAGTGTTTTTTTAAGGATTCAAGTGTAACTGTGATAAAGCGAACACCACCAGTTCGCTTTGAGACGTGGGTATGTCCCAAAATACCACAATAATGATGGCCCAAACCGTAAGAGTACTTTCGTACAAGGTGAAGTTTATTTGCAGTGTATGAGAAGATAACCAAAAGTGATATATTTATATTTACAAGTGCAGACAAAAAAAAACAAAATACCAAATAAATAAACAAAAAGGCAAAATAATGATGAAAACGTATACACAAGCAAATATCAACAATATATCCAACAACTTCCTCCACTACCACTCACTCTGGTCGACTTGGTAAACAAGTACCTTCTGTGAGTCTGGCCTCTCTCTTTATAGGCCAGACTCCTCCCCTAAATCGGGAGCTTAACTCACAGGTAAGTATAAATTAATTAAAACCCTCCTTCATCTTTAAGGATTTTAAATACCCACATTTGTACACACATAAAAATAACATTGATCTTTTAAAAGATAAATACACATATTAATACATAAATCAAAGGCAATAAACACTTAACATTAACATACACAAAATAACAATACCCCTTTAACAAAAATAAATGGACTCGCCAACCTTCGGGTGTACTGCATGTTTACTGGAATGTAAACATGTCCATGTGCAATCAGAGTGTGCGTGCACTCACAGCTTCGACAGCCGGGGGAAACGGGATGGATTATGAGAGGTAAGTGAATGCGATGTGTGTATGTGTGTGTGTGTGGTTGCCAGTAATGATTACCCAGCGGGGAGGGCTAGTTCTCCTCCGTCACAGTAACTAATAAAGTTAAACCAAAAGGATTAATCATTTTCACCTCACACACAGTTTGTGATTGGAATACAATGAAAAACATAACTTCCGGTCGGCATATCGCATGCGGTTTAGTCGCACAAGTTCAAATTTTTTAACGCATCCATCCGTCAAAACGGATCCGATATTTACGCATCCGCAGATGGTCGGCACCTCACCCATCCGCTTTGCGACTCTCCATAGGAAATTAATGACTTCCGGCTTATCAGCCGTCGTTTGTCGTGTGCAGTGGAAAGGCGGCTTCAAGCCTTCTTAAGGCACTGAAAGTCCGTTCGGCTTCAGCTGAGGAGCATGGCACTACAAGAAGAAGTCTTTCCAAACATTCTACTTGAGTGAAAAGAGCACAGACTTCTGGCAGCATAGCTCTGAGACTGTTTACTGCGTCAGTGATGGTGCTGGACAGTGCCGGTCCTAGATGCTGGGGGGCCCTAAGCAAAGCTTTGTGAGGGGCCCTCTATCAGTGCATTCAGACCCTGATAGCACACATACATCTCGGAGACGTCTATTTGATGTCTGTGTTTACATCTCCAAGATGTCTTATTTAGCAGCTCTTTTCCTTAAAGGACTTCTTCAGACAATTTAAATTTGAATATATTATTAAATTGGGTCACCTATGTAGTAGAAGTGTGAAGTTATTTTAGAAATTGGTGCCCTCTAGGCCGAGAAAAGCCAGAAAATCAAAAAATAACAATGCATCAAAATCAATGTTGCTAGCAATCTTTGACCCATCCTAGGGTCTAATAATAATTATAATCAAATGGTAGTTCAAATGTTTTTTGGGGGGGAAATATTTAGTTTTTTTGTTTTTTCTGTTAAAAACATGGGTTAATGTAAACAAACTGGCATGTAAAGGGTAAAAATTTCCACAAATTTAATTAATATTTCATATGTATGTTTCAGGCAGAAGTTGTTCTAAAAGACTGAACCGTTTAAAGTGGAAAAAAATATTGACATATTATATTATTAGAGCAATTTTTAGGAAGGTGTCATTTTGTGGCCTTAGGAACACTTAAGGAAGTTTTTTATAAAATCTGACCTTGTTCAAAAAATAACAATGCATGAAAATCAATGTTGCTACCAATCTTTGACCCATCCTAGGGTATAATAATAATCACATGGTGGTTCAAATGTGTTTTTTGGAAAATATTTAGTTTTTTTTTTCTGTAAAAAAAAAACATGGGCTAATGTAAACAAACAGGCATATAAAGGGTTAAAATTTCCACAAATTTAATTAATATTTGATATCTATGTTTCAGGCAGAAGTAGTTCTAAAAGACTGCATCATTTAAAATGAAAAAAATATTGACGTATGATATTTTTATGGCAATTTTTGGGAAGGTGTCATTTTGTGGCCTTAGGAACACTTAAGGAATTTTTTTATAAAATCTGACCTTGTTCAAAAAATAACAATGCATGAAAATCAATGTTGCTACCAATCTTTGACCCATCTTAGGGTATAATAATAATAATAATCACATGGTGGTTCAAATGTGTTTTTTGGAAAATATTTAGTTTTTTTTGTTTTTTTTTTCTGTTAAAAAAACATGGGCTAATGTAAACAAACAGGCATATAAATGGTTAAAATTTCCACAAATTTTATCAATATTTGATATCTATGTTTCAGGCAGAAGTAGTTCTAAAAGACTGCATCATTTAAAATGAAAAAAAATATTGACGTAGGATATTTTTAGAGCAGTTTTTGTGAAGGTGTCATTTTGGGAACACTTAAGGAAGTTTTTTAAAGGAACTCTTGAGGGCTAGTCATAAAATAACGATGTTCCAATTACCACATGCGACAGTGACATAACGTTACATAAAGAAGCTGGCTTAAAATAAGGACAACTGTAATGTTTTACTTATTTAATAGTTTACTAAATAAAGAAATGCGAAAATCTGTCATCACTTATCCTCATATTGTCTCGTTCATCTCCAAACAAAAAGCAAAATACTTTTTCCCTCGACGTCAGATCCACTAAAACTGCTCACATTTTAAATCGAGTTGTTTTATCTTAGTCCTCCGGTGAAACATTCACCGATTAATTTATACGTTTAATGCAGAGTCGCCATCTAATTTAACAGTTTATACGTTTAATGCAAGCAACTGCATGCACGTTGTGAACTTTTTACTGAACAACAGCTTTCTGAACAGCACCGTGACGTCTTACTATGACAACAACCAATCAGGTTTAGTCACGTGTGTCACGTGTGTTGTTTGAAAATAAACACTAGCAAAACGTATATAGATTTTAAGCAAATCTTTGAAAAATTTGTTTATTATGCAATCAGAATGATATAATGTTGAAATGCTTGAGGAAATTTCAATGTTAGCTTATTACAATTAATAAATCATGTTTTGAAAAAAACGATGTTTTATCCAAATATACTAAAACTTCACTAGAAGTACATTTGTGTTTAGCATATTCTTAAAAGTGTAATTACACATATATTTATTACCAGCATACTTCTACTACACTTAATACAAATACATTAAAAATATTCTTAAGTTTAGCATATTTCTTTAAAATGTAATAAAGCATATATTTATTACCAATGTACTTCTAGTACACTTAATATAAATACATAATACATTAAAAATATTCTTAAGTTTAGCATATTTCTTAAAAATGTAATAAAGCATATATTTATTACCAATGTACTTCTAGTATACTTTTAAAAAATATGTTTAAATGCAATTTAACATATTTTTAATACACTTCAAATAAGTATGTTGAAAATACAAATGTATTATAAACATACTATTTGTATTTTAAGTATATTTTTAATACATTAAATACTACGTCTTTTTGACCTGGGATAGGATGCTTAAAATTGTCATCTTACTGGCTCTTTAATGTCATGCGTTCCAAATGTAAAAGGAAAGTTCTGTATTCTGTTTCTTTTATATCAGAGAAAGAACAAGTCTGTCATATGCTGTGATAGTGTGTGCATGTGTCAGAGGGGTGATTAAAAGTAAGTTTGAGACATTGTATTTAATTTCATTTTCTCTATCAGCTTATTTTAAAGTTATTTACTGTGATGTAATACTCATGTTTAAGTGTAAGAGAAAGTGTTATGTTGTGTAATGATACTTGTAATGTTTGAGCTGTATTGATCACACAAAAAGATGTAACATCCCAGATAGCAAGGTGACATTGATTAAATGTTGAAATTCCATCAGAATCATCATTATGGTCAAGTTTGAAATTTCAATGCTAAATAATATTGAATCTAATGTACTATCTAATGCTAATGTATTGCTTTCTCAATGTTGAAAATCCAAACATTGAATCAATGTTTATAATAAATTTATTTTTCAATGTTGAAAAGCCAAACATTGACTCAATGTTGATTTTTGGTCAGCTTAATCTGCACACTTTAACACAAATCAAATTGGGTGAATTTTTGTGTAATTTAGTGAACATATTTATGATCCTATAAAGTCCTGTTCATTTTGTGACCTAAAGACATTTCCCCCCAGGACCACCATCAGACAAGTTTTTTGCTTTTATACAGCAAAGTAAAAATTATCTGGTCAGATCATCTCTAAATATGTGAGTGTTCAAGAAGATTTCAAATGTATGATCATTTTGGGGAATCAACAGCTATTTTAAATACGTTTAACAAAAATGACTTAAATGACTTAGACAGAAATGCCGTAGTTTACCATAGTCAGAAAACTGCCAACTAAGTGTATATTAACAAACAACAATCATAAGTCAAAACTGATATTATTAATAATCACAAATCAATGACATTATAATTTTTATTTTATTTTTTATTTTATTATTTCATTTTATTTTTGCAGGAATTGGTAAAGTTATGAAATAAATAACCTAACATTATTTTTGTTGCTTTTATATCTCTTATAGTGTTTGTCTAGCAAATTTGCATATAATTATGTAAAGTGTTATAGAAAAAAATTGTGTGAAATTTAAATTAACTTTAATTTTCATTTATTGCTCAATTAATAATTAATAGCCCAAAGAACACAGTATATAATAAAAATTCCCCCCACTGACAATTAAATGCGCTACACTCAGTCCAATAGGTGGCGGTAATGACCCTTCAGTTGCCAACTGCCACTCAGTTTAGAAGCGCAGAGCAGAATAAAGGCCGTTTCTCACGGTACGCGGCAACCGCGAGTGTTTAGTTCTTTTTCAATAGGAGACGTGCGGAAAGCGGCAAAACGGGGGCGGAGAAGGAATAGGATTTTGGGTGCACGAGCAAGGCGTGTGGACCAACTCCGCTTTCCCTCTGTAACCGCCCCCGTTTTGCCGCTTTCCGCACGTCTCCTATTGAAAAAGAACTAAACACTCGCGGTTGCCGCGTACCATGTGAAACGGCCTTTACAGAGGTAAAGCGGAGTTGGTCCACACGCCTTGTTCGTGCACCCAAAATTCTGTTCCTTCTCCGGACATGGTACTTCATGACAGGCGCCGTTGAAGATTAACATATTTGCACTAAATGCTGCACAAAACGCTTCCAATACAAGAGAAAAGCTGAAGCCGCACAGCGATTTTGCCGCGTACCGTGTGAAACGGCCTTAACGTACATTATGTTTGGGCGCGAAAGGACAACGACAGTGCTTGCGGGGTTTTAGAGGCAAGTTTAAAATATTTATTCAGTTTTGCATAAGTTTCTTGCTGTCTTGTTTGTTACAGCTAAGTTAGTAATTACTGTTATGGGAGGTTTGCAAGTTTATGTCATAGTAATGGTGTGGTAGCATTACATTGCGGTTTACAATGGTTTGTTAATGCTTAATTTTTCGTGGGTGTTTTTGTAAATATGTCTTCATTTAATGTTATTGCACAGAACTGTTCAGTTTATTCATATTATTATAGCTAACCTTATGAAGCCTGTTGTTGTTTTAGGAACAGTAATAATACGAATTGTTTATTTAGCCTACTTAAAAAATAATTGTAGAAAAAGAACATGTACAGACATTTTCACAGACATTGTTAACATAACTGTTACATCTGCATGTAATTTGTATAGAAAAAGCAGCTTTCTGGCAACAGAAAGTAATAGTAATATATATATATATATATATATATATATATATATATATATATATATATATATATATATATATATATATAATAAGTATATATTTTAAAGGTTCTAATGTATTTTGACATTCCTTATATTTATCTACACTGTAAAAAAAATCCGTAGAAATTGCAGCTGGGTTGCCGGTAACTTACCGTAGATTTACATTTATGTTTTTTACTGGCAACATTTTGTTCAAAGTTAAATGAAAATTAAACATTTACAAGTCTTTATCTTTACAGAGTAAAACTAAAAAACAGCATCAAGCAAAACATTCTGGGAAACAACATCTGGACCAAAAAACTGAAAAAGGTTGATGATGATTTCTGGTTCCCAGAATGCTTTGCATGAGGCTGTTATTGTATAGTTTTATTCTGTAAAGATAAAGACTTGTTAATATTTGAAATTTATTTAACTTTGAACAAACTCTTGCCAGTAAATAACATAAATGTAAATCTACGGTAAATTACCGGCAACCCAGCTGCAATAACATTGAAATTTCTACGGAATTTTTTTACAGTGTACCGTAAAACTTCAAATAATAGCCCGGGCTTTTATTTTCCCAAACCTATCGTCACACCAGGCGTCTAAAAGAGACAGGCGTCTATAACAGACAGGCTTTTAATTTAATTGTTCCAGCATGACAGCAGGAGGTTACCACATATTACGTTTTATTTATAATTTGAATGTGTTTAACAAATTAGTTCGTGTAAGAATAACAGTCTTAAATTATTGGCAGCATAAATAAAGCGAACGAGGATATGCTTTTTATTGGTTGTTGCGTGAAATCTTACCCAGATACAACAGTGCAATTTTCTGATTGGCTATTGTGTAGCCTCTTTCTTTATTTTTTTTGGATTGGCTCGCTCGACTAGAACTCTAGGGAAGACGGGCTTGATAGAGAGTGCAGTGCAGCCAGATACATTTTGGGCGCTGCAGCATATTAAATATGATAAATAGTGTTTCCGCGTGAGAAATACAATGTGTGGCGGGAGTGCATGCATGAACCAAAGACTGAAAGCCCGGCTATTATCTGCGGCCTCAAAACACTACCGGCCCACCGGGAAAAGTCCCGACTATCCCGATTGCCACTTCGCTACTGTCATCATCACTTCAATCCTGACGACGAACCTTGTTGTGTTGTCATAGTGATGAGTAACGGAACGACTGCATCTGTCACGTGACATCTACCGGTAATCAAAACTTCAGCGTGTGCAATCTGCACCATAGAACTGGCTTAAACAGACGATCTGACGGGTTTTAGAAGATTATACAACCCAAAACTAAAAAACAGACCAGGCCTTTATTTGAGACAGGCGTTTATTTATCCAAACCTGTCGTCACACCAGGCGTCTAAAAGAGACAGGCGTCTATTTGGGACTCGGCTATTATTTGAAGTTTTACGGTACTTATGCAAGAGGTATCCTTTTATCATTTTTTAGATGTTTTAGCAAAAGGGTTATGTTTGTGTTTAAGCAGACACTGCAAGCAGGCTAAGCATTTATAGCTTCCCTGGTGAAAAACAAATGTACTTTATTGTATTTCAAGTATATTTAACGTTGCAATAGTACATTACAAATATACTTACAAAGAAATGTACTTTCTTTAAACATATTTAAAGTATGCTTACAACATATTTGCACATATTTTTTACAATTAAACTTTTAACATACTTCAAAATAATTATACTTTAGTATATTTTCTAAAAGTATACTTTAGAAAAATATACTTAAAGTTAAAGTTTTGAGCAATTTTTAAAGTATACTAAATTTAAACTTATTTTAAAATGTATATTAGGTATACTTTATCGGTATGCTTAAAGTTATCATTATAATAATGCACTGACAGTATATTTGTAAAATACATTATTTAGTTTTCTTTAGAAACAGTATATTTTAAGTACATTTTGAAAGTATATGGGGTGTACAAATGTATATTATTTTATGGAGAAATAACGCAGGGTTAAAATTACGAGAGAGCAGTATGTTCAGTTACATTTATATTGTAGATGTATACATTTGTAATATACTATTAACATAATAAGGTAACTTCACTAAAGTCAAGCATTGGATAAACCAATTAACTGTGTTTTACCACAAAATAACCATGGTTTCTGTAGTAAAACCATGTTTTTGTAAATATTAATCAATACACCAAAAAAACATGGTTACTAAACTTTTACCACAAAAAAAACATGGTTAATTTTCGTAAGGGGAATATGAGTGTTTTTTTTTAAATAGTTTTTGAGTCAATTGCATACCGCTTTCAGCTGTACACATTGATTAACTTAAACAGTTTTCGTAAATGCGTTTCAGAGAAAAGTGAATTCCGAGATTTGAATAATGCATCTGACGTGTGGGATGACGTCACGACGCATGAATTTTGATTTTTTTACCAGTTGTTCAACTTTTCTTGTCAGATGGATTCAGTCCCAAGGTACGTGAAGATATCTTAAAATGTATATATTTGATTATCGTTTGACCATTCTGAAGTTTATCAGTAGATTATCATATTTCGAATGCTAAATGTTGTCAATACTAACGCGGTGTCTAACGTTAACTCGCTATTAGTGATAAGCTGCTGTGTAGCTTAGCTTAGAGCTAATGTTAAAGGTTTGAAAGATAGCATTGTTAGCCTGTTATATCGAAAATTAATACGCCCGATTGTTTTGTTAAATATATATATTGATGTGTATGTATATATTCATGAATAAAGGTGGCGTCAGAAAATCTGTTTTTAATGTAGCGTGAAAGTTAACCATTTATTGACTGTTTAGAGGTTGTAAGGCTTTTACCTCACTGTATTTAGTATTAAAGAGCACCTTTTATGAGATACGCGTTTTTAAACATCCTTTTGTGTGTATGTGTGTATTAGTACATGCTAACGATATTCAAAAAGTACATACCTCAAAGAAAACGATGACGCAAGTTATCGTCTCTAACGTTCAAGGACTACAGAAAACACTCGGATTGTAGGCAACAGTTTACTTCCTGGGATTAGTGACGTAGATAAGACCAACATTATCATAGTTCAGCCCTCTCTGCTTTGCTTGGGTACGTCCTCAAAGATGGGGGTGGGGAGCGCCGAGTCAGAAGAGAGCTAAAATGGCGGAGGTTGGGAGTCCCTGCTTTTACTCTGTTTGCAAACTCTTGTTTCATCGTTTAAGCGATTAAATCTCTCGAGTAGACGCTGTCTCTTTAGATGCGAGGGCAAAATAGCACTTTATGGACTTCCACAGAGGACATCATGTTTAATACGGTTCCGGAAAAATCCAGTCAGAAGTTGTTCACGGAGTTTTCACAATAACTGCTTCTCATGAACTGAAGCTGGCTTTGCGCGACGTCTCCTCCTGAAAGTTGGATTACTGTGCACTTCTGGATCACAGGCTGTAAGTATTCACGTTTATTATTTGCCTTTTTACATTACGTAACCGGTAACCGGAGATTAACAATAATGTGCGTGTAGAGCTAAGCTTGCAATCTAATTGTTTTGTGTTGTAATACTGTATTTCATAATGTAGCGCTCCCCTCAGTATTTATATTAACTAGGGCAGGGCTTTTGGGTTCTCTTAATGTATTAATTAAATGTGTTAACCCTTATTAACTCAATTTAGATATTATCTTGGATTTCTCTTTAAAAATATACTCCTGAAATGTTTTCTTTACCTGACTATGAATTTACCTTTAAGTTATATTACTAATAAAGATTTTAACCGTGTGTCTAGATATGTCTTTACCCAAATAAAACAATAACCTCTTTCCAAGTAAATAATAAAATAACACAACACAAAGTTTAAGAAAATATCTCTTAGTTATTTACTCAAAAAATAAGTTATTATATCAAAGAAATAAACAAATTAAATAAAAAATATAATTGTTCTTTTTAAACCTTCAACATAAAATGTTCCTCTTTTTTCAAAATAAAATACTGTAATTGAATAGTCTCTCTTACTTACACAACAATGTAAACAATGTCAATACTGTACCATACAAATGCACAGAATTCAATGTAAACTATGAACCCTCTTTTTAAAACAACAAATGTAAACACAGTCAATACTGTATCATGTATAAATGCACAGAAAACAATTTAAACTCTATTAACCCTCAAATGGATTAATTCAGAAAACCTCTATATACATTTATCACTTAAATCAGACTTTTTGTGGGCCCACAACACACCTTAATGCAATCTAAAGCCGGCAACCAAAGTTATTATGAAACTAAAATACCGTAGCAGGCCTGATGCGTTGCTCATGTTCGTAGTGGCCCAAAAACATAATGGCCGCTTCACTCGTCACCGAGCAAACAAAATGAAAGGTACCTTGAAATAATGTTTCTGTCCCAGCCTTTCACCAACAGTCACGGGTGCAGTCTCATCATCCGATCAGCATTACAACACGAACTCGACCTCCTTTTTAACACCACGTTTAGTAAAACTCACGAGTGAAGTCCTGGTTGCTTTAAACTCTGTATGAGTCCTCTTCTCTGTCTTCAGATCGAAAACAGCAGATAAACTCCTCAAACTGTTCAACGGAGAGTCAAACTTTAACTAGAAAATATCGTTCACTTGTGATGAACTGACTTCAGCATATATTTCAAAAGTAACGCAGCGTTAGCATTAGCAATAGCACAAAAGTAAACAGTCTTGAACTTCATGTAGAAATTCCTCCCGTTACTCAATATGCACCTTGTCACTCTTTCATCTGGTTGTCGTGCAAACAATCATCAGAAACAAGTTACATCTTGATTTGTGCACTAATAATTTTACATTTTAAACTCAGAAAATCTCTGTGTCACGCTCACTCTTCTGTTCCACTCTCCTCCACTCTCACCTCTCGTGCTGCACAACCACACCCCTCACTCTACTGCCGATCATCATTAACTCCATAAATGCTGGTTTAGACAGTTTTCAGAAATATTTTAACTTTTACTTAAAACAATAAACATACAATCATTTTTAAACTGCTTTTAACATTTTTAAACATAACTTATTATATTAACTTAAACCTTTTTAAATCACACTATTTATATACTCTTATTAAATGATACTACAAGCATCACTTATTACTTCATGTTTTTAACTGGGTTACACCCTCCCCCTTCTAAATGTTTTTGATGTCCTCATCAAACATAATGAACTCTATTTTTTAAGTGTACTAGAGGAAAAGGTGCATGACTACTTTAAATTAACTCTTGCCAATCTTAATGATAACACCTCTATGCACTATAGTAAGAGGCTGATCTTTTGCCTTACCAGGCTCATCACAAGTTAACCTGATAACTGGTTTCACTACCCTTTTTGGACGATTTTCAGATTTGTTAAGCACATCTGTCTTATTGATTATCTCTGGATGCTCATCGTGGCAAGGGTTATCAGACTCTGGATCACTTTCTTCCTCAGGAACGGAATCTTGATCTCCATCCTTTTCTCTCATACTGTGATGTTACTCCTCCGAACTGTTGTCCTCTGACAAGCTATCCTCAGCAGGATTTCCATCTGACCGTTGGGAGTAATCACTATCATCTTGGATGAGATTTGACTGTCCAGCAGTAACTCTTTCCTTTGTCTGTTCCTTTGTCAGGATCTCTTTCAGGTAAGTACTGTAGGGTTTTCCATGTCCATAACTCCACTCCACATCTGAAGAGGAATCTGTAAACTCTGACTCTTGAAAAGCTTCCTGTAGTTCAGGTAAGACTTCCTTTGATCTCTTTTGTGTCTCAGCTCTTGTTCTTGGACTTGTCTTGACACGTGAGTTGTCCTCAGTTTCCACTGTTGGCATTCTCACTAACTGACCAATCGGCAGAAGATGATCACGATGGAGAGTTTTAACTCCTCCTTTTCCATCCTCTGGTTTCACTTTATACACTGGAAGGTTGGGCATCTTTCCCATGACCAAGTAAGGTATAGGACTCCAACGACTCTCCAACTTATGCTTCCCTTTCAATCCTAAGTTCCTTAACAACACTCGGTCGCCGATATCCAGTGTCTGGAATCCCACTCTTTTATCATATGACCTCTTGTTCCTCTGATGTGTCTTGTAGGCCGTTTAAGAGGCAAGCTTGTAAGCTCTTTGCAAGTCTTCTTTTAGCTTGGCTACATAGCGTGAATGGCCACCATCAGCTTGGTCATCAGTAGAAATTCCAAAGCACAAGTCTATTGGGAGCCTTGCTTCTCGGCCAAACATTAAGAAATACGGTGAGTACCCTGTAGCATCACATTTGGTACTGTTGTAAGCGTGAACCAAGTAGCCAATATGTTTGCTCCACTGCCATTTCCTTTCACTGCCCAGGGTGCCCAGCATGGAAAGTAGAGTTCTGTTGAATCTCTCAGGCTGCGGGTCTCCCTGCGGGTGGTAGGGAGTGGTCCGTGACTTCCGGATTCCCATCATCTTCAAGAGCTCTTTTATTAACTGACTTTCAAAGTCTCTGCCCTGGTCTGAATGGATTCTGGCTGACAAACCATAATGGAGGAAATACTTGTCCACAAGGATCTTTGCCACCGTCTGCGCTTTCTGATTTCGGGATGGAAAAGCCTGCGCATAACGGGTAAAATGATCCGTGACCACTAACACATTGCTGATACCTGCAGAATCTGGCTCCATGGACAGAAAATCGATGCATACCAGATCCATCGGTCCATTGCTTGAAATGTGATGTAAAGGCGCTGCCCTATGACAGGGGGTTTTCCGAGTGACACACTCTCCACAGTTCTTTATGTACTGCTCAACATCACCTGCTAGTTTCGGCCAAAAGAACCTACTTCTCAACAAGTCTGTAGTTCTTTCAATACCAAGGTGTCCAAGCTCATCATGGGTGGCCTTCAACACCATTTCTTTGAACACACTGGGCAAGACAAGTTGACAGATTTCTTCACCAGAGGGCCGCTGGCTTAAGCGATTGAGTAGCCCATCTTTCATCATCAGCTTCCCCAGCTCTTTTTTTAGACGAGAGTGCTCTGGACAGGATCCATTCTCTTCCGGCCATTGGCCATGTTTAACAGCTTGTATGGCAGATTTGATGGCTGCATCATCCTCCTGAGCTGCAATCAGTTCCTGTTTTGACATCTGCCCCAAGGATTTCAACTCCAGGTGAGTAGGGAAAGCATAAATATCAGGCACACAATCAGGCGAAGCTCCCAACTGATCTATATACCTCTGTGGACCGCCCGCCAAACTTGGAATGCAGATTCGTTTGCAGATGGATCTCACACCAGGCTGTGGTATGGTCTCCCATTCCTCCAAATTCTCTTCAGGCATATTCCTAGAGAGCAGGTCGGCATCTATATTGTGTCTGCCTGGTCGGTATTGGACATCAAAATCATAGGTGGATAAGGCAGAGAGCCATCTGTGCCCCACAGCACTGACCTTGGCAGTCGACAACACGTAGGTAAGCGGGTTGTTGTCCGTCCTTACCGTAAATCTGACCCCATATAAATAATCGTGGAATTTATCCACTTCTGCCCACTTAAGGGCAAGACACTCCAACTGGTGAATAGGGTAGTTCCTCTCAGATGTCTTTAGTTTCCTGCTAGCAAAGGCGACTGGTCTCAGGCCCTCACTGTATTCTTGATATAGAACGGCACCCAGCCCTCTCAAGCTGGCGTCTACATGCAGAACATATGGCTTGTTGGGATCCGCAAAGGCCAACACAGGTGCATGTGTAAGGCAGTGGATAATCTTGTGGAAAGCCTCTGTGCAGGACTGGTCCCATCTCTCACCGAAGGGCTCGGACTCTTTGAGGTAAGTTTTTGTGTTGTCTTTCTCAGTCTTCTTGCCCCGCTGGGTCGGAGCATAGCCTTTTGTGAGCTCAGACAATGGCCTTACTATGGCTGCATAATTGGCGATGAAACGGCGGTAGTAGCCACAAAATCCCAAGAAGGATTGAAGAGCCTTTAGGTGCGTAGGCTGTGGCCAACTTGTAACTGCCTCAATCTTGTCTGGGTCAGGCGATACTCCAGCGGCCGACACAATATGTCCAAGGTATTTTACTTTTGGGAGACAGAATTGACATTTGTCGAATGAGATCTTCAATCCAACCTCTACCAGACGATCAAGGACTTTAAGAAGTCTCTCTTCGTGTTCTTCTAAAGTTCGGCCGAATACAATCAAGTCATCGAGGTAGACAAGGACTTCGAGCAGATTCATGTCACCCACAGCCTTCTCCATTAATCTTTGGAATGTGGCTGGGGCTCCAGTTATTCCCTGTGGCATCCGCTCAAACTGGAAAAAACCCAAAGGGCAGATGAATGCTGTCTTTTCCTGGTCTTCCTCGGCCATGGCGATTTGGTAGTAACCGCTTCGCAGATCAAGAACGGTGAACCACTTGCTTCCAGTCATTGAATCCAACACATCATCAATACAAGGTGTTGTGTACTGATCTGGGATTGTACGGCTGTTTAACAATCGGTAGTCTATGCACATTCTCACAGCTCCATTCTTCTTGCGAACGATCACAATGGGAGATGCATATGGACTACGAGACTCCTTAATGATCCCTGCCTGCAACAGTTCTTGGAGGTGTTTTCTCACATCTTCCAGGTCAGCTGGAGCCAGGCGACGAGAGCGCTCCCTGAACGGCCGTGGATCTGACATCCGGATTGTGTGTTCTACTCCCTTTGCCAGTCCAACATCCCATTCATGTAACGAGAACACCTGGGACCTTGTGGATAACTTTTGACGGAGTCTTTCTTTCCACTCCTCTGAGACAGGCGAGTCTCCGAAGTTGATCAGGTTCACATCAAACTCTGAGTCAGCTGCCTTGGAAGGTGAAAGAGGAGTGACTGCATCTATCAGATACATATGTCCGATAACTGTTCCAACTGGTATGGCTGTCTCTGTCAAGGACTCATTTTGGACCAAGATTCTGAAATGATTGACGTTCACCTTTTCGCTGGGCACCACCATGGGCTGAAATAGCACACCTGCTGGGAGTGGAGCTACCGGAGACGAATCAACCATCAAGATTTCTTTGTCAACTTGGAGCTTGTACTCGACCCTACAGACGGCAGTACAGTCGCCACCAGGGGGCAGAGTCAGTGGGCCAGGGCCATGCCATAACAAACAGCCAATATCACCTTCCTCTTCCAGGACTGTGGCCATGCTAGGTGCTTTTAGATTGTGGTCTTTGTAACTTGCTTGTATCCCCAATGCCATTGTTCTTACACTGCTGTAAGAGACGTCGGATGTGGCTGGCATTTGTCCCCAGAATGATAGGAGTCTGGTCTGCAGTTCGGGGCTGGGGGCAGATAAGAGCAAGAACTGTCACCGTCTGGTCGGCACCTGCAACCTTTGCTGGATATTCAATGTCGACTACTACATACCCACGGTAAGGATAACTGATCTCAGATTCGCTTAATCCCCACAGGGCTAAACCAGACACTGGGCATATTGGCACATCAGACAGGTAAGTTTGATACCAAGACTCAAAGATAAAGGTGACCTGTGAGCCACTATCCAGCAAGGCATCACAGCTATATCCATTTACTTTACAGGTACTATGCTGGGTGGACCAATCAAGCCTTCAGGGAGACCAGCTGCCTCAGAGGAGGTAACAACACTTTTCTTGACCTCACAGTTAGCTACATTGGTGGTGGTGGTATCCCCAGACTGCTGTCTGTCTTTTGTCACCTTCAGAGCATGAATTAGCTTTCTGATAACTTTGGCTTGATTCTCAGGGTTTCGGCATTTTGTGGCAAAATGTCCGTTCTCACCACACCTATAGCAGAAATTATCTTCTGACCTTTTAGGGGCTCCCTTGGGCGAGTTTGGAACCTGTTTAGAAGCCTCCATGGTTGAAATAGTGACTGCAGCATCAGGCTCAGGCATCTTGTTGCTGGTTTTCTGTTTTAGTCGTTTCACTTGTTTTTTCAAGGCAGCCAGCTCGGCATCTTGCCGGTTCTCAGAGCCAGTTGGTGCACTAATGGTTTTAACCTCCCTGTAATCGTCTTTGACTGCAGAGGATTTGGTCACTACTGATGCAACCATTGACTTTAGCTCTTTTAATTCAGCCTTTAAGTTTTGGATCTCAGTTTGCCGTGTATCCACTTCTGAATTAGCATGAACTTGATGTACAGAGGCACTGAGCTTCTTTCTAGCGGTTTCATACTCTTCCTTAGCACGGATCTCAGTCAACAGCTGTAGAAAATTTGGGGGTGCAGCCTTCCTTTCTCTCAAGCGCAGCTGGATCAGCATCAGGTCTGAGGCGATAGCACCCCTCAGCAGTTGCTCCAGTCTGGCTAGATCCTTACAGCCAGCAGGTAGACCCCCTCTTTGAATCACCTTGGCTAGAGACCTCTCTAGACATCGAAGGAAATCTGATAGTTTCTCCCCTTTTTGCTGTTGCATCAATCGGAAAGCAAAGTAGAGATCATCACCTGACTCAGCACTTCCAAAAGCACTTTCGGGCTGGCATCAGGATTAATGTGGCGTGCTGCTTTCACAATTTCGAGTGCGGGCCCCTTTAAACTTCCAATAAGTCTGCGTCTTTTTTCTCTATCAGAGCCTTCAGTCTCCTCCACTAAAAGCCATGCTTGCTCCAGCCAATGATCAAATGGTTCCTCACCGGGTGGCGTTGGTAGAGCTCCTGAGAACATGCGTAGTCGACCATAACTTCCTTCATCAGCTGGTTTACTTGTCTTTTCCAACAGATCTCCGACAGCGCGAAGGATGGATTCAGTGGAGCTAGTGGGTGGGGGTGTACTAGGGAATAATGATTTGAGGTCCTCCATAGTTTTCCCTTCAGCTTGCAGCAACCCTTTTAGTTTACTATTAAACTCTTCAGCAGCCGTCTGAGCCTCTCCAATAATGATAACAGGCCACATCTCGCCACCCTTAATAGGCATAACTTCAGAAGGAACCCTCTCCTGTTGCACAGTCTCTTTAATCTCACACAAAACCATCCGTTGGTTTAGTTCTGCACTGAAGTTTCTTCCTCGGACACGCACCCGTCCTAGCGACTTAATAGTTCCCAGTGTTTCTTCCACCTCACTGATCTCTACATCTTCTGGGACGATGGTCATAAGTGCATGAGTCTCATCTACCCTCACCACGGCACCAGCGTTTTAACTCTGACACTAGTTCAGTTTTTTCCATGTTGAAACTGGTTGTAAATTAGCTTAGTAACTTAAGTCGGTGTCTTTACCTTTTAACTCTTTTTTTTTTTTTTACAGAAAAATCCAAGACTATCCCAGTGGTGCCTCCATTTTATGTAGCGCTCCCCTCAGTATTTATATTAACTAGGGCAGGGCTTTTGGGTTCTCTTAATGTATTAATTAAATGTGTTAACCCTTATTAACTCAATTTAGATATTATCTTGGATTTCTCTTTAAAAATATACTACTGAAATGTTTTCTTTACCTGACTATGAATTTACCTTTCTTAAGTTATATTACTAATAAAGATTTTAACCGTGTGTCTAGATATGTCTTTACCCAAATAAAACAATAACCTCTTTCCAAGTAAATAATAAAATAACACAACACAAAGTTTAAGAAAATATCTCTTAGTTATTTACTCAAAAAATAAGTTATTATATCAAAGAAATAAACAAATTAAATAAAAAATATAATTGTTCTTTTTAAACCTTCAACATAAAATGTTCCTCTTTTTTCAAAATAAAATACTGTAATTGAATAGTCTCTCTTACTTACACAACAATGTAAACAATGTCAATACTGTACCATACAAATGCACAGAATTCAATGTAAACTATGAACCCTCTTTTTAAAACAACAAATGTAAACACAGTCAATACTGTATCATGTATAAATGCACAGAAAACAATTTAAACTCTATTAACCCTCAAATGGATTAATTCAGAAAACCTCTATATACATTTATCACTTAAATCAGACTTTTTGTGGGCCCACAACACACCTTAATGCAATCTAAAGCCGGCAACCAAAGTTATTATGAAACTAAAATACCGTAGCAGGCCTGATGCGTTGCTCGTGTTCGTAGTGGCCCAAAAACGTAATGGCCGCTTCACTCGTCACCGAGCAAACAAAATGAAAGGTACCTTGAAATAATGTTTCTGTCCCAGCCTTTCACCAACAGTCACGGATAAATGTAAATACCATTAGTAGTAGTTTTGTATCAGTCGTTATCTTTGTATTGTGTTCCAGCTTCTGTAAATATGTCTTTTAAAAGATCACATTACACAGCCCTAATGTCTTATGTTTATGTTACACTAACGGTCTCATCATCCGATCAGCATTACAACACGAACTCGACCTCCTTTTTAACACCACGTTTAGTAAAACTCACGAGTGAAGTCCTGGTTGCTTTAAACTCTGTATGAGTCCTCTTCTCTGTCTTCAGATCGAAAACAGCAGATAAACTCCTCAAACTGTTCAACGGAGAGTCAAACTTTAACTAGAAAATATCGTTCACTTGTGATGAACTGACTTCAGCATATATTTCAAAAGTAACGCAGCGTTAGCATTAGCAATAGCACAAAAGTAAACAGTCTTTGAACTTCGTGTAGAAATTCCTCCCGTTACTCAATATGCACCTTGTCACTCTTTCGAATTAATTAAAAAGAAAAAGAACAAAAAAAACGAAAAGCTAAATTCTTTTGTTTAACTTTGTTTCTCTTATAAATTTAATGATGTAGTCATATATTTTTCTTTCCCCTAGAATACCTGCTATAGTAAAGTCTTTGTGATCAACATTCTTTAATGACTGAATAAACTGACATCTTTCTTTATTGTATTTCCTACAGTGAAACAGAACATGTTCAACAGTTTCTTGTTGACTACACTCATTGCATTCCCCAGTTGGGTGTTTACCAATTTTAAATAAAGTATTATTAAGTCCTGTGTGACCTATTCTCAAACGAGTTATTATATTCCCTTCCTTTCGATTCCTGATTTCCTTTCTCCCAGCACCAACTAGCCGCTAGTGTTAACTAGACACACCTGTGTTCAATGCGCTGATTTCCCGCCTCGCGGCGTTTACCGGAAGTCCGGTGTTCGTCTTTTCCGGTCCGGGCGGAAACACTTCCGGGCGGAACCAAAATCTCCTAATTTCGGTTCCGCCCCTGAAAAGATTGTCACCGTGTGACACTAACACACTGTATTCAGTTATTAAAGGAACTATGCAGCTTAAGGGGGGAATAGAAGTTGAGGGAAATGTGGAACTGTATGGTGAGATGCATAGAGACAAGGAAAGGATCAGTCAGTGAACAAAATCAGTCAGTAAAAGGAGCTAGCCAGTCTATCAGAACATCTGGACCGACTAATTGTACAAAGAGCCAAGGCAATAACAGAACTAACTAAAGAAGTGAAGTCTTTGGTTTGAAAAGGGCTGTCACAGGACAGAGCTGGAAAAAATATTACAAAAGGAAGAAAGGATGATTTTGGAGTGAGAAATTCAGGATAGAGAGAGAACAAAAGAAAATCTGCTTAAACGACAAAACGTCAGGGCAGTGCAGGCTATGGAACATAGAAATCAAGAAGACACTGATGACTGGCTAAATATGAAAAGGACATGGAAAAAAATCTGACAAATGTTGTTATATTGTAAAGAAGGCACACCACACGTTTGTATAACAGAAGGCATTAAAGACATGAAACTGAGAGCAGACTTGGGCTACGAAGGGAATCCCGGTTACAAGCATTTGTTTGTAGATGGTTCATGCTATAAAAATGAGATAGGTTAAAGTTGCATGGGTTATTGTGAGATCCTGTGGATGACAGATTTAAAGTATTGAGGTGTGAGAGGGTGTGGCATGGGCACATGTCTGCTCAGCGTGCAGAGTTAATGGCCTTAATTGAAACATGTGAAATTTGGAAAGGTCTGGAAATCAATGTATATACTGACTACGCCTACGGGCATGACATTGCGCATTATTTTGCACTACGGCATTACATTTAGTTTGTTTAGCGCCTTTAAAAGTAGCTTTCTAAAAGCGCTTTACAGACAAGCATAACAACAGAGAAATAACACAATTAAATTAAAAAAATAAACACAAAAAATCAAGTAAAAGCAATCCTAAAATGGAATGTTTTTAAGAAGAGATTTAAAAGTCACTAATGTATTTGCTCTGGGGAGAATTCCAGAGCTTAGGAGCATAGACAGAAAATGCTCGATCACTCCTAGTATGAAGCCGTGTCTTAGGAACAACCAAGAGACCACTCTGAGAGGAATGCAGATTGTGACGTGGTGTGTAAGCCAATAATAGATCAGTCAAGTACTGAGGTGCCAGATTGTGCAGAGATTTCTATGCCAACATATTGATTTTAAAATCAATACAGTACCTACCAGGTAGCCAGTGCAGTGACTCCAAGATAGGGGTTATATGGTCCCTAGCCCAGAGCCCAGACAGTATTCTAGCACAGGTAGCCAATCTATATTTCTGAGGTAAAAAAAAACAATGTCTTAACTGTATTATGCACAAAAGGCTCAAATGACAGTGTGGCATCAAATAGGACACCAAGATTTTTTAAACGTAATTAAGTGTGCGGAACACACGAAAGAAGACTTGTTTATTGGAAATGAAAAAAGCAGATGAGGAAGCAAAGTTAGGCACGGCCAAAGCAGAGCGAGCTGAAACCATGGCCATGGTAGTGACAGGATCAGGTAAAATGACAGACAGTGAACAGGTGAGCATTTCCGCAGACGTAACTGTAAATGTGATTAGAGAAATGCAAAATACAGCATCACAAATTGAAAGAATGGAGTGGCAAAGCAGAGGTGTTGCTAATGTACATGGTTTGTGGATAACAGAGCATCAGCAATTAGTCATACCATCTAGAATGAAGAAAATGGTTATGATGAGCACAAATGGTAGTGACCACTGTGTGAGGGGGGAGATGATAGATAAGATCTTGAGACAACAGGGTTTCAGGTTTATCAATATGCAAAACAAAATTAGCCAATTTAGCAGGACATCCAATCCATCTCTTTCCAAGTGTGGAAGGACCATGATAGATTTTGTAGATATGACCCGCCCAATTAAGGAGAAAAGTTATGTGTTAAATTTTAGAGATAGACAGAAGCTTATCCAGTAAGAAAGCAGAGTGCAGTGGCTGGAGCACTTAAGAGGGAAGTGGTCGCAAGATTTGCACTTCACAAGGTATTAGAGTCAGATAATGGATTTCAGACAAACCTGTTGAGAAAAGCACTTGCTAGGGTAGAAATAACACAAAAATTTGGATCTTTGTATCATCCACAGCCTCAAGGGGCGGTTGAGAGGTGTAACGGCTTACTTAAATAAAAAAAAAATATGTGCAAAGACTAAACTAAATTGGGTAGGCCTTACGAATAGCGCTCATGGCCATAAGATCTAGTACTAACAGGAAAACAAGATAATCCCCTCATGAAATGGTCACAGGGAGACCAATGTTCAAAGCTAACCAAAATTAAATGAATTTGGAGCATGTGGAGGATCTAAAAAATGAAATTAATAAATATATTGCTGAACTTTTGAGAAACCATAAAGCTATTTTACAGATTGAAAGCAGGCTCAGAGAGACACCTGGTGATGAACAAACTGCAACACCTTTTCCTGTAGAAACCTGGGTGTACATCAAAGTTTACCAGCGTAACTGGGAAGAACCCAGACGAGAAGGCTCGTATGAGGTCACAGATGCTAGCACAACAGCTCTTAAAGGTGCAAAAGAGGATGTTTGTTTTATAAATTTTTGCAATATTACTTGAAACTGTCTTTACTAAATGATAAAAGACTATTTATTAGCTGCACTGATAGTAATAATATTAATATACGTCATCTGTGCACAAGATAGGCCCTTAAAAACATCATCCAATTGCTCATGCGGTCATCGCATAAGCGATTGGCCCTCTGGCTTGTCAATCACTGCCATTACGATCCTTGTGAGAGACGTGCGCGCTCCAGTAACTAAACACAGGCAACGCATGCGCATAGCGAATGAAACTCCGTCTTAAGTTTCGGTTTGTTTTCATTGTCAATCCTGCTTTCCTCCTCGAATTTGCAGAGCAATTTGGAGAGCAATGAAGGAACAGAGAGGTGTCAAGAAAGACGCGCAGTTCGCAAAATTCTTCCCGACAGGTAACAGTGATTATTCTTTCTTTGGGGAATAATTATTGTTGTACTGTTATTCAAGTATTTTGACGTTGTTCTTGTACTGTAGTTGTAAGTCAGTGACCAGTCTGCTACATGCTAGTTGAAATGGGAGTAGCGTCGACTGTTCTAATGTTTTAACGTCTTATTTGTTTATTATCAAATCATTTCACACAATGAATAACACTTGTGTTCAAATATTCGTGTACGAGTTTTGGAAGGCGTTCCCTAGAAATGAGCTGTGAAGGAGGGAGGCTGTTCTTACGCATGCGCTCATTTAAAAAATTCAGTAACCGTTTTTGGATTCTCAGTCGGCGAAAAACATCCTCTTTTGCGCCTTTAAGGTAAAAGGTTCCAAATTGTGGTATCGTAATACTCATTGCATCCAGGTACCAGAGAAGACAACCCCGGCAACTGTCTCCATGTCACCATGATGAAATAACAATATAATAAATAAACACTGTAACCTTATTTTTTAGGTAGTGATGTGATGAACCATAGAAACTGGATTTGGAGATCACAATGAATGGGTAATCAAAGCATTTAAGGATATGGAGGATGAAGATTGCATGACTGTTTTTATTTGTTTCTAATGAAAATGTTTCTCCTACAAATGTCCAGGCGTATAAGAGTAATTCTACATGTTTTTAAGAGAACCTTTGGAAATGAAGATGTTAAACATTTCACAGACGGTGCCACAGAAAAATTGATTTTACAAATAAAAATTAGGAATACAAGGCAAACTGGTTTATAGGCCAGACCACAGAAAGGGCAGATGTATGGTGGATGTTTGGTGACATGAAATTAAGGCAAAGTTTGAGAGTAAATTGGAAGGGGACCTATACCCTTGTACAATTAATAATGCCATGCCAAATGTTTTCATTACCTTATTTTGGGAGCCTACATGATAAAATAAGTGTTAAGAGTATTAACAGACAGAAAAGAAATCTGCCTGGTTGATCTTTTGATAATAGAGTGTATATAGATGCCATACGGGTTCCAATGGGGGTGCCAGATGAATACAAAACAAGAAATCAGATTGCTGAAAGTTTTGAGTACATTCTTTTCTGGTGGTCAACCCTCAATAAAAATGCAAATTGGATTAATTATTTGTATTACAATCAACAGAGATTTGTAAACTATACCAGAGACATTGTTAAGGGGATAACTGAATAACACTGATGGCACAACAAAACAGGCTGGCATTAGATATGTGGTTGGCTGAAAAGGGGGGTGTTTAAAAAATGATAGATGAGGGATTCTGAAAATGTATTTCTGACAATACTGCCCCTGATGGGAGCATAACCAGGGCATTAGAAGGTTTGACCGCCTTGTCTAATGAATTGGCTGAGAACGCTGGAATCGATGACCCATTTACAAAAATGATGGAAAAGTGGTTTGGGAAGTGGGGTACACTGATAACTTCTTTACTGATGTCAGCTGCTGTAGCTTGTGTAGTTGTTGTTGCATACCATGTATCAGGGGTTTGATTGAGAAAACTATCGATAAAGGAATGGGTAAGATAATTTACCAACGTGTACAAATTAATGAGGACGACTAGGGAGATACATTTTAGGACAACATCCATGTGTGATGGGAAACCAATGAGGCTCTAGTACCCTCCTCCCTCACACGGCCCTCTACACCTGTAAGGTAGCATGGATTGGAGCTGGAAGATGCACCCTGCACATATACATATAGAATTTATGATGTTTCTTAGAAAGACTCTGTGTGGAGTGGCCACCAGAGCAAAACAATCTCATGTGAGAATCATTATGTTACTGGTCATGTTAAACTGGAAATAGGGTGTCACCTATACTAATCCACCTAGCACAGCTTACCAGAAAGTGAAGAGAATTTTTGAAAAGATGATACACTTGCTTTTGATCTAAAGTTAAATGTGATCTTATTTTCTTACAGGTTGTTCATCATTACTCTTTTTTACAGGTCGTTAATTATCTTTTATGGGTTAACCCATGTGAGTAGTTGTAGCGGGCCACTTATTGTCAAAATATGATTTATGACCCTGTCAATAACATTTTGACAGGTAGTACCCGCCCAGATGTACATGCTGTCCAGGTTTGAGAGTCGTATTTTATGGTTTTTAGCGGCTGTCCGGAGCTGCGCGTGTTTTACGACGTGTCAATCAGCGCGTTGTTTTTCCTGTGTGTGTTTTTGTCACGCGAATGTTTGTCATATTTATTGATGTGTAAAAAAGTTTGTTGTTTTGGTTGTCCAGTTTCTGGACTGTCAGTTTTTACCACCGGTGTTTCTCTCTCTTTCTCACCCAGCCGTTCTCAAACTCGCAGCCCCCAGCGTGTCTCTCAACGGGGTGCTTTAAGGTATTATGCCTTTAAAACTGTGGTGGTAAAATGTAATACTGTCCACTCTGACAAAAATAAAGGTTTATTTTAGATTTAGGGATTTCTTTAACCAAGTCTCTGTTTAAAACATGTGAATGCGCGCACCAACGGTGACAGAGAACGTACACTGATGCGCTCTTATATCTGACGTTAAGAACATTTTAAACGTTTTAAAGACATTTTATCTCATCTTCTGGGTTTGTTTTTAATTAATGTCTCCTTAAACCCATCTGTGAATATGTGTTTATTACACATAAATGTAAGTCTGTCCGCTCTGGCAAAGTAAAGGTTTATTTTAGATTTAGGGAATTCTTGAACCAAGTCTCTGATTAAAACTTTTGATTGTAACATCACAATTTATTTAATTAAATATTCCGTATACGTGTATAGTTTAAGCAATGCCCTATGCCATAAAATTATGCGCCGTCAATACTACATTCTTTAGACTAAAGTCTAAACTTAATAAAAGTTTAACCGGATCACGAAATCCATGAGTCTTTTCACAACCCGCTCTCTATGTTCACGCGCATTAAAGATCGCTCACCGGCTGTACCAGAGAACGAACCGGGTGCATGTTTATATCTGCCGTTAAAAAACTTTTAAACGTTTTAAAGACATTTTATCTCATCTTATGGTATGTATTCACTAATGTCTCATTACCACACGATCCGCATTGTCAAAATTAAAGGTTTCTTGAACATGGTTTTCCTGTGCGTGTTTTTTGTCACGCGAATGTTTGACATATTTATTGATGTGAAAAAAAGTTTGTTGTTTTGGATGTCTAGTTTCTGGACTGTCAGTTTTTACGAGCAGAGTCTCAACCGCCTCCGGGGGCTTCAATACTACTTTATTTAGACTAAAGGTTATTTATTTTAACCTAAATAAAAGTTTAATCGCTTCGAACTCCGTGAATTTGTTCATGCACCGCAATCTATTGATCACACCATTAAAGCTTGCGCACCGGCGGTCCCAGTAGAGAACATACGCGGATGCGAGCTCAAATCTGTTGTTTTAAGAGAAACATTTTATCTCATTTTCTGGTTTGTTTTTAATTAGTGTCTCCTTAAACCCAACTGTGAATATGTGTTTATTACACAATAATTGTAATTCTTACCGCTCTGGCTATATAAAGGCTTATTTTAGGCGTATCATTATGACAATCTCACAAGATCATGATTAAAACACGTTATTGCTTAGCGCAATAAAGCACATGCACTCCCCAGCTAACAAATACGTAACTGTTACGTAACGTCGACGTAATATGATGACCAAACTTACGTCGTGGCGACGGACCGAGTTCCTGGATTCATCGCCTGCACGTAACTTCGCAACGTAATCTGCCTGTCGTGACAACATAATGGATTGAAAGTTTTATGTTGGTAACCAGTTAGTAATTTAAATCTTTTATTTAATATTCTTTGGGCGGACATCTGCAGTAGGCTACAACTAATTTAACTTGTCCTTATTTGCCCATAACTAAAAGACATACCATAACATATGAATGACAGACTCCGAGATGAAATACTTAATTTTATTGAACATGAACATTACATTACAAACATTTAAATAAACATATTGTTAAAATAAACATTTAAATGGATTCTCCATATAATTTAAAATGTCATTTCTGAATTGTGCAGGCGTAGTTTTGTCAGACGGAGAAAGTGAGAGAGTGTCCTCTTCATGTTCCGGTTGCCAGGGTAACGCTGCTCTAACCTTCACCAGTCCAAAACACCAAACATGTCCCACAAAACTTTAAAATAAAGACAATAAAATAACTAAAGGTTAAATAACATCTACACGTTTTCATAAATATCGTTTTATAAATAAATATCGTCTTACCTGAAAAAAAACGAAATTTCCTGTCAGATGAACATCCTGTCAGTGCAGCATAAAACGCGGTTTATACTGTCGGGCGAGATTCTGTGAGCCTTAATAAGTATGTTAAAATGTTGTTTATAACTCTTAAGCAACTAAAATAAGTTATTGTGAAATTTAAACGGGTCTCAGTTCAGAGAAACGATCGGTCCTGACTCCGGTCGCGCGTTCTGGTCAAGTTCACCTGGGCGGGAGACGCGTGCTGTTTCATGTTTCCCATGTAAATGGCAGTTCGTGTGTATTTAATCTATTTTGACTTATTTAAGGGAAACTTTGAGACTGAAAAACTTTAATAAGCTAACCTAAATAGAAAAGGAAATTAATGTTTATATAATTGTAAAGGTAATGAAATTACCTCCCTGGGACGTAACAGTTACGTTGCCAGTAAGTTATGAAATTACCAAATTAGTACGAATTTATTACGTAACTGGGACGTACTTGGTTATCTTGCTACGTAAGGAGTCCGTACTGACGACGTGGTGATTTGGTACTGTAATGGTAATGAAATTACCTCCCTAGGACGTAACAGTTACGTTGCCAGTATGAAATTACCAAAATATTACCAATTTATTACTTAACTGGGACGTACTTGGTTATCTTGGGACGTAAGGAGTCCGTACTGGCGACGTGGTGATTTGGTTCTGTAAAGGTAATGAAATTACCTCTCTAGGACGTAACAGTTATGTTGCCAGCTGGTAAGTCATGAAATTACCAAAAATGACCAAAAATGACCGTTCTCCGATAACGTTATCTCTTAGCGCGATACGAAGACTCAAAAGGTACACCTTAACTACAGGTATACCTTTCCTACGTGTGTTCTCCGAACTATACCTTAGGATGTTGCTTAAGGTAAACCTTCTTAAGTTCGACCTTAGCGGGTGCTGTCCATGGTGGAGGTGCTGAATAGGTTGATATCGATTGCTCGACAATCAATTATTCACTTCATGTAATAGGTTTCGCTGCGTTATGAGATAGCGGTGTTCTTTATTAAAGAAACATTTTAGAAATAGTTCAAGTTAAATTTATTAGGAATATCTGGTAAAAATATTTCAAATTGCAAACAACTAAATTCAACCTTCTACATTTTATATCAAACCCGTGCAAAACCCGCAACTTTATTTCCAAACGTATCATGCATAAACTGCTCCATTGCATCCGCCATGCCTTCACTTGAAATTAAAATTTATATTAGGGGTTCCCAATAAGTGCGTTGCAAAGGGGAATAAAGTGGGTACTTGGCTGTGCATTACACTTAAAATATCTAAAAACAAACTGTTGTTGTTCATTAGTTGACGCGTTTATTGTGCTTGGACACTGGATGCGCAAGCAGCGTGGTTACAATGCGGATAAAGCTTAATGAACGCATTTCTGGAGCCTGTCTGTCTACTTCAAATATAACATAAAAATATATATTATATAATAGCCTTTATAAATATATAGTATGATTGCTTTAGATTTTAGCTTGATTAGTTTTAATGTGGAAATTTTGTTGACCTTAGGAGACTATACAAGCCGTAATCAAGTGGAGCAGTTTATTTTGAATGTTTATAAAGAATATGGCATGCAGTTGCCTCAAAGTTATAAAACGTCAAAAAAACTTCGATGCAAAGTCGAATTAACATTAATAATCAAAATTAATTTTTTTTACCCGATTTATTTATGCAACTAAAATACTAAGATTTAACGGATATGAAATGCACAAATTAAATAGTAGGATTCGCTGTATAGCTGCCAGTATCACCAACTCCATCACCCAAAATATATTTTTTAAATAGTTTCTTAAGCCTGTAGCATTTAATAGTTCGCAGCTGACGTCCCTTTGGAAAACATAATAAAAAATCTAACAACCATCAATCCAATGATGTCTAATTATGTAAATGTTTTATTCTTTAAATATAAAAATATTTGCCTAATTAAACACGGTGTGTATAAACTTATTTTTTTTATTTTTTTTACAAATATTTAGTTATATATGACTGCAATGTAAGCTTTTATGAAAGTGATGGGATGTGTCATGTGGGATAAGGTATAGCTAAGAGTGCTCCAGACCAACCTTACGAACGTATGACTTACAGAAGGTATACGTAACTAAGAACGTTTCGGCAAACACGTATTAGCGATAAGGTACAGCTTAAGGTACAACTTAAGAACGACGTAGCGTTAAGGTAGTTTCGGAGAACGCACCCCAATAAATTACGTACTAGTACGTCGTGTGTTAGCTGGGTCACATATCTGTGGTTTTAAAAATAAACTTTTTAAAGTTTAAGACATTTTTACCCCACTTTCTGGTTTGTATTCATTGTGGCTCCTAACCTCCGAATGTGTATTATACAACAAATGTAATTCTGTCCGCATTTTAGATGTAGAACGCCTCTGATTTAAACATGTCATGTTTTTAAGATGAAGCGCCCATGTGTGTTTTATGACAAATAGTATTTGATCTAAACTTTTGTTTTTAACATCAAAAGTTTCTTATAAACAATCAAGAATTAAACATTTAGACATGTATGAGCAAGCTTATATCTAATTCATATCTGATAGATACAAGTTATGCTGCCTCCCGTTTCTAAAACAGATGCGATGACCAAACACTGTTCCGCCAAAACTGGTTTCTTTAGACTAAAAGAGCTATTTACTGTAAACTAAATAAAAGATGTGAATATCAAAGACCCTGACCAAGGTACAACTCCATTCTCAATGCTAGGTTTTCAGATTCTGATTAACACATATGGGCCTAACATGTCCTTGTGGCAAATCGCGGCCCCATGCGGTGTTTATGGCTGGCCCAACAAACATTTCTTTAAAGATAATACATTTAACAAATTTGACACGTCTCGCTGGGACACACTAGGATTTGTTTTGTGCATTTATTATGGTTCATGTGTTAATAGTTATACTAGTCTTAAACATTTAACAAAAACCATGATTCCCATTTTTAATACCCCCTTAGGGAACAATAAAATGTCAATATTATTGCAAATATTATTTATCAAAGATGACGTTATTAGGTTTTCACTAACGTGACAACAAATGTTGCTTTAAAAAATTTTACCAAGAACATAGAATCGTATTTAAGTGTATGGTTTGTGCCTCAGTGATACTTGCCGCTATTAGCAGATGCCTTTTAAAGTTTTAAATAATTTTTACATAATGATTTTCAGCACGCACATCTATAGACATACAAACATTACACAGTATACCTCTTAAACTTATTTGTTCACATTAGAACAAAAACATAACAAAAATATAGCTGCAAACAGCAATTGCTGGGCCAAGCACCTTCAGCACAATGAGCACCCAAAGCACAGAAAGCAACATACAATGCAGCAATCACCCAAGGTGCAGCAATCACAGAGCAGAACCATCGCAGTGCAGCGCAACAACGGCAAACACGGAAAAAATAGAACATATCTGAACTACAGACAGGTTGGGAAGAATTGGTGAGAGAGAGAACAAAACTTTAATAGAAGAACTTAATAAATGCCCCTTGTGGGATTCGAACCAAAGAACTCTGAATCTTAATGCATGTGATTTACTAGATACGCCACTTCGTTGACACAATTTGTGTGGCAGCAGAAAAGAGCTTATAGATACACGCATTGACATATGGCAATCAGTGAAGGTGCAAATATGTCACCACTGATCAGAAATAAAACATACAATGAATAACAGAATCAGATAACTCAAACAACAAATTAGTCAAGACAAAACCCAGCTCATGGGATTCGAACCCATGACCTCAGATTCTGATGGCATTTGATTTACTAGATGCGCAACCCAATTGACACAGCTCAAGGGGCAGCAGAAAAGAGCTTAGGAGCTGCAAGGATTGACATATGCCAATCAACACAGATGCAGAACTGACAGTGCAGAGCAGAATTAACAATGTATATGAGAATCAAAAAGCTCAAGTGAGAATGAAGACAAGAAGATAATTCTGTATAGTAATGCTATACAATGTAATATACAGTCACATTAATATACTATGACAAATAGACAACCTCACAGGCACGGGCAACTTTGGAGCGGTATTTCTAAGAAAGAGAACAGAATATCAAAAATCTGTTCAGTCATTTCTGTGCAGATTACTCCAAACATTATATGACCAGAACCTGGCATAAAATAAACAAAATTTCTAAAAGGAGTAGCGAAAAAATAATTTACCATATGCCTTACAATAACACATGAACAGAACGTTGGAAAATGACAAACGAGGTATCGTTGGGATCGGCATAAACCAGTGAATCCAATTTCACAAAGAAAATGTATATCAGACAAAGTATTTAGAAGTTATAAGCAGTTCTATAAGAACTGTTATAGTTTATAAACCCTAGGTGGCGCTGTACTCTGACTTCCCAGATACCTACAGGACGTCATGCCAAAGCTCTCTACCGATTTTTGTGTGAATATATCCAATAGTTCAAAAGATATAACAATTTATGACAAATTTCAAAATGGTGGACAGGCGGTGTGGTCAAACAATGCATACTACATATCGACAGATTCACCATGAGACAAGGAATCCGTAGACACCAATATCATAATTTTCGGACAAACATTTCAGTAGTTATGGGAAAAAATAGCCTTTTTTCATATTTCATGACCCATAGGTGGCGCTGTCACCAAATTAGGCATAAACCCCCAGTTCATGGTCTACATGAAGTGTACAAAATGTCATTTTGATTTATCAAAGAATGACCGAGATACAGCCTCAGAACCATTTTTGCATCAACCTCGTTAAGTTTGCCCATTTATTACTTTTGAACAAAGATAAAATTCAAAATTCTGTTCAGTCAAAATTCATAACAATTGAACAAAATTTGAAGGAGGAGTAGCGAAAAAACTAAATACTGTACATTTCAAAATGGTCACTACTGTAATGGGTGGAGTCTTATTGTTAGGTATTAAAAACAATAAGCGTGATGAGAGCAATCACCTGTACTAAGTAGAATTTTCATAGATCAAACCGATCAGCAGTAATAAGCATTTGAACATTGAATTTTTGCACTGCTGGTGGCGCTATAGAGTTAGTGCTAGAGACCCCATTTTTGTTCACATGACTTTTTAGGACCACCACTACAACTGTGCCAAATTTCATCATTTTCCTACTTACGGTTCATAGGGCTGCCATAGACTCCCAATGGGGATGAAGAATAATAATACTGACAATAACAATAGGTGCCTCAGCACCTTCGGTGCTTGGCCCCTAATGACAGGTCAATATGTCTTTTCTCACCCCATAATTAACTCATCCTTATTTTATGACACTGAACTACTGCACAGACACTGCTCTAGATGCAGTCTTGTTAAACATGATTGTGTGCATCCATAAAACCATCTATAAACACAACATCAGCTAGGATGTGCCTCTACATAACATTTAAAATCATTTACCTACATTAAATAGGTCATGTTAACCTTAATTTTTACTAAATAAAATAAAAATATACTATTTGTACACCTTTAAGATCAAGCACCGGCTATAGCTTTACGACATACAGCACAGACCCGAGAGGTTATGTAGGTGTATGTGTGTGTGTGTTTGTGTGTGTGTATGTGTGTGTGGGGGGGTGTGTGGTCTGGTAGTTATCACATGGTAGGGGTCCCAAATGATCAATGGCAGGGATTTTGTGAAGCGGAGCAGCCCCTGGTCAGCCTGTAGGGTTAGGATCAACTTATGTTAACATGTATCATTGTGTAATAAGCAAACATTAAATTATATTTTACCTATGGTTGTTTCTGATTGTTTCAGCATTAGTATGTGTATGTGATTAGATTTACATTCCAAACTATGACTTCATTGTCTTTTTCATACATTGTTCATAGTTTTCTTCGCTAGTGTCAACTTATGTCTGCGATTTTGTAAACTCATCAGATGTTCTCAGATTTATTTTTCTTAGACAAACTTTTCTTATGCAAACCTAGTCAGTCTTCATATGTTTGTCTTTTTCGTACGTTGTTCTTAGTTTTCTGTCTTATTGTCAACTTATGTCTGAGATTTTTTGTAAACTCATCAGATGTTCTCAGATGTATTTTTTCTTAGACAAACTTTTCTTTTGCAAACTTAGTCACTCAACATACATTTGTCTTTTTCATACGTTGTTCATAGTTTTTCTTCGCTAGTGTCAACTTATGTCTGAGATTTTGTAAATTCATCAGTTGTTCTTAGATCTATTTTCTTAGACAAACTTTTCTTTTGCAAACATAGTCATTCTTCATACTTTTGTCTTTTCATACTTTGTTCATAGGTTTTTCTTCGCTAGTGTCAACTTATGTCTGAGATTTTTGCAAATCACTAGATGTTCTCAGATGTATTTTTCTTAGACAAACTTTTTTTATGCAAACCTAGTCAGTCTTCATACGTTTGTCTTTTTCGTACGTTGTTCATAGTTTTCTGTCTTATTGTCAACTTATGTCTGAGATTTTTTGTAAACTCATCAGATGTTCTCAGATTTATTTTTTCTTAGACAAACTTTTCTTTTGCAAACTTAGTCACTCATCATACGTTTGTCTTTTTCATACGTTGTTCATAGTTTTTCTTCGCTAGTGTCAACTTATGTCTGAGATTTTGTAAATTCATTAGTTGTTCTTAGATCTATTTTCTTAGACAAACTTTTCATTTCAAACTTAGGCAGGCTTCATACTTTTGTCTTTTCATACATTGTTCATAGTTTTTCTTCGCTAGTGTCAACTTATGTCTGAGATTTTGTAAACTCATCAGATGTTCTTAGTTGTATCTGCTCAGACAATATTAGGTTTTCATCATTCGTCTTGGATGAAGATGATAACGTCTTGTTTAGCAACTTATTAGTCCTGAAGAAAGACTTTTTCCATTCACTGTGAACAAGCTGTATATGGCTGATATGACATTAATATGATCTCCTCTTATAAATTATTTCACAAAATCTGTGCTTAGATGACTTTACAAGTTGTGATTACCACAAATGATTAATACAAATTCAGTTATTCAGAAAACAAACATGTCTGATGTGAATTATTATATTATACTGAATCACCTTCACTTCTTCATCTCTACACTACACTTACAGTATGAGTCTGCATGTTAATATAAGGATCAGATACATGGATTATAATTTCAGACCTGACTATAAACATATTTTTTATTAGTCAATATTTCTGTAGTAAGCATAACAAGTGTCGTGATTTTAAATGTAAGTTTACATGCTGAAGCAATATCAGTGAATCAGATGTTGAAATAAATAATTAAAACAGATTTTTATGTTATTATGTTTGTGTAATTTAATCTAAAGCAAAACACTGAGCTAACCTCAAAGTAAGAGCAGAAAAAATTGAATATTCTTGCAAAACACTCCTTAATAGAAGATTATGAAATTTTATTTTAGTCATATTGTGTAGAATTCAATCATTTGTATTTGAAAATAAAGTTCTTTTAACAAAGATTACTGTATATAATATTAGAAAAACAGAAAATTTGTATTTATTATTTTAAAATAGTCCTCATTTTTATATTTTATATTCTGGATGTAAATTCATTTATTGTAATGACCAGGTGAGATGATCAGAGGAGCTGAATTTTTACCTTCATCATTAAGACATGGGTTGAAGTAAGGAAAGAGTTTCTCAGTGAAAGTTTGAGCAGTGAAAGAGTAGATATGAGACCTGGACTCTACATCATAAAAACAAACCAAACCCTCCTCATAATCCACAAACACCCCGACCTTCTGTGGTTTCACTTTCAGACACAGAGAGACAGAGGGACGAGCACAGGCCCAATAATCCTTCTCATTCCTCAGAGCCACAGTCCAGAATCCATTCTGAGGAGCCGCTGTGATCATTCCCTTTCTGTTAATAGATTCTCTGACCACTCCTAAAATCCATTCAGTTTTGTCCTTTACCTGAACCTCAAAATAAAATCTCCCTGAGGTGAATCCCTCTTTTCCCAGGACACATACATACTTATCAAATCTCTCAGGATTATCTGGGAGTTTATGTTTAATGTCTCCAGTTCTCACTTGTTTTCTATCTTCAGACAGGATGAGTTTTGAATGAGCTGTATCAGGATCCAGAGTCACATCCACTGAGAGAGAGATGAGAGAATATGAATGACAATATAAAGATGTTGATGTGTTTATAATAGTAGAGATAAGTTTGTGTATGTAAAGTATTATTGTTAGTGAATGTGAGATCACACATTGTACCTGCATACTGCTGCATCTTCATCAACACTGTCAAGACAAATCACAATAAAACTTTAGCAAGAGTTTAGAGAAGAAAATTAAAAACATTGACAGATAACAAGAATCAGTAACTTTATGTCTATAGCAGATGATATGTGGGTTATTAGCAGCAGTTTCATTCATGTGGTTATACTGTACATGCAGATTCTGTATCTTTTTTATTATTTCTCTAAAACTTCATGCACATTTCTAAAGAGCAGAGTATTTTTAAATGGTGGGGAAGCAAAATAAATGAATGTTTTTGTGATCTCTTGTGTAGTGTTTTGTATTCGCTCAAGACACTTTTGTGTTTTCAGTTTCTTGACTCTTTCCTAACTCATTTCCCCAACAACACTGTACAAATGTCTGTATAAATTACAGTATTAATGGGTATTACTGGCAACTAGCTGCCAGTAACTTACTGTAGATTTTACATTTATGTTATTTATGTCACGAAGTGACTTGAGATGGCGGAACCTAAAAATGCCGAAGATAGTTCCGCCCGGACGATTGTCCGTGAAACACCCCGTCAGTTCTTGTAACTCCGGGCAACCAGATTTGGGCTTTATTAAGGGCAGGTGTGTAAACGAACATGGTGAGCGGCGATTGGGCAATTCAATGAAGAGGAGGCATATAAATAAGGCATCCGAAGAACAGGAAGTGTTGTGTTTATTCCGGCCAATGTTGTGGGTGAGACGGAGCGATTGGTGAGCTTGGAGAGACATAGTGTTGTGGATATTGCAGACTGGGCAAAGACAAAACGGAGGATTGGGCTGAAGATAAACGGAGCTAAGTATTTAGAAAATCATTGTCGAAGTATTTGTGTTGACATGTACTCTTTACTTTGAAGAGATTGTGTATATTGAGAAGCCACCGTGAAACACATTGGAAGGAACGAAGGAGTGTGGTACTAGCATATCTTGTATACACTAGACCTCTTGAAGAGAGAGGAAAGCACAGAGTGTCAACAAAACTGTGTATGTGAAATTGTTGTCTTGTTGCTAACCTTGCGTCCCAGTGCATTTCCTGTGTGCTCACCCAGCGTGAATACGGCCCCACCCGTGAAGAGGAGTGGTGAGCGAGCCGAAGCTAGTTAAGAAGAGGAAGGAGTGTGTTTACAAGTTGTGGGTTCGATGCCTACATCCGATCATCCATCACACTAAACCCTTCCTTTGGTTCAGTACCAATTTCCGGCCCAACATGGTGGTTTGACCCTAATTCATAGTGAGTGTGTGGAGTGCAGAGGGGGAGTCTTTTTGACGTATGTACACCTGAAGAATTGTAGTGTTGTGCTGTGTCAATGTTGTCAGCAATCACTCCTGACCAGGCCAAAGAGGAAAGCCCTGGATTAAAGGAAGTGAGCTGGTGTTGGTGGACGACTGATTCATCTATATACAACCCGACTGTGATTCGTATTCCCTTTCCCCACCTGGTGGTGGCGTGGGAACTGTATAAAGTAAGGAATTGTTGTGAATATTGTGTGGAGCATCGAAGGAGGAAAGCTCGAATTGGCTGTTGCGTAGAAAAAACATATGTGCTGTCCCTGTGCATGGTTATACGTCCGAGTGATTTCAGATGCCCGCCCCATCTAGATCTCTTGTCCCGTTATTTGGAAGAGAGGAGAGGGAAGCGCTTGGCCCACTCACGCAGTACAGCACCTGGTGTGGCACCTTACCTCAACCTACCCACCGTTGTGATACCAGCTGAGGCCGTACTAGGCCCAACGAGCAGCAGCCTCTGCCTGTACCTCCGTCTGCTCTTGTTCGAAGCCAAGAGGTGTTGTATCTCTCCCCACATGTTCACTGAAGTAGTATATCATTAAAGGGATTCTGTGTGTTTGTCTGCTGCCAGTCTGCAGGTCTAAGCCAAGGGCTCTGTGTTTGTCGTGGGATTATTTCCCGACGTGTTGGAAGTCAACGTTCCAAGTGTTTCCTGAGAAGTCTGTCCTAGTGAGGAAGACTAGAAGTTCGCTATGTGTATATCCGTCTTCTCCAGCCAACCAAGCCTCGAAGAGCTAAAGCCTGACGTCCACCTACCTACGTGTCTGTGAGTTGCATCCATTTCCAGCTATAAGCATTGTATACTCACCTGTACGCCTAAAGCTAAGAGCCCAGTGTACCTCCCTGTATACTCACCTGTACGCCCAAAGCCAAGAGCCCAGTGTACTTCCCTGTATACTCACCTGTACGCCCAAAGCCAAGAGCTCAGTGTACTTCCCTGTATACTCACCTGTACGCCCAAAGCCAAGAGCCCAGTGTACTTCCCTGTATACTCACCTGTACGCCCAAAGCCAAGAGCCCAGTGTACCTCCCTGTATACTCACCTGTACGCCCAAAGCCAAGAGCCCAGTGTACCTCCCTGTATACTTACCTGCATGCCCAAGGTCTAAGCCCAGTGTACTCACTTGTATACCTACCTGTACGTCCACAGTACCAAGCCCAGTATACCTCCATATACTTATCTGTAGGACAAAGGTCCAAGTGCAAAGCTCCCTGGTCAGCTTACCTACCAGACTATCTTCTGGACGTTCAAGATTCGGACCAGTGTGCCCCTTGCACGTTGAGGTCGCCAGTCCAAGGTACTTACTTATCTATTTACCTGTGTGCTTACCTGTGCTCCTCCTCTGTGTCCAGTAAGGTAGGTAGAAAGGATCCGCCTGCAGTTTTCCTGGGAGACAAAAAGGGAGAAGCTGAGAGTACCCATCTATAGTCACGTGTGGATAGAGGAGAAGAAGTACAACCTACCTAAACATCCCTGTGAGAGTCAGAAGCGACTCGGAGCAAAAGTTTTCCAGGCCCAGAGAACTTTTTTAGATTTCCCTTTCCCCTTCCCCACTAACCCATTTTTTATTATTTAATAAAGAGTGTTTTAATTTACTTACTCTCTTTGGTGTGTCTGGTCATTGGGGCATTTTTGAGACTAGGGAGGGGCGAGACTCACGACCTTGGTGGTCCGCTCCGACCTGTGATATTTACTTGCAACAATTTGTTTAAAGTTAAATGACCATGAAACATTTTCAGTCTTTATCTTCTACAGTAAGTTACTGGCAATAAGCTGCATAATTACAGTTTTTTTTAAAGTGAACCACTCTGTACATTTACTTTGCAAAAATAGTTTTAAATACACTCTCAGATAAAAAGGTACAACAGATGTCACTGAGACATTACCTTATAAAAAGGTCCTAATATGTAACACTTAGGGCCCTATTTAAACGATCTAAGTGCATTGTCTAAAAGCACACAGCGCACAGTCTAAACAGCTGTGTCCGATTCCACTTTTGCTAATTTAACGATGGGAAAATGGTTTATGCACCAAGCAAAAAGGGTTGCCCTAAAAGGGTTGTTCCTATTTTTGTAATGAGCAATGAGTGTATTTTGGGTGTAACGTGCAAGAAACCAATGAGAGTCTCAGCTCTCATCCCCTTTAAAAGCCAGCTGTGCCTGGCTCTATGTCTAATCCCTATTTAGAAAGCAGAATTTGGAGACTGAAAAACTATGCGGAGAAAGAAGACCACCAGTTTAAGATTAATGTTAATTGTGGTGTTTTCATATTTATTCAAATTTTTTTTTTTTTTTATTAAAACCTTTCAAATACATTTTCTTTCATGGAAGTAAAAATAGCAGCCTTTTAATTCCTGTAAATGTATTGATATCCCACATAATCATTGTAATCTCATAAAATAATTTGCAAATATGCAAGAAAGGTTTGTTCTCTAAAAATACAAACAATAGATAAAGAATTTACAAACGTGCGGAGAGCCAAAGCGTTTCAGCACTTGGACAGGGCCATGGATTTTTTACAAAGCATTACTTAAAATGTTTCTCATCTAATCATATCCACAGGTACAAAGTCATCATATACAATAAATCCATGAAGTAGCATTTAAAAATAGATGCAATTGTTTAAAGCAAAGCATTTATTTACTTACCAGGCTACAGGTGAAGCAGCTCTTTACGCCTTCAAACATCTCACAATTGGTCCTCATTAATGTCCAAGAGACTCAATAATAATCTTTTACATTTTAATCTTTTTTTCATATGTGTGATAAGCAAACCTGCTATGTCACCCCATTTATAGGCGCATATTACTAATGCGCTCATTAAATAACAAAAAACAATATTGCAATATTTAGTTGCCTCAAAATAGTAACGCGCCAACAATGCGCCTGAACACACCTCGTTTTCATACCAGAATGACCATGTGCGCAAAATTGGGCGCAAATGCATTTGCTATTTAAACAATGTGGCACTAAACGTGAAAATGATAATTGCGCCGGGTTGAAACTAGCAAAAGACACCTGCGTCACGCATTGCGCTGCATTGCGCCAGGTGTATTGTCACAGGTGACGGTTTGTGAGGGCGGAACCAAAAGCGTGGAAGACAATGGTTCCGCCCGGACGCTTTACTCTGAACACCGGAATTTCCGGGGTTTCCCCGAAGACGAAATCAAGCCTGATTTCGCCCAGGTGGGGATAATTTACACAGCGGTTGCTGATAGGCTGATGAGGAGAAGAGGTAGAGGATATAAAGACCTTTGAAGACATCAAACGGGGCGCTTGTTATGTACTTTGTGTGCGTTGTGTTGCTGCTTTGCAGACGCTTGTGCTGGCTTGATCGTTCCCTTGGAGAAGTAAAGGAAGGAGAGACAGCTAGCGAAGGAATATTGGGAGAGTTTTTCACTCGTGAGTGAGCAAGACACAGAGCCAACGGGATTATAGATACCGGAGGCTATTGACAACAAAGAGTGAGTAACGGCCATTGGGTTCATCGTGTGATATTTCGAAGAGGAGTTGCTTGGTGTGTGTCTTTCTTGTGTTTGAGGTCCCTGGCCCCACCGGAGAGGGAAGAGTGGGCGAGCCGTGGGTTGACTGGAAACACGGACGAAACATTTGTATAGGAAGCGCCGTCTACGCATCGATCAGTGGCCCTGCGGGACAAGAAAGCGTGGGTGAGCCAGAGAAGTAACAAACAACACATCGGGGCTGTGAGTAATATAAAGCCTACTCTCAAACGGTGACCAAAACATCACCCAGCTATCCTCCCGAGGGAATTGAAGCCTGGTGGCTAAGTCCATATTTAATATCACGTGAAGTGTGTACAAGAGTGTCGTGGGTGAGTTTCACTTATTACTTGGTGTTGTGCCGTGCTTGCTGTGTGTATGCTGTGCTTGTAGCGACCAAACCGCCCGGCCTCGGACGAATCGTGAGAGGATTACATCTGTTGTGGCCCGAGTCCTACGGAGAGAGTGAAATTCAGCCTTGGCCCCGGGTGTGTTAGAGAGAGCTTCACGCTTCGATAGAGCGGGCAGTGGTGAAACCCAGTGGTGGATAGGAGTGAGTATTTTTGGAAGTGCACTGTGCGGATTGAGGGTCATAGTTGTGTGTGTGTTCGACCTATCCAACAGAAGTTTGTGGTGGCGGAGTCTCAACAAAAGTTTGCCCCAACTCGGGACCCCGGTCGTGGAAACAGGAGGGGGAGTTCGGGAAGCGTTCGGCTCCGTGCCACTGGACCCATCAGTCCCTACGACGCCCGAGAAGTTTGAGTGGAGTATGATAGAGCCCTTAGGTTCTTTGAGGTACAAAAGTGTAGTTTCTGAAAAGGTACCACTGTGACTTGTACTTTTGTACCTTCCTTTCTGAGAGTGTATTAGAAATGTTTCATATCATGCATTTACATACTTAACAATTTACACATTGTGTCTGAGAACAGGGCAAAACAATAAAAACATGAATAAAAACTTTGCTACAGAGCCGCCTCACACAACTACGTGAGCGATATTGTGTTTCGACGGCACAAATGTGTAAAACATCAAAGGAGAGTCTTTAAAAGCATTTTTTTTTCTGCAGAACAACTTACTTCTGTCATGAATCTAGAGCCCAGGATGACAGGAAACCCTTTTAGACGTTTGTTTTAAATATCATAACTGACTCACAGGAGTGAGGTTTTTATTGAACAGTACGTGACAGAAGTGAGAAGAGCACAAAACTAAATCCCTGTTAAACAAGGTTAACTGACATGCTGCCACTTATAAACCTGACACAGAGCACTGTTGTTGATCACTAGTGATTTGTCTTTGTTTATTGTAGTACTTATGCTCTTATTTTAAGTGTCTGTGACATGAAGGTGAATGGTGAGCAGATGAGTGTGTAACCGTCACAAAGTCACAAATTTGTGAACGTACGGCTCAAGTTAATCATTCTGAAATTACTAGTTGAGGAATGATACAAACAGTGAAACGGTTCCCGTGATGGAACTGGTGTATAATAATAATAATCACTGATCATTGATGAACTAATATTTACCAGTTTGAATGAGTTTTTCATTGAGAGTCTCTTGTAGTTGAGTCAGAGCTCTCAGAGTCTCCACACTTACATGAGTCTTCATACTGATCTCAGACCAGTTCTTCATGTCTGGAGCTCTGTACAAGGATGATGGGTCAATCTACAACAGGAAAGACAGAGAGAGGAGAAATACATCAGTATGAGAGAGAGAGAGAGAGAGAGAGAGAGAGAGAGAGAGAGAGAGAGAGAGAGAGAGAGAGAGAGAGAGAGATCAACCTGTATGAGATGAAGATGATCTTCACTGTGTGTGATCTTCTCCAGTTCACTGTCTCTCCACTTCAGGTCAGTGATCTCCTGCTCCAGATCTTTAATGAGACCTTCATCCTGTTTCTCTTCTGCTTTCTGTTCCTCCTCCATCCTCTCCAGCAGCTCAGTCTGACATCTCTCAATGGATCTGATCAGATCACTGAAGAGCTCAACACTCGCTGCTTTCTCCTGCTCTCTGCTTCTCTGAGAAATCAGTTTTTCATTACAATTCATCTTTATTTATAAGACAAATCAAAACATTATCATCAATGAAATATTTCACATCTTCAACTCACTTTTCTTAGTTCTGCTGAGTGTTTGATGTCTTGAATCTTCTTGATTCTATTCTGGATCATCTGCTGAATGTCTGGCTGTGTCTTCATCAGTTGAGTCTATAGACAGACACATTTGATCATCTTCTGACAAAAGATCATGTTGTTTGAATATGTATAACAGATGAATAAAGCATGTATTAATGTTGTTATGAACTCGTACCTTCTTCTCTTTACTCTCCTCCTCTAGAGGAACAGTGTTGTGATTCTTGTGATCTCCATCAGTACAAAACACACAAACACGTGTCTGATCATCTCTACAGAAGAGCTCCAGAGGTCTCTCATGTTTCTCACATATATGGTCCTTTATATTCTCTACAGGATCCAGCAATTTGTGTTTCTTTAAGTTCAGGACTCTCTGGTGAGGCTCCAGGTGAGTTTTACAGTAAGATGCCTGACACGTTAGGCAGGACTTCAGGGCTTTCAGTTTTCTTTCATCACAGACGTCACAGAGGACTTCAGATCTTCTCAGACTGAACTTTTCTTTAAAGATTAGCGTGATCTCTCTAAGTGTTGTGTTGATGTTGAGCTCTGGTCTTTTACTGAATGTTTCTTTACAGTATGGACAGCTGTAGATCTGACTGTTGTCCCAGCACTGTTTCAGACAGATCCTGCAGAAGTTGTGTCCACATGGAGTGCTGACTGGATCACTGAACACATCCAGACAAATACAACACTGAAGCTCTTCAGTCAAAGCTGAAAAACACAGACATCAACATTTATCACTGACACACTTTTTACTGTATGTGTCACCATCCGGGGCGGGCCACTAATGCCCCTCCGGACGGTCCACCTCGAGGAGGTTCCCAAAAGCACCCCAATGACCAAACACGAGAACAAGGAAATACAAGTAAAACAAACTTTTTTTAAATTAGTTAAAATATAACTGGGATGGGGAAAGGGGGATTTAAAATAACTCTGCCGTGTTCCTTTGTTTCTGGTTTCTGCAGGGGGAGAGAGGGGCCAAGGGGAGAAAGGACGGAGCTCCTTCGTCCTGGGGTAAGTATTACGACTTCCTGGGGGTTCTAATCCTTATTTCTCCTTCTCCTGTTTAGTTGAACGAGTGGCGCCCTCCCCTGATTCCTGGAGGCAGAAAGGAAACACGATTACTGGACGTAGGGGTATGAGACAACTACCTACTCCACTGTGGGATTACTCCGCAGCTCTCCAAGCCGTACTGCGTCTCGCTGCTGCGTGCACTCGTGCTTTAAGCAGGTAAGTATCACAGGAGCTCTTTTGGGTCTATAACTTCCTCTTTTGTTTGTCCTTCCCACAGGATACCTGGAAGTCGGGCCTCGACCCACCGTTGTTGGATTACCAGCTCGTCTCGGATGCCGGCTATCGTCCTACACACATAGAAGACAGGTTAGAGAGAGTTCCACTGAGTTCCCGTGCCTTGCTCCGGAGCGACGATGGTCCCCGACAGCCAATAACAGGAATGCTCCTTTCTGTTTCAGATGGTTACAGGGACGCTGCGGGACTGTGCTCCACGAGGCGGACGTATTTCCAAGGTAAATATGGATTCCACTAGGCACCTTTCGGCTGGATCTACCGGACTCCCAGGTAAATGTAGCTCTGGTTCTAGTATGGCTCAGTGGTTCAATAGGCGTGCTACTCTGGAACAACAAGACAGCTTGGGTAAGTATAGCTCCAGCTCCGTTTCTAGTGTGGCTCTGTGGTCCCATAGGCGTACTGCTCTGGAACAACAAGACAGCTTGGGTCAGTATAGCTTTAGCTCTAGTTCTAGTGTGGCGCTGCGGTTCAATAGGCGTGCTGTTCTGGAACAACAAGACAACTTGGGTAAGTATAGCTTTAGCTCTGGTTCTAGTGTGGCTCTGCGGTTCAATAGGCATGCTACTCTGGAACAACAAGACAGCTTGGGTAAGTATAGCTTTAGCTCTGGTGCTAGTGTGGCTCTGCGGTTCAATAGGCGTGCTGCTCTGGAACAAAAAGACAGCTTGGGTACATATAGCTTTTGCTCTGGTTCTAGTGTGGCTCTGCGGTTCAATAGGCATGCTGCTCTGGAACTACAGACAGCTTGGGTAGCTTTAGCTCTGGTTCTAGTGTGGCTCTGCGGTTCAATAAGTGTGTTGCTTTATCACACCCAGAGGTAGTACGAGTACATATCACAACATGGGTAAGTGAATCTATGAGGCTGTTTACACTTGGCATTAACATGCGTTTTCGTCGATCGGATCACAAGTGGACGACGTTAATGCCAGGTGTAAACGGTGTTCAAAACGTTTTGAGCTCGTCCACTTTCGACCACTTTCAACCACATCCAGAGGTAGTCGAAACCACTTTCGATCGGATCGCTTTGGAGCTGCGGAACGCAATGTGGTTGAATGCGTTCGAACAGCCACACGCGACCGCCTTCTCTCCGCCCATTTATCTAATCTGAGGTATTAAACACAAGGTTTACGTCTTTTTTTTACTTCTGGCGTAAACATACGGTGAACAGCGCTATTTTTATCCTTTCATTGATACAACTAAAGCGGCTGATCTCCGTAGTTTCGTTTTGAAAGCGTGAAAGTTGCGCGATCCTATTTCATCAATTGTGCTGAAAATTCAGAGAAAGCTCCAACATATAAACGTACAAAACCCCGTGCAGCATGTATACTTGCTAAACAAGCAGTGGACTCCGACATAATATTAGTTTGCGTCCATATAAACTCATAATTACTCCCGCTTGCGTTTGAATGACAGCAGAGAGACTCGCCCACCGTCTCACAGACCACCCCCTCACAGTATTCAGGACAGATGCGGTCGAAAGTGGACAAAAGAGACGGATTTAAATACCAGGTGTAAACGTAATGTGTCTCTCTCGTCCACTTGTGATCCGATCGATGAAAACGCATGTTAATGCCAAGTGTAAACAGCCTCTATATCTCACCCAACCTTGGCCCGCGACGAGGGAATACAGTCACTACCACCTTCCACACGGTTTGCTGCTGGTCAGGTCACAGCCTGTGCCGTCCGAAGAGCTGGAGGGAGATGTAGATGGAACAATCAGAACGACACCTAAATGGATGGGACAACGGCAGTGCCTCTTCTCGACACAGGGTTTGTACACACCAGTTAACTTTATTCCTCTACTTCAGTTAAATTTCTCTACTTCCTCAGATTTCACTGTGCTCTCTCCCACAGCACGTCGATAACTATACTCACGGATCTCCTTCGTTGCTCGTTCACATAGGTGGGGGGGAAATAGGTAAGTAAATCCACAACGATGGTCGCACTCCAACAGTCTCACGACCACCGGGGGAAAGACGTTCCAGTTACTGCCACAGGCGTGTTATGTAGTTAGCACGAGTCCCCTCACCACGGTCCGAATACCTTGCAACCCGTTGGCTCGCCCACCGGCTTCATTCTCCATGGTGGGGCCACTATAGGACAACACACTCCACAACCAGTTTATGATCCGTTCATCAATGTCTCAATGGATGTAAATAGATGCTTGTCTTAAATTAATGATAAGATTTCATATAATAAATAATGTGCTTTGGGTTGTTTGCTTACTTGGATGTAACTCCATACTCTGTCTTCTGGTCCGTCTTGGTTTTGGTGAAGTTGGTGAAGATTCTGCCATTGTTTGTCTTCCCTTTAAAACTTTTTTAGAAAACAATCACAATCACATTTGAAAACTTTTCATTCTGTCTTCAGTTCACATTCACATTGACACATGACATTCTTCAGTTCTCCAGTACTTTCTGGTTCACTTTAAGCTGTGTGACTCAATAAAAGCAAACACTAAACTTTGTTTTACTTCACTTTGATTTAATATAATCATATTATCATTTTACTCTAGACTAAAACAGTTCAACTAGTTTACCTCATGTATAAGTCTAATGTGTTCTAGTTAGACATAAACCCTACAGAACCAGAACACTAACATTAGAAACTTGTTCAGAGAAATTTCTCATATTTTCCAACATGTTACCTGTGAATGATTATCAGATGTGTTCATGTACAGCTTTAAAAGTCTCAAATATCTTATTTCTTGAAGAGATAAAGAGTTTAAAAGCTTACATATTGTTGATTGTCAGTTTAGTTTCATTTTCACTTATTGATAACATTCTATGATGATGTCATAGCTCCTCCCACATTTCTTTTTACATATGGAGTTGATCTGTATGATGTGTGTTTGGTGTTTGTGTTTATATACAGCTTCAATAAAGAGATTATATTAAATGTTTATATTTATAGATTGATAAATGTATTCCTTAGATTAAAGAAGCATCTGATTATATGGTCACACACAAAATGGATCAGACTTGAAGATAAAGTGCACAAATCTTACATTTAAACATAGACACAGTTCAGCATTTATAAATGACATGTAAAATAGAGATGAAAACAGATGAATTAGAGATTAAGGAAAGAGAGACTTAAGCCAAAGATTTATTTGCAAGCTACGTGTACTCAGAAGAGGTGAGATTTCAGCAGTTTTTTTGAATAGTGTCATTAATTTGGTTGCCCAGATAGAATTGGGAAGATCAAAAACCTCCTGACTCTATTCTGTGAAAGGAGGGATGACATCTGGTTGAAAACAAATCATTAAAGTAGCTGTTTAGACTTGGATGTAGCTATACTTATATACATAAATTCCTATTCAAGTTATATCAAATGCAGTACAGTGACCCTCCAGGAGGAATTGCCCACCCCTGTCTAAAAGCATATTAAAAACATCACATTGACATAAACAACAATTAAAAACCTGATTTAAACACAGATGGGGCTTTAAAGTATAGCTAAAAGCTATCGGTTGTTGTTCCACGTCGCCCCGTGAAAGTAGAAGTTCCAGCTGCCAGCCGAAGTACTCACCCCTCGCTATAGCTAAAGGCTATTTTGCTTGTGTCCTACATCGCCCCAAAGAGAGAAACGGCCCAGTTATCTGGAATACTTACCTTGTGGTTACCTTACAGAGCCATCACGTATTGTCCCATTGTCCTAAGGAGAGGAACGTCCTGTCATTGGAAATACTCACCCTGTGTTGAACCTTCAGAGCCATCACGCAGTGTCACAGTGTCCCAAAGAGAGAAACGGCCCAGTTATCTGGAATACTTACCTTGTGTTTACCTTACAGAGCCATCACGTATTGTCCCAATGTCCTAAGGAGAGGAACGTCCTGTCATTGGAAATACTTACCCTGTGTTGAACTTTCAGAGCCATCACGCAGTGTCACAGTGTCCCAAAGAGAGAAACGGCCTGTTATCTGGAATACTCACCTTGTGCTTACCTTTCAGAACCACCACGTACCGTCGCAGCATCCTAAGGAGGGAGACGGCCCAGTCATCAGAGAAACTTATCCTGTGTGGAAACGTCAGAGCCATCACGCAGTGCTATACTGTCTTAAAGAGAGAAACGGCCCAGTTATCTGTAATACTTACCTTGTGAATACCTTTCAGAACCACCACGCAGTGCCACAGTGCCCTAAGGAGAGAGAGACGTGTCAGTCGTCGAAGCCATACACCTGTCTCTCCACCTCTAGAAGAAACCAACGTGATACTCACCTTGAGGCCCCCCCCCCCGTGAGGTTACCAAACAGACAGAGTCAGGTCGATTGCCATCCAGGACCCAGGTACCAAGCTCTCCCAGGGTAAATACTCACCTTTGTCTCTTTTCACGCCCAGGAGAAGGCAGGCGTTCCAGGACTGGCAGTCTGTCGAAGGAAACACAAAAAGGAGATTGGTAAACGGACTAAGTCAAGTTGCAGGGAGCGGAAAAAAGGACTCACCAAGGAATACCCTACAGTTGGGCCAACGAGAACCAAGATTGCCCTGCATCCAGTGCTTGGAATTTAGCCCCCTCTCCCCTTTCCCCCTTATTGATTTTAAGTAATTTAATAAAGTTTGTTTTAAGTTTTACCTACCTCCTCTTGTTTGTCTGGTCATTGGGGTACTTTTGGGAACTCCCCGAGGTGAATCCTAGAAAGGGGCGTGGCTTGTAACATCTGTGGTCCGCCCCGACCTGTGACATATGCAAAGTGAATGCACTGGATCTTGACCTTGGTCGTTCAGGTGAGTATACAGAAGGCACACTGGATCTTTATTTTGGGCATACAGGTGAGTATACAGAATGTGTGGCTGAAAATGGATACAACTCACAGACCCTCAGAGAAGACGTATTCGCCACGACTACTTGTAGCCTTCCTCGCCAGGACAGACTTCTCAGAACGACTCTCGACATGGTAGCTTCCAACCGTAGGAACACTCCCACGACTACACAGAGCCTTGGGCTCAGACCTGCAGAACTGGTGGTAGACAGACACACAGAATTCCTTCACAGATATACTGGCTTCAGTGAATATATGGGGAAAGATACACCACCTCTTGGCTTCGAACAAGGGCAGATGGGGGTACGGGTCGAAGCTGCTGCTCGTTGGGCCTAACGCGGCCTCCGCTGATGTCACCACAATGGGTAAGTCCAGGTAGGTTGTCACGCCAAGTATGTACTATGGGAATGGGTCAAATGCTTCCCTCTCCTCTCTTTCAACTGACAAGATAAGAGATCTAGACAGGGGCGAACTTCTGAAGTCACTCCACAGACAGGTAATGATACACAGAGACAACACATCTAGTTTTCCATGCAGCAGCCAATACTTCCCTCCGTTGACGTTCCCCACAATATTCACACAGTTCCTTACTCGCCGCCGTTGCCTCGCCACCACCAGGTGGGGGAAAAGGGATCAGGAGTCACAAGCAAGCGTATATGAAAAAGTGGTCGTCCACCAGAACCAGTACACGTTCTCTCAAACAGGGTTTCCTTCCCGGCTTAGGGAGTGATTGCTGACAACATGGACACAGCACGACACTGCAATTTCCAGGTGTACACACACATAAAAAAAAAGACTCACCCACTGCACTCCACACACTCACAGTGAATTAGGGTCAGCACACCACGTTGGACTGGGGATTCGTCCTGGGTAATTGAAGTCACCCATGCAGCGGATGGCCAGATGAGAGCGTCACAGCCACGACAATGCAACGTACTCCTTCCTTAGCTGGTTCTGGCTCGCCCACCAATCCTTTCCACGGTGGGGCTGCTTACACACTAATCACAACTCACAAGAGGTACACTGATATTCCACACTTGTAAGGTAAACACTGACACAATGACAATTCAGCGTACTCACAGTTCTGTTGATATGAGATCTTCTCCTATTCCTTCCAGATATCTGATGTAGACAAGGCCGACAGTACAATACTCCTCGTGCCTGCCTCCTTTCACTGTACTTCCGGTAATTCTTCAATGTTTACGATCTCTTACAAGTAAGTAACACATGTCAACATGACACTTCAATAAAGGTAGTTTTTATACTCAGCTCTGTGTCTGTTCACACCCAATCTTCAGTTTCACTTCGCCCAATCCACAATATCCACAACACATCTGTCTCTCCAATCGCCCCAACTGCTTCGTCTCACCCACAGCATCTGCTGAAATAAACTACTACTTCCTGTTCTTCCGACGTCGTATTTATATGCCTCCTCTTCCTTGAATCGCCCAATCATCGATCGCCACACTCATCTGCACACCTGTTGCCAATAAAACCCGAATTTGGGTTGCCCGGAGTTACCGGAAGTGACTGGTGTTTCATGGACAATGGTCCGGGCGGAACTAATCTTCATCGCTTTTAGGTTCTGCCATTCAAAAGTCACTACGTGACAAACTTTTGGGAAAAGTATTAGCACCAAATGCGCTTCATGAATAAATTTGACTTTTAAAAAAAATTGACATTTTAAAACCACCAGAGTGGAACAAAGTGCTGTACAATAACATAAGTAAATAGACAAAAGAAATAAAACACAGCAAGTGCAGACAATTCCAATGAGATCTTTTTGGTCATTGGAAGCTCCTCCCACTGAGTACAGCTGGAGCCTATATGAACTCAATTAGTGTACTCAGTTGTGTTTGGTAGTGCAGCAGTTCACACTCTCCTTTGTTCCTGATGCATTTCTCTGTGGTGCTTTAGCTGTGTGTAATTTAAACAACCACAGCATATCACAGCCACAGCACAGCAAAGCCATAACCACAGCTGTGTCACATGAAATTTGTACTGGTATTGGTGAAATAAAATGTTGAAATGGAAATTGCTTCAGCTTCATGTTGTTTTAATAGACACCCCATTTGGGATGCTCTACCTCCAAACTAGCAGAAACTAAGACTCTTTTACATGGTCCTTTGAGCCGGATAGAGCTTTCCAATGGACCAAGATCTGATAAGTAGCCAATGCCATATACCACCCCGTCTTCAAGGCAGACTAAACCTCCAGCCTACCTTGAGGATTATGAGAGGACTTTCCCCAGTTTCAAGTCCAAGCTACCAAGCCATCCAGTTTCTTCAGTCAGATCAATTTTGGAACAGTTTTATTAAGAAATACCTACCAAATTTACAAGTTCACCAGAAGTGGCAGAAAGACCAAGATAATTTGCAGAGTTCAACTGTTGTCATGGTCTTAGACCCTCAACTCCCTTGTGCATTATGGCCCATTGGTAAAGTACAGAAGACATTCTTGGGTAAAGATGGCCATGTAAGAGTTGCTGAAATTGAGATCAAAGGCAAATTATACGTATGACCTGTTCACCGCCTTAAACCTTTACCACTTATTGAAGATTGAGTTTGTTATCTGTTATTGGAAGTTTCTTTTCAATTAGTCGACTCTTCAATTGTGTTTGGTAGTGCAGCAGTTCACACTCTCCTTAGTTCCTGATGCATTTCTCTGTGGTGCTTTAGCTGTGTGTAATTAAAACAACAAGCATATCAAGTCCTGGAACCTTCAATTTTGGAACAGTTTTATTAAGAAACCAAATTTACAAGTTCGTCAGAAGTGTCAGAAAGACCAAGATAATTTGCAGAGTTCAACTGTTGTCATGGTCTTAGACCCTCAACAACTCCCATGTGCATTATGGCCCATTGGTAAAGTACAAAAGACATTTGTCTGTGGTGCTTTAGCTGTGTGTAATTTAAACAACCACAGCATATCACAGCCACAGCAAAGCAAAGCCATAACCACAGCTGTGTCACATGAAATCTGTACTGGAATTGGTGAAATAAAACGTTGAAATGGACTGAGGCAATAATACAAAAAGTACTTATACAAAGTTACAAGTTTTCACTATTCCGAAACAGTACCTGTTGAGAAAGTAACTGTTTTTATAAAGATAGAATTGATAGAAATGCAGTGAATATCTGCTGTGTTTGCCAAGTATTTTGGGAAGAGATGAGTTTTTTGTTGTTTTTGGAATGTTGCAAGAGATGTGGCTGACTGGACTGCTATAGGAAGATCGTTCCACCATCAGGAAGTAGGGAAGGAAAATGAGCTGGAACGTAATTTAGTGCCCTTTTTGAAGGTACAGTATGATAAGGCGCATTTGCTGAGCATAACGTTCTGGATGGGGTGTAGGAATGTAGAAAAGTATGTTGGTGCAGTGAAAGTTCTGTAAGTAAGCAGTAGTGAATTGAAGAGTGGCGTTACATGAGCTCTTTTGGGCTTCTGGGAGATGAGCCAAGCTGCTGTGTTCTGAACTAACTGGAGTGGTATGATTGACTGTACGGGAAGGCCAGCAAGGAAAGCATTGCTGTAATCCAGCCTAGAGATTACCAGGGGCTGAATCAGGAGTTGTGCAGCATGCTCCGTAAGTAATGGCCGTATCTTTCTGATATTGTATAACTCAAATTGACATGATCTTTATGGTCTTTGCAATGTAATCAGTGAAGGACAATTTGTCATCAAAGACTACACCAAGGTTTTTGGCAGTTTTGGAAGGAGTAATGGTTGTGTTGCCAAGTTGAATAGATAGGTTGTGCCGTATCTTGGGTTGTGCTGAAAATAGAAGCAGTTCAGTTTTAGCTAGGTTCAGCCAGATGTGGTGTTTCTTCATCCAAGCCGAGATGTTGGCTAAGTAGGCTGTGACCATGATGCTATGGTGGTATCATCTGGGTGAAATGCGAAGAAGATCTGGGTGTCTTTAGCATAGCCGTGGTAGGAGAAGCCATGTGCCTGTATGATAGGTCCTAAGGATGCTATGTATATGGAGAAAAGGAGTGGGCCAAGCACTGATCCCTGAGGAATCTCAGTGATCATTTGATGAGCTGTGGACAGCATGCCCCTCCACAACACCCTGAAAGATCTATTAGAGAGAAAGATTTAAACCATTGGAAATGATTACCTGTGATCCCTAGCAACAAAAGGGTGGCTAGTAGTATCTGATGATTGAATGTGTCAAAGGCTGCCGACAGGTCTAGTAGAATCAGAACCAAGGATTTGGATTCTGCCTTAGCTAGCCATAATGCTTCTGTGATCAATAGCAGTTCTGCTTTCGGTGTAGTGGTTGCATTTGAAGCCTGACTGCTTGTCATCCAGTAGGTTGTTCAGAGATAGAAAGGAAGATACCTGGTAGAAAACAGCTCTTTCAAGTGTTTTCGCAAAGAATGGAATGAGTGAGAGAGGTCTATAACTGTCCATGAGCAAAAGGTTCAGTGTGGTTTTCTTAAGCAATGGAGTGACCATGGGCCTCATGTATAAAACTGATCCTTACTAAAAGTCTACGTACGCACAAAAGCCAAAAATGGCATACACCAAAAATTATGAAGACTTCTAAAACAAAGCAATGTTCCCTTTATAAATCACAGATCACCTGCAAGTGTGCGTACATGAATCATCCTAATATCCCACCCTGCAAGCCCATTCTCCCATCAAGTTTGTTTTTTTATAAATCACAACCTTTGCGTGGGAACTGGCGTACGCATGTTTCCAGCCCCATTTTGTGCATACGCACGCTTTATACATAAGGCCCCAGGGCCTGCTAAAAAGTGGATGGAAATGTGTTGGTGAGCAGGGACGTGTTGATGATATGTGTGAGTTAAACGAACCAGGCTTTGAGGGGCAAACGTGCATCAAGTGCACCCTAATTAACTTCAGTGTAAGTCAGTGGAGAAAAAGAGAAGAAATGGATGTCGGATATGAGTGTAGTGTGTCCTGAGGTTCGTGGTGTAGAAAATTGGTTGCTAATGGATTATGTTTTGTTAGTGAAAAGTTTGCAAAGTCATCAGCTGACAATGAGAAAAACTTTAAGAATCTCTACTGTTTTTCTACATTTACATTAATTTGTCGTCATTTCCGCCACCACCCTGTCATTTCCATCACTACACACATTTTTTAAATATTTAAAAAGTTCTCATCACACATTAAAAATGTATCCACAATTTATGTGTAACTAAGCACCAGTAGACTGAGGATCCATTTGCAAACTTTATTTCCCACGTTGTCGTAAAGGCAGGGTCAAACACCAGCAAACACATATATAGGGGTAAGGCAATCTCGTCGTCAACAAACAGGCAGATGTCAGGGCAGAGAGCAAACAATCAGAATAATCAAAATACAGGCAGATATCGGGGCAGGCAGCAAACACTCCAAAACAGGCACAGGATAATCAGACAGAAAATACCACCCAGAAATGATGCCAGGGCAAATCAAGACTTTGCAAAGAGAGTCCATACTGAGAGTCTTAAATAGGCAGAGTGATGAGAATCAGGTGCAAGTGAAATCAGTTCAGGTATGTGGGCTTATGGGAAATTAAGTCCGAATGACATTAATACACAGGGGATGGCTCCCTCTGGTGGCGACTGAGGAGCGAAGCAGTAGCTACAATCGTAACATTATGAGATCATGCTCTACTTAATATAACAATTCAAGTTATTTATTTTCTAATAAGCTCTTACCCAAACCAATATTACATTTCAGAGTGTGACAGGTAAACAGTTCAGCATTTGTTCTTAGGGCAGTTCATTTATCTCATTGACAAATGTATAATTATTGTGCATTGTGGAAAAAATGGTAAAACTACTTACAAAAATTATCTTAGACAATTCTGGATGGCATAAGTTATTCTATTTCTAAATAACAGCTGTATATTGAGATGTGGTGGAAATGACATTTGTTTATTGCATGTCTGAAAAATGTAAAATGTTAGCAATTTCACTTGTAATCTAAGTTTGTCCTCTTACAGACCTTGTGTAAGGTGATTTTAAAAATCTACATTTGTGAATAACAAAAAATGTGCCATACAAGATGAATACATTGACCAAATTGTAAATATGTGTATATATTAATTGTATTTATATAGCGCTTTTCACAACTCTTTAATTGTTTCAAACCAGCTTTAAATTAATAAAAGCAAGAAGAAAACTGAGAAAAATCAACTATAATTTCTTTTAAATTCAATGTTATGACTGAACTCATTTTAGTTCAAAAGACAGAAAAACAATCTTTTCAAATGCCTGTAAACTTTGGCAATAAAAAAAACACATTTTCTGGTTTGGTGGTAGATTAGGATGAGAACAGGGGGATGTTCTATCTCAGTGGTTCCCAAACTTTTTTAGTGTGCTGCCCCCTTGTGTACCGTGCATTCCTTCACGGCCCCCCAAAGAAAAATTGTGACAAAAAACTGTTCCAAAACTCAACATTTTAATAAAAAAAAACATTAAATTATACAAAAAAGTAAAGCTTTTGGTTAGAAGCCTTATTTATTTTAGGTTTAATTACACAAACTTCATGATAAATTAATGTATTTCATAAAATGTCAAAAAACTGGCGCCCCCTTGGCACCATCTCGCGGCCCCCAGTTTGAAAACCACTGTTCTATCTCACACAGTGCGCAACGTTTTGCTACGGTTTCCGGGTTGAACGACATGTGCACGCTGTGCAACAGGTTTTAAATGCGTTTTCTCTTGTTTGGTGGGTGTGTCAGAAATGTCGGCCCAATCAGCGGCAAGATGTATAAAACCATGCGGTAGTAAAGAGACAGCTAGCTCAATGGGTTCAAGTTTGAATGTTGTCTTTCATTCTGGACGGCAAGGTCAGTGACTGTAACATCGAGGGTATTTTACAGTATTAAACACATTTTATAACGATTTCATCAGGCTTCAGAAACATTTTAAAAAGAACACAAAGAATGGCCTCTCAGCTAGCTGCTGAAAAAACCAGCATACCAGCAAGACCAGCCTATGTTGTGTTTTGGTGCTGGTTTGCTAGTGAATACCAGCTAAACCAGCATCAGCACCAGCATTAGCACCAGCTAAACCAGCACTAAACCAGCATTAGCACCAGCTAAACCAGCACCAAACCAGCACCAAACCAGCATTAGCAGCAGCATCCTATGCTGGTCATACCAGCAAGACAAGCATATGTTGTGTTTTGGTGCTGGTATGCTGGTGACCAGCAGCTACCCTGCTGAAAAAACCAGCATCAAACCAGCATGGGAATTATGCTGGTCTATGCTGGTTTAGCTGGTGGCCACAGCATACCAGCACCAAAACACAGCATATGCTGGTATGACCAGCATGGGATGCTGGTGCTAATGCTGGTTTGGTGCTGGTTTAGCTGGTGCTAATGCTGGTGCTGATGCTGGTTTAGCTGGTGTTCACTAGCAAACCAGCACCAAAACACAACATATGCTGGTCTTGCTGGTATGCTGGTTTTTTTAGCAGGATAATTCCCATGCTGGTTTGATACTGTTTTTTTTTCAGCAGGGCTACCGTAGTTGCAACTCTTGCGTCATCACAACAGGGTGTTCAACGCATCACTGTTTCTGTTTAATAAACATTGTGCAATGTTTTGTCAGGGCTGAACGCAGCCCAGCTCTCCTCCAGTGAGATTTCACAAGATTGTGACCGTAGCTGTATCCCTTCATCACATGGCGGCCATCTTACCACAGGGCGCTCCCTCACTCGCAGCATTGTGTTTGAATGATGCATGTACTTTTAAAAATTACCATAACTTGCTCAATTTTCTACCGATTTTCAAACGGTTTGGTTTCTTACAAACGTTATTAACGTGGCTATAATTCTGGATGCTTTAACATGTATCATGTAAGTTTTTTTTTTTTAAGTATGCGGTGTCATAGGTACATCTTTGACGTTTATAACAAACCAAACCGTTTGAAAATCGGTAGAAAATTAAGCAAGTTATGGTCATTTAAAAGTACATGCATCATTAAAACAATGCTACGAGTGAGCGAGCTGCCTGTGGTAAGATGGCCGCCAAATGCGGACGTTCCACTCAATTGGCCAGCAGCGCGGACGAGACGTCTAGCCTTTTGCTGCGCTCCAGGCAGGCTTTTCAGCACGTGAATTACGACTTCAAAACCACGACTTACGACTCTGAACTGCGAGTATGCGTTCCAGGCAGCCTGTAACCCGTGTTTTTACAACCTTCTACCTGTGAAAATGCACTGGACCGGCAGTCAAACCCGTGACTTCCCACCCGTGAACTCGTACTAGATCGATGTACTCCCAGTTCAGAGTCGTGAGTCGTGGTTTTGAAGTCGTGATTTACGGGTTGCCTGGAACGCTGCATTTATACATATGTCCTAATCTACCACCAAACCCAACATCTCGCGAGGTTTGGAAGACGCTGTATCCCCTCTAGCCAGAACCGCCTAGCATCGCGGAAGCGAGATTTGCGATTTACATACCAGAAATAAACGACAATGGGTGATCTTCGTGCGATTAACGCAAATTGTATCGTTTTAAATGAAATGACGCGCATTTTCGTTGATGTCATATGAGGATGAAGTGAGTGAGAGAGTAAACAAAAACATCGTGAGAACAGGTGAGGAGATGAAGCACGTGTGCACCTCAGCGATCACTTCATTCACTATCATTAACAAATACACATCTATATTACAAAACATTAATAATAACATAAACACGAGCTTGTTTTCCTGTATTATTAAGGACACGAATAGATTCCTAACATAAATAACCAAATCTACAACACATGCGTCGTCATCTCTGGTTGTCTGTTTCTCTTGTTATTTTCTCTCTCTTTTTGGTCGTTTATACATTTATAGCATTTTATTGTTTTAAGACCTATTTATTTTGTGTCACCACTGCCCAGCTGGTATGAACAGAGCAGATTTTCTCTATCACGTTTAGTCCTGCGTTTAGTGCGTGGCAAACTAGCTAACCAGTGCTAACTAGCGGCAAGCTATTTGAAAATATAACCCAAACCAGATGTTACATGTTGCTAAATCTTGAAAGCTGGTTATTTTCGGTGTTTTGTCCATTACTGGATCTAAAACCACTACTGGATGATAAATTGTGATAAAATCAAACACGTGCTTTACGTAGATATATAAGTTTATTCAAAGCAACGTAATTTGTTATTAATGTTTTAATTCAAGTGCATACAGTTCTGTGTTTATGTGTATAGTATAAGATATAAAAGTACTAAGTTGATAGTAGTGATGGTAACTGGCAGTAATCATAAATATTACATAATATAACTTGTCTGTATGCTATTAAAAGCTTATTACACATTATTGTTTTGTGTATCTTATATTACTACAAATCCTTTGACTTAAATTTATTTCCATGTAAGTTTTTCATGACATTACTCTACAGGCTTTTGTTTGCTTTAGTGTTTTGCCCATCTCTAACCCAAACCACTGAATGCCATTACTCTTGTGTGTTCACCGAGTTATTTTTGTAAGGTATGGTTCATTTGAACGTGGGAACGGCCGGCTTTGGGAGTTGTTTCTCTAGCTGTGGGACAATTTGAGACCATCCAAGCGACGTATTAAGTTTTCTTCATGCTCCCATTTTCATTTAGCTAAAGTTATAGTAAACTTTCAACAATCTTCTAACTACTAAACTAACTGCTGGTTATTTTGTGTCAGTTTTGTGGAAGTCAAATGAGAAAATGCGGAAGGGCGATGAATTAAAAGTGGGTGGGGTGGAATAAGATGAATACAGTATGCGCAAAAGTCTTAGTCTATGTTCACACCACCGCCAGCAAGAGCATCAAAAACATGCTCTGGCTGCCCTGTCAACGATGCTATAGAAAAAGTGTAGTGGACGTTCGGATGTATTTTCTGAAATCCTTTCAAGGTTTCCGCCTTCCGATTGGTTTCCACCAAACATTTCCGCCTTCCAATTGGTTGCTGCCGATTTCAACTTTCTTCGATGCTGACATCGTCCAAGATGTGCCGCGCTGCTGTTTGCCTTCGTCGGTAGCGGTGTGAATGCACAGTTAGTCCAACATAACCAGCTTTGTTGTTTTAGTAAAGTTTTAATGTCCATCCATAATTATTTTTCCATCTTTTTATGTAAATTCAAACAGAAAATACAAGAACTATGTACACAAAACTAAAAACAAAACAAAAAAGTCTTCTTCAGGCAAAAGTCAATATTTAGACTGACCTTAAACACATCTTTAGCTTTTCTGAGGAGACTGAAGTCATTTGATTAGAATAAGGCTGGATTTACAGTCCAAAAATGCCCAATTTACACACTAAACACTTTGGCAGAACAACATTGTCTTTTAGCAACTAAAGACCTAGGAAAGTGCCAAATGATCTGTGGTTGATCCCTTGCACATGCGCCTTTGTCAGCGCATGCGGACTGAAAAATCTTCTGTTGATTTGTTTGGTTTTTCAGGGGCATGTTGCTATTTAAAGACCGAGATATTTCAGTAAAGCAACACTGATAAGCAGTCAGTTAAACATTCAGTGCTGTTACCGCTTCAGTTTGTCATGAATATAATGTAAATCTTGGATTGTGTTTTTTATGATTTGTATTTTGTTTGATGAACAGATTTCAAATTATGGACAACAAGATGAGCACAAAAGAAGACATCCCCAAAGACCGGTACGTCATTGTGGATTATGTTTTAGACTCTTTAAAACGCTGTGTTCTGTGTTATTTATATTAAAATGATAGATGTATTCTCACTAAATATAAGTGTTGTGATTTGTTTTCCAATGGCACTAAGTTGTTATTTGTCAGGAATGTTTGTGTGTTTTTATAGAGCGACACTGATATTTCCTGTTTACTCTATCTAGGGGTTTCTTTGTAGGGATTATATTCTTCATCCTTGGGTTGGGAACGCTGTTGCCATGGAACTTCTTCATGACGGCCTCTATGGTAATGAGATGTGGAAAACTTCCAAATTAAGAGAAAGGTCCCTGTGCCTGTAGACTACAGTGGATTGATCTTTAGTATTGGGTTAACTTGAATTATCATTGCCTTACTAGATATGACTTGTATGTGGCAAAGTTTTCTCTTTTCTCCATATATTAAAGCAATAAACCCCGAGAAGCAGTGGGTTACCAGTGCATTTTATAACAGCTAAGGGGCGTTGTTAGGCACGACGCGAAGCGGAGTGCCTAAACCCCCTTAGCTGTTATAAAATGCACTGGTAACCCAACGCTTCGAGGGGTTTATTGCGTTTATAAAACGGTTACTTCATATGCATAACGTTAGCGGGATTTTATAAAATAAAACCCAAAAAAGTTGTAATTATATTAGTACAAATATTACTCTTCCGCCAAACAAAGTAGTTCCTCAGAATCAAGTGTGACTGAAACAGAGCGCAGTTCCCAACCAACACAGACACAGCAAAGACACAATGAAAATATGATTTAAGACTGTGGTGTTTATTTTATAAATCACCATTCATCTAATTTATACATTAACATTTATATCGTAACTGTTGAAGTGATGATCAAATATGCTTGGAAGCATGCTGAACTCTTTCCCCGTCAGCGTTTTTTTTTTTTAAGTTGCCATAGTTTAATGCCTTCCAAAAAATTATCTTCTTTATATAAACATAAAATATCAAATGAAAGAACAGACCATCCGCTTTGAAACAAAAACAAACAAAAAAACATTTCATCCTACCTTCATTTGATCTCTTATCACCTCTCAAATTTTTTTATTAAAAGCGGAGATAATTCCATTTTTGTGAAGAACTTTAGTAAGAGATCAGATTCAGACGGAGCCATGAACAGTACTACACGGTGTTTTCAGTGAATGCTTCAGTGTTTAAGTTGGGTAAGATCGCCACCCAGTGGATAATAGCGGACGTGTGAACTTGAGTTATAAAATCCTCAGACAACGTTTTCTCTTTATCGACGAGATGACTCAACAATATTTATTGACATTCATCTGGATATCGCCATTAATAGTGCAATTGTAGACAAATTAAAAATATGATTTAAGACTGTGGTGTTTATTTTCATAAATCAATACGCAGTCAGTGGCGCAGTGATACTTATGTAATGTGGTCTGAACCGTGAGGTTACCGGTGTATTTTATCACGGCTTAGAACGCGTTTCAACCAATCAGAATGAAGAACCAGAACTGCCCGTTTTATAATATTATTTTTGTATTCCCTTCCCCGGTCAGTAATCTATTTAGGTATTCAATTATTATCATAATAATTTGATTGTGTGGTGTTTTCTAAAATCTCTTTTTTTGTTTGTTTTTACAGTATTTCAATAACAGATTGAACACATCTAAATGGATTAATGGAACGATATCAGCCAGGAAGGAATATTACTTCAATAACTGGATGACTTTCTTATCCCAGCTGCCTTTGCTTCTGTTCACTTTGCTGAACTCGATCCTCTATCAGCGGTGAGAAATTTTATTAAAAAAGCATTGCCAAATACACACAGCAACTTGAAAGTCTCATTATAAACAACAAAAATAAAAGTTCAATTTAATTTAAAGGAATGTAAATTATGACAGAAAAATGTTACTGTAGTCCATGTTTAAATGTATTAAATGAAATATGCGCAGCACATTGTTTGACAAAGAGATAACAACAATAAATAAATTATATATTTTTTAGATTGAATAAATTATTGCATGGTATACGAATAGGGCATTTTTATTCATTTAATGAAGTCAAATACAGAAAATTTGTAACTTAAAATTTTGTCAACGAGAGTACAGTAATATAGGGTAGCTTCAAGTGCCTTTTTGCTTTTATAAAACAGTAGCTACATGATAAAATAATGTTTAAGTTGAGTTTCATGATTTCTTTATTTATAACATCCCCTAACATGTAAACCAAAGTTATTATTTGGTCTGTTAATGTTTTGTAAGGTCTGAAAGACCTCCAAGTAATGTAGATCATGCTTCATTCACAATGCCAACAGTCACTGAAACATTAATATTTGTCTTTCAGAATCTCAGAGAAGATAAGGATGGCAGGCAGCTTAATCTTCATCCTCATCCTCTTTATCATCACTGCTGCACTGGTGAAGGTTCCTATGGAGGAGGACCGGTTCTTCTCCATCACTATGGCAACCATATGGTTTATCAACTGTGAGTGAAACCTCATCACCTGATTCATCTTTAATCATTATTTGAGGAGCTCAGAGGCACAAGCCGTTAAACGCCACCTCCGTCAAAAATGAGATTGATAGTCACTGAATGCTCTCGGCACGTATTATTTTCATTAAATGCCTTTGCTTCAAATCTACTAAATCCTGGCCTCGCGCCATTCAGAATCTGCTAAACACCACAAATCGCTTTGTGCACTTAACCTCTTAAGTGCACAAAAGATGGATATGATGAACAACCGTAAATCACATTCAAACTTGAGACCCTTGGGAGTACTTGGACCCGAATGTGACGGCCAAATGCAACACAGTGTCTCCAAATGTGTGCTTTATTTTCTTCATTCCGACTTTCATCATTTTCAGTGTGCTAGTCTTTTGCATCTTTAGTGATTTAGTGTTTTAAAGAAGTGAATTTTTTTCAGAAGTGAAGGTTTTTGCCAAAAAGGCTTGCACGCACTTAGAGGGTTTTGCAACGAAAGATAGTCAAAGTGCCAGTGCCAGACTAATAACCTTTTCATTGGCATTAAAGTGAAATTACTGAAACTAAACATGCATCTTTATACTAATATACTGTGTTTATGTCCTTTGCTATTTTAATAATCTGTGTTTTCTTATCTTTCTCGGCAGCGTTTGGAGCCGTTCTGCAGGGAAGTTCGTTTGGTCTGGTGGGTTTGTTACCGCAGAAGTACAGCGCTGTGTTTATGAGCGGACAAGGACTCGCTGGAACATTTGCTGCTCTAGCAATGATTTTCGCCATAGCAAGTAAGACAAACACCTGAGTTGGACAATACTCGAGTATTTTTACTCCACTTAAAGTGCATTTTACAAGCATTTGCACTTTATCAGAGTGTTTATTTTGGGTAAATTTACTACATTCTTAAGCATTATCTTACTGTTAACATATGAAACTACATTGCCAAATAATTTGTGTTTCTCTATGAATCTGTATTTGACTCTGCATTATTGTATGAATGTGTGTTTATAACAGGTGAAGCTGACAGTGAATCAGCAGCTCTTGGTTATTTCATCACTCCGTGTGTTGGGACTCTCATCACTCTCTTCAGTTACATGTTGTTACCCAAACTGGTTAGTTGAGTTTGTTTATTTAATTCCACCCTAGTGTATATTTGTCTGTTGAGGTTATTAAAATCTAACAGTGCCTGTCATTCAGGACATATGGGGACAGTTTTTGGGATAGTGTATGTGAGTCTTCAGTCAATCAATTTGCGTTGTATTATACACATCAGTAATGTAATGTAATAGAGAGGCAGTTTAACTCAATGATGAATGTAGTATAATGTGTTTCTCTGTGTCAGTGCAGTTCCAGCTGTTTGTTTCGGGGAAACATTGGTTTGCCAGGGCACGCACCAATGAATGGACGTCTTTCATAAAACACAAGCTGAACAAATTGCTGTGTAATTGCTTATAAAAACCAATGAATGGAACAATTTACACAGGACCTTCAAAACACTTTATCCTATCGTAAGCAATATTGACATCACATTCATGCTGGAGTTTGTTTTTGTGACACTCAGTGGAGCCTAAAGACAAAACCATTTGAATATTAAAGAAGTTTCAGTGGTGTGCCGCTCAATGGAGACTCGGACAATAAATACTCAACTGTTTGTTACTGTGAAGCTGCTTTGAAAGATGTTAAACTAAAGACTAATCTTATGTGTCTGGTGTGTGTGCAGGAGTTTGCTCAGTATTACCTGAATGGGTGTAAAAGCAAGAATCAAAAACCTGAGACGTCTAAAGAGTTGCTGTCTACAGGTAAAACTAAATTACATTTCACTGAAAACTTCTGCTGTCAGTGATGAGATTTAATGTTAAGATGACTGTGTTCCTCAAGATGTTGCAGAGATCTCTTTGAGGACGAATGATCCTTGTAATGGCTCTGTCCCTAACGAAGACTCAAACTGTGTAGATGAAGAAGAGGAGACTGGGACACAGGCTTTCATTGAGCTACAGACATCTGAAGGGTCGACCCAGAAGAGCTCTGTCCTGCAGGTCCTTAAAAAGGTCATATACCCTTCACTTACACTATTAGATTATATTACTTAGGGGTGTAACAATACATTGATATGAATCGACACATAAAATATCGATATGAGTTATCTTTATTTTGTCACTCTCCGCATCCTTATTCTTTGACGTAACGTCCATCTACGCATTTCCACCAAAGTGCGCATTTTCGTTTATTTACGTGTAGCAAATTGTGCAATAAACAGAAAAACAAACGAATGGCGGTGGTATTAGTAATCAACAGTAAATAAAACAAGGCATGCTTTAAAAAAGTGAGACGGGACTGCATTTAGTTACAATTGGGCAAGTTATGAATTTACTAGCAGTGGAGCTTGTAATTTCCAAACTGAATGCTGTGCACAAAAGATGAAATGCATACTACTTTGATGCAGGCACTAAGAGCAAGGGCATTACGACGACGTTGAGCCCCATTTATGGTGAAGACGATGACAGCTGATATGATCAGTCTCGTAGGTTTAATTTTAGCTGTCAGAATTTATTCAGCAAATGTGTTTCTATCTCCCATTATTCGCATTTATTATTTTCCGCATAAGTCAAAAACCACCTCAAGCGAGTGTAAAAACTTTTTTGCGAATTAATGCATTTTTATTCGAAATTTGGCGTTTCCAGTTCCAGTGTCAGCAAGTGAATGCAATGCAGCAACAAAGTAGTTGTAGCAGCGAAAACACAGCAACAAGGCAGAAAATGTTGTGACTTCCATCGGATGCAAATCATGGCTTTGGAAATGTTTTGTATTTGTTAAACGGATTGGACAAACAGATTGGCAGAAAACATTTGTCAGCACCGACTGAAATACTGAAGACTTTGATTGTTGCCAGCATAAGCTTGACGTTATGTGACTTTTTATCCCTCATTATTAGGGCTGGAACGACGCGTCGACGTAGTCGATTACGTCGATTACGTAATTACGTCGATTTGCCGGAAATGCGTCGATGCGTCGCACTGTTTACATTTTGAAATGAAGGCGGCTTCAGCTCCGACCGGGTGATACAAGTGTTATACTAAACAGATAGAACGCGATCAAAAGTGTGGGAATACTTTAAGCAGAGACCAAATAAAACACATACTGTGTAAAACTGAAATGGCATACCACAGCAGCGCAACACCTGTGTATGATCATCTTAAAAGAAGAAAACCTGGGGCTCTCCGACCTCAAAATGACGAGACGTCAGCGTAAGAATTTGAACTATTACAGTAAGTTTTTATACTTACTCTATAAACAATAGAATCAATACATATTGTGCTTAATACAGCTGCGTTTACATCTTCGTTTAATACAAGCTGCGAGACGCCTGACAGACGTGACATTGCATCGCTTCTGGGCAGTATGTTGAAACAGTAAATAAAGAGCAGGACATGTTTTTATATTAAGAAGTTATGAAATAATAAGTTACTGTCACATTGAGAACTGATAGGCATGTGCCCGCGTGCACTGAAAGCCAGCTGGCAGTGCGGAGTTCCCAATGAACGTCTTTTTTTCGAATATGTGCGCAGATATTACAGAAGCTCGTCTTGTAAGGTATTCCTGACATGCGTTTATTTAAAGTAACAGCGGCGTAAACGCCGTTTATAAAATATTAGAAGATAATACTAACTGAACTTGTTTTTTACCCGGAACTTAAGAAAAGTTAAATGTTAAAGTTAAATGAGAATGCAGTACTACTATTAGTAATAATATTAACAGTAATAATATAACCATTACATTTCATATAAGGGTTCATGAATCACAATGAACTTATTTTTACTTCAGTCTGAACTAATGCTGAGTTAATGCATGTACTAATCATAAACTAATGTTTAAAATATTAATATATGCCTATTTTATTGTTTAAGGTGAATAATGCCTCTTTTAAAGTGGCACTGCCACTTTATTTTTCATGTTGAAAATTTTGGTTTGTGTGTTTGTTTAATTAAGAAAATGCTTAAATAAAATGTTGGCGTTAATGGCAGATGTTACATTTATTATTTGTTGGGGAATTATATGTATAAAAAAATCATTAGACTATTCGATTAATCGAAAAAATAATCGATAGATTAATCGGTTGAAAAAATAGTCGATAGTTGCAGCTCTACTCATTATTTTTATTTTTAAAAAATGTATTTAAAAAATTCTTACTTTGTTCTTAGATTTTGCCTTCTTTAAAGAGTTTAATTAAATGTTCATATTATGTATTTTGGTTGCATTCGTGAGTTAATAAAAATTGAACTGCTTAACTAGACACGTAATATTAAAGTATCGATAAATCAATCGATGTTTGACTTACCGCCAAGTATTGCATCGCTGGCGGAGATAATCGATATCATATCGTATCGCAATGAACTGTCCAGTTTACACCCCTAATATTACTGTGGTTTATTAGTGTTGTTATAACCGTGTCTGATTGTCACTTTCTTTCTTTCTGTCTCTGTAGATTTGGGTCATGGCGTTTTGTGTTACGTTCGTCTTCACAGTAACGCTTTCAGTTTTCCCTGCGGTTACTGTGGACGTAAAGTCGGTTTATGGAGGAGATTGGGGTATGAAGCACATACACAATGTTATATTAGTGAGGACTTCTCATAGGCACAATGATTTTCATTCTAGGTCAATATTTACAACACCTTAACACTTACAGATATGATTTATACATCATTTAAAACGTTAAAGTGTCTATTTTTTTCTGTCCACTCTCAATAACAACAGAATGTTGTGCTTTTCGCAAAATTAAGAAAATAAACATGATGCACGTTCTGTTCTCTCTCTTAGTGACGTCCTTTCAGAAATGCGTCAGAAAAATGAACTGTAACTTAACGAATACTTAAGATACTAAAAGATTAATGTACAATCAAAACAAACAATAACACTACACTACATACCTTACAAGTTACCATGATTACTATGGTATTTGTAGCCAAAAACATGGTTGCACTTTTTTGTAACAAAACCATTGTTTTTAAAGGTATACTTGTGAAATTAATAGACGTAAGTCTTTTGTTTCCTCAGCTGTCAATCGCAGATTATTCAGGGGATTTCACGCCTCTTTGCATACAGCTTTTCCCAGGAAAAAGTGTCTTAGAAATTATAAATCAATAAATTGTTTTATGTGAATGAGTAGGCCGAATGAGTTTCACATAATTTTAAAGAAAAAACTCTAGGCTACTAGATCCTGTTTTGAAAAGTCTTGGGAAAACATGTTTAGAATGAGTTTTGTGGACTTATATCAGTGACTTAAAAACTTTGCTTTTTCAAAAACCGCGCATTAACATTTTTCTCTCAAAAAATACAAAGATGTACATACATGTTGATTATATGATATTGTAGCCCAGTTTGTGCTGAACACAGTGTTATGAGACTTTTGCCATTTAATATGTTTTAAGCAACTGAAAAAAGCACAAATGTCAAGCCCTTTTCACACAGACATTCCGGAAAATACACGGAAAATGCATCCTGGATTTTTCCGGGATAGTTCGATTTTTTTGTTCATTCACACTGCCATGATTAGCCAGCATCTGCAAGGTCCCGGAAAGACACGTTTTTGTTTATGATAAGACTATAAAGGAGCGCTTGAACGCACAGTTCTAATGCTGGTGAATGATTTCAGCTTTTGAGTGGATATTTGATGAGCTCCCTGATTTCTGCTTTGATACAGTATTCAGACATTTCTTATTGTGATTGTTTATATGCATTTAAAACCCACATTTTGAGGAGCTGAACGATATATCTTGTTGGGATGACATGCAGGTATTTTCATTTATTATAAGCTCAAATGAGCATGTGACGCGATATTCATTTATGCTGCTGAAAGATCTCCGTTTCAACGCAGTAAGTAACGAGCTAACTTACCTGATATCTGCTTCAGTCCAGTTTGCTGACATTTCTCGTCGTGAATGTTGTAAATCCCTGATTTTAAAGAGTTGAACCAACTTCATGTTGCCATGTCACGCACATCTTCACTACGGCATGTGCGTCATTGTTTATGCGTCTCATTTATAATTTCATGATATCTGCTTCAATCTAGTTTGCAACATTTCTTGTGGTGAATGTTGATATGCATGTTATCTCTCGTTGTAAGGAGCTGAACCATAACTTTTGTTGTGATGACGCGCACGTCCTCACTACGACACGCCCATTATGGCATAGTTTCGGCTTCTTGTTCACACAGAGGGTTTTCCGTGTATCTGACTAGGTCCGCTTTCCGGCAACGATCCCAGAAGATATACGGGACGTGTTTGTGTTCACACAGACGCTTGTCTGGCAATTTTATGGGTATTTTCTGGGACCAAAGGTCTGTGTGAATGGGATTTCAGTTAGACCCCTTAGACCTCAGATTGGTAAAGGAATAGTTCGGCCAAAAATGATATTAAACCCATGATTTACTCACCCCCAAGCCGTCCGAGATGCATATGTCCATCATTTTTCAGACGAACACATTTTTAGTTATTTTAGAAAATGTTTTAGATCTTACAGTTAATCAAATGTAAAGTTACAGGGTCCACGTCCTTCAAGTCCAAAAAATTTGCATTTATCCTTTACAAAATAAATCCAAACAGCTCCAGGATGATAAACAAAGACCTTCTGAGGGTAATCCGTGTGGTGTTGTTGGAACTTAATAAATGAAAATAACTAGCTTCTGATAGCGCCGCCATCTTAGTCGCGTCTGAATTCAAGATGAGAGCGTATGCAGTTTATGGACAGTTCTGTGCTGCTGCTCTGTGCCCCTGCCCTCCGAATTTGTCATGCGTCACCAAGAAAAGTGCGCACACTATGCTGATACTCTCTCCTGAATAAAGAGGAGTATAGACTGTTTCATCAGACGCACGTGTGTTCACGTGATTATGCGTCTGGTCAGAACTTTACTTCCGGTTTCTGTTTGTTTAATGGTCTAACTATTTGCTAAAATCTCTTAAAGGAATATTCAATTTTCTTAAAAGAAAAATCCAGATAATTTACTCACCACCATGTCATCCAAAATGTTGATGTCTTTCTTTGTTCAGTCCAGAAGAAATTATGTTTTTTGAGGAAAACATTGCAGGATTTTTCTCATTTTAATGGACTTTAATAGACACCAACAATTAATACTTAACTCAACACTTAACAGTTTTTTTCAACTGATTTTCAAAGGACTATAAACGATCCCAAACGAGGCATAAGGGTCTTATCTAGCAAAACGATTGTCATTTTTGACAATAAAAATAACAAATATCCACTTTTAAAGCACAACTTCTCGTCCAGATAGAAGGACTTTGTTGATATTTATTCTTAGCGTAGTGATGACCACGAAAGCCGCTTGTTTATGTTGTTACTGCTGAAACTGTCTATATACTAATCTGTATATAAAGGGTTGGGCATTACTATACAAAATTTTCTTCTTGAGTTCATTCTTACTTTGATTTTGATTTGCCATTCATGCAAAAATGCAAAACTCTGAAAACTAATTTTTATGTAAAAGGATCCAAATCTCAATTGCGTTTTTTCACTTTGTCTCTTTCAGAAAAATATTTCACCCCTATTTGGTGTTTTCTTGCCTTTAATTCAATGGATTTCACAGGCAGAACTGTCACAACATGGGTTCGGTGGGTAAGTAAATGATCGGTTTTATTAATCTCTTCATGAGCGATCACGTCTGGATTGTCTTGCTATGTCCTCTTCACAATATGCAAATGTAATCTCAAAACAATTAGTAAAAAATGTTGTAATATATACGAGAAAAGTATATAATGTAGTTTTACACAGTTAAATGTTTGTTAAAAAAGCTTTATAATGCATTTTAAGTTTAATATCTGTTGTTTCTGCTCTTTTTTTTTTAATGTGTCTGTTGTATTAAAGATTTTTTTGTTCGTTTCCTGCAGCCTGGTAAAGATGGCTGGCGATTCCCGGCTCTGGTGGTTTCTCGGTTAATCTTCGTGCCTTTGCTGATGTTGTGTAACGTACAGGACCGACACAACCTGCCTGTATTCTTCATAAATGATGCGATATTTATCATTATAATGCTGCTGTTCTCTGTGTCCAGTGGATATTGTGTGTGTCTGTCCATGACCTTCGCACCACAGTGAGTAAACACACAATCTGGCTTTCATGTTGCAAATGTTCATAACTATGTTAACTAACTTGACCTTTTCTCCCATAGAGACAATATCTGTATCTCTCTTTCATTAAACCTACAATTAAATAATAATAATAATCAAATCAGCTTTTTATATGCCATACATTTAATTACTGAACAAACAAATGAACTATAGACTTTTAATACCTAAAGCTTGAGTTATAGTTCTGGGTAGGACATATGCCATAAGCTACGCCGTTCTGGTTGACATGCCCCTGAAAGTCACTCGTCATTTGTATAAAGTTAAACTTTTCTCAACTTTGTCACTTCGCTGGACACACCCACTTCCTGTCGACAATGATCACCGTCACTCGTGTCGCCAGAAGTCACCAAGATTTCATTGAAATTAATGAGATCTGTCAAGACATACATATTGAGATACAAGTTTGATCGTTTCCTTTCTCTTTCAGACTGGTGGAACCTAAAGACGCTGAGACGGCCGGCGCATTGATGACGTTTTTTCTGGCTTTGGGTTTAACGTTAGGAGCGGCTTTCTCATTTCCTCTACGTTTACTGGTCTGACAGAAAACGCAGTCACATCTTCAACAAACCAGTCGTAGTTTTGTCTGTAGTGATGCTCATATGCATCTGTTATGTTGTTCATTAAGGAGGCATTAGTTGCGTTTTCATTATTTTTACAAGATGTGCCTAGAATACCCCACCGATCATTTGATATAGCATGTCCAAAATGACCCTATTTGGCTGGAGCAAAAAAGCATTTGTGTAAAAGTTTGAGGTAAAAGTCTTTTTAGCACCATTTGCACTACAACATGCTAACAAAATTTAGAAAAGCTTTTAGGTAAAATTAACCAGTCAGTCAGTGGCTGTGGCTTTATCAATGTGATGTCACATTAACAAGAGAATCAAAACAGTGTTTATCTGAGACTGCTTTGATTTAATGGGGATAAAAAAAGAAGAGGGTGGATTTTTTTAATGTAGGGTGGATTGGTACACACACATTTGTGTTCAAACACCTTGTAAAAGTGTTTTTTCATAATATGTGTCCTTTCAAATTGAAATTGAAAATGTGGTACTCATCAATTTCACCAAAAACCCCATATATCATATATCACAAAAAGGATTTTACAGTCGTGTGAGGTGTTTTATAAATGCATCCACATATAAGTCGAAATCACCTATGTTTTCGTCGAATATCATCGTATTCAATTCAGTTTTATTATATAACGCTTTTCACAATTGTTTAATTGCTTCAAAGCAGCTTTACATTAATAGATGCAGGAAAAACACAGAAAAATCATAAACATAAGCGGCAGAATACAGCCGTTAAGGATTAACCGCACTATATAAGGGTGCTAAGTTAAGCCAATGTCAGCAGACTCCCCAGAGGGGTTGAAAAAAAACCTAGGAGAAAAACCATGCGGGAAAATATAATGAAAACAATGTCATTTTGCAATATTTTTTATTGATTTTTTCCCAAAAAAGTTATACATAAATCTGTAAAAAGAAACCAAGTTAACAAGGAGGAGATTTTTCGGGCAGCTTTAAGCTATTTTAGAAAATCACCATTTCCTATCAGAAGGACCACAGATTAACAGAAATGTTACTGAGGCATTAGTTTAAGTTTTGCTGTGTGACCTCTCTTAACAACATCGCACCTATCGTAATCACAGTGTTATTATTTATATACAGGACTCCAACAAAACTTGTAGGAAAAAATGTGGTGGCTGTAGTGAGGAGGAGGTCATAGTGTAATATCACAACCAGTGCCATTGTGATATTACTGTACCAGTGTTTTATCAAATTTTGTTGTTTTGGTTTTTCAATGCAAATATGATGGCATAAAGTCTGTGTCTTTCATTTAAACGGCATTAGCATATTTATTTATGATCTAAATAATCGGTCTTTGCAGACATGTACAGCTATTAATCCATGGCCATTGTCGTAAAGGGGGGACCTAGAAAACAGTAACAATCAGGGATGTGCACGAATGGGCCAATATTTAATCTGCAGTACACAATATTTTAAAGTACACAAACTTGGTTAAGCTCTACATGTGTTCAGTTATGAATCCCCTCACACCTTTTACAACGCAGCAGCGTATAAAATCAAAGGAAAAGTGTCTGAAATGATACCCCACTAAGTCTCCGGGACCGTTTGTAACTGGTATCAAGAGTTTTGGTCAATCGGATCACAAATTGACAAGAGAGACACGTTCACATTTACGCCTGGTATTTTAATTTAGTTTTTAGTAGACATATGCTGCATAGAGTTTTGTACATGTAAGCGCTTTCTCTGATATTTCAGCTCAACTAATGAATATTGAGCTAAATGGGCGGAGAGTAGGCGATGTCTTGTGGATGCTCAAACACATTCAATCAAATGTGCGTGTCTACACCACAAAAGCAATCCAATCGAATGCGTTTTCGACTAACTCGAAATGTATTGAAAGTGGATAAGCTCAAAGCGTTTTACATCCGTTAACATCCATCTTTAGTGTTGTCCACTTCTGATCCGATCAACCAAAACACATCTTAATGTGTCATACAGAACTCAGGGTGTGGTGTGAATGCAAAACATGCCGTATAAAGCGTAACATGTAAATTCTGGTCAGCCTTTGGTTAAGAGAAACTCAACTGGTACACTTTTGTCGTATAATGATTAATAAGATGTTAACTGTTCGTATACAATCACATGCTGCCTTCACCCATATAGTCTACTGTACAATCGGTACCTTTAATTTTGGTTTGCAGTGCATTCAACTTTGTGTCATCATGTGGATTTTGAAGTTATTTGGTCACTGTGTGTGTGTGTGTGTGTGTGTGTGTGTGTGTGTACGGTAATGATCAAACATTGTGTTATACTTTGCATTGTACGAGACGAGTGCAGTTAAACATGGAGTCTGTAAGAGATGAACGGGTTTACAAGATCTTCAAGGGAAAAAAATGTTACAAGCAGCTTTATATTTTCAGATCCCCAATCATTTGCCCAAATTTGAATTTTTTTTTATGGAAAAGATATCCGTAATGCTTCACTTTTGTAGAGTATAAAATAGAAGTAGTGTTTTAAATAAGGAGAGGTTTAGTTTATAAGGGTTTTGGTAACTATTACAAATTAACTGACAAGACACCCTGATACAAATTACACAGCAGAAGTTATTAGTCAAGGTGTATTTACATCAACATACTGATGTTTTAATTTGTTGCTATTAACTATGCGAGGTAATGCCATTGACTAATAAACATGATGTTGTTTACATTTTTATGTACATCACATTTTAATATTTGGCACAGTGAATGTTACTCAAGGATTTTAAAGGGATAAAAAGTCATAATGATTTTGTGAAGTAGCGATGTGTGGTTTTTAAGTTTTTACATGTTGCTATTGTAAGACAATATTGCAATTTCATAACGCTGTTTTTTTTACATTTGAGCATTTTTATGTCATTTCATGTCATTTTTTCGAAGTTGTATTGAAACATTATTAATAAAACACATTAAGTTTTGAAGTTCACTTCCATTCTTTAATTTGTAGTAAAACCCAACACTGTGTCAGAAAAACAATTGTGCAAAGAAAAATCAGCATGAATACTAAGTGTTAATATATTACACAAAGGCAAAACTTCATAAAATTCATTAAAATGCCCCTCAAGAAAAACACTTCATACTGTACATCAGCACATTATTCATCCTACAATTTTCCCCTTCATAATTCCGCTTTGTCTTTATCATTTATGCTGGTTCTTACCACTAGGTGGTGCCCTGTATTCATGTATCCTGTGTAAGCAGAGACTCAGAATAAGAAACACAGTCAGAGTGAACAGTTCTTGGTGTCGTGTCTTTATTAATATCTTGGTACTCCCAAACTAGTAAGCCTAAAGAGCTAACAGAGCTACTTAAAGATATCACATGGTGTCAGAAGTTAAAGAAGGATCAGCTAAAACCTCCAAACAAATTAAGCACTGCAGAGAATTTGAGAATTTGGATTCAGAAGTTTGAGCTATATCTTGTGGCATGTAAAACATCTGAGATAACAGGCAAGATAAAGTGTGATACATTTCTTCATGTTGCCGGGGATGAAGCACTGAAGGTATTTAATAATATGGATTTTACTGAGGAGGAAGCTAATGATTATGAGGTACTGAAAGAAAAGTTCAGACGTTACTGTGAACCAAGGAAAAATCTTACGCATCTAAGACACATGTTCTTCACTCTTGCACAGGCACCAAATGAACTGATTGATGCATATCTGACTGATTTAAAAAACAAGGCTAAAGAATGCGAATTCGCACAGTTGACAGAATCACTGATCCGAGACCGCATAGTGTGTGGCATGAACAATGATCAAATCAGAGCTAGACTCTTAGAGAACCAGATCTGGATCTGACCAAAGCCATAGATAGTGAAGTCACAAAAAGCCAGATTAAAGCCCTCCATGAGGAAATTAGTAAAATGCACCTTACAAAGAAGTCAAGTGAGAAGAATGCTTTTTCAAGTGCAGTATGCAAGAAAGAAGGAGAGTGTACTAGATGTGCCACGAGCCGAGGAAGTGTCCGGCCTATGTATGTCGCAGAAAAAATCACTTTGGCAGGATGTGCAAAACGCAAAAACAGAAAGACAAAACAAGGTTTGCAATAAAGAAAGTTCATGAGATTAAACAAGAGGATCACACAGAACCGTTTGTGGGTCTTATCGAAGAGAAGCATACTGGAAACAAAGAAGAGATGGAAGTTAGAGTAACTGATGCCACAGTACTGAAGAAAGACAAATGGACTGAAACACTAAAAGTCAACAAAAATGAGTGCAACGTAATCTCGTACAAGGTTTTTCAAGTTGTTTCAGGAAATTCTGAGTCGCTGTGCAAGTCAAACTGTATGTTAGTTTCATATTCTGGCCACAAGATGGAGCCAAAAGGTACAACAAAACTCGTCTGTCAGTTTAAAGACAACAAAGCTGAGATTGAGTTCCATGTTATTGAGAAAGACTCACCTGTCATCCTGGGAAGATCGGCATGCACAGAGTTAGGACTAGTCAAAAGAATCTACAAAGTAGACTGTGAAGGAAACACAGATATCATGAAGGAATTTGAAGATGTGTTCAACGGTTTGGGGTGCATACCAGGTGTGCATCACATCAAGATTAATCCAGCCATTGCACCTGTGATACATCCACCCAGAAAAGTCCCGTTAGCACTAAAAGACAAAATAAAGACAGAACTCAACAGAATGGAAAGACTTGAACTCCATTCACACAGACCTTTGGTCCCAGAAAATACCCGTAAAATTGCCAGACAAGCGTCTGTGTGAACACAAACTCGTCCCGTTAATCTTCTGGGATTGTTGCCGGAAAAAGGACCTAGTCAGATACACGGAAAACCCTCTGTGTGAACAAGCCGCCGCAAGAATGCTGTAATGGGCGTGTCGTACAACACAAGTTATGGTTCAGCTCCTTACAACGCGAGATAACATGCATATAAACATTCACCACGAGAAATGTTGCAAACTAGATTGAAGCAGTTATCAGGAAATGATAAATGAGACGCATAAACAATGACGCACGTGCCGTAGTGAGGACGCGCATGTCATGGCAACATGAAGTTGGTTCAACTCTTTAAAATGAGGGATTTACAACATTCATGAAGAGAAATGTCAGCAAACTGGACTGAAGCAGATATCAGGTAAGTTAGCTTGTCATTTACTGCGTTGAAACGGAGATCATTCAGCAGCATAAAAGAATATCGCGTCACGTGCTCATTTGAGCTATTATAAACGAAAATACCCGCGCATCATCCCAACAAGATATATCGTCCAGCTCCTCAAAATGCGGGTTTTAAATGCATATAAACAATCACGATGAGAAATGTCTGAAAACTGTATTAAAGCAGAGATCAGGGAGCTCGTCAAAAATCCACTCTGAAGCTGAAATCATTCACCAGCATAGAACTGTGCGTTCACGCGCTCCTTTGTAGTCTTATTATAAACAAAAATGCATGCGAGTTGTTTCTGGAGAGAGGAATAATAAATACTTTGCAAACTTCAGACGCTGCGTAGAAGAGAGGGCGGGACTTTCAACAGGTCACGTGTCTTTCCGGGACCATCAGATGCCGTGTAATCTTGGCAGTGTGAATGAACAAAAACTCTAACTATTCCGGAAATATCCAGGATGCCTGTCCCGTGTATTTTACGGAATGTCTGTGTGAAAAGGGCTTTGGAGTCATCGAGAAACAAACAGAACCAACAGATTTGGTCAATAGTATGGTGACTGTTGTAAAACCAAACAAGCTTCGCATCTGCATTGACCCAAAAGACTTAAACAAAGCCATTAAGAGAGAACAACCCTCACTTAAGACAGTTGAAGAAGTTGTGAGTGAAGTGCCAAAAGCAAAAGTAAGTTGTGAGTGAAGTGCCAAAAGCAAGTGTTCTCAGTGTTAGATGCCAACCATGGATTTTGGCAAATCCAGTTAGATGAAGAAAGTTCCAAGCTTTGCATGTTCAATACACCTTTCGGAAGGTACTCTTTTAAGAGGTTTCCTTTTGGAGTATCTTCAGCTCCAGACGTCTTCCAGAAGTGCATAGCTCAAAGGCTTAAAGGCCTTGAAGATGTTGTGAATATCATGGATGAAATACTCGGATGGGAAGAAAATGTGGAACAGCATGATGCAAGACTAAGGACGGTTATGGGGAGAGTAATAAGTGTCAATTTGAAATTGAACCAAGAAAAGTGCAAGGTCAGAATGGCTGAAATAAAGTACATCGGGCATGTACTAAGTGGAGAAGGTTTGAAGCCAGACCAAGACAAGATAAAAGCAATTGTGGAGATGCCCAAACCACAAGACAAATCTGCCTTAATGAGGTTTATTGCCATGGTTCAATACCTTGGAAAGTTTTTCCAAACCTGTCTGAGACCAGTTTGAAGCACTTAAGTCACAGCTGAGGAATACCCCAGTTCTCAGATACTTTGAATTAGCAGAGGGTCTGGGAGCTGTTATCCTGCCGGAAGAACATCCTGTTGCATATGTTTGAGATCACTGACTGACTGCCGTATGCTCAGATAGAAAAAGAGCTATTAGCCATCGTGTACGTATGTGAAAAATTCAGCCAATACCTTTATGAGAAGACAATAAGAGTACAATCAGTATTCAAAAAGCCTCTTCAGAAAGCCCCACCACGTCTGCAGAGGATGTTGACAAAACTCCAGCCATATGACCTGCAGGTAATCTACAAACCTGGAAAGAAGTTAAAAATAGCAGATATGCTTAGCAGAGCCTACCTGGAGGAAGAGTACATCAATTGTCAAAAAGTCTGCCTATCTCGGAAGAGAAATTGAGAGCTGTCAAGCAAGCTACAGTAGCAGATAAAGAACTGCAGATGGTTTTGGCAGTAGTCAAAACAGGGTAGCCTAAACAAATAAGAAGTGTGCCACCTGCAATACGGAAGTACTGGACCTTCAAGGAAGAACTGACTGTTGTTCAAAAATATAAGACTCGTAGTGCCGCAAAGCATGCATGCAGAAATGCTGGAGAAAATTCAAGGAAAATAAGGAAAATATAGGATTTACCAGACAGAGCCTGGGCAAAGGTGGGAGTTGACCTTTTTCATTTTAACCAAGCAGACTATCTGCTTTATGTGGACTACTTCTCAAAATTAACACAGACAACAAGCCAACATGTGATAACAGCATTGAAGTCAATTTTCGCAAGACATAGAATTCCGGATGAAGTCTTCTCGGATAACGGGCCACTGTTTGTGAGTGCACAGTTTAGAAACTTCAGGGATAAATGGGAGTTTGAACACTCAACTTCGAGCCCCAGATATCCTCAGTAAAATGTTCAAAGTGAAAGAGCTATACAGACCATTAAGAATCTACTCAAAAAAGCACTAGAAAGTCATGGAGACCCATACATCGCTCTTCTTGAGTACCGGAATACGCCACTAGGAGAATTAAGGTTATCTCCTGCACAACTGCTCATGGGCCGCAGACTGAAAGCTAGATTGCCCACTACAAGTAAGTTCTTACAACCACAGCTTTATGAAGGAGCACAGAAAAGCCTAGAAGACAGACAGCTAAAGCAAAAGTTCTTCTATGATCAAAGAGAGAGAGACCTACTGTACCTGCTATGAAGGAAGGAGAAATGGTGAGATTGAAAGCAGTCTAGCAGAAAGTCAATGGAAGCCAGCTGTCATGGTGGAAAAACATGAAACGCAGGATGGTGGAATTTACAGAAGAAATCGAAAACACTTGCTCAAGATGAAAGAAACTGGTTTCCAGAATCCACATATTCAGGATTCATTGGATCCAATGTTAAATGATTGTGTCCCAGATGGAGTGGCTAAAATGCCAGCGTCACTGCCTGTAGCAAAACCTGAACTGTTGTCTTCAAGACCTGAAGTTGTTTCGGAAGAGACTCTAAAAGTGACACGATCTGGCAGAGTGGTTAGGCCACCAAAACATTATTCTTGCTAAAGTTCATAGGACTTTAACTGTAGTTAAGTAAATGTTTGAAAGTTTAACATCTGTCATTTTAGTTGGTGACACTGAGTTCAAAATGTTAAGTAAGTTGCAAAACCAAAGGTATGAAAAAAAATATTGCTTTGTTATATTAAAAAAAGAAAGATGTGATGTATACTGGTTCTTACCACTAGGTGGGGTCTTGTATTCATGTATTCTGTGTAAGCAGAGACTCAGAATAAGAAACACAGTCAGAGGGAACAGTTCTTGGTGTTGTGTCTTTTTTAATATCTTGGTACTCCCAAACTAGTAAGCCTAAACAGCTAACAGAGTTACTTAAAGATATCACGAAAACAATCATTAAAGTAAGTACATGTTTCATTTTTGTCTAACGCAATATTAAGTAAATTTTTTGTTTACATTGTTTTTGTTTATCTTTTTAAAATCTCTAGTCATATCTGTTCTTGCCTAACTAGTCGATCTAAATTAGTGTTGCTTACAAAGTTGCAGCTAGTACTATTAACTTTCTGAAATAGCTACTTAGTTTCTTCCAGGCGTTGAGTTTTTTCTAAGACATGTAAGTTATGTTTATACGAACGTGTTTTCAGTTAGTTTTCTTTTTTTACACCCTGAATTCATGCATGTTTTGGCGAGTAAATTGACGCAGTGTGCAGAGAAAACGCCATTTCAAACTGACCTCTCACTCGTTTGAGACCTTTTTCTCTTATGCTGGCTTTAATGAGCAGTGCTTATATTGTCGTTTTACTCTGAACTGGTGAGGTTTTCTGGTTGTATGGAAACAATTTAAATGTCTGTACTTCAGGCATAATGGAGTTGGCCTTTATCCGAAACCTCTGAAGGGACATTAGGGGCCCTCTGTTAGTCTCACCTGAATGCATGCTTTCCTTCCAGAGCTGCTTGAAGTTTTAAAGACAGAACAAATGGGATCTGTGTGTACTAGTAATGGTTTCATCAGAGCGGTCCTGGTCTCCGGAGAACCAGAGAAAACCTTTAAATGTGTCCGGTTTTATAAACAGGCCCTTTGGGGGATTGGATTATGAAATGTAGCATCTTCTTAACTGCCATGGTTTTTAGCGTTTTGAATTGCAGAAATGTGTCTACAGCATAAAATTAAAACTTATTCTGGTCCTGATCTATCATTGTTATGTCCAATCACACTAAGAAAGTCGTCTCCCTTCCCATTCTGAAGGGAGTGAGATGTTTAATGCCTTCAGTCACGCTGCCTGTCCACCCGTGCATTGCTTACAAAACGACTTAAACTGTGCTCAGGATGAGAGCAAATGGAGTGTGAATATGTACCAGATCACTCAAAAAAACATTTCTTTTTCGCTTTTGGATATCTAGGTAAGCATGGATGTGTCCCCGCATGCTGTAGGACTGCGCTAAGCGCTGTTGACCCGAGTAGATGCATGCTTGAGTCTGTGCCATTAATGGCCTTCACAATGAGCGCAAAAGCACATTATTCAAACTAATACATACCAGAAGACTCTCAACAACAGCGGCATTATCTGGACGCGTGTTAATAACGTCAGTGCTACCCGGTGGTGCTTTCTCAAACTAAAAGCAGAGCTTCTCATTAGCTCTTGAGCGCAGTGGCAGGAGTCCCCTGATCCGGGTCGAGAGCATTGGGAAATGTGCCGTCGAGTGGCTTCCTGTGTGCGTGCGTGCTCGTTCATTTGCTTTAAATAAGATTAGTTCAGTCACCCTGTTGGTGTCCATCTCAGCATGCCGATGAACCCTCGGCGAAATTTCTACTTCATTTTTTCCGCATTCCCGGCAGGTCCTCGGAGGATTGATTGATTACCCGTGAATCTTTTGACCCGGAGCAGTCTCAAATGAAATAATTGCAACACATTAATCAATAAGCGTTGGGTCAGGTAGTTGACCTTTCCAGTGTGGCGCCTTTATCAGTCTGACCCCAGGAGCTCGACGCCACAGAACAACAGAATTCCAGAGGAAAGAAAACCGAGCGGGTGAGAGAGAGAGAGAGAGAGGGGAGAGGCATTGAAAGTCTTGCAGTGAATTTATCTACCCAACATTATGTGGCTGTAAAGGACTGAATGCATCTCTGCCCTGCTTTAATAAAACACACGTGAGAGCAGATATACGTGACTGGGCGCTTCGATCATATTTTGTTTTTTTCGACGTACGAGTCCTAATTAACACTACAGGAAACGTGCAATGCATCATGGGAGTCCTCACCTCGGTTCCCATGCAGATGCGCAGTTATTCATTTAGTATTTGACCCTGGCCTATCCATCAGCTTTTCAAAACAATCGCTTGTTTGTTTTTGTTCAAGAGTGTTAAAGAGTTTATCGCAGGTCACATCAATACATTACGTTTACTATGGGGGAACGATAAAGTAATGCTATCAGTAGTGTTAGCGCCTCTAAGACTGCAATTCAACTGCCTTATCAATCTCTGTGTGGTGAGATTATGAAAGGAAGTTTCTCTGCATTAAGTATAAGTATGTAAGACTTGTGGATATCTATAAACTAGTTGAAACACTGACAAAGTTCACATTTAAAAGACACTGTATACTTCCACCAATACGAATCAATGATATTGATGACATCATTCTGCACTGTAGCTGTTTCTGCATTCCAAGCTATGAGGTAATCTCGATGCCATTGGCTATTTAAAAAGAGGGAGGGCCAACCACCAAGTCTCACCCTTTACTGTTTCAGTGGAAATTATGTCAAAGAACAAAGCTGCACATTTCAAGGCACTTCAGTGGGTTTTTAATATTGTGTTTTTCCCTAACATGCTTTTTTATTATCAACTAAAAAACCCACAGCATTCAAACTCTGCTTATCTATCATTTTTCTTTGTCTTCATAGGTGACTTTATATATGCCTCCATAGCAAGAGGACTCACTCATATTACCCAATCCAGGACAAGGTGCGGGGCCATGGGGCTTTTACGAGTGCTGCTATTTGCCAGTTTGCTTGGCCCTGTAACTCTGGGTGAGTCTTTAACGCTTGCGTTTCAAACATCCAATTGTGAATTTTAAATGTCATAATTGCGCCCTTATAGTGTATAACAGGAACGATGAGCTATTTGAAGGCTGATTTCATACAGTAATGACTAACATAATCTCTCCATTAGTGAAGTGTACTGTAGACAATTATCACTTAAATGCTTGAAGTCATTTTCTTTTTTGCGAACATGATGAACTGTACTGTACAAAAACACGAACTGCTTTTATTCACTTAAGAAATATTGTCAGGAATTATTTAGTTTTTCACGCACCACACAGAGACGACAGAGCACTATTAGATGTGAAGGGTTTGTTTGCCACAACAATGGTAACTAGGATCCATCGATACAACATTTCTGTGCCGAGACTGATCTTCAATTATTTACACCCTAGGTATAGTCAGTTTTTTACGCATATGCAAGCAAATGCAGTTTCTTACTTAGTATTTTTCTCTTGTTTTCAGTAAAAATATAAAAAATTTCTTAAATTAAGATGTATTTAAAATTAAAATGACCTAAGAAAATAAGTCTAGTTTTTAGACAAAAAAATATAAACCTTAAGCACAAAAAAATTTGTGCTTATAACAAGCAAAAAAATAATCAATTTAATAAGAAAAATTTTCTTGAAATAAGTTTACTTTTTTTTATAAACACTTAATTCAAGAAAAATTTTCTTATTCCATTGGCAGATTTGCTTGTTTTAGGCACTAATTTGCTATAAACTAGACTTATTTTTCTAGGTCATTTTGCTCATCAAGGAAATCCACCTTATTTAAAAAGTATTTTAATTAATATTTTTTACTGAAAACAAGACAAAAATACTAAGAAAGAAAGTCATTTTTTGCAGTGCAAACACACAGCCTTGCGAAGCATAGTTTATTTGACTCATGCGCTGATGTTCGAAGCATGCAAAATGCGACAATTGCAATCTCTCAGACTCTCATGCCCTACATACTTTTTTACATGCTAGGGATGTTGCGAATAATCGTTTGCAGAATAAAAGTGTTTGTTGTAATATATGTGTATACACTCACTGGATATAATAATGATGTATAAATACACACACAAACATGCATGTATATATTTAACTCATTCCCCGTCAGTCTTTTTTTTTAAGTTGCACACCAGCATTTTTGTTTCACAAAATGCCTTCTAGGAAAATTTTCTTCTATGAATATATAAACATACAATATATTTAAAATGAAAAAAAAAATTGAAATTTGTTCTCTTTTTATCACCTTTTAAATATGAGTAGGTTTTTTCAAAATTACAAAATTTTGATCAAAAACTGCAGTAATTGCATTTTGGGGAGGACTTTTGTTAGAGATTAGATTCAGAACGATGGTCAAAACATACACTGAGTTTACAATGTTGTAGAATTAGTTGATGCTTCAGTTTTTTATAAATTGGGTAAGAGGGCAACCTAGTGGATAATAGTGAAAAGATAGATTATCGTAAAAATTCGTCAGGGAAGAGTCATTGGCAGCGAAGCATTTTCTCTTAATTGACGAGATAACTCTTCAATGTTGGAGAAAGAGGTATATTTGCATGTGTATACAGGTTAATATTTATATATAATTTAATTTATATATAAAAATAAATAAATACAGTATATATACATATATTATGAAAACAAAAACTTTTATTCTTCAAATCATTTTTTTCTTCAAATGATTAGTCGCAACTAATTGTTACACAATGTACGTACAGTACGCGTGCACTCTTACGATGACAAAAATTGTGTCACGCACACTGTACATGTACTCTCGTGTAAGCGTAAAAATGGACTGTTCTTCGGACTAGAATCACATCTACAGATAGTTTTGCTTTTTACTCAGATGTTGATGTTATGAAATCATAGAAGTGCAAAGCGTACCAACTACAATTTTGTTGCTATTGTTACCCATTTCAAAGTAATCACACAGTATGCCTTTTGCTGCATTTTTCTGCCCCTTTTGTTTGCCAGGATAAAATCTTCCCTGATCATCGCCTGTTTTTAAATAATCAGCCATTGTCTGATAGAGGGAAAAATGTTTTTATCTACTGATTATAGGCCAATATATCCGTGCATTCCTAATTGTAACTTCTAAAAACTTTTTTTTGCTGTTACTGCTTTGTAATCAAGGTTAAATGTTGTGGTGATGTGTGTTTTCCTGTAGACTGCACCCTTCAGAGCGCTCACTTACACTGTAGGTGATGGACAGTATACAGCTTATATAGTTGCTATAATATTACGTGTAGAGTTGTCATAGTAAAAAGGGGAAAGAGGAGCTGTGGTTTAGTATGAAATCACACCACGACATACAAAATAAGTCTGGAACAACATTCATCTCATGTTTTGTAACGACGTCTGTGAGTATTCAATGAAAGATTAATGGCATGTTAGGCAAGGCAAGGCAAGTTTATTTGTATAGCAGTAAAAAGATGTTTTAAAGGGAAATGGCATCTGATTAAAGAAAACTCACAATTTAAGGTTTTTAGGCTTTTATAATGTTCACACATCACACACTGCCTTTCATCTATTCCACTAAATTCAGAAGGCAATACTTGAAGAAACACATGATTTGTAGAGAAACTGTAGCCTATTTTTTCCCCTAAACCTTATTTTATTCTTCGACGGTTCATAACACAAAATTTTTGCTCAATATAAATATGTACGACTTTTTTTTAAAGATCAGATTTAGAGCGATGATCAAAACACACAGAGTTTTTACTGTTTTTGGATCAGAGGATGCTTCAGTGTTTTATAAGTTGTGTTAGAGCGCCACTTAGTGGATAATAATGGAAATATGGATTGCTGTAAAAACTCGTCATTGGCAGGTAAGCATTTTCTCTTTATTGACAAGATAAGGCATCAATGGTGGGGAAAGAGTTAATGTTGCAGTATTACCTCACATAAATAAAGCACAAGAACATCAATAATTTCAAAATGTCTGTGTGTGTTATAACCAGCACAGGTTGAAAGATTTGTTTATTTTAGCATTTATTTAGCATTTATTCATTTACATTTCATGCATTTTGGCATCCAAAGCGAGTTAAAGTGCATTGCATGATTTGTATATCATTGTATGTTTCCTTCAACCCCATGACCTTTTGCACTGCTAACCAATTTCTCTGAGCTATGCAGAATCACATAGCTAAATTTATAACATATAAATAAATAACAATAAATGTATAAATAAATAACATGTCTGTCTGTCTGTCTGTGTGCAGCATTCAGTCGATCTCCTGTACCCATGGCCGTTGTTCGGACAGAGTTGTCTTGTGAAAGTTACCCAATCGATCTGCGCTGTCCGGGTAGAGACCTCATCATGATCAAAAGCGCAAACTACGGCCGAACCGACGACAAGATCTGCGACGCAGACCCCGCCCAAATGGAGAACACGCGCTGTTATTTGCCTGATGCCTACAATATCATGAGCCAAAGGTAAAAACGCGGCATATCATAATAAATGCATTCATAAAATATGATGAAAACAATGTGTCTAGACTTTTGTGATTAGCGTTTTATATTTGTGAATGGGATGTTTTACTGTATTTTGTGTGGTAGCGTTTCAGTGAAGGCGCTGGTAGGGCTGGATATCGAATGTCGATACTTTTATGGTATCGAACGAAAATACATTGTTTTTATTTTTTTTCCTTATTTTCATTAAAAAAACTGATAAGTGTGTCTGCTGACGCACCCCTATCCAAAAAGCACTACCAGTTTTATTAATAATGTTCCTCTGAGTGAGAAGTGTTACCAGAATTTGTTTTAATTAAGGTGAAAATAAAAGTTGTGTGTTTAATGTATTTTTGTAAATGTTTACATGGATTTTAAAACATGGTATCGGGAAAAAAGTATCGTTAGGAGCCGGTATCGAAAATATTGAAATTGGCACCGGATCGAAAGATTTTAAACAATACTCAGCCCTATCTCTGGGTTAGAGCTTAACTAGAACTAGTTGCAGTACTTAATATATGACGCTAAAGGGTTAGTTCACCTTAGAATGAAAAGTTTGTCATTAATTACTCAATCTCATGTCGTTCAACACCCGTAAGAGCTTCGTTCATCTTCAGATCACAAATGAAGATTTTTTAGATGAAATTGAATAGCTTTCTGACCCCTATAGACCGCAATAAGATTGGGCTGGATGATATTCCCAACATTTTTATTCTAAAGTTCGATCGATAAGGTATGAATGTTAAAAAAGCCTTGGGATAAACTGCAAAGGATGCCCACAACGAATGTCTGTACCTACAAACTTCAGTGCTGAAGAAATGAATCTGCCAAATCTATGAAACCTCCCCCTATAAAATAATGTAGTATTTTTTAATGGTATAAATAAATTGATTTTCATTTTTTATTTGTATTGAGCCTTCATACAAAATGAAATGTAAACTCACTGTCAAATAAACATAAGACTTTAAGGCTCACTTTTATTAATAAGGTGCACCTGAACGTCAGTCAGTAATGTGGAAAATATTAATAAATAGCCTAAGTGAAATTGACCCTAAAACATTTGAATGATAGTAGGCTATTTAATGTTACATAAGATAGTTGGACAAAAAAATCATATTAAAGCTCTATTTGTAATTGCATAGAAAGCTATATAATTAATATATAAAATACTAGCATACTTCATTATACTCATAACGAGACAAGTAGCTTCATACATACTTTTATCTTTTGCACGTTTCTCATCTTTCCCCTTTTCTAACATGGGCACTTGATGACTTGCATAACATCTCCCATTCTCTAAAAGCTGGGACTTGAAGCGAACTAACTCCGCCCTCCTTCTCATACTTCTGCGTGACAGCTCTTCTCTAGGCAAACACTCCAAAGTCCCAACCAGATGAATTGATCGCGTGGTGACGATGATAAGATGCGAGGTACAGATAAGCGATTTAAATCCGATCAGGCATTCCGTTTTCCAAAACGTCCCGAATTGCTTGGTTGCTTAGCTACGAAAGATGCCACGGGAGCGCGCTTTGGAAGGAAGAAGCACCTTGACCAGTGTTTAACACGCGTCTATAGAGGTGACAAAAAATATCGAAAATGTGTTTAGAAAGCATATTACCGTTGTTGAAAAAACCCCGCAAAATATATTGCTATTGTCCAGTCTTACAATAAGAATGTTTTTCATTCAAATGTGAATAGATGAGAAATAGACTGTAAAACTTAATAAACTCTAAACACATCCCACACAAGCCTATTAAACAAAGACATTAGCAAGAAAGACTTGTTTATCTCTATATCTTTCTTTGTATCTCTCTGCCTCTTCCTGAATAAATGGGTGTGTGTGTTCTTGCTCGAGTTATTTGATCGCTCAATTCGGAAGTGCTACTCTTAGCATTGCGTTCTGATCTCATGGGAATAGATTTGCTTTAATGGGCTGTAAGCCACCTGTCTGCATGCTGGCACAGATTGATATTTATATTTCAAGTTCAGTGTGTCTGCATAGATTAAGTGGCAGGTGTTTGATTTATTAAGGTAATTTTCACAGCATATAAGGAGTTTTTGTGTGAGTTTTAGACTGAAATGTGTTTAGCTTAAAGCTTCTTAATGCAGTAGTGTGAGCATAATGGGGTCATGGACAGCAATAATTAAACAATTCTAAATACATGTCATATTTAAAGGTGACGTAGAATGTAAAACTGTAATTATTGAGGCATAGATGATTAATAAGAGTTGTGTACATGGTAATAACATATCATGAGCCTCAAACATGATTGTTTCCTCCTTCTTATGTAAATCTTGTGCTTGCAAAAGACAGCTGGAAAACAGACCAATCTCAACCAACTGTGACGTTACAGTCCAGATGTACACCCCAACATTAAATTACACATTAAATTCATTACAATCTTGTTACAATGTTAAAATTAAAGTTCTGACTGCTGAGTTAGCACCATATGCTAACTTCATATGCTTACGTTAAATACGTTACCGTTACGTTTTGCAGGTCCTCACTAAAAAAAGTCAGATACAGACTCAAACATAATGTCTGTTTACACACACACAGAGCTACTGAAGGAGCTGCTGTGAGAAACAGCCAATCAGAGCAGAGCTCAACATTATTATTCATGATTCTTTCAAATAAGGTAATAATAAACAAAGAATTAGACAAGATGCTAAAATATAATCTGCATGTATGATATTTTAGCATTTATAATCTGTACAAAGCACAATAAACGGCCTCCAGTTTTATTGGGTTGAGGGTTAAGCCTGTTCTCTCCATCTGTCTCTCTCTTTCTCTCTCTCTCTCTCTCTCTCTTTCAGACAGAGCCATTAAATGCATGTGTTGATCATTCAGGCTCTCTGGGTCTGGATCAGCGCCACGTCCAGAATAAATGAAAGATCCCCTGTAGGGCAGTGTTTCTCAACCCTGGTCCTCAACGACCCCCTTCCAGAATGTTTTCGATGTCTCCTTAATTAACACACCAATAACTCAAATTTCAAAGCATTTTCTCAAAATATGTGTAAATATAAGATTTGTCACCAAAAATCATTCCATTTTCTGAAACACAGAGAAAGTTGTGGCCAAATTAAGACATAAAAAATTAAACCCACAAGGGTTAAAACAAGACAAAAATAATTAAGCAAGAAAATCATCTTTTTGCAGTGTATTAACCGTATGTCATTTAATACCATGCATATGTTGTGAATTATGTTAAAGGATTAGTTTACCCCAAAATTACAAATTTATCATGAATCAAAAAAGTCCTCTGATTGTCGTCAGAACACACTTTTAGATATTTTTTATAAAAACCGGGAGGCTTGTGACTGTCCCATAGACTGCAGTTTGATTTACACAATCAAGCCCAGAAAAGAATGAAAGACATCACCAAAAAGGTCCATGTGCCATCAGTAGTTCAATAATAATGAAGCGACAAAAACACTTTTGGGTGATTCTCCCGAAATTAGACTTATGAGGTGTCATGAAACATTTTGATAAAAAAGTCAATGTTATCAAATAAGAAGCATAGAGTTACAAACATCTCTTCGCGTAATATTTTCCACATGATTTCAAATTACATCATAAAAACAAATTTGTTGTTTTTTTCCACATTTAAGGGGGAAATTTTGATTACCGCAACGTGTCCATGACTGGATTTTGGTTCTTTGACATGGAAATATTTAAAATAATTAAAAAATCTATGAAATTAAAAGCTTCAGTGCATGTTATACTATAAACATTTACAGTAAAGAAACATGTGGTATTTGGTGATCATTGGTAATTGTAGAGACAATAATAAGGAATATAAATGTGTCCAAGACTTTTCTCATCCTCCGCAACAATTTTCAATCATTGTTTAAGCCCTCAAGGAACTAACATTTTCAACAAAAATATTTGTTGTAAGGGACATAATTGACTGTGACACTCAAGATGGCTACCAGGTAAGCAGTTCTTATTTTTTTTCTGCAGATAAAAGTTGAAATTTAGTTTTTCATAGTACCTAGACAACTTTTTAGCTCTCATTACCGAAACATGAGTTTGTAAATGCATATATTTAATGTAATATCATGTTGTGGTAATGATCATTTTTGATAATGATAATCTAAAAAATTTAAATAATTCTATAGAAAATATTTTTTAATTCCTCTAAAATTAATGGTCATAGTAAGTTCAGACCTTAATCTTATGTGTGCAAAAATTGGCTTCAAGAGCTTTTTTTAAAAATCTGATGCTGGACACCTTCTAAATCTGGATTTCGTGAGAATCACCCTTTTGTGCTCGAAGAATACAAATGAAATTATTTTATTTTAACAATTTGTTTTCCTCCTTTGTTCAGTGCGCCTTCACAAGCAGACTACAACGCATGCTGCTAGAGTGACCTGCTGACAAAGTTGCCAACGTTTTTCCTTTTTTTATTTAAGCCATTATGCAAACATTGTAAACTATACTTAGCCTGTAAAAATGCTATAAATTTCTTGCCGCCGTATTTTGTGTCTGTAGGCTGGAAACTATGTCAGCAGGTGACATCAGCAGTACGCGCCATAGTCTGGTCGTGAATGCGCACTGAACGACCAAGGAGGTGAACAAATTGTTGAATAAAATCGTGGGTTTTGCTTGCTTTTTGCACAAAAGTTTCTCTCGTTGCTTCGTAATATTATTGAACTACTGATGGCACATGAACCTTTTAGGTGATGTCTTTCATTCTTTTCTGGGCTTGATTGTGAAAACAAAGCTGCAGTCTATGGGACAGACACAAAAATATTTAAAAATGTGTCCTGAAGACAATCGAAGGACTTGGTGGTTTAGAAAGACACAGTGATTAATGATAAAATTGTCATTTTGTGGTCAACTAACCCTTTAAGTGTCAAAACTTTCACAAGACACAACCTATTGTGATTTCTCCATTGACTTGGACTTCAAACCTCTGTCCATGGCAAATCTCTCCATGTGTGTTCCAAAGAAGAAAGAACCATTATCTTACAGCACCAATTTAGCGTGAACAGTTTAACATGAAGGAGAGCCTCCATTGCTTGTCAGGCATAATTAAAAAATGTGCGCTCATCTTGGCTCAAAACATGCTATTATGCAAATGAGGAATGAGAAACATCAAGCCTGGTTTGTGATGTCTGTTTGGACACTGCAGGTTTAATGTGGATACAGCAGGCCAGGTTTTACCTTCAGTGTGAAATGTTGTGCTCATACGGTGACGCTTATGCATGCGACTGTCCTATGCTAATTACCTGTGATTGACAGGCAGGTCATGACCTCATAATGGAGAGAACACCTGTCTCATATCTCATTAGCGTGTGTGGCGTTAAAGGTGCTCTAAGCGAATTGAAGCGTTTTAGACCATAAAACATCTCCTCACTATCTGCTTGCTGCCTGTCCGCTGATCAAACTGTAAAAAAACGCGATCTCTGTAGACAGCCCAGGCTTCACAAACGGCAATATCAACAAATGGCCAAACCTAGCTCACAAAACAAAACAAAGTATTCCAGCCAATAAACGACAAGAAGGATTTGGGGGTGGGGGTTGGGCGCGTTCATGAAAGCACGGAAGGGAGGGGGAGGGGGAGGAGTTAGCTACGCTCTGTCTGTTTGAAAACAGTTCAAACATCAACAGGAAGTGACGTCGCACATTATTCGCTTAGAGCGCCTTTAATCACAGGTACGCACGGTGCTGCAGTGTAACTGCATCCTAATGGAGGTTTTGTAAAAACCTTTTAATTATGCACTATAAATTACAGTCTGACCTCTGACCTGTGAAGCTGACGGGCAGGTTGTGCGACTGACGATCATCATGATGTGTTGGAAAGTTTTTATGAGAAACTTTAGGGTCCTGTCAGCGTCTGTTTAGTGTTCAATCGATAGGCCTTTCTGTGACGGACAGACCGGATGAATAAATCTTTTAGTCATATCCACTCCAGGGATTGTGAATGACTTGCGGCATGGATTTTATTTATTTGCGTGCGGGTGTACTTCGCTAGAGGACAGTTTAGAGCTATAGCTTATATACTTTAAATGTAATTGTCTTTTTTTTGTGATGAAAGGCATGGAAATATCTTAAGTCTACTTATATTATACTGACATTAAACCTTGTGGAAGATTCATCCATAAATTAAATGATTCCTGAATATTCCTGAATATTATAGCTAAAAAAAACCTAAACAAGTTGAGGGTATAAAAATAAAGGTATGTCAATTCAATTCAATTCAATTTTATTTATATAGCGCTTTTCACAAAAGTCAATTGTTTCAAAGCAGCTTTACATAAATAGAAGCAGTGAAAAGCACAGAGAAACGACAGATAGCACAACAAAATACATGATAGCATGAGCAGTTAAATGTGCTGCGGCTATGACTCAATATTATAAGTGAACGTATTACTAAAGTAACGTCTAGAAGAGGAAGCTAATTAAAGCCCAAAAATGCTGCCTCCCCGGGGTGAAAAACCCCCTAGGAGAAAAAAAACCCCCGGGCTTTTATCCGAGGAAAAATAAGTCCTAGGAGGGAAAAACCCTTGGGAGAACGGATAAGGAGATTAAGCGGGTTCTGCCGGTGATCGTTGGTCAGGCATCAGCTGGGCATCACGTTGAAGGACGGCCAGTAGATCAGAGGTGTGCCGACTTTCACATCTACCAGGACTGGGTCTGTTTGTCGCGTTGTCCTCGGGTTGAGGACGAGACAGGGAGAGAAAAACAAAATCGTATTAGCGTAGCGGCCGTTCATATGTATTGAAGTGTCACACAGTGATGTGGTTTAACTCAGCTTAGTTCCAGACAGACTAACTATAACAGCATAATTATATTATCCACAGTTGAGGATTTAGCAAATTGGGGGCCCAATGCGAAGGTATATATGGTAAATAAGGGTCACCTTCCGATCTTTAAGAGAAAATGAAACCTGATGACCCATTTGACTAAGGCCTAAAGCCCCACTGTCGTCGTTAATGCAGGTTCAGTGGTCAATATTGTATACCATTTACAGGACCACGAGAAAACGCCAAAACATCGCAACCCGACCATACGTGCTAACCCGTTTGACTAAGGCCGGAAGCCCCACTGTCGTCGTTAATGCAGGTTCAGTGGCAAATGGATATGTATGGCATACTATTCACAAGACACACGAAAGCGCGAAAAACGCAACCCGACCATACATACCAACCCGTTTGACTAAGGCTGGAGGCCCCACTGTCGTCGTTAATGCAGGTTCAGTGGCAAACGGGTCTGTATGGCATACTATTCACAAGACACACGAAAGCACCAAAATCGCAACCCAACCATACGTGCCAAACCGTTTGACTAAGGCCAGAAGCCCCACTGTCGTCGTTAATGCAGGTTCAGTGGCAAACGGGTATGTATGGCATACTATTCATAAGACTTACGATAGCGCCAAAATCGCAACCCGACCATACGTGCCAAACCGTTTGACTAATGCCGGAAGCCCCACTGTCGTCGTTAATGCAGGTTCAGTGGCAAACGGTGGCAAACTATTTAATTTTTTTAAATTCATTTTAAGTGTTCATGCTGAAAAGGTTTTTATTTATTTATTTATTTGGTTGGTCTGTGTTATGACCGTGAGTGCTTTGTTCCGTAAAAATAACTATTGCGAGTTAAGAACCTTTACTAGACAAATTATGCGAATGTTTTGTTGAAGAGAAAAGTTTTAAGTCTAGATTTAAAATTATCAACTGTGTCTGATTCTCGGACATCGGTTGGTAAATTATTCCAGCGCTTAGGGGCTAAGTAGGAAAAGGATCTTCCACTTTTAGACACTTTTGATAGTCTAGGGATAATCAATAGGCCAGAATTTTGCGACCGTAGTGTGCTTGATGGATTGTATTCTGATAGTAAATCTCTAAGATATGAGGGTGCTAAGCCATTTAAAGCTTTGTAGGTGATTAGTGATATTTTAAATTGGATGCGATATTTAACTGGTAGCCAGTGTAAAGATGCCAGAATTGGGCTTATGTGGTCATACTTCTTAGATCGAGTAAGTACCCTTGCAGAAGCGTTTTGAACTAGCTGAAGCTTGTTGACCTGATTTGAATGGCATCCCCCGAGTAGCGAGTTACAATAGTCTATTCTTGAGGTCATAAAAGAATGAATAAGCTTCTCTGCGTCAGATGTAGACAGTATATGGCGTATTTTTTAGATACTTCTAAGATGGAAGAATGATGTGCGGCAGACGTTGGCGATATGACTATCAAAGGATAAGTTGCTGTCGAACATCACACCTAAGTTCCTAACCTTACTTTACTTATTCATTTAGCTGACGCTTTTATCCAAAGCGACTTACAATTGCTATATATGTCAGAGGTCACACGCCTCTGGAGCAACTAGGGGTTAAGTGTCTTGCTCAGGGACACAATGGTGTATCACAGTGGATTCGAACCCGGGTCTCCCACATCGTGGAAGATGGCACTACAGTACAGCCATCTATGTGCAATTTGTAATCTGACATATTATGTTTGTAGCGATTTGGTTCAATAATAAGTATCTCTGTCTTATTGGAGTTGAGCTTAAGAAAGTTATGTGCCATCCAGTCACTAACATCGCTAATGCAGTCTTTTAGCTTAGAAAACGTGTGTGTTTCGGTGGGATGCGAGGAGATGTAAAGCTGGGTATCATCCGCATAGCAGTGAAAACTTATGTTATGTTTCCTGATAATGTCTCCTAGGGGTAACATGTATAACGAGAACAGGATAGGACCTAAAACTGATCCCTGCGGTACACCGTATTTAACCAGGGAGTGATATGACTCCAGGGCTCGCAAAATCGCTAGCCCGACGTCCTGGGGCTATTGTGAATTCCTGTCGGGCTACCGAAATGTATCTCCGTCCTGCCCGTCGGGCTATCTTGGGGAGGAAATAATAATTCAATGTTTTTGCTTTGTCTCAGATTTAGTTAGGTAATTATATTGTATGTATTTCGGCCGCGCGTCCTCTTGTCAGTCATTATCTTCACGTAACAAGTGAAACTGTCAGGAAATGAAGTGAAAGCCTAAACCCATCCTTTAATGTGCACGTCTGAAATTCGCGCGACCCTCTGCACGCGACCCTCTGCACACGCTTCTACCGGCTTCGCCCTTCACGAGCACCTGCTTGCTCTTGTGCTCAGCGCGAACTCTTCATTTTTACCTCATAGACTAACATTGTTATAGCGTTTCTTTTTTCTTTCTTCAGTTAGTAACTTAAATATGTGAGAAGGAATATATATTTGAGGGATTTCCGATCGATTTGACACGTCTACGCTATTATGAGAATATAATGTTAGAAGCTTTTGATAGGTGACTAAACAGCAGTGGTAAGATATTTTGGGCCAGATTTACTAAGCGCTTGCGCCAGCGTAAACCATCATTTTGGCGGTAAATAGCGATGTCGGAATTTACTAAAGACGCGCAGTGGATCATTAGCGCTGAAAAGGTGTGGTCTAGTTCTTTTTGCGACTGACCTGATTGCATATGCATTTCTAGGAGTTTCCCTTTCAGACGCAAACATTTTGGGAGGAGACTATTTAAATGATTCACGCAACGCGATTTACTAATGTTTGCGCATGTGTTATGTATGGCATTTGCGCGACTATTTAACGCCGAAAAAAAGCATGTCTTAAATCATTTTGCGCTCGAAATGGCTGCAATTGTTGTTGCTAGGAGGAGACATCGCAGAAATCAGAGACTGCATGGTAGAAGGGAGAGGATTTCCAGGATCATTTTACCAGATAAGTTCACGCGTCTCTCTGCCTTTATTTATCGGCCTGTATATCACATGCACCTGCAGGAGCATCATCTCTGCTTATTTGCAACCATGCGCTAATTTGCGCTGCTCTTAGTAGATTGGTTGGTCATTATGGAAATCAGCTGTTGCGCCTGTGTTATTTAATTAGCGCTTTTTTAGTAAATAACCCGCAGATATCACCACTCCCATCAGCGCATTTTTGGAATTGCGCTCATGCGCTAATTTGCCCTGTTTAGTAAATCTGGCCCTTTACCTAAAGCGAATATAATGTTTATTTATAATTTCGTTTTACCTCAGAGTCTAACATTATTCTAGCGAAAATAAACGGCTATGGTAAGATCTATTAACCTAAAGGGAATTAAATGTTTATTCCTTTTTAATAAATATCTGTTTTAAGTCTTCTATATTGTGTTAAAGTCACTGGTTGTTTATATATTTGATAAAATACTATGTTATCTAAATACAATATGTGATTTGTTGAGGTATTTTATTATATTAAATTATATTAAAAATAACCTGTGTTATAATACATTCATATAATATTTCAGTAATATAACAATTCAATTATTCTAACGTTAGGGAAACGTTAAAATAACCTAAAAATAACATTAGGGGAATGTTTATTTTCTTTAAGAAAACATTCCTTGCTATTAAACAAAAACCTTGGAAAATAACATTCTAGAAACCAAAAACTAATGTTAGGGGAACGTTTTGGGAACCAAATTGTTAGCTGGCGATGGGCAGAAATAGTTGGCTTACATGGAAATCCAGGATTTATCAATATTCTACATTAAACAGTGTGTTTTTTATTCGGGCTAGTTGTATTCATTTCGGGCTACCAAAAATGAAAGAGTGCCTGCCCGAGGGGCTACCAGGGATTTAAAAATTTTGCGAGCCCTGGACTATTCCTCATTTACATAAACAAAGTGATAGCGATTGGTTAGATATGACCTAAACCAGGCTAGCGCCTGACCACTGATACCAACATAGTTTTCTAGTCTATTGAGTAAGATTCTGTGATCTATTGTGTCAAAGGCTGCACTAAGGTCTAGTAATATAAGAATTGAGATTTCACCACGATCGGATGTTAATAGGAGGTCATTTGTAACTCTAAGCAACACTGTCTCTGTGCTATGGTGGGGCCTGAATCCTGATTGGAACTTTTCATATGTACTATTATTTGTCAAGAATGTGCGTAACTGGCTTGCCACTACCTTTTCTAATATTTTCGAAAGAAAAGGGAGATTTGAGATTGGTCTAAAGTTATACAGCTCTCCTTGATCAAGCTGTGGTTTTTTAATCAGCGGTTTAATAACTGCTAGTTTGAAAGCTGTTGGAACGTATCCTATTTCTAGCAATGAGTTAAAGATATTTAGAACCGGGGTTGACACTACAGGGAATACCTCTTTAAGTAGTTTTGTGGGAACGGGGTCTAATATACAGGACGATGATTTGGATGATGTGACTAGTTTAGAGAGCTTATCTATTGTGGTAGGTTTAAATGAATCAAGATGTTCGTATGGTAGTCTAGTGTTAAGTGAACTAATGGGTTGAGTGGTGGCTGCCTGGGTAGCTACGATGTTTTCCCTAATAGCCAAAATTTTGTTAGAAAAGTGTCACGGTTTACAAATGCATTGGTTCCTCCTTGTCTAGTGTTTATGTTGTGACATTAGCGTGTGTGTTTGTGTGTGTGTGTGTGTGGCAGCCACGTTGTCATCAGCTTACCAGCCACAGCTGATTCCACTCATCATCACCACCTGCAGCCGATCATCTCTCCCTTTATAAGCTCACTCATTTCTCATCTCCATTGTCAGATCGTTGTGTTGGCGTCTCCGTGTGTGACCAGAGGCTGTGTTTCCTGTTCGGTGTTGGAGTCCTGTGTTTCGTGTGTCGGTTCATTGTCCTGTGGAATTCTCACCGTCTGGCTGTTCACCTCTTCACCACTGGCCATTGAAGCCCCTGCACCATCAGCCTGCTATTGACTTTCATTACCATTTATCTGTCTCAGTGTTCAATAAATCAAATTGTGTTTTCATGACAAAAAGAAGTTCATGAAGTCGTTACTATTGTGTTGAAGTTTACTATTGGTTTCTGTTTGTTCTTTGTTTCTAGTCAGTTTCACAACTGTGCTAAAGAGGAAACGAGGGTTATTATGATTCTCATTTATAAGCTTGCTAAGATATGTAGATCTGGCGGTTTTTATAGTCTGTCTGTAGTGTTTAACACTATCTTTCCATGCTGCACGCCATACTTCTAACTTTGTGCTTCTATAATTTCTTTCCATTTTTCTAGCTGCCTTTTTAAGGGCTGCGGTGTGATGGTCATACCATGGAGCTGGCGGTTTTTCTTTGAATCTCTTTTTTCGAATGGGAGCAACGGCATCCAATGTGTTAGAACAGACATTGTTTAGGTTTTCTATTACAATATCTAGATCGTCACAGTTATCTGCTACATGTTTCATTTGGGACAGGTCTGGAAGAGTGCTAATTAAGCTATCTTTAGTGGTGGAAATTATTGTTCTGGCTAGTCGGTAGCATGTTGTGGATTGAGTGATCCTATCTAGAAGTACAGTGTATGACACAAGGTAATGGTCAGAAACTGCATCACTCTGAGATGATATTTCGACGTCATTAATATTGAGTCAGAGTGACAGAATTAAGTCTAATGTGTGCTTACGAGTATGCGTTGGCCCTGTCACGTTTTGTCTAATATTGAGAGAATTTAGAACATCCATAAACACACGTCCTAATGCATCTTTTGGGTTATCCACATGGATATTAAAATCACCAACAATAAGAGCTTTATCTACAGTGACTACAAGCTCAGAAAGGAAATCTGCTATTTCATTAAGGAAATCTGCATTGTCGCCCGGTGGTCTATAGATTGTCGCTAAAGCAAAAGAAAGCTGTTTGTGGTTACGGTCAGTTATTTCCATATTTAACAACATTAGTTCAAATGATTTAAATTTTAGCTCAGATTTTTGGTTTACTTTAAAAATTGTGTTGTATATTGTAGCTACACCACCCCCTCTCCCCTTTAATCGAGGTTCGTGTTTATAATAATAGTCTTGTGGGGTGGATTCATTTAAACTAATGTAGTCGTCTGCTTTAAGCCAGGTTTTTGTTAAACAGAGTACATCTAAGTTTTGGTCTGTAATTATTTCATTGACAATAGGTTCTTTATTGGTAAGCGATCTAAAGTTAAGAAGGTCGAATTTTAACATTCGAGGTTCATCTGTTAATTTATTGTTTTCTTATTTTATATTAATCAGATTTGTACCAGATGTAACAAGCGGTGCTCTGTATTTATTTGTTCGGGGAACAGATACAGTTGAAATGTGCTGAGATTTCGGTAAGATTGACGAAGTGCTGGGATATAAGTGGCTTGACATATCACGGCAGCTAACAGACGGACGGTTAAGCCGATCCGTCTGTTTCCTGACCTGGGCCCTGGATAGTCAGACTATATCAGAATTAAGACTATTGATCAGATTTCTAGTGAGTATAGCACTTCCTTCCGATGACGGATGAAGGCCATCTCGGGTTAGGAGGAAAGGTCTTCCCCAGAAATGCTTCCAATTGTCTATAAACCCTACATTATGCTGAGGGCACCACTTTGACATCCATCCATTGAGAGACACTAATCTACTATGTGTTTCATCTCCCCGGTAGGCGGGGAGGGGACCAGAGCATATTACATTGTCTGACATTGTTTTTGCAATTTCACACATCTCCTTAATATTATCTTTGGTGATTTCCGACTGGCGGAGCCTAGTGTCATTCGTGCCGGCGTGAATAACAATCTTAGAAAACTTCCGCTTAGCATTAGCCAGCACTTTAAGTTTGGATCTAATGTCAGACGTTCTGGCTCCCGGTATACAGTCGACTATGGTGTTTGGTGCCTCAATGTTAGTGTTCCTGAGTATAGAATCTCCAATGACCAGGGCACTTTTAAAAGGTGTTTAAGCTGGTGTACTCCTTAGGGGATCGAATCTGTTAGAAATTACCGTAACGTTATGGGTCTTAGAAGGACGCCGTATATGACTATGCCGCCTGACAGTCACCCAGTTTGACCGCCGACTTGACTCTGATGTCGGAACCGAGCCATGTGTATTTTGATAAACACTATGCGCGCTCGATACAGTATTTGTAATATTTACATTAGCATCTGATGTCGGAACCGAGCCATTAGTCTCTTCGCTCGATAGATTATTTGCAACAGTAACATTAGCGGTTTTGCTATCCTCAACTAGCGTTCGGATGCGCGATTCTAGATCAGCAACCTTCTCAGTTAACCTTAATACTTCAATACACTTAGTGCATGTAAACCCCTCTATGCTAACAGCAGAAGCTAAACTATACATGTGGCAAGTAGTACATGTTACAATAACAAGCGGA